>CM035159.1:31779543-32474727 GCA_020205615.1 Panax quinquefolius | reverse complement strand
ACATCGTGAATGAAGATGACAAGTTTATAGGTATCATTGTGAGGTGCTATCTAGGTTAAGGGATAGAAGTCACAGTTGGTATCAATGTGACGTCTTATCCAAGTCTTGGATGAGAGTCACAGCTTTGAATGATATTTCTATTATTAATAAATTTCTTGGCGATACTTGAAGACTTCTTAGCCTACTTAGAGCGTGAAATCTAATTTCAGATTGACCCCAAAGATAAAACCCATTTCTTAAACCGTCGAATATTTCTTCAACTAAAATGAATAGTTTTACGAGTTTATGATGAAAGTCATAATAAAAGCATTGGACTAATGAAAATCATGGGTATACATGGTATTAGTAAGTTTTGTGATGAGTTATGTTGGTTAGTATGTGAAAACATGAAAGTTTCTTAAAAATCACAAGGAGTTAAAACCAAATTTTGGTGAAAAACGTAATATGAAATTCAATCGACCAAATCTCCTATTATATTTTGATTTTTGAGTGTGGTTAAGTCCTAGAGTTAGATCTATGAGTTACCTAACTAATCCAAGTGGAATCAATGAAAAGGTGTTGTAGATTTTCGTGTGGACCGATTTTAGCAAAGGAGTCAAAACTTCAAATGTCCAAAAAACGCCACATTTTTGTAAGGGCTGTTTCGCCACTAAATTTATGTGAAAAATTCTGGCCTTTTGGGACATGAAAATATATGTTATAAAGTACCTCCTGTCCAAAAATGAGCTCATTCGACTTAAAATGAACAAGTTATGACCATTTCAATATTTAGGTTTTTGACTTAAAAATGCTATAATCGGAGTTCTATAACTCCGAATGACCATGAAATTTAAATCGGAGGCTCACATTAACATGTGTAAGGTCCCGCCAAGATTTGGGAATTTCTGGAGTTAAACTTGAGGTAGCAAATTTCTTAAGGAATTAATTAGAAATTGATTTTTGAAAAATAGTAAATGAATTTTAAAAATTCCTAGAAAAATATATTTTCATTATGGGACTATATTATGCTAAATCCTGTAAAAGAAATATTTTTGGGACCGATTTGGTATTTTTCATGAAAATAGTTTAATTACTGAACATATGAGTTAAATATGTTATGTGAAGTAACAAAAGTTGAAAATAGGATTTTATGGCTGTAGAATCCTATATAGAGTATATGCATATTTTTTGATGAGGGATTTGATAATTGGTGATGATATCGTATGAGTATGGCATTTTGAATGATTAAATGCATTATATGGTAAAAGCGTAAACAATTGAGATAAATTGTTTATAAATTTAAGAAGTGATTAAAATATTGTTATAATATTAATGATATTAGATTATGAGATTATTAAGTGATTGATAACATGGGGATATTCTTGAATCTGGATAAATTATATTATAAATGTTTAATATTTATCCTTTATCTCATTTGATTGATTCTTTATATCATTATCCTTATGTTTATATTATGTTGAAAGTCATCTGGGCCAGAAGTAAGCATAGATAGATGGACTTGGTATGATTATGACTGTGGATTGTTCGGTATAAATCATAACCGTAATTGAAAACACGATTATCTTTGGGTCAGTAGTGCATGGATAATTTGTGGTCGTGATACTAATGAATACACGATTATCTTCGTCGTAGTGCATGGATAATTTGTGGTCGTGATACTAATGAATACACGATTATCTTTGGTCGTAGTGCATGGATAATTTGTGGTCGTGATACTAATGAATACACGATTATCTTTGGCCATAGTGCATGGATAATTTGTGGTTGTGATACTAATGAATACACGATTATCTTTGGCCGTAGTGCATGGATAATTCGTGGTCGTGATACTAATGAATACACAATTATCTTTGGTCGTAGTGCATGGATAATTCGTGGTCGTGATACTAATGAATATCCTCACCTCAGAAAAGTGGGGATGATTTGATGATATGGATTAATTATTGAAATGAGTCTCAAAGAATGAAATATTAATTCATGGATGTGGTAAAAGTCATCTTTGGTAGTAGTGCATTGATAGACTTGGTATGATTATGACCAAGGATTATTCGGTATAATCATGGCCGTAATTGAAAACACGAATATCCTTGGCCAAGAGGTGCATGGATAATTCAGTAGTCGTGATACTATTAAAATCGCGTCTCAAAGATTATTGGTTTTACAAATTGTATATCTTTGGCAGTAGTGCAAAGATGAATTGTTAATGAATATCTTTGGTAGGATTGCAAAGATGAATTTAATGTTTTCAACGATAAAGATATTCAAGGTATCCTCACCTCTTATCATACCAGTGTCGTACCCTAATTTCGAGGGCGAAATTCCATAAGGAGGGAGATTGTGAGACCCAGATTTTATCAATAAAGATTTAAATTTTATCGAAATAATTTTTAATATTATGGTGTGAATTTGAGATAATATTATAGTTGTGGGTAGTATTTATAAATTTTACAAAGTATGCAAGTGGTTATATTATATTCGATTGGTCGGGAATATTCGGTTTAGCGGGGAATATTCGTATAACTACTCAATCATTAGTGGACCCTATAATGTAATTATTGTCGGATTGAGAAAACGACAAAAATATTTTATTGAAATAACTTGGCGGAAGTTTTACTTGTTGATCTTGTTGAACTACTCGGTAGTAAAAATACAGTAATACGTGTGGTTGCATAGTAGCACACGGTATTGATTATTGATGCTTATGTGAGAAGTCACTCAGTTTGATTCCATTATTGTCGATTAATAATATGAATTATTATAATGATAATGACGTTTTGTTTTATTCAGATTATTAACGTAATAAAATGAAAACATCATCTTTTATATAAAATGTATAATACTTTATTAAAGTTATTCTATAAATAGAATATATTATATTTTATTATGCATAGTGTTGCATAGTGTTTTGCATAGTGTTTTGCATAGTGTTGCATAGTGTTTGCATAGTAAAATGTTTTTATATAAATAGAATATATGATATTTTATTTAAAAGATTTTGCTTTAAATATGGATAGTCAGATTAAAGTAAATCAATCTGACCGTTCATGGATTAATTACTATGCATTCTATTTTCCTATAAATAGAAGCTCATTCCTTCATTATTTTCTTACTTAATTCATCAAAACTCTAGAGAGAGAAATTATAGAGAGAAGCTATAGAGAAAATCTATAGAGAGAAAGAAGAAGAGTATACGGTACTTCACTACTTTGATATCCAAAGTCTTTTACGGTAGGGATATTATTTGTTGTACCCATAAAGGGTGTTATTCTTTCTTATTCACGAAGAGAACTTCTATTATTCCATTCTTTATTATTCGGTTGGAATAACTTTGTACGCTGACATACCCTATACATAACTTTGTGTATGTGGCATACCCTCATACTTGGTGAAATCCTTATGTTATTCCATTCTTATTTATTACATTGGAATAACTCAGTATACTGGGACTCCCTATACTTGGTGAAATCCTTATATTATTCCTTCTTTATTATTACATTGGAACATCACATGCATGTGTTTTACACCGACTGGTTCTGTCTTTTATTATTATTCATTGGAACATCACATGCATGTGTTTTACACCTACTGGTTCCGCTCTATTATTATTCATTGGAACATCCTATCTCATGCGTTTTGTGGGACCGGTTCCGTTATTTATTATTCTGTTGGAATAACTTTGCCTATGCTGCTCTATCGCATGCATGGTGATTTCTTTTGTTATTCCATTCTTTATTATACCCAATTGGTTAAAACTTTGACTTCTATACTCCATGAAATTAGTAGAATATTCTTGATATTTGTGTTTCATCCAGTATCTTTTCATGGAAATATTCTTCCGATCATTCTTGAATTTTACTCTACAAAGCGATATCATGTTGACAATTTGGGCGTTATTAGTTCTGAATAAATTAATTTGTGAACTTGTTTTAGTGAATTATTATGTCATTGTCATCATCCTCATGTTATATTATGTTATCTTTGGCTTACGTGCATAGATGAACTTAGTATGATTATGACCGTAGATTATTCGGTATAATCATGGCTTGATATAAATGATGTGACAAAAGTCCTCGATGGCACGTAATGCAATGATGGATAGTTTTTGGTATGATTATGACCGGGGTGATTCGGTATAGTCATGACCATTGATAATTTGATGAAAATCCTTGGCCAAGTGATACATGGATGATTAGATATTGTGGTTTATTCATTAAACCTGAGTCTTAGTGATAAAAATTGATGAAAACCTTTTAAAACCTAAAAGATAGTAGACTTTATTTTCTACTTGACTCTTTTAATGGATTGCGTATTCATTATGCAGATTAAACCGATTGTCTATTGTATTTTATCGGTTTAACATTGTTGAAGACTATTGATAATTTATTCTACATTATCTTAGTTATAATATTTCTTCTTGGGCTAGTTGAGCTCACCCTTTCTTTCAACCGTTTCTCTTGAAAATGAGAATATAGCCGACGAAGCGAGTCGGGAAAAGAGTGATGGTCTCGAAGATAGCATTAGTAGTCCTCATTATTCTGTTAAATAGTGTGACAATAAAAGTAATGAGGACTCCTTGAGTATGGATATTGTCTAAATGACAATATTCCTATTAGAACTCTCAGTTTATGTATTGTCGTATGTTACACGACAGATGTATAATTAAGTTTGTATTTGAATTTATGTACCATGTAAGTGGCGACCCAAGATGGGTGATGTATACCTAATTTTGGGGGCGTCACAGATTATGGGTTTGAATTCAAATCCATACCTATTCATTGTGATAACACAAGTGCAATTGCTATAACTCATAATCCTGTCATGCATTCTAGGACTAAGCATATAGAAATAAGGTATCACTTCATTAGGGATCATGTAAAAAATGGAACAATATCTTTACAATATATCCCTACTGAAAATCAACTTGCTGATGTTTTTACAAAACCTCTAGATGAATCCAGATTCAACAAATTGATAAGTGAACTAGGCATGCTTAACTTGCAAATATGAAATATTGTGCTAACCATACAGATTTAAAGGTTGTGTTCGAAATCAAAGATGTGATCAAAGGAAGTCCACAATCGTAGAGCCAAAGTACCTAAAATTCGATGAACGCTGAACAGAATCAACAATCGTAGTACAAACTCAACGATAACTGAGCTACAACAACAAAACCAAAGGAGCACCTGATGATGATTAAGCATTCTCCCTGATGAGTGCCTCAGGGACAAACCTAACCCTTGTTTCATTCAAGAGGTTGGCCCTTCCTAAGCTACCTTAAATCAAGAATAAAGCTAAACCAAAGGCTCATAATGAGAACTTGATCAGACTCTACGATTGCTAGTCAGACTCAATGGTCGCAGTTTAGACTCTACGTTTACTGCTCAAACACGACAATTGCTACACAGACTCGACGACTCCAAGGATCATCTCAACGATCGTAGTCCCACTAAAGAATACATCATCCCAGAAGAAGTTAAGGGCAATTCAGTACAATCCCTCTCTGACAAAATTCGTAGAGCCAAGCAAAATTCAATACTTGTCCCACTACGCAAAATAGAGAGAGGGAAGTTTCAAGTACAAATTAAAATCGTCTGTTTGAAATCTGAAGTTCAAAAGACCATCGCTCTCTTCCTCTCTCAAGAAGAAACCCTAAAAATTAGTAGCAAGCTCAGTCAGTCTCACTTCTTACAAAGAAATCAATGGCGACTTCCGGTTGTTGTCCTCCCATGCACTGACTTCTGTTTGACGAGTTTAAAATAAATGAACCCCAATTTCACAAGACATTGTCACTACTGAAGAAGGCAGGTCTCAAAGAAGCCTTGGGTACGGACACATTGATCTACCCAAAGCTAGTAAAAGAGTTCTACAATAACGGGGTATTTGAAAACAACACTATCACGGCAAAAGTAAGGAACGTCCAAATCAGGCTAAAAGTTGAAGACATCAATTTAGCCCTAGGGCTCAAATATGAAGGGTATCCATCCTTTGATGGAAGACTTCCATAAAGGTCTCAAGAAGATGCATCACAAGAAATCACCCTCTATCAAAGGATACAAAAAGAAGGAGTTTCCATAGAGGTATAAGTTTCTAGCTGATATTATTGGAAAATGCATATACTGTAAGAGCTCAGGTCATGACTCTGTGAATGAGGTACAACTCAAACTCATGACTGCCATATGTTACAAAATATAACTCAACTATGGGGCTCTATTACTTGAGTGGATTGGAAAATAGTTAATCAGCTCAAAGAAAACAAATAGCTCACAGAAGATGCTCTACGGACGATTTATCAGCATTATCTTACAGGCTGCTCTTGGTGACCTAATTGAGGATGATAAAGGAGAAGTCATAAATCCAAATCAACGAATGACTCAGCAGTTATTTGAAAACTAGAAAAGAAATTCAGCTGAAAATGTGAAGATGATGTACGAATCCAATTAATCGAATCGGTGAAATAAAGGAACAGAGTGCGGGGAATATATCATTGTCAAAGAAACTAAGGAAGAAGAAGAAGCTAATCAAGGAGAACCCATTGCTTTAATCAGAAAAAGCAATGGGAAAAAGAAAGTCAGAACTTCAGAAGAACCTCAAGGATCCACCACCAACAAGTCTGTAGAGTCCTCAGATATTGAGACTATAAGGATCCTGAGAAGAAAGGAACAGCAGGCAGAGGCAGAAGAGGATAGAACAACTATATCTCAAATTTGTGCAAGATGAAATAAGATCAACCACAAGTGCAAAAAGCCATCAGCCTCTTCGATCGTAGAGTCTCCTCCGATCGTAGAGCCCAGACCAAACAAAGAAGCAGCTGCATCAAATGTATTGGTTGATCTGAAGGACAAAACTGAAGAAAGTCCTGAGGCTGTGGCACGACCTAAAAAGCCAAGAAGGAAAATTGGTTAAGAAGTATATTTTTGTCAATGAGAAAACTCTAAAGAAGGAAGACAAAGAACTGTCTGCTGAAAAGGAACCAGCTGAGGGGGAGACACCAAAAGATCTGATGATAGTAGATACTCCTGCTGAGGGGGAGATGCTTGAAGATCTCCTGCCAGAGGATGCTCCAGTTGAGGGGGAGCTATCGACATTTCAAAAGAATGATCAAGCTGAGGGGGAGGATCATGACACCTTAATAACAAAAAAAGAAATTCCTGGAGGTTATAATGAAGAACCAGTGTAAGAACATCCTGAAGCAATTAACATAATGGAATCCTCCACTAAAAATAGAGAAGAAGATGATGAGATTGAGATCATAGCTGTAGGCATTGATGGGCACAGAAGAGCCAACTATGAGCAACTATTTGCATATCTTCCTATGATGCCCTTCCACCGAGCTCAAATTCTGAACTCTGGGGATCACATGTTCTGGAGTTTCAAAGAGTATCCAGCTATCTCAGTACTAGCAAATAGATTCCCAGGGAAATTCAATTTTTCCTAGAAGCTTCTCACCAACAGTTCTTCCTCAGAAAACACACTTGAGGTACTATCTATCCCAACTCTTTTCAGAAATAATCACTTGCCATCATCCTCATTTAATCAATTCTATGAATTCCTGCAATGGTTGGAAGTGATTCTTCATCCACTAAATCAATTTCCAGTTGTAGAATCTCAAAATTCTATAACTGAGGAACCAAATAAGAGCCACTCCCTATTACTCCCACAGCCTACCACCTCTACGATCACTGACTCTAGCCCCTTGGTAGAGTATCCACCACAAATCGTAGAGTCACTAAGCTTTAACATTCAAACCCAGGCTCCTCCTTCAGATATTCCCTCCTCATCTAGAAATGAATGCTTCAATCTCGAACTTACTCTCTACTCACTGCAAGATCAATTCAAGAGCACATCACCTCCCTCACAAATTCCAAATCTAGATGAAATCTTGTCAGAACTATCCACAATGTCAGCCATGTCTGAGAAAGTAATCAAAGAACTAGATGAGAGTCTTGAAGATCATACTGCACTTATACAGTTGAGATTGACATCAATGATCAATGCTGCAAACAATCTTCCAAGCTCCCTAAGCTCAGAGTTGTCTAAAACACTCAAAGAGATCATCAAAGAAATGCTTCAAAGCATAATAGACAGAGACGACATTCACTTTCTTGCAGCTAAAAGGCATCGAGATGCTGTCTTAATATTACAGAAAACACAAGAATCTCGGGAAGAATCGATGATCTGAGCATCAAAAGTCTTCAAACTGCAGTCAAAGAATTTCAAGATTTCTCCATGGGCCAAATGAAGAAGACTGAGACTGTCCTCAACATTCTTCAACGACGAGAAACTCATTCTGATGCCTTGATCCAAGAGAATCGTGAGGACATTGCTCAAACTCAGAGTCAACTTAATGAGCTTGTCCAAGGAGTCACTCGCCTCTCAGCAGACATTCGAACCCTTGATGCTGACATAAAGGGGGAGAATAAATGGCAAGGAGATCAGGGAGGCAAGGGAAGAGGCAAAGGACACTTCCAATCAAGGCCAAGGACACTCAGCAAACTCCATGATCTAGCCATCAGACTTAACGATCTGATCAGCAGAAAATTTTAATGGCTCAACCATTAAGGAGTCAAGGGTCAACTACCAGCTCTCATGCGGTGACAACAATAGGCCTACGAATGCCAATTGGAGATCCTGCATTCATGAATAGGCATGATCACAATCCAAGGCTAAGCCCAAGTGAGCTGGAAGATCTGGCCAGAAGAGATGAAGCAAGAAGAAAGAGGAGAGCTGAGGAATATACAAATCCTCCAAGAAGCAAAAGGCCAAAGAAATAGAGATAAGTTGAATTTCAAACTGTATCGATGTAGTCAATCTTAAATGTAATATCTGTCTCCATACATCAATAAATTCATGCTTATTCTCTAGAAATTTCAGCTGACTCACTAAAATACTAAGTCATGTTTACTTTACTTTACTGCATATAAAACTTTATAATCATGACAACAAATCTCCTTGGTTATGTTAACATCAAATAGGGGGAGATTGTTGGAAGAATGCATATTGTGATTTGATGTTTTATGAAAAAGCTCATGATTATGTAAAGTCCTTCAAAGAATATATGTACAAGGACTTAGTGATAGATCAAAGTTGTTAGGTTGATCTTAGCCTTTTTAATGTTTACTTATATAGATAAGGAGATCAAATCTGTTAGGTTGATCTATGGCTAGAAAGAAATAGATAGGCTAGTAGTCTATTCATCTGATCAACAGAATGCAGAAGCTAAGGCAGGATCGCGGAGCTGAGATGATCGTAGTGTATCTGCCTTGAAGGGCCTATCCAAGAATCATAGAGTGGTCCAGACGTTTGCCGAGCTAACTCAGAGATCGTAGGGTGCTCTCGGAAATGCAGAGTCTGCAGGGCGAGCAAGCGAAGATCGTAGTGTTAACAGATCGTAGTGAGAAATCGTAGTGATCTCTTAAGTACGAGCACCAATATGACAAGACACTACGATATTGATAGTAGAGTGACATATGCTTTGTGTCAAAAACATCAAGCCCTATCGTTCATTTGAAGATAGACTCCAACAAATATGGAATGGGTTTTGAACGTTGAAGCTCTCACCAGTCCCAACGTACAAAAGATATCCTTTTTATTGATCAAATGAAACGTATTCAAGAAGCTAAGAAAAGGACCATTGGGGAGAGGAAAACACCTTTTAAGGTGTTAGGTGAGAAAGTAGTCTGTTGTGTCAGTGGGCCAGAGTGTAATTCAGAAGATGTGTAGAAAAGTCTCCATCAAAGCTCAAAAATGTCAAACACATTTAATGGTTCATCAGATGACTTCAACGGATAGATTTCAAGATCACATATATATAGATCAAAGACAGATGAAAAGAGTCAAACAAGTATTGAACAAAACGCACAAGAACTCTAAACGCTGAACTCTACGATCTGAGAAAAAGGGAAAGCTTGCTCAGCTACTCAGTTCTTTTGAACAAGTGCTTAACTGCAACTGAGTAGCCTCAATCACAACTCAACAATCATCAATCTACTGAAGTAAGAAGTTCCAAGTCAGAAGGACTTGAAGAGTTCTAAGTGAGCATGAAGAGCAAGTCTGCTTTGGACTTGAAGAGTTCAAAAGTGAACTTAGAAGTGCCTAGGCTATTGGGTCTAGAAGGAATCTGTGAGATTCGAAAGTGTACAAGACATCCTTGGTGGATTTCTACTCAAGGAGTAAAAAGAGTGGACTAGGAGCTTTGAGTGCTCGAACCACTTAAAAACAATCGTGTCTTTATAAGCGCTCTAACTTTGCAATAATTGGCTTTCTCTCTTTAATCTGTTATCTAAAAGGGATTTCAAAGAATCAATAGTTCCGTTGTGCTTAAAAGATTTATCAAAACAGTTTTTAAACAAAGAAAAGTTTTTTAATATCTATTCACCCCCCCTCCCTTCTAGATAACTATTGTGCTTTCGGGAACTAACACGATTGTCTATCTCTCTATATATATTTACCGCTTTTATATATTTATATTTCTAGTCCCCCACGAAGTTCGCTTCGTGGCGGTTGATCGTCTGTATATATATATTTACAGATTTTATATATATAGCTGCTTATATCTTTCATATAAATTGCTACATCATGTGAGTCTAGGAATCATGTGATCACAGATTCTGTCTCCTGAATCTAGATTCGGTTCCCGTGATAGACATTTTCGGCTGTAATCAGCTTGTACATTATTTATGGTGTTTGAATTTTCTTAGATGACTCTCATGCCCACAAGGAGTTCGGTATTGCTATATACCTTATTTTCTCGAAGATGTCTTGCATCTCGAAAATAAAAGCAATCAAGCCGAACATATAATAAAATGAAAGTATCAAAGGCCTCAATTACTATTGAGCATAAGGGTTTGAAAAACCTCTTTTAAAAAATATCACTATTATATCTTGTTAAAATTGAACTTTTATACAAAATTCAAACCCTTTGTATATAGGTGCAAACGAGGCATAACACTACTTTCAAATAATTGCACATTGACCCACACACATTCAGATAATAGTTTAATTGAAAGGTGGCGGTCACCATGGTAACACGGATGTCGGGGGGTGCCTAACACATTCCCTCCGTGCATAATCATGAATTATTTAATAGTTTATTAAGCATCTTGACAAAACTATTTTTTTTTTGTTATTTCTCATTGTGACAAAACTATTATTTATTTAATAGTTTATTAAGCATCTTGATTTGTGAAGGATAAAGAAATAATGTACCATCATGAATTATTTAAGATTACATGGAATAGTCATTTTAATGATATATGTGCTAACAATTGTTGTTAGAGAATATGATAGATAAAAGTTCCATGTGTTCAAAATTTTACAAGCATATTAAAATATTGGGTCATGCTAAGTATGTTTTCAAATTGTTGCATTGCCTTTTTAGGAATTAGACCCATACCTACTTAAAAGACCAATATTCCTAACTTGGGCCAACTCAAGTATATGCTTGCAAGCCTTTTATTATTTTGTATAAAGGGCTATTACTTATCTAATATGTGTGAATTAGATTTTTTCTAGCCCAACAGACTAAAAACATCTCAGTCCATTCCCTTTGTTCAATTATTAGTAGCAATTTAAAGCTAGCCTTTCTTAAGCTTCATGTAACAGCCCAAATAGGAAGGTAGTTAGCTGAGATAGTTACAATAGCCAGTTGATCAACAAGTATACAGATTCCAAGTTAGTTCTTAGCAAGTAGTTAGTTTAGTTAGTAGACAAAAGCAGGTCAGCAAACTTGCAGAAGATAAGGTGTAGCAGACAACCTAGGGTGGCTGGGTAGAAGCCAAATAATCTAGACTAGTACCGATTACACTCAGTGTTAGAGTGGCTGAGTAGGGGACGGATAGGGGCTAGCTTGGTATGACTGAGAGTGGAAGGTTCAACCATATAAGGCACTCCAAGCTCAGTTATATAACCCCAAGTTCCCCTACTTAACTGACTCCCCAAGACTAGCACAAGAGACGGATAACCAGACTAAGAGTAAGAGGGAAAAGCTTCGGCTATAGAAGGAGGAGGAATTAGGCCACTCAACTCATCTGAAGTTATTGCAGCAGAAAGGTAAGCTAATTCTAACTCTTTTCAATCCTCTTTCCATTCCATTTCGTGCCACTAGTGCTCTATTTTGGCCGAATGGCCTGGAATAGACACAAGGGCCAGTTGTGCTATTTTTTTTTAAATGGCTAGGTTGACTGTTAGGATTAATTTGGTTAGCATACTATTGTTTCTTTGTTGTGGCTGCTTATGATTGTTAATTATAGTATATTATACAACTATTAGTAGCAGTCCTGCCTATACTTGTGATTAACCTGGGAAATTAGAGACTGCACCCCCAACTGTTTGATGAAATGCTTGTGAGAAACTGTTGGTATCAACTGTCTTAAAAAGGGAGTGCAGTCAAGCAAAATCCTATGCTCATATTGTTACATTGTAATTCTATGAGTGTAAAGATACTTAAAAGTCAGTTTTGCTTGGCTTGAAATGGTTATAACATGTTATTCGAATGCCATGCTTAGAATGTCTAAGGTAGATTAACTCTTGAGCAAAAGCAAGTAAAATGGACTGGGATAATGAGCTCCATATTTTTTGCTATTTGAAGCTTAACTTGCAATGTCTATCCCTTACTTCTAATATGGTTAATACCCTATAACATGAAGTCTATAATTTCAACCCACTAATACTAATGCTTGTGAAGTTTAAGTATGTTAGTTTTTAATAAATAAAAGTCGGTCCTTGTGACTGTTATTGAAAGTTTCTTATAGTGGGCATGCTTTGCTTTTAATATATTATATACATAGACAGTCCTTGTTTCCTTAATGCCTAATCATGCTACCTTGTATCAAGTTGAAGCCTATGAATGGCTGTTTTAAACCAAAACTAGAAGCCTTACACTTAGGTCCTTTAAATCATGAACATATGTTATATAGCATGTGTATGATGTGATAATCCTTGTGCTAGAAGCTTGAAGACTATTTTGGTAGCATAGTATCATGCCTTGCAAAAAGGGCTTGAAATAGGCATAAAGGACTATCCTGGACTTTAAAATTTCTATATTAACTGTGGTGTGCCACAATGACTGCTATGCTATATTGCTATGTAAATGACTGCTATACCATATTGCTATGTTAAATGACTGCTATGCTATATTGCTATGTAAATGACTGCTATGCTATGTTGCTATGTTGACTGGCTGTTGTTGGAAATATATATCAATAGCAGTCACAATAGCGATACCAATGACTGACTATCAATTGCGATAATGAAGCAATATGAATTGCGATAATGAAGCAATATGAATTGCGATAATGAAAGCTTAGCGATGCAAAGAACAATGTAACAACAAGGCGATGGCGAACAAAATTGGAACAACTTAGCTATTATATAAAAAGGCGAGGCGTAGCAAAGCTCTTGTCCTAAAAAGTGATTCCGCCCTCACCGGGTTAGAAACCTTGATGCAGTTGAGCTCGATGGCGTTCACTCTCCGAGATTCAACGAAAGCCTTCATTGCGTGTACTTTCGAGAAGAAGGCTATGGACTGCGCTCTTTATGGATTGCCCGGATGAGAAGGAAGAAGACCGTAATGAATGTCGTGTATGGTATATTTTCTAGAAAGAACTAATGCCAATTGTGTATATTTACGTGAAGAATCTGAAGCAATATATATACGAATAAGAACGTCGTTGGGAATAAAACGGTAAGAAATCAGCATTAATATGAGTTTACGTTGGAGTTATAGATAAACATAAATAAGGTTTCCGTTTGGGGATAGAAAATGTAAACATAAATAAGGTTTCCGTTTGGGAATTTAAGAGATGAAACGGCTAGGGCATTAGGCTAGACTTAGCATAAAACAAAATTAGAATTTTACCAAAAAATTTGGGCTACACAGGTGCACCATGACACAATCCACCGGATCTTCCCCCCCCACATGGCGTGTCGCGCGCATACACGCATACTAAGGTTTTCGACCGAAAGTCCGAGAACCAAGCTTGGCTTAGCCCAATTCCTTAGCCGTCCTCGTATGCATGAGCCCATCCCTATTTCCTCAACCATGTTACTAAGCCCATAACAACAAGTACTAATATGCACCATGAGAGTTCCTAAACTAGCCAATGTGGGACTTTGAAAACCATAAGATTTTGGAGTATAACCAACAATCCCCCCATGATCCAAAATTATCGAAGAGAGAAAAATAAAAGAAGTGAGAAGGGCAATGGATTTTAGATACATAACGTCGATACCTTATGGGTTTGAATCGACACTTAGTGGAACAAGCTCATGATTATAGATTATAGGTGAATTATATTCTTGAACCTATTATCTGTTATATAATCAGTTGAGTTTGCACACATATCTTAAATCCTGAATCCACACAAGTCCGCGGTTGGGCGCGTTCTAGGCCATGCGCCATGTCCCAGATTTTCATAAAGGCTCTAGAGAGTTTGCCAAGGACTCTCATAGGAAGCGGCCTACACTTCCACCTTTATATAGGTGAACCCATCAAGTGTATACTGACATACACCACCCTTTAGAGGCTATGAGTTTCATTAAGAATCTAAAGATTCATCCTTTCACAATTTGTCAGTAAGCACCACATGCACACAAGAAGGGATATAAATAATTGTAGTGCTATAATTAAATAATTACATGACTTGTTATTACCCATTGAACCCAATTCATGGGATCTCCAATCACATGGGTTGGGTTTCCATCACATATTATTTACTCAAAATAATGGCAATAATCCCATCCCTCTGGATGTTTCTTGGACTACCTTTTTATTCAATCCCTTAGTAAGCGGATCCGCTAGGTTCTTTTCAGACCTTACAAATTCCATGGAAATAACTCCATTACTGATCAGTCCTCGTACAATATTGTGCCTCAAGCGAATGTGTCTCTGTTTTCCATTATAAACATGGTTCAATGCCCTGCTAATAGCTGCTTGAGAATCACAATGTAAAGAAATAGATGGAATCGAACATACCACAATGGTATATCATTGATAAATTCCTTATCCACTCGCTTACATGCACCTTGATTCTAAAGCAATAAATTCAGATTCCATAGTAGATCTAGCGATCTGAGTTTGTTTAGCAGATTTCCAAAAAACAGCTCCTCCACCTAAAGTAAACACATAACCACTAGTGGAGTTTGTTTCATCGTTATCAGATATCCAATTAGCATCACAATATCCTTGTAAAACACTAGGATGACCAGTAAAATGTACACCTACATTAACTGTTCCTTTTAAATACCTCATTAGTCGTGACAATGCATTCCAATGTTCTTGTGAAGGATTATGTGTATATCTGCTAAGTCTACTAATGGCATATCGCAATATCGGGGACAAGTCTGATTTCATTAAATACATTACACTACCAATGATTCTAGCATATTCAACTTGTGTAATACCATTCCCTTTATTTTTCTTTAAATGCACACTAGAGTCATAAGGGGTTCCTAATGGCTCTTCATTAAAGAAATCAAATTTCTTAAGAATATTTTCCACATAATGAGACTGTGATAAAACTAAACCATTTGCATGTTTATTTATTTTCATGCCAAGAATCAAATCTGCTTCTCCTAAATCTTTCATATCAAATTTAGAAGATAAAAAACTCTTTTGTAGTTTTTACAACTTTCTCATCGATTACCAAATATAAGCAAGTCATCCACATATAAACAAATAATCACACCACAATTTCCATTAAATCTACTATAGACACAACTATCGATTCATTTGTCACAAAATTATTAGACAAGAGAGTTTTATTAAATTTGTCATTCCATTGTTTTGGTGCTTGTTTCAAACCATACAAAGATTTTACAAGTCTACACACTTTATGTTCTTCACCGAACAACAAAACCTTGAGTTGACACATATATATTTCTTCATTTAACTCTCCATTCAAAAAGCGGTTTTAACGTCCATTTGGTGGATTATCAATTTATGAATAGAAGCTAAAGCAATTAGAATTCTTATAGTTGCTAATTTAGTCACTAGGTGAGTAAGTGTCAAAATAATCAAAACCTTCCTTTTGAGTAAACCCTTTTCTTCTACAAGTCTTGCCTTAAATTTATCAATAGACCCATCGACTTTTAACTTCTTTTAAACACCCATTTACATCCAATAGGTTTACATCCTCTAGGCAAATTAACTAGCTCCCATGTATGGTTAGACATAATAGATTCTAGCTCACTATTAATAGCATCCTTCCAAAAATTTGCATCAAAATATTTCATTGCTTCTTCATAAGTTTTAGGGTCATCTTCAGGTTATGAAAGCGGTTATAAAATCTGGACCAAACGTTTTCTCAAAACGTTGTCTTTTACTTATAGTAGATGCAGTGCATGTGCTCTTTTATCTTTCCTTTTAAGTGGTTCACTAAAAGAAGGATTGCCCACATCTCTAATTTTCATTGGAAATATATTTTCAAAAAATTCTGCATCTTTTGTTTCCAAAATTGAATTATTTTGATAATTATTAGTTGCATCTTTAATTACCAAAAATCTATAAGCAGCACTATTAGAGGCATATCCAATAAAAATACAATCCATTGTTTTAGGTCCAATTTTATTTCTTTTAAATTCCGGTATAGCTACTTTAGCTAGACACCCCCACACTTTAAGATACCCCAAATTAGGTGCATATTTTTTCCATAAATGATATGGTGTAGAGTCTAACTTTTTATGTGGAACTCTATTTAAAATATGATTTGCAGAAAGGCAAGCTTCTCCCCACATATTAGAAGGTAAACCAGAACTAATTAACATAGCATTCATCATATCTTTAAGTGTTCTATTTTTTCTTTCTGCAACTCCATTGGATTGTGGAGAATAAGGAGGAGAAGTTTCATGTATTATTCCATTTAGTTCACAAAATTTTTTAAGACTTCCTGAATCATATTCACCTCCACGATCAGATCTAAGTCTTTTAATTTTCTTTCTAATCGATTTTCAACTTCCGCTTTATATTTAATAAACATTTCTTAAACTTCATCTTTAGAGGAAAGTAGATAAATTCAGTATATCTAGACATATCATCCACAAAAGAAATATAATATTTCTTACCACCTCTACTAAGTAGTATTTTTAAAATCGGCTAGGTCAACGTGTGAATTAACTCAAGTAATTGGGTTTGTCTTTCAACACTTTTAAAAGGTTTTTAGCATGTTTTGCTTCTACACAAATTTAGCATTTGTTAAACTCGGTATTTGCAAGATTAGGTATAAGTTCAAGTTGTTTCAACTTTTTAATAGAAGCTACATTCACGTGTCCTAATCTAGCATGCCACATATCCAAAGATTCAACAATATAAGCAAAAAGAAGCATTCTTATTATTCAATTCAAAGAGAGCATCAAGTACAAATAAACCCCATTACAAAAACCTTTCCCAACAAATTCCCATTTACGAGTAAAGTACAAGTTTATCGGACTCAAACACAAGTTTAATGCCACTTTGTTCAACAAAGACCCTAGGACCTGATTCCTACGAATATCGGGCACATGAAGTACATCTTGTAGGGCAATGGTTTTCCCGGAAGTTAATTTTAGTAAGACTTTTCCTTTTCACTTAACATTGGTGGCTCGAGAATCCCCATAAAGACCTTTTCTCCATTAGTCACATTTTGTAGTTGAGGATTACGTCTCTATCCGCATGAAATGTGTCTAGTAGCCCCGATATCTACTACCCATTCGTGAAGTTGTCAACAAGGTTTACTTAGAGACTACAACAACGATAATATCATCGGATTCAATTAAATTAAGCTTGGGGCTTAATTGAGAATTATTATTTTTGTTATCTTGCCCCTTGCGAAAGTGACACTTCATAGCAATATGGCCAGGTCTGCCACATACGAAGCAAGGACCTTTAGTGAAAGATAAAGGTTTCTGAATTTGATTGGAATTGTTGAACCTATTATCCTTTCTTCCCATTGATTTTTGATTTTTCCCTTTGTAGTTTTTGGACTGATGATTTTGGCTCTTCCACTGTGGCTTTTGTTCTACGAGATTAGCTTTGACAGTATGAGTTGGAACTACGTCTCCCCTTTCTTTAGCCCTGTTTTGTTCTTCAATATGGATGTGTGCCACTAATTCCTGCATAGTGAAATCTTTAGTTTCATGTTTGAGGTTCATCTTATAATTTTTCCCCGAGGGTGGTAATTTTTCGATAAGTACAGCAACTTGGAAATTCTCGCATATTTTCATTCCTTCCCCAATGACTTCCCCCACAATTGTTTGGTATGTATGAACTTGATTTATAACAGATTTCCCATCTTGCATCTTAAAATCTAGAAATTTTGACGCAACATATTTCTTAAGTCCAGAGTTTTCAACCGCATACTTAGATTTTAAAGCTTCCCAAATCTTCTTAGCACTTTCATACGGATAATATATCTCAAACAGAGAATTAGACAAATAGTGTAACAAATATCGACGACACGTCGATTATCCTTAACATAGTCTCTTTTTTGCGGTTTATCGAAATCAAACTTTTCAACAATTTCAATAGCGGCGGGGAGTAATATCATTAATGCAGGGAGCATCCTCATACAACACATATTCTAAGTTCATGGTTTCCAAATAAAATAGTATGTCTTCGGACCATCGCTTAAAATTAGTACCATCAAATCGTTCAATTTTAGATAAGTCTAAAATGCGATTTCATCATCTTGTTAATAACAGGATCACTTTTTAGATTGTTGGAAATATATATCAATAGCGATCACAATAGCGATACCAATGACCACTATCAATTGCGATATGAAGCAATATGAATTACGATAATTGAAGCAATATGAATTGCGATGCTGAAGCCTAGCGATAGCAAGAACAATGTAACAACAAGAGCGATAAAAGAAACAAAATTGGAACAACTTAGTTGTTATATAAAGAGGTAGAGGCGTAGCAAAGCTCTTCATCTAAAAAAGTGATTCCGCCCTCACTGGTTAGAAACCTTGGTACAGTTGAGCTCCAATGGCGTTCACTCTCCAGGATTCAACGGCAAGCCTTCGATTGCGTGTACTCGCAGAAGAAGGCTATGGACCTGTCTTTGTGGATTGCCCAGATGAGAAGGAAGAAGACCATAACAGATGCGTGTATGGTATATTTTCTGGAAAGAACTATTGCCAATTGTGTATATTTCTATGAAGAACTGAAGCAATATATATACACGAATAAGAACGTACGTTGGGAACAAAATGGTAAGAAATCGGCATTAATATGAGTTTACGTTGGAGTTATAGATAAACATAAATAAGGTTTCCGTTTGGGGATAGAAAATGTAAACATAAATAAGGTTTCCGTTTGGGAATTTAAGAGATGAAACGGCTAGGGGCATTAGGCTAGACTTAGCATAAAACAAAATTAGAATTTTACCAAAACAATGGGCTACACAGGTGCACCCATGACACACAATCCACCGGATCTGCACCCCCTGCAGGCAGGCGTGTCGCACAGCACACGTCATTTAAGGTTTTCGACCGAAAGTCCGAGAACCAAGCTTGGCTTAGCCCAATTCCTTAGCCGTCCTCGTGTGCATGAGCCCATCCCTATTTCCTCAACCATGTTACTAAGCCCATAACAACAAGTACTAATATGCACCATGAGAGTTCCTAAACTAGCCAATGTGGGACTTTGAAAAACCATAAGATTTTGGAGCATAACCAATGACAATTATTAGCAACATCCTTGTGCTATATCTTGTTGTTAGTGCAATAAAACCGGATCGGTATCTTTGTGCTTTACTACTTTGAATTTGAAATGGTTAGTTTTGACAAAATGCTTTGGAAGCCTATTTTGGAAATAATGATACCTGTAATGTGCATATTTTTTTTAAAATTATGAATATAGAGTATATAACCAATACATAATTATATAACCCTTGTGATTTAGAGATTGAGGAGTACATTTTACATTTTTGAGTCATGCTACTTGCTAAAGGCCTAAGTAGTTTGCCATACTATGGTTTGTCTTTATCGATGACATTACCAACTCTTGCTAAATTTTGTTAATACTTGGTCTAGGCACAAGGAGATAGGTTGGCTGTGGTGTTATAAGGTAACTTAATGGAATCATAGGGCAAGCAAATATCTATGGCACTAATAAATTGAAACAGTGCACACCACCTGCTCGACGAAAGTCCCAATTGGACTGCCTTAACAAAAAAATCAATTATTAAGCCAACATAAGGCTAGAAATTGATTTTGTATTTCAAGTAATAAAAAAAAATGAAATGTATAAGCACACTAAATGGTAGTGAAAAACAAATCTTAGCTAGTTATCATCCCAAGTCCTTGTGCACACTGTTTTAAGGCTGCTGTGAAGGTTCAGATTAGGATCTTGGCATGATTGATAGTAGGTTGTTGATATACTTCGATTATACTACTGTTAGGATAAAGATTAACTTTTGTTGCAAAGCTTACAAAATATAACAAGTTGAGGGCTGGGTTGAGGTCTTAAGAAGCTGCATCCATGGCGGTGATGGTTTGCTACAAAAGCAGATAAAAATCTTAGCAAAAGCTGAAGCTATGGATATTTGGGCTTAAGGGCTCTTGCGGGGCCAAACAATCATCTAGGCATAGCAGTGCCTTGCACATCTTGAATAACTTGTATGCTATTGTTTTGCAGTCATTTTGCCTATAGTGTACTAGAAGTTTAGGAAAGGACATGGCCATGTTAAGCTCAGGACTGCTGTCTATGGCAGCAGCAGTAGCAGAGTAACCTTGCTGGCTTTCATTTGGGCTAGGTAACTTAAAAACCATATGATGCAATAAGAAGCTGCAGTACCATCTTAGCAACTGAGTGGCCTTACTGGCTTTCATCTTGTTAGACTATTAGTAAGCTAAGAAGTAGCTCAGTTTGAAGATTATGGGAACAAGTTGCTGTCCAAGGACAGTAACTGTTACCCATACCAGCAAACAGTTAACCACCTCCTATGAATGATCTTAAATTATCCAAAAGGGTGAAGTTATGTGAATGATATACATCATGAAAACTTATAACTAACTCGAGAGTGAAAATATGATAAAAAGGGGAACCATGGGACTGCTAGCAGTCAACAATAATAGGAGGCCTTAGCTAACTGCTAAGGCAGTGTCAAGCTTGTCAAACTCAATTGAAAATGAACCCAATTAAGCTACATGAAGTTCCTTATTGAAAACTTAAAAAAAAACTGTTAGTCTCATGAAGTAATATAGGTTCTTGGTAATGTATAAGTAAGTTGGTAAAGGGAGAGGAGCCACTTTGCTATAAATGCGTGAAGAAGTGTATGACAGCTAAGCTATATGGCGGTTTAAAAAGCCACTTTTTGGCTTTGTGGTGTGATCAAAAAGCTTACCCATCGTGTACAAATTCTAAATAAACAATTGTGTAAGTCATACAACCAAGCTATAGTTCATCTAGGCAGGTAAAGGAGAAGGAGGTGGAGCTATCGCTTTAAAGGCGTGGCAGAGGACACTACCAAGAAATATTATTGCAGTTGAATAGATGATAATATATATATATATATATATATATATATATATATATATATATATATAACTTATAGAACTAACATGAATGGGTGCTTTAGGTTGAATCTATTACATCAAAATGAGTCTAATAAAGCCTCAAATGACTGTTTTAATATGATATGGAAAGACAAAAATAGCTAATACATTAGTATGGAAATGAAAGCTATAAATCATGGGATAAACAACAGTCAAGCATGTAAATTGGAAATACCTTTAAAAACATGAAATAAGCTACAAAAGCATTTTGTATGCTAGAATTAAAACACTCGTGTTAAAATCCTAATGAGATATAAGCATTATATAGGTTGGGTGTGACACCATTAAAGAGAAAAATGGTGATGATAAGAGCATGGATGAGATATTTGAAAAATATATTACATATAAGGAATCTATCCATGACCACTGAAACTACGTGATATATGACTTGACTATGTGGCTAACATGCTTGATTAATGCAAATAATAACTGTAATGTAATTCCTATTACTTGTTGTAAGTATGTCGAACCCTATTAAAGAGAAAATTGACTAATGTGAAAACATGGATGAGATATTTGAAAAATGTATGAAATATAGGAATCTAACTACAAACTTAACCACTAAATTATGTAATGTGTGAACATATACAAGCTATATGACTTGGCTATTTGGCTAATAGGCTTGTAAATGCAAATAAATTGTATAGGCTCTGTGATAACATATTAAGCTGAATCTTATCAATAGTCTACAAACTAGGCATGTTTCTAACTCTTTCTCTTTATTGAGCAAGTATTCTATAAATAGACAGGTTTTCTAATTTTTGAACTGTCTCTCCCTATTTATGGATAATATAAGGTTAATTAGCCTTTTTATTCCAATCAGCTTCAAAAGAATAGTATATTGAACTTCTCTCTTACATAAGTCATATTGAATGTATGTCAATGCCATTAATTCGGGTAGACAATTGTTGAGATACATTGATATTATTCATGAAACTCACATTTAATGTTCTCCAAACCATCTTTGTTGTGGTGCAGACTCTTGTATAATGCTGTGAGTGAACAACTCTTTTATAGGGGCATATTGTACCAGACATATGATTTCAAAGGACATGAAAAGTGTCATTAGACTGTTATGTTATGCACAATATAGGGTACTTAGGCTGATCCCCTAAAGTACGAGTCTAGGATATAAAACAACTTTTATAACTGTTTGTATTCATGGATTGCAGTATTATTACTGTTAATTATAGTACAGAGTTCATTGGTCATTTGGCCTTACAACATGCTAAAGTCTGATTTTTATATTCAACACTCTTAAAGAATTATATTGTTCAGTATCTATTGCATTGTAACCTCTTTGATATAAATATTTCTGTTCCATTATAATTAATTGCTTATTTCCTTGCTGAGCAAGCTGTTGCTCACCCTTGCGTTAAATATAATGTTTTCAGTTAAAATTGAGGTTGCTGGTCCATCTGGAAAAGACAAAGGAAAAGGCAAAGTTGTTTGAGTAGTCATTTATTAAGCGCCTGTGCTTAAGTGAACTTAAGTAGTGAATGTAATAAGTACTGTTAGTACGATGTTGTGTAATAATATTTGGTTTGTATTGTATGTAAAGGTCTATAGAACCTGGGATTTAAGTACGATGTGTATGTAATATAAGACAGTTTTCTTTTAGTATAAATGGGTATTCTAGTATCGTGAGCACCAAATTCGTGTTAAAGATAACTCGGATTTGAGGGTGTCACAAAAGGGACTAAAAATCCCGACGTCGACAGGTGGCAACTCTGCTGGGGATATCTAGTAAGAGGGCTTAAGCCGCTATTAAAAACCTTTCAAACTATTATCTGCTTGTGTGTGGATGTTTTATTTACATTTAAAAATGTGTACGAGTGCATTTACTTACTGCACTTAGTGCTTCACACTATATCTGCTTGTGATATTAAAGTGCTTCGCACATGTCATCATTTCCATAACGGTGAGATACGTTGTGAATGTATGTTGTGTGGTTCCTCCACCAGGAGGCTATTATGTCGGTGTTTGATTACTGGACTCGTAGGGAGACTAATTTTAGCGAGGCTCAGGAAAGGCACCACCCAGATTCGCTCCAGTTGAAAGATCGGATTAACTTCCCGTCGAGTAAATTGCGATGATGTGGGAACCTTCATGCCAAAAAGCCGCGAGAGTAACTTAAGATAGGTCAGCTTCTGATAAACCAAACGCAGAGGGAAATTTCTTCATACTTTCCCATTTCAATTACTTCTAAATTCAATTACTTGTAATTTCATTCCATGTCAATCTCTATGTAATGGAAAAAATGAAGGAATATGTGTACATGCATTCCCTTTTATATCAAAACCTGACCTGCTATCTTACAAACAGCTAACATCCATTTTGTAGGATAATACTCCTAAAATGGATACATCAAATAGCATGTAACATTTTCACATTCCCTAAGACTAAACTACATAAGTTTTTTGTAGGGAAGCAATTGGTCCTGTTTTCCGTTCAAAGTCCAGAAAGGCATTAAGCCCACAGTCAGACATGGCTAGAAGTGCTCCACCTGATCCTACTCTTGTCTCTCGAGAAGAGTTCGAAGGATTAAGGAATCAGATAGCAGAATTGGCTATCTTTCTAAAAGAACAAAGTAAAAACACTCGGGGCCAGCCAATGCCTACTCAATCAGAGTCATTCACACCAGGGGGCAGTCAGGGTATTGGCAAAAAGATGGAAACCCAGATACCTGAACCTTATTCCAATAAAGGAATCAACAAAACCCCTGAAATCATAAAACTCAGGGATGATCGAGAAATTATGGATATAAGAAAGAAAGTCTAACAAATGGAGGAAACCATCCGGTCAATCAAAGGGACTAAAAACTATGGTAGTATCACCTATTCAGATCTCTGTATATTCCCAGGGGCTAGATATCCTGACAAATTCAAAGTTCCAGAGTTTGAAAAGTACAATTGGGGCAGGTGATCCCTATACGCACCTAAAAGTATATGTTGGCAAACTGGGGTCTTATGCTGAAGAGGCTAAAGCCTGGTATGCCCGACTTGACAATGCCAAAATCAATAATTGGGAAGAATTGGCCCACGCCTTTCTAAATCAGTACGGTTTTTAGTCACAAATGGCATCAGATTGATACCAAGTGACTAAAGTTAAAAAGCAAAGTACTGAATCTTTTCGAGAATATGCCCAAAGATGGAGACATCTAACGTATATAAGTCATTCCATCAATAATGAAATCGAGATGGTAATGACGTTTATTGATATCCAAGAAGTTCCTTACTATGAGAGGATCCTAGCAGGCATAGGAAAGTCCTTCTCAGAAATGATCAAACACTATGAAATCAGAAATGGGCTCAAGGCGAGCAAGATTAAAGACTTCACTACCTTAGAAGCGATGCAAACATATACTGATGGTAATATGCGAAAGCGATCCCAAGGGGTACCCGATAAAGGCAATGAAGATGTATCCCTTGTTGTACAGGGGCAAGCTAGGAGACAAACCTACAATCCCCCTATTTGGAAAAAAGCAAGATAATCTGCCATCTCAACAATAGGCTTCATTCAACCAATGCCAAGACAGGAAGTGAAAATTTAAAAGAACGGAAAATCAGGTGTTCACTCCACTAGGCGATTCCCTTGAAAATGTATTGGCGATATTAATGGATCACAAGAAAATTACTGAACTGGCTCCACCTCTGAAACCAGGGAGCAAAAGATACAATCCAAGCCAAAGATGTGCTTACCACTTAGGGTCTCCAGGACACGATACACAAGATTGTTGGTCCTTAAAGCATAAGATTCAAAATTTGATCGAAAGTGGCAGTATTGTGGTCCAACAACCTGATCAACAAAATGTCAACACCAACCTTCCATTGCAACATGATACGGAGGAAGTAAACATGATTGGGTCAGGAAGCGATGAAATGTATCCAAATCGTAAGTACATACGAAGGATAGAGGAATAACCCCAAAGGCACAGATCAAATGTCCTAGAGTGGAAAAACTCGGAGGAGGGTGTGATAGTAATGCAAAAGTTAGAGACCATCTAGAATCAAATAAATCTGCTAGCTAAGCTGATAGTGCGCCAACATCAGGATACGAGGAAGTTTTTCACTCAACCATCAGAAAAGCCAAGAGAAAAAAGAGGTTAACCATAATGCAAGCCCATATCTCTCCAAGATGACCCAGCTAAATGAAGAAGATCAAAGCAGGCTGAAAGGAAAAGAAAAGGGGGATGATAAAATTGCTAGAAGATCTTGCCAACGGAAAAATCGCTCGAGGGAAGAAATCAAATGAAGAAATGCTACACTTTCTGATAAGCGAAGGAAGGTTTACAGAGTTGCTGCCTCCTATAAATACTAAGATAAAGAGTTATGATTCTACTAAGACGTCTCTATCATTCTAACTCACTTGGACATGCGACTGAGGAATGTTGGTCTTTGCGACATAAAATCCAGGATCTCATTGAAAAGGAAGAGCTAAAAATAGAATTCCTCATGACCCGAAAAGGCGAAAAAGAAATAAAAAGCTTGATATGTCCACTCAAGATAGACAATTCAGAGGAGGTGAAGGCTATGAGCACCAATTTTGGCAAAACACAAGGTGGACTGATCCTAATGCAAGGATTGACAGAGGAGACAAGGGAATCCCCAAGGGAGATTCTTCCGCCAACATTAAACATCTTGTGGTCCAAAGATAACAACCACGTTCTTGATTTTATCATCCTAGAAGATGAGGCAGAAATACTGATCATTTCCAAGGAAGAAGAAGCCAAAAAGGAAAGTTCCTTGCAAGAAATACGATAACAGTTCGAGGGAGATTTCATGGTCGAATCCTCTCAAGGCCAAGAAAAAGGTGAAGGAATAGATGAAGGAAAAGGTGGTGAGGTTATCGGGGAAACTAACCCATTAAAGAATCAGGAGTTCATACCTTTTTGCGATGGGTCCAGTTCGAGTGTCCCTGAGGAATGTATTGAATCAGGAAGCGATCAAGTTATGGCTATAAGTGAAGATATTCAGAATCAAGAGGTAACCTCTATCGCGAGCCTTGAAGGCAACATAACCACTAATAACTGGACTATGAAGTCTCAGCTAGCCAAGAAGGTGTAGATCCAAAGGATACAGTTGTGAGTTCTAAGAGATGTTGGGATGGTGTCCCTTTCTTTGCAGTATGCCTTTTATTTTCCATGCATGTAAATATTAAAAAAATAAAATAAATAATAAAAAACAAAAATAATAAAAAAAGACAAAAAGAAAAGAAAAAAAGAAAAGAAAAGAAAAAGAAAAAGAAAAGAAAAAAAAAAGAAAAATCAAAAATCAAAAATCAAATCAGTCAGGTTTTAGCTCATCACGCCTGAACTGTGAAAGACCTGATCTCCCTTCATCAATGGGAGTACGTAGGCAGCCATTTATGGTGCGGTCAAACCAAATAAAAACTCAAAAATCCCAAACAAACACTTCTCAGACTGTTCAGCTCATCAAGCAGGAATTACGTAGACCTGATCTCCTACATACATAGGAGTACGTAGGCAGTCATTAGTGGTACGATTTGACCCTCAAAAGTAACATCGAAGCCCAAACATTAATCCCAAGACACCAAAAACGACCCTCCAAGTCAGAGACCCATGTTAAGAAGATCCAACAACACTTCAATGTTATTCCATCAAATCTGGCACAAATCCCAGAAAGGAAGAAACAACGATACACTAAGACAACCAGCAACGAGGACCTTCAAAGAGTCGACACCCTCAATCACAAGTCTTCATCAAATCAGAAGAAAACCATCAAAGCCGATTGCGCGAACAAGTCAGGAACAATGATTGAGGGTATCAAAGCCCAAATCCAGTACCTGTTCACCATCTGGTACAGAGGTAAAAGCCTCTTGCGATCTCAGCATCTTATCATCCCATCTATTAAAGCAACTATCCCAGACAACGAGCAAGGTTGGAGCAATTTCAAAATTGGCGAAAAACCGATATTGGGAACCTTACAACAAGACTGGGGCAATCTCAGAAACAAAGACAACTCAACACTAGGGCATTTATAAATCATCCTAAAGAGGAAAATGCACCAGTCAGCACCATTAGCATGGCACATCATCATCAGTGCATCCCTCATATCATCTCACTGGCGATTCGGATATTGCTCACTCGCGATTTGGTCAACAAAGAGAGTTTCTCATATGAATCCCCGACAACAACACGAGAAAGGTCTGGGGCATTTTTCCGATTCCAAGAAAGGGAAGGAGTTTAAGGCGGGATCAAGCCTCTCATCAAAATAAAGGGGAGAAATCCTAAAAGAAATCATGGCGACATAAGCTTGACCCTTCAAAAGAAGGGAAAGATTCTCAAGAAAGTCCTTAACTCAAAAGCAGAAGCCCAATGACAAAAGGTTTAGTGAATGAAATCATCATCATCAAATGTTCCAACCGGCATCAGTCCTCTCAAGTCGAGGCCTCTACACCAAAGTTCAAATTTGGGCAGCAAAAGAATGAGCTTCACCCTCTAGGGATGTCAGCGGCATTCAGGTCATCAGATCAGCCGGGTTGCAAATCAAACGCTCAAGGAAATGGGGCACAAGCACTCAACAACGAAAGGAAACTCCAAATCACCTCAAAAAGGGTGAGGTAAAATTCTACTCTAGACAATTTAAAATATGCATCAACCTAGGACAATAGACTCCTAAGGATAAATCTAGATTATCACATCATACATGATCTGCACATGTGCAAATGCGCTACATCAACGTACATCTCTATCAAGGTTTAGAATGCATCTCCAATAGATTTAAGTATGCGTGCAAGTTAAATGCCTAGATTAGAGAAAATTTTTGTTGTAGACATCTGTTGGTTGTCATCAATCCAGTGTAACATCAGGCAGAGTATGGTGAAGGAAACCTTTAAATATTACTTCAGCGAAGGTATCAGAAGATCCGGTATTCAAAACCATTGGCATCAATTCAGCGTAACATCAAGAAAGTTTAGAGTGATGAAAGCTTTGTATACCACCGTTCGAGTGGGAGCCGAACAGTTTGGCGATATCAGCGTATTCAACTACCAGTAGGGTAAGATCCGTTGTCAAACTACCATCAGGGTAGGCACCATTATAAACTGCCAGCGTATACATCGGGAAGGTCCGATAATTTCAGAACGTCATCCCCAATAGAGATGTAGAAAATATCTTAATTTTTCTTCATCAAACAGGCATCAGTAACACCGATAAAAAGCCAAACCGTTGTGTCAGGAATAAGCATGTGAATGATATTCCTATTTACATATGATTTAATTATGATATATATATATATATGTATATGAATGAATATGAAAGAATGTTTGCATTAAGAAAAGCTGTAAAGTCCTTTGATAGATAATAGAAACATATGTACAAGGACTTAGAATGAATTGATCAAATGTGTAAGGTTAATCCTACACAAGCAAAACAGCTTTGTAAAGTCCTTAAAAAGAAATGATGTACAAGGACTATAAATATAGAAAGATCAAATATGTTAGGTTGATCTTATGATGTAATAAATAGGCTGTCGATCGCCGAGAAACCTTTGCACGTAAATCGTAGTCTGCCAGGAGAGTCGAGGAAAACTCGAGAGCTATCGAGGCAGAATTGTAGTCTGCACGATAGTTGATCTCGGAGTTTGTAGACTTCCAGGAGAGATGAGGAAGGATCGTAGTGTGTCGAGGAGAACTTCCTCAGGACCGTAGTCTGCTGAGGAAGTCATGTTCTGAATCGTAGAGACAGTCTGCCTATAAGCCAACCGAGCATCTGCTGAAAACAAGTAAAGGATCGTAGACTACACTCGGAGTCGTAGAGTCTACTAATGGTCAAGTAAGGATCGTAGACTACACTCAGAATTATAGAGTTTGCTGATCGTATCAAAGGCAGAAATCGTAGTCGAACAAGATCAGATGAAGACAACAAGAAATCGTAGTGTCAAGATCTGATCTTAGAGTCGTAGTGTCTGCACGGCCTAAGCTGAATCGTAGAGTGCAGAACTAAGACCTCAACAGATGTGCTCACAACCCCAAGGCAGAATCGTAGAGCTAATACGATTCTCAAATAAGCACTCCCAGAATATCTAAAGGAATAAAGCCTCTGGCTGGTAATGCAAAGATACATCTCACTTGAAGAAAGATAGAGAGCACTCAACGAATGACATGCAAGCTAATAGAAGATCTAAGCATCAACTCAATCAGCATCCAAATTGAGTTGAGAAGTTATTCAAGGTAAAGTCTTCCACAAGATGATCATAAGAAGACTTCAGTAGCTGACTAAGAAAAGTCAGCATATGTAGTGGCTGTCAAGAAGAAAGATGACAACGATCTTGGAAGTAACCAGGATCGTAGTGTTTGCCAGACAAAGAAGAAACTGATGAAGTATACTCAAAGATACTGGTTAGCCTCTGAATAACAAGGATAAAGTGATTAAGCATTAGGTCAGTCCATTGATGATAAGTGAACGAGAGATCACAAGAAGAAAGCGAGCTGGACACGCCACAAATCTGAAGTGTTTTGTTATTCAGAAGGGGCCAGAGCAAGAAGTCAAGCCATCAGGATTTGAGAACAGTCGAGGTAAAAAGAAGTGATGAAGCACTACACAAGAGAAGGAAGATGTGCTCTACATTGAAGATCCAATCAACACTCTTCAAGATTATAGTGTTGTCTCTACCAGTCAACAAGACACTACGATCAGGTCCATGAAGATATGCATCAGAATCGTAGAGTTCAAATAACTGAAGACTGAAGCATTGTCAATGGTTCAATCTGAAGGATAATATTCGGACAAGAGCTTATTGAGAGCATCGATGCAAGGACAACCTCTGATCGAGAAATCAGAAGGGTGAAATAAAGTCGTCGACCTACCCAAGATATCAAAGTGACATATCGGCGGGGTTGGTGAAATAATGATCGCAGGTGTCGTGGAAGTCGAGAAAAAGATGTCATGTCACATCTGCAGTCTGCACCAAATAACTTGAGATATGCGAGGCAATTTGAATAGCTTTTAATGGATACTTTCCAACGGGAAGATTGGAAAGTAGTATAAATCAACAGAGCTTCAAAGATCTAGAGTTACTGATGATTATGAAGTTGCAGAATCATTGAGTTAGTGAATGCTATTGTTGACTCTACGAGTTCCACCAAAGATCAATAGAACAAGTCTCAGTGACAGTGAGACTACCAAGGTGGAAGTGAAGCAGCTTTGAAGAAAAACTCAAACAGATCGAAGCTTCACTCAACAAAGATGAGAATGCCACTAAAGATGGCAGCCAAGCCGAGAGCCGAGAAGGCCAAGAAGATAGCATTCAGAAAAGTGGCTGAGTACAAGGAAGATCAAGAGAGCCACTCTACGAATCACCATGAACCGAAAACTGAATATGAACAAGTGCAGAACCATGTCTGCAAAGTATTCAAGAAGGGTTCAGGGTTTGCTAAGTGCCAGACAAAGTCTACTAAAAGCACAGAGACTTAGCAAACCTAGATGGTGATGGTGCACAGCTGATACCAGATGAAGATGAGCAGAAAAACCAAAAGATCAGCTGCACCAACGAAGATGTGGTCCAGACTCGAAGCAGAATACAAAGAGGACCACACCAAGCTGCTAAGTACAAAAGATGTTCAGAGCTTAATGACATCTTAGCAGCTCAACACCAACAATATCAACAACTACAACAACAAGAAGCCAATGCCTGAGGGGTCCTTGTCTAGAGGGACTAAATGAAGATTCCAAGCCTGCTGGGCTTGAAGAGTTCCTAGGGAACTAGAGAAGTTCCAAGGTTCTTTGGCCTTGAAGAGTTCTTAGTGAATCAAGTCCCAAGGTCACGGCCTTGAAGGAATCTTAGTGATTCAGGGTGCTGCCCTTCCTTAATGGAAATCCTACTAGTTGAAAGCAGAAGAGTGGATTAGGAGCTTGAGTCTTTGAACCACTTAAAACTCCTTGTATCTTTTACTTTATGTCATTTACATTATGTACATTTACTGCTATAACTGCTATGTATGTTTTAACTGCTTACCACTGAACTAACTCTACGAACAATGAATGTATGATTATGAATATATCAATGAAGGGGATCTTTTACTTATTCCGCTGTGCTTGAAAAGATTCTTATGTTTGTCACATGCTAAATTATTAGCAATACAAAATAAATCAGAAAAGTATTTGAAAGTAAAAGGATCTATTCAACCCCCCCTTCTAGATCTATTGTGCCTACTGGGAACTAACACGTTGCAGTCAACACCATCAACGCATCAGTAATAACTGGTAAAGGTAAAGCGATTTGCGATATGCAAAATGCGATGTGCGAGTTGCGAAGTGTGATTGGCCAAATATGAAAAGCGAAGTGCGAAATACGATGTGCGATTTATGAACTGCGATTTTTGGAAACATTTTAACATTCATCATAACATTAATTACATTACGATTTGCATCATTAGAAATACCTTATCATATTTCAAGTGTCTAGTAATCTTTACCATGTCCATTCCATTACGTTGCATGAAAATAATAAAGAGGGGCATTTGTAGACACTCAAAATTCTGTTTTCCTGTTACTAACTATGCAGGAGGACAAAATCGGCTTTTTCACACTCCAGAAATAAACCTGGAGGACCAAAACATCAATTTCAACCCCGGAGATAGCCCCGGGAGATCCAGTTTCAACCCCAAAGATAACCCCGAAATTAGTTTCCAACCTCGGAGAGAACCCCGGGAAATCAGTTTCTAATCCCGAATATAACCCTAGGGGATCAAGTTCAAAGCCCAGAGATAACCCCAGGAGGTCATCCCAACCTCAGAGATAATCCTGAGGACATTCAGAGTTAACAACATGAAAATCTCAAAGATAACCCTGGGAAAAGACCGCTACAACTGCGCCAAAGTCAAATAACCCCGGGTGGGGCAAAATGGTCATTTTGCCAACTCAAACTCAACTTAAATCAAATCAACTCATTTTAACTCAAAATTCATCAAAAGAAGTCCCACAAGAACCATATCTTAATTTTTGAGTGCAAACTACGCAAAACAGCTCAACGAACTGCCTGATGGAGACCCAGAAAGGTTATTTCGATCAAGGACCAGAATCAAAAAAGGCAAATCCTATGTCATTTCATAGCTCTCGAAAAGGGCTTTTCGGAATGGTATGATACATTTCCATCGGACTCCCAGATTAAAAGTTATTAAGGTTCGAGCAAAAAACGCGTTATTCGAGTATACGTACTTTGAGACGACGGGACCCACATTGCTCAAGGCACCCCAGGCATTCGCAGGTACACCTAATGATGCCACAGGTACATCTGTGGCTCCCCCTCTATAAATAGAGGACTTGGGGTGGTCATTTTAAAAAGAGAAAAGGTGAGGAATCCCTGTCCAATTTGCTCTGTACACACTATAAATTGAGTGCTTTCTCATTTCAAACACTTGTGAGCTTATATTTTACTGTATTTTCCCGGTGGGAACCGAGTGTTCATCCATTTAAAGCTATTGAAGTCTTCTTTGGCAGTCCACTATAAGCCTTCTTACATTTCTTAAAGCCTTTCTCCACATTCTGCATACGCAGTTATTCACGTTGAGAGTCGCGTTGTGTGTGTATGCCCAGACTTTGGTCCGTGGCTTTTATTTCTTATATATATATATATATTTGTACTAAGATTATCGAGTTATGCCTCGATTGAGTCTGGACTCATGTTCGGAGCGTTTATTACTTTTGTATATATATATATATATATATATATATATATATATATATATATAACTATATATTGATGACTCTCGCTCGATGAGCCTGGATTTACATCCGGAGCGTTTACTGCTTATATATATATTATTACCATCAAACTCTATTGGATTGAGCCTGGATATAATATCTGGTGCATTTACCAGTTTTATCTATATATATATATATTTATATTTTTGTCAGGCCTGAAGTTTACTTCGTGGCCATTTACTGCTTTCTTTACATTTAGTCCCGCCTGGAGTTTACTTCATAGCGGTTGATTGTCTTTATTGCTTTATTTACTTTTCCAATCCCCCATGGAGTTGCTTCGTGGTGGTCGATTGTCTCTCTATATATATTTACCGCTTTTATATATTTACATTTCCAGTCCCCCATGAAGTTCGCTCCGTGGCGGTTGATCGTTTGTATATATATATTTACTGCTTTTATATATATAACTGCTTACAACTTTCATATAAATTGCTACATCATGTGAGCCTAGGAATCATGTGATCACAAATTCAGTCTCCTGAATCTAAATTCGGTTCCCGTGATGGACATTTTTGGCTGTAATCAGTTTGTACATTATTTATGGTGTTTGAATTTCCTTAGATGGCTCTCATGCCCACAAGGAGTTCGACACTTCTATATACCTTATTTTCTCAAAGATGCCTCGCATCTCAAAAATAAAAGCAATCAAGCCGAACATATAATAAAATGGAAGTATCAAAGGCCTTAATTACTATTGAGCATAAGGGTTTGAAAAACTTCTTTTAAAAAATATCACTGCTATATCTTGCTAAAACTGAACTTTTATACAAAATTCAAACCCTTTGTATATAGGTGTAAACGAGGCATAGCACTACTTCCAAATAACTGCACATTGACCCACACTCACACACATTTAGATAATAGTTTAATTGAAAGGTGGCGGTCACCATTGTAACACGGATGTTGGGGGTTGCCTAACACCTTCCCTCCGCATAATCAAGCCCCCGGACCCTAACGAATCTCGATTTCACAGACCTGTTAAACAATGTCACATCACTAGGTCAATGTGCAAACCTTTTCTCGGTTGAGTTGGTGCAACCATTTAAAAATACAAACTGGCGACTCTTACAGTCCAATCGTTGACGTATACATGTCGGACCTTTTCACAACCTATTTTTTTCAAACAAATCTCACCTAATATGAGAACACCAAAAGACAAGAACAGAAAAGGGACAATAAAAATATCGACGTCGATATATATATATATATATATATATATATATATATATATATATATATATAACAAAAAATACAACTAATTTTTAATTTTTTGCTCAACCTAATAAATCATCTGTGCCGTCCAAAGTTTGGGATAAATTTCACCATCCATGTTTTTATATACTATATCGGTGGTTCCAAGATAAGTTTTGACGAGTCTAGATATATAGCCGTAACCTTGTTTAAAGCAAGTCAACTTTGATCAATCTATCTCCCACAAAATGACTCAAGATGTGGAAATGAAAGAGCTTTCAGTGCCTTTTAATTCTGTTACATCCACTACTCCCTCCCCTTGCAGCATAAGAATGTCTGAAATTTTTCATTTTTTCAAGGGTTAGGTTTATCAATAACTGATGAATGCTCCATTGAAATTGGGGATTTTCAGATTTGAAGGAGATTGGGTCGCTAATTGAGGCTGGTGCTTATGCCTGGGAGGTTCGTCGTATTCTTTGAGCTGTTCGCTTAACTATAGCATTGAGGAAGAAGCTGAAGGTGTGACGCCCCCAAAATAGGTCCACATGACCCATTCTGAGTCGCCAGATATCACTCTATAAAAATTAAATACAAACTTCATTTATACAACTGTTGAACTGTCGTGCAGAGTACGACAACAGATAAGCTATGAGTTTTAATACAATATTATCTCGTAGATAGTATCCAAACTCAAATTATTACAATGTCATATAAAATATAGCAGCAAATATTTTAAGACCCCAAATAAGAACGAGAAGATTACAATTATATTCATTCTAATGAGGTGCACTTTTGACGCTTTCAAAGTCGGGTTCTCATCACCCTATTGTTGTTCACCAAAATCAATTATTAAGTGACGTATAAAATACGACACGCACATCTTAGGTCCTCAATACAATTATCTGTTGCATGTCATGCCGTTTTATAATGTATTGAGAAACTTCGACAGTCTCGGACCATCACACTATTTCCCTGTTATCCCCGCTCGACCCAGCTACACTCTTATTACCTGAAAGGAATTGTGAAGCAAAGGGTGAACACAAATAGCCCAGTAAAGAATATCATGACTAAAGATAATTAAATTATCAATAGCCTTCGTCAATAACAAATCAGAGATTTAGAACATATGGTAGATGATAAAACTTTTCAACTAGAGTTACAGCGGAATGAGCATTCCATTAGAAGAGGCAAATAGACCATCAGGTCTATTATCTTCTCTATGTTAAAAGTTCACCAATAATGTTTTATCTCTGTAACATCAATCAACAATTCCTGTCCACAATCATATGAATAACTCATAATCATAATTGTGATTTTAAATTCTTCTTCGCACCCAGGACGAAGATAATTTTCATCACCTATCTTCTCCTGAAACATCAAAAATCATGGTTATACCAAATCATAATTCCTGCTCATAATCATACTAATAAATTCATCTTTGCACTACGGCTAAAGATATTCATTAACAATTTATTCTTTGCACTACATGCCAAAGACATACAACTGTATTTTAGAAGAGTCAAGTAGAGCATGATATCTATTATCTTTCACGAATTAAAAATGTATAATCAATATTTTATTGCTGAGACTCAGCTTAATAAATAATCCACATCATCGAATCATCCCTGCACTACGGCTAATGATATTTATGCAATCATCAATGATCATGATTATACCGAATAATCCCTGGTTATAATCATACCAATAACTGTCCATCAATGCACTACGAGCCAACGAGGACTTTTACCACATCATCTATAACATTACGGGTCATGATTATACCGAATGATCTCTGGTCATAATCATACCAATAAACAGTTTATTTATGCATATAAGCCAAAGATACTCATCAATCAATAATTCATCATTGCACGTAAGCCAAAGATATACAACTGTAAACCAATAATCAACCGTCCATCTTTGCACGTAAGCCAAAGATATACAACTGTAAAATCAATAATCAACAGTCCATCTTTGCACGTAAGCCAAAGATGACTTTCATCATAATATAAGCATGAGGATGATGACAATGATATAAGCATTAATCAAATGAAATCAAGGATAAATATTAAAGACTTTAAATCTATCCAAATATTATCAATCACTTAATAAACTCATAATCTAATATTATTAATATTATAACAATATTTTAATCACTTTTTAAACTTATAAACAATTTATTTCAATTATTTACACTTTACCAAATAATGCATTTAATCATTCAAGAATGCCATACTCATAAGATTTCATCACCAATGATCAAATCCCTCATCAAAAATCTGCATATACCCTATATAGGATTCCCAAGCCAAAAAATCCTATTTTTCAATTTTGTTAATTCACATAACATATTTAATTTATTTACTCATAACTAGTTCATTTTTATGAAAAATACCAAATCAGTCCCAAAAATATTTCTTTTCTGGGATTTAACATAATATAGTCCCATATTGAACATATATTTTTCTTAGAATGTTTAAAATTCATTTACTATTTTTCATATGGCCAAAACTACCGAATATTTAGACATTTATCATAAATTGTACTTTTGTTCAAAAATTCCGAACTTTACAGGGTATACTTCTATTATATACATGTACTCTCAATAAAAATTTCACCAATTTTGGAGTTAATCACAAGGAGTTATAAGGGTTTACTTTTAAAATAATCTTCTCCCATAAAATTTATAACTCTTAATCTATACATCCAAAAATCGCCATCTTTGGACACAATATAGAAAACTCATCAAGTTATCATTTCAAATTTTTCTAGAATTTTTGAGGGTCAAAAAAATTACAAAATTGCAAATGAATTTTCACCCGCCATGCGGTAATCCACGTAGACAGATCATTTCCACAATTTAATAAGGAATTAATACAAAGGATCATTCAGCATGCATGCGGTAGTCCACATAGACAGGTTATTGCAATAAAATAATAAAGAATGGAATAATAGAATAATACACCATGCATGCGATAGACCGCACAAACAGGTTATTTGTAACAGAATAATAAAGAATGAAACCAATTAAATGCGTGAGTCCGTATGCATACGATATATTTCAACAGAATAATAAAGAATGGAACCGTGTCATGTAATCATTACGCATGCATGTGATATTCCAACATAATAATAACGAATGAAATAACAATAGAATTCACCAGGCATGCGATAGATCGCACAGACAGGTTATTCCAATAGAATAATAAAGAATGGAACTAGGTCATTGCGTAATCCGCAAGAACGGGATATTTCAACATAATAATAAAGAATGGAATAATGAAGAATTTCACCATGTATACGGTAGTCCAGATATATCTGAGTTATTCCAATGTAAATAATAAGGAATGTAATAACAATAGCTCTCTTCATGAATACGAAAGAAATAATACCCTTTACCTTAGAAAAACTGGATACTGGAATAGTGAGGTAGCAAACTTCTCTTCTTCTTTCTCTCTATAATTTCTCTCTATAATAATTGCTCTATAGCTTCAACTTACAGTACAATACCTTCAACTTTTTCTTCATTTTTAATTTAGTCCTACAAGTATTATCAAACTTGCACCACCTCCCCTAATAGTAAATAATGTGAATCAATAGTTCAATCATGTGAATCAACAGTTATAATCATGTGAAAATACGAATTACAGTATAGTATCTCCATCTATACCTCCATTTTTAACTTAGTCATGCAAGTATTATCAATCTTGCACTAACTCCCCTAATAGTACAAGAATGTGAATCAATAGTACACACATGTGAACAAATAGTTATAATCATGTGAATTAATAGTAATTAATTGCTCATTTATTCGATTAATTACCCGATTGGTCAATATAACTTTCAGACATCAATTATTATCGAAATAAATGTCGATTTCCACTAACATTAATAATCCCAATACAATGAAACTATTTTTATCAAAAAATTTATTTTTGAAATTTTGAAGTTTGACTTTTTCTGAAAAAGTCAACTGTTGACTTTTTGACCAAAAAGTCAACCCCGTAAAATTTTGTTTTTATAGTCTATTTTTACTAATTTTATCGTTCTGGACTAAACTATCACGTCCGCGTCTCCAAATTCAACTTCGAACTCAAATTTAATTTTTAATAACATTTATTCATTATTATTATAATTCGCAATATTTAACAACCAGGTCGTTCCCAGGAAAGAGGGGGCTTTCCAATAAGGATTTCTTCTTATTGGCGCGCAATTAAGTGACCAAACCTCTCCTTGATTGAACTTCTAGGCATTATAAATATTGCAATTTAATAATATGAATAACTTTGTCATCTCAATTATTGATTTAATAATATATCATATTATGTAGATGATACTGTGACAATAATCGAATCAATAATATGAGAGATATGATGCAGTAATTATTGTAGCAATAATTTAGTATATCTGAGTGACTTCTCACATAAGCATCAATAATTAATATCGCGTGCTACTATGCAACCACGTGTATTACTGTACTTTTACTACCGGTTATTTTATGACAACTTGCTTACTTTGAAATTTTTCACATATCACCCTTAACTTTAAACTTTTATCAATTTAACTATTTACCAAAATAGAAAAATTGAATACTTTTATTTCATAAAATTCGGGATCTCCTAGAAGGCGTCTATGATTTCTCACTTCCTGAGTTTTATCTTACTTCCTGGATCAGAGCTTCACTCCCGGTTATCTTCATATCTACCAAAGGTTAGTAATTTCTGAGCTCATTGAGTTTTAAATATGTTGATTGTTGATCTTAAACATCTGCCTGAATTTGTATGATTTTTTTTGTGCTTTATGTTTAAAAATATGGGGTTTTGTATAGCTCATAAGATGCTTGAATGACTTGGTTTTTCCTGTGGTTTAGAATTTTAATCGGTTTTGAGTGTGTTGCTATGCACACTGTGTAACGCCCCCAAAATAGATATACATCACCCATTCTGAGTCGTCAAATACATGGTACAAAATTCAAATACAAACTTAATTATACAACTGTCATGTAAAATATGCCAAAACATAGCTGAGAGTTTTAATACGAATATTGTCTTCTAGACAATATCCAAACTCAAATGGAGTCCTCATTACAATAATTATCACACTATTTCATAGAATAGTGAGGACTACTATATCCACAATCTCGGACCATCACTCCATTCCCCGAGTAGTTCCGACTATGTTCTCATTTCCTGAAAAGAACAATGAAAGCAAATGGTGAGCTCAACTAGCTCAGTAAGAAATATTATGACTATGATAATGTAGAATAAATTATCGTTAGCCTTTAACAGTGTTAAACTGATAGAATATAATAAACAACAAGTTTAACTGCAGCAGAACAAATAATCCATTAGAAGAGTCAAGTAGAGCATGGTATCTACTATCTTCTATGATTTAAAAAGTTTATCATCAATTTTATCGCTGAGACTCAACTAAATAAATATTTCACATCACTGAATTATCCATGGACTATGGTCTAAGAATATTCATTAGTATTACGTCCACGAATTATCTAAGTACTACGGGCCAAGGATATTCGTGTTATCACCAATGATCATGATCATGCCAACAACTGTCCATTACAGGCCAATGAGGACTTTTACCACATCATTTGTAACATTACAGGTCATGATTATACCGAATGATCCCTGGTCGTAATCATATCAATCAACAGTCCATCTATGCACTACGGGCCAAAGATGACTTTCATCACAATATAAACATTAGGATGATGACAATGATATAAGAATTCAATTAAATGAAAGCGAAGGATAAATTTTAAACATTTATAATTTAATTTATCCAGAATTTAATAATGTCCAAATTATCAACATGTTACTGCTTTGTGGAGTAAAATTTAAGAATAATATTGTATCAAAAATGATTTGGACCAAAAAGAAATTAATTTTATCATGAATAGTACCCGAGTGAATAGTACCCTATGAATAGTACTTCGAGAATAGTACCCCGACATGAAAATGATGAAAAATTATCAAGAGTGCTCAGAATAATATTTTCATGAAAAGATATTAGAAGAAGCGCAAATTTCAAGGATATTCTACTAATTTCAAGGAGTATATAAGCCATACTTTAACAAAATGAGTATATAATTCAGAATCTGAAACAAAATAATATTTCTTACATACTATAGAGTATAGGAGAAAATATTATTTCATACGAATATTGAACAAAAATATTATCCCTTACCTTAAAAAGAAGAGTATTCCAACTGGTATAGCGAGGATATTCTTGAAGAAAACTTTTACTATTTTCTACACTCAAAGCTTCCTAAAACTCGAAAGAAATACGCTCAATATTATAGAAGAAGAATTCTCTGATTCTGGTGTAATTTTCAATTCTAAACTAAGCATCCTATTTATAGGAGAATGGAAGGATACTATTTAGAAAAAATCACGGACTACACAGTAAAATTAGAACAATTTCACGGGCGAGAATCAAATTTTCACATGATTTACTATGCAAACACTATGTAGACACTATGCATAATAAAATATAATATATTTTATTTTTCATAAAAAACAAAACTTATTATAATATATATATATATATATATATATATATATATATATATATATAACTCCTCCTTCCTTTCATATATTCCCTCCCCCATTTTTTTCCTCTTGACAAATTCCCCCCCCCAATTCCCCCCCCACCCCACCCCACCCCACCCCACCCATTTCTTAATATATATATATATATATATATATATATATATATATATATATATAAAAAAAACTAAGATAACTTCTACCGATAATTTTGAAAAATGAGTAAGTGGGGGGTCCAAATAATATGCCAAACTTACAACAAATACATCATAAAAAATTCTCTCAATATTTTTAACAACATTTATTCATCAATAATATAACTTGCAATATTAACAACCAGATCATTCCCAGGAAAGTGGGGGCTTTCCGATAAGGATTTCTTCCTATTGGCACGCAATTAGGTGACCAAACCCCTTTCCTCGACAAAATTTTCTAGACATTGTCAATAATGCAAATAATAATATGAATAACTTGTCATCTCAATTATTTATTTAATAATATAAAATATTATGCAGATGATGCTGTGACAATAATAGAATCAATAATGTGAGATACTATGCAGTAATTACTATAGCAATAATTGAGTATAACTGAGTGACTTCTCATGTAAGCATTAAATATCGTGTGCTACTATGTAATCACGCGTATTACTGTACTTTTATCACCGGATATTTCAACAGTTAACGGTAAAACTTTCGTCGTTATTTTTATAAAAAGATTATTCTGCCGTTTTCTAACTCCGACAATAATTCTATTGTGGGGTCCACCAATGATTGTGCCGTCGTATTAATATTCCATGTTAAAACGAATATTTCCCAACCAATCAAATATTTTATAACAACTTGCTTACTTTGCAAAATTTGTAAATATTACCTACAAAAATAACATTATATCAAATCCACACCATAATATTCAAAAACATATTTTGAAAAAAATTAATCTTTATTCATAAAAGTTAGGGTTTTACACACTAAACTTCTTTAGGCTTAAAAGAAGTCATTACCAAGCAGTTTCACACCTAATTGTGGCAGCCGATGTCTAAATAGAATGTGCTTGCAATTAGTAGATTTTGAACTACTATGTAATGGAAAAATGAATATAGGTATGAAGTTAGTGAAAACCTGTAATCACACTACTTGACGAACTTAAAAATTACAATAACTATTACCTTGGATGGTATTCAACACAATAAGTCAGTATAAATTTAGTTAAATATTATTTAGGAGAATTTAAAGTATTTAAGATAACTTTTTCCTATTATGATATTCAACAAAAATAAGTCAGCACAAATGAAGCTAAACTATTATACATGAGGCAAAATTTTGGAATAGTTTTATGATAACATAATTTAGTTCTCTCATAACAATAATTATTACCAAAAAAATAAAATAACAAAAAAATAAGGATTTTTCAATCAGTACACAGGTATTAAAATGAATATTGTACTATAGGTATCCAGAGTGTGAGAAGAGGGATATGCTACATAAACTGTAGGGCGTAATTAGAAGACATAAGATTGACACATAATTATAGAATAAGGTAAAGTGGAATACTTATAAAGTCTGCTTGCTTAATGCAATAGATAGAATTACTTTACTAAAATTTATCATCTTAACAACTACCAGTCTGGACTTTGTGTAAGTAAAAGCTAAAGAACGACTTCATAAGGGTCAAATATAACTAGATAAAAGGAGGTTATAGCAATCTGTAGTTTATGCCAATGATATTTCATGATATAATGTGTATAATAATACCAAAGAATAAATTTATCAGAATAATCATAACCTCATATTATGGATTTAACATAATCTTTTTGACTTTTGTGATATAATGCTGCCTCCACCCCTCCCTCCCTCCCCCCCTCCTCCCCCTCCCCAACCCAAGCTCCATATATATATATATATATATGTGTGTGTGTGTGTGTGTGTGTGTATTCTATAGATTATATATTGCATGTGTTGAATTTGATGCGATGGGAAAGGGTAAATATTCATTATGGTGTATGGTCTAATGTACAAGTGATGTTTTGGTCCATTATTTTCTTATACAAAAATACAACTGATTTTAAATTTCCTGCTCACCCTAATAAATCATCTGGGCCGTCTAAAGTTTGAGATAAATTCTACCATCCATGTAGTGCCGGAGGCACGGGACACAACTAGTATATATATAGAGTAAAATGTAAAAGTTTATCCTGTACTATAGCGATAGTTGGATATTGCACCTTTTTTATCAATGCAAAATGAATTTTATATTATCTAAAAATTTAGATTGTGAACTCTATTGTGCCATGTGACAGTGACTTGTACACATGACACGTTAACATATCAATTTAACACATTTGGGCTAACAATATCTATTCTCCAAAAATTTAAACTTAACACCTCATATGAACTTCTAACACTAACAAAAATTACCAACTAAGATATGAATTAATGTTATCTTTTTGAAAATTATTACTAACATTAATTGTATTAGTTCAACTTTAGTAGTTATTAGTAATTTGTTAATAAGTTGTTAGTAATCAAGATTCTCAAAATCGAACTGAACTGAAAAAGATAACAGATGGATGGGTCATTGATCCAATCAGTGGTCGAACCGTTATTGATCCAATGACGCCATTAATATAAAAAATATATATTATTAGTAATTAACAAAATTTTTTAAAATATTATTTTTTATGAACTAAAATATAATAAAGATAAGTTACAATATTAATAAAAGTGGTTAATTTTAATATTAATTTTTTTTAGTAAAAAAATAAAATTAAAAAATGGGTTCAATTAATCGGGTTTATCGATTAGACCACCGGTTAGACCGGTGGTCAATAGGACAACCCGAGTTTTAACCAAAATTAGGTCATTGTGTGACGCCCCCAAAATAGGTCCACATAACCCATTTTGAGTCGCCAAATACATAGTATAAAATTCAAATACAAACTTTAATTATACAATTATTAATTGTCGTGTAAAATACGACAAAATATAAGTTGTGAGTTTCAATACAAATATTGTCTCATAGACAATATCTAAACTCAAATAAAGTCATTACAATTATCATCACACTATTTTACAAAATAGTGAGGATTACTATAATAACCATCTTGGACCTTTACTCCACTCCCCGACTAGTCCCAGCTACATTCTCGCCTCCTGAGAAGAACAATAGAACCAAAAGGAAAATGGTGAGCTCAACTAGACTAGTAAAGAATATTATGACTAAGATAATGTAGAACAAATTATCCTTAGTCCTCAATAGGGAAAAATCTGATAGAATACAATAGACAACAAGTTTTAGATCAACAATAGCAGGGAAACAACAATCCATTAGAAGAGTTAAGTAGAGCATGATGTCTACTATCTTTTATGATTTAAAAGTCCATCATCAATATTTTATCTCTGTAACACCAATTAATAATTATTTTCAATCAACAAATTATTTATGCTCTATGGGCCAAAGATAATCGTTTGCATCACCGGTGGCTATGATCATACCAAACACCTGTCCATCTATGCACTACGGGCTAAAGAGTACTTTCACCACAAATCTTTATCTGTATCATCAAATGTCATGATTATACCAATACACAATTCCTGATCATAATCATACCAATCAACAGTTCATCTTTGCACTACGGGCCAATGATGACTTTCACCACAATATAAGCATGAAGATTATGATAATGATATAAAGAATCAATCAAGTAAGATCAAGGATAAATATTAAAGATTTAGAAATCAATTTATCCAGAGTTCAAGAATGTCCAAATTGTCAACATGATAACTAATTGTTGAGTAAAATTCAAGAATGACATCATCTATAAAAAATAATTTGGATAAAAAAGAAAATTAAATTCTGTTGTGAACAGTACTCATGAATAGTACGTATGACTAGTACCGTATGAATAATACTCATGAATAGTACTGTATGAATAGTGCTCATGAATAGTACACCGACATGAAAAGATTAAAATTTAATAAGATAGTTCAGACCAATATTCCAGTGAAATGATATTAGATGAAGTGCAAACCTTAAGGAATTTCTAATCATTTCAGGGATTATATAAGCAATACTTACCATATTAAATTTAAATTTAGGAATATGAAATGAAATAATATCACTTACATAATATGGAGTATAAAAGAAAATGATATTTCTTACGAGTATTGAAATAAAATAATATCCTTCACCTTAGTAAAAACTAGATCTAACTTGAAATATCAGATATTATTCTGAGAAAATCTTACACTAAAAGCTACATTCAAAGTATTCTTATACTCAAAATAAATACTCAAAATATTGCAGTAGGAATGCTTAATATTTTTGGTGTGTTTAGGATGGAGGGTTACCCCCCTTTTTATAATGCAACCCAAAGGAAAAAATATAAGCAAACTTGCCTAATTTTCTCTGCCTAATTTTCTGCCTAACATATGCCTAACTTTTTTCTTCCTTTTTATTGGTTGAAGGCCCACACTTTGGAAAAGGATTTGCAGGAGGAATAACCAACTCGGAAAGGAGAAGTGTATGCATGAACTTCATCACACTCAATTTGAAAAAAAAGAATTCCAAAGCAACTTGTTCACCTCCATCCTTTTCTCACATGCTTAAATATATTATAATAATATTATTATTTAAATAATTATAATATATTATAATAATATATTTAAGTGAATATTTTATCAGAGAAGATAATTGTGATTCCATAGAAAATTATGCCAAACTCAACAAATGTTTTATGCTGAATTCTTTCATTTATATCAAAATTGAACTAATATCCACCACATAATAATTATTCATAATTAATATTATAAGCTCACAATATTAACAACCAGATCATTCCCAGGAAAGAGGGGGCTTTCCGATAAGGATTTATCCTTATTTGCGCACAATTATATAACCTTACCCTTTTCCTCGATAAAACTTTCTAGACATTGGAAATAATGCTAACTAATAATATTATTCAAATAATATAAAATATTGTGCATATGTTACTGTAACAATTATGGAATCAATGATATGAGATACTATGTAGTAACTACTATGATAATTATTGAATACTAAGTGACTTATTATGTAAGAATCAATAATCAGAGATACGATGCAATACTGTGTGCAACTGTGCATCAACGCGTATTACTATACTTTTATCATCGGGTATTTCAACAGTTAACGATAAAAGTTTTACCGTTATTTTTTTATAAAAAGATTATTTCGCCTTTTTTATATCCGGCGCTTATTTCAATTATGTGGTCCACCAATGATTACTTGTGCATTTAATATTCCCCCGACCAAATGAATATTTTATGACAACTTGCTTACTTTGAAAAATTTGTACATATCACCCATAACTATAACATTATATCAAATCAACACTTCATTATTCAAAATAATAATTGAGAAATTTAATCTTTATTTATAAAAAATTGGGGTCTTACACATTGGTTCAAACCGAATCTGAAGGCGATCTATTTCAAGTTATTACTGATCCAAATGCTTTCAGATGCAGTCAATTTTAAAACATTGTTAGTAATTACTTATTAGTTATTAATAATTCTCTAGCTTACTTGGATAAATACTTATAATATAGTATCTTAATAACATTACTTATTAGATATTAGTATATATTAATGGTATTAGTAACATTAATATTCTAATACCATTACTGTTATAGTCTATATTAATGTTAAAAAAAATCTTATTTTATTATTTATTTTTAACAAAAATAATAATTAAAATAATGTATACTAATAAGAATAATATATGATAATAAAATAATACAATAGTTATAATAAATAAATAAATTAATCTTGTGAACACGTATTTTGTAAAAATAACAAGTACTTTATTTATTCAATATATCTAAATGATTTTTTAGATTTGTTTTGCAATAAGTAACTCTAGTGAAGTTGGAGAAATAGAATTAATAGAATAACAAATAAATAAACAAATAATAGAAAAACTAAGATGACCCTTATTCACAGTCTTGACTCTTCCCACCAGTTCCTACAGGAGAATATTAGACGGTGAGAAAGAAAAATTGGATTTCTCTCTTTATCTTGTCAAAATTATCTTATTTTTCTTACAATAATGTATATTAATTACAATAATATTGTAGGTATATTTATATTATTAATAACATTAATATATCCTAATATCTAATAAGTAATATTATTAAAATAATATTTTTTTTATTGTATTCGATTGAAATTTAACATTCTTACTTTTGGCAAGATTGAATCCCTAGATCTCATGCATCCAAAACTTTATGAGTTGTTTTTTTCTACCATTGAGCCATGGAAGGCTTGGTAAGATAATATATTTTGTATTTAGCTTAGAAACAAAATCATGTTAAATAGAATTACTAATAACTAATAAGTTGTATTAATACTATTACTGCTAATAATAATTTTCTAAGAGATAATATTAATATTTTTAGCTTAGTTGGTAATCAAATGTTTTGTTAGTTTTGAGAGTATGAATATTTTTAGCCCAAATGTGTTAAATTGACATGTCAATGTGTCATGTGTACAAGTCAATGCCACATGAAACAATATAGTTCACAATCCAAATTTTTAGATAGTAAGAGATTCGTTTTGCATTGACTAAAAAAAAGGAGCACAATATCCAAATACCCATATAGTACAAGGGGCACAATATCTAAAAAAAGGGGTGCAATATCCAAATACCCATTTACTCCACACACACACACACACACACACACACACACACACACACACACATATATATATATATATATATATATATATATATATATCAATATCTTTTTTAATAAATCATGCTTTTTAAAGTTAATAATAATAAATGTAGACACTCAAAATTTTGTGTTTCTGTTACTAACCCTGCAGGAGGGCAAAATCGTCTCCCAGAGATAACCCTGGAAGTCAAAACAGTTTCAACCCCAAAGACAACTCCGGGAGGTAAAGTTTTAAATCCCGGAGACAACCCTGGGATACTCAGTTTCAATCTCGAAGATAACCCTGAGATACTCATTTGCAATCCCGGAGATAACCCCGGGAGATTCAGTTCCAACCTCGGAGATAATCCCGAGGGATGCAGTCCAGTTCCGGAGATAACCCCAGAAAAGTCATATTCAACCCCGGACACAACCCTGTGATACTCAGTTCAACTTCAGAGATAACCCTGGGAGGTCAAGCACACCTTAGAGATAACCATGACGACATTCACCATTCAAAGCAACCCAATCTCAGAGATAACCCCGAGCAACAACTGCTACATCTGTGCAAAAGTCAGAGATAACCCCGGTGGGGGTAAAATCGTTATTTTCCACCTCAACATCACATTCACGTTGTCTCAACACATTTTAATCCACACTGCATATCTAAGTGTCCCACAAGAACCATAACTCAAATCCCGAGTGACAACTACACAAGATAGTAAAACGGATAGACTTTGAAGACTTAGAGATCTAGTTATGGACCCATCTTCCCGGCTTCATACAACCTCTAATCCCATGTCATTGTGTAGCTCTTGACAACAACATTCTGAAAAGGTACATCACTCCTTTATCGGATGCCCGGATCAAAAGTTATGAAGGTTCGAACGGATAACGCGTAGCTAAAGTGCATGTACTTCGAGATGATAGGACCCGCATGGCTTGGGGCAACCCATGGCCATCTGGTCTTTAAATATGAGCTCTTCACAGTTCATTTAAAAAAAGAGATAAAAAAGTGAGAAAACTTTGTCCATTTTAGCCTGTAACCCCTGCTAGAGTGCTCTAAACTGAGTGATTCTTCTCTCTAAACACTTGTAAGCTCGTGTTTTGTAACATACTGAAGTTTAACTGGTGGAAACCGAGCTTTAAGTGTCAAAAGCTGTTTAAAGTCTTCTTATCAACCCACTGTAAGATTTTTCAAGTTTTTAAGCTTTTTATTACTTCTATACGTATATATCTACTAACGTTGAGAGTCGCATTGTGTGGGTATGCCCGGATCGTTGATCCGTGGATTTTTACTACTTATATATATATATATACACACACTTATATATGTCGATGTCGGGATTTTTAGTTATCCCTTTTCGTTACTTGTTCTTTGGTGTTCTCATGTTAGGTGAGATTTTTTTGAAAAAACAAGTGAAAAAGGTCCGACATGTATAATGTCTACGATTTGACTGTAAGAGTCGCCAACAGGTAGTATTTTTAATCGGTTTGCACTAACGTAATCAAAAAAGGTTTGCACATTGACCCAGTGATGTGACACTACTAAACGGGTCTGTGAAACCGAGATTCATTTGGGTTTGAGGGCTTGATTATGCGGAGTAGTTCAACAGTTTTAACGGTAAAACTTTCGTCGTTATTTTCATAAAAATATTTTTGTCGTTTTCTCAATTCGACAATAATTCCATTATGGGGTCTACCAATGATTGTACCGTCGTACGGATATTCCCCGACAAAAAGAATATTCCCCGACCAATCGAATATTATATAGTAACTTGCATACTTTGTAAAATTTATAAATACTACCCACAACTATAACATTATCTCAAATCCACACCATAATATTCAAAAAAATATTTTGAGAAAATTAAATCTTTATTCGTAAAATTTAGGGTTTTACAATGGTGACCTCCACTTTTTAAAGAAACTAATATATGAATGTGTGTGTGTGTGTATGGATCAATGTGCAATTATTTGAAAGTAGTGTGAGGCCTCGTTCACACCTATATACAAAGGGGTTGAATTTATAGAAAAATTCAGTTTTAAACATAATATAGCAATGAAGTTTTGTAAAAGAGGTTTTTTAAACCCTGTGCTCAATAGAAATTCAGACCTTTTCATACTTCCATTTTATTGTTAAATGTTCAGCTTGTTTGCTTTTATTTTCGAGATACGAGGCATCTTCAAGAAAATAATATACAGCAGTGCCGAACTCCTCATGGGCATGATAGCCATCTAAGGAAATTCAAACACCGTGAATAATGTACAAGCTGCTTACAGCTGAAAATGTCCATCACGGGAACCGAATCTAGATTAAGTAGACTGAATCTGTGATCACATGATTCCTAGGCTCACATGATACCGCAGTTTGTATGAAAAGCACTAGGCAATTATATATATAAAAGCTGTAAATATATATATATATATATATATATATTTACATTTCTAATCCCCTATGAAAAGTAGTAGGCAATTATATATATAAAAGTCATAAATATATATATATATATATATATATATATATATATATATATATATATATATATGGACATGATCAACCACCACGAAGAACTCCATGGGGATCGAAATGTAAATAAAGCAAGAATACGATTAACCACCACGAAGTAAACTCCATGCGGGACTAAATGTAAATATATATATATATATATATATATATATATATATATATAAAATAATCTGATATGTCCCATATAATATATATATATATATATATATATATATATATATATATATATATATATATAAAAAGCAAGTAAACGCTCCGCACAAGTCTAGGCTCAATCGAGGCATAACTCGATAATGTTAGTCCATATATAAATATATGCATATATAAGTATATATATGCAGAAAAATGAAACCACTAATAGAAGTCCGCATACGCACACAACACGACTCTCAATGTGTAGAATAGTGTGTGCAAAGATGAAGAGAAAGGCTTTATAGAGTGTGAGAAGGCTAACGGTGTACGCCAAAGTAGGCTTCTATAACTCTAGATGGATAAACACTCACCCCAAATCGATAAAAATATAGCTATATGTGAGCTAACAGGTTTTTAAAATGAGGAAACACTCAATATGGGGTGTGTACAGAGCAAATTGGACAGGGCTTCCTCATCTCTTCTTTTTTAAAATGGCCACCCCAAGCCTTCTATTTATAGAGGGGGGGGGGGAGCCACAGGTGTACCTTCAGCAACCGTAGATGCACCTGTGGTCGCCTAAAATGCCCCGGATCCATGGTCCCGTCTGTCTCAAAGTACGCAGCACCAGTAATGTCCACTCGAACTTACAGAACTTCAATCCGAGCATACGAATGAGGTATATAAGACCTTCTTCGGACCGCTTATGTTGAGAGTTACGCAATGACATGGGATTTGAGGTTGTAAGAAGTCAAGAAGATGGGGCCATACCCATGGTCTTCAAGCTTCAAATTCTATCTGGTGTGCTGCCACGCGTAATAGTCACTCGGGATTGGAACTCCTTGGTTCTTGTAGGACATTGTTATATGTATGTATGTATGAAGTGTTGAGGCGACGTGCATGTGTTGAGGTGGCAAGATGACGTTTGACTCCTTACCGGGGTTATCACCAGTTTGAGTTGAAAGAAGACGTTGCTCAGGGTTATATCTGAGATTGGACTGCTGCAAGTGTTTGAATGCCACAAGGTCATCTATAAGTGTGCTCTGTCTACCTGGTGTTAGCTCCGGGTCTGAGGAATGAGTGCCTCGACAGGAGGTCTGAGTTTGAAGCTGATTGCATTTGAAACAAGCATTTCCAGAGTTATCGTTGGAACTGCAACAACATTCCTTGGGGTAATCTCTAAGGACGAAACTCGGGGTTATCTCTGAAGTTGGAAATGATACTCCCGGTGTGTGTTCTGGTGTTGAGACTGAACTTCCGGTAGTATCCAGAATGGATGTGAGCTATCTTCCAGGGTTATCTCCAAAAGATGAATCTTCCCTCCTGCAATGTTAGTAACAGGTGTGCAAAAAATTTTAAGTGTCTATAGATGCCCCTCTTTATCATATTCATGCAATGCAAGGCATGGAAAGGATAAAGAATCCTAGACACTTGAAATGCAACAAGATAAACATGATGCTATGTGCAACAACATGATGCAAATGTGTGATGCATGAATGAAATGATTGCCAGTTCCCTGCTAATCCTGTTGGGATGACAATCAGTGATGTCTTGGACGTGCGATCCAAGTCTTCAAGGATGTTGACGTTGGGGCTATCACTAATGTCCTGAATCCTAGACACAGACTTTTACTCCATAGAGGTGCCTCTTGTGTACAAGAGATCTGTGGGGAGAAAGCTTTATCTGTTTGAGGATGTGTATAACATATCCCACCATCGGTCCTTTCCGATGAGAATGGTCTTCTCTGGCTTGTATCACCAGCATATACCACAATTTTGTTGGAGTTACTGCTAACAGTATGTATCGTTAGGGCTGCCTGACCTTTACTGATGTATGTATCACCGGATAGATCCCTGCTGGGTGCATTGTCAAGGATGCTTGACCTTCATTGATGTGTGTATCAATGGTTGTATTGCATTGTGACCCTTGTTGGGGAATGTGTCAAGGTTGCTTGACCTTCGTTAACGCGTATATCAATGGTTGCATCGCGTTGTAACCCTTGTTGGGGATACATAGACATGGATACGTTGCTTTGATGGGTTTACTTGCCACCGGTTGAAATAACGTCAAGGTTGCTTGACCTTCATTGATGTGTGTATCAATGGTTGAGAATGAGCTATAACCCCCGCTGGGGATACATGGATGCTTGAATTTCTGCGTTGTAACCCCCGCCGGGGATACGTCATCAATTCATAACTTCAGTGTTGTAACCCCCGCCGGGGATACATCATTAATTCGTGACTTCAGCGTTGTAACCCCCACCGGGGATACGTCTTAGTGCTATGACCCTGCACTAACGGCATCAGACCTTTGTGAGGTATTGTCGAGCATGATTTGTAAAAGCTGAGGCCACTGGTATAGTATACCTTGTATGCAGGCGAATACCAATGTGTGACATGTGGAGCTAGAGTTTGACCCATGAAAACCAGGATTTCAGGCTATTCCAGTCAATCGCGTAGCGTTTTTACTCCTGATTTGGCCTTTTTAGCTTGCAAAACTTCCTTTGCAACTCTAACTGGATCGAGCCAGAGGTGTGGGACCCATGTAGGGGTGCCGCAGGTACACCTGTAGCAGCCGCAGGTGGACCTACAGCCAACCGTGGCTATGTAAAGCCTGTAGGTAGCTTTCATAAGTCATTTTCAAGCTTGTCGCAAAGGAAATCTGAGAGCTCTTCTTCAGACCTGCTGAGTTCAGTTGACTTTCTGCACATTCTGCTACCGTACAAGCATTCTTCACTGTCCTGGTAACATATGCATGTATTCTTTTCCAGTTTCTATCCGTTGGAAAATGACTTATCACGTGAAATGCATTTAGACACATAGTTGTGAATATGCATGCTGATATAACTTGATAAAAAATATTCAACACAGTAAATGTTAGTATTAAACCATGCTGAACATAATGATGTGAAAAAATTTAACTTTTGAAACAGTCAAATTGGCACCTTTTACTGTCATTTCTTATCCTATTTGAGGACAAATGAGTAAAGGTAGAAAAGTAAAATAATCCTGGTTACTAGACTACAGTTATGGATTTTTACTGTGATGTATTAAATACATGTAGGATGTATATGATTGTGGGTAGGTGTGCTACTGAATGGCCACCTAGTCATGCCTATGTGCATGTGGATAGTCCCATTTACAAAGGGGGGCTATGGCAAAATTTTCCCAAAATGTAGGTATTGGGTAGTCATGCATTTTTAACTCTACTGTATATGTATGTTGAAACAATGCATACATGCATGTAATCATATAATGCATTTTGAAAAGCTCCAGGTAAGAATTTACCACACCCTTTCTGAGGTGATTTGGAGACTTGTTGTCCAGATATTATGGATCTGGATCAGCCGAGTAGTTCCCGTAGGACCACTTCTGGTGTACGGAGAAGGGCTTCTAAAGTACCTCGACCCCGTTTTATTAGACAACCTCATCGTTTGGTGGAGGCGGTGATACGTCCTATCCGGGTTGAAGTGCCGAATGTCGAGGACGAGGAGGAGGATGTACCGGTTGAGGTTCCTGCTCCTGCTGTACGTGTTTCTTGTAGGAATTTGCTAGGTATTCAAGTGGCGAACCCAGAACTTCTGGGTGACTTGAGTCGACATCCTTCAGTCTACCTGCACGCAAACGAGGTATGAAATTAGATCTTAATCTTCCTTATTTCTTATTGATGAGGAACAAAGGGTCCTGATGTTGATCTACATTTGATGTAGGTTCCCGGCTTTACACAGCCCCGAGGGAACTTGTTCAACATCCACTCTATGTATCAGGCTTTGCATGATGACTATAGAGCGATTGTACACGGCTGGGGATTCGGGACGTTCTTTTCCATTCTTCCCCGTCATTGTTCCTGGGGTTACCTCAGGGCATTGTCTGAGCGTTGGTTTCACCAGACCCAGTCACTCCACTTGCTAGACTGTGAGGTGATGATGACGCTGATAGATTGACGATTTATCACAGGTATAGAGTTTGGAGGGGATCCAGTGCCTTGCACGGTGGATATCACCCCTACTGCCGTCAGATCCTTGTTAGGAGTTCTGGCGGAGGCGCTCAAGGGTAAGACTGTACGTACAGGTCCTTTGAGTGCAGATGCTATGAGTGGGATATTGAGTGAGCCTAACTCGATGATGTGAGAGTCAGGGATCGCATTCTTCGGCGATTGTTCCTGATGATAATTAGGGGCTGCTTCATAGCAGATAACTCTTCTACGGTGTCCTTCGGTTTGATTAGCGCCACTCAACACGTGGACTGTATAGGAGATTATGATTGGGGTTCCTACACCTTTTCCTACTTCCTCAGGGGAATGCGCATGCGATCACAGGGCTTGACCGAGGCTTGGTTAGGATTCTACCCATTTCTGCTGGTGAGTATTTCTATTGTCTTTTCCCACGTACAGGTTAAGAGCGTTGGCTGATAGCAGATGTTGCCTTTGTGGTCAAGCGCTTTGGGCCTATGAGAGGCTTCCATGTTTAAGGTCCCCGCGAGCGTTCTAGGTTTAGACACCTATCCACGAGGATGGAGATAGCATCATTCCATAATGGCGGAGGTCCCTGTTGTTGAGGGTTTCACCTATCGCCGCTTATAAATTTGTTGTTGATTGATGCGGATGTCATCACACGGGGTTCCCTATTTTGGGAGCACTTGAGTGTTGATTTGAGGATGGATACCCGACTGGGATCGAGTACGTGATTTCCACCCGTAGGATTTCTCTCTTCACAGATGGAGGACGGGAGCTCTATTTAGGAGATCGTGCTATCAGGAGCACTACAGGAGAGATTCGCATGCCGATCTTGCCTCCCCGCCAGCGCGTTATTAGCTTTGTTTCGCATACCTCACCGTCATTGATATCCCGTTGTTGGGGATCGACGGCTTCACATTATCGAGAGGTCCCGCACTCGTGAAATGTTCCAAAGATTGGTGGTTCCTCGCACCATTGGAGCTCGCACTGCGCACACACACTTTATGGGGATATGGTTCCGGGATCCGTGATGATGATGGATTGGCTAGCCCGTGTCGTAGATCCGACTCATGTGACATAGATTGACAGCTTTGACCCAAAGAATTGGACCGAGCACATTTCTTTATCCGTGCTTGGTAGAGATCCTTCGAGGCGAGATACTTTTGATCCTTCCAGCTCTGGCACGCCCCCCTCGTGTGACCCATATGGCTTTCTTTGGTGCAGATCCTCCTCAGATAGGCCTCGACATCCTTGAGATTAAGATCCAATGACTCGTGAAGAGTTACATCGTGGATAGGATTGACGATGTGAACATCGATACCATCAACTTTCTTCGATGTATATTTCTCATTATCTCTTTTGATAGGCCTCATTAGATGTCTTTGGGTAGCTTTTTACCATTCTTGCTATATCTTTGATAGGCCTTTGTTAGATGTTGGGTAGCTTCACCCCATTTCCTCATATTTTAGCCAGAGAGAGATGTATTAGATGATGATATACTTAGAATGTATGTACAATTTTATTCCCTATATCATATTGCCATCTATCAGATGTATCATGCATGTTATTATGTTATGATATGTTTGTATGTCCGAGAGATATTCAACATTAACCCTCGGATGGTTTTATGACACGGCCGTCTGTATGTCTTCCTCGACGATTAACTCAGATTGATCATACCCCACCATTTTTGGTGGCATCTGATATGCGTTCAGGGTATGATAGTATGTCACCACCAGACAGGGTGACTATAGATCATTTGTTGCAGCATACTATGACCCTATTGATGTTTCAGGTTCTTATAGGATTTATAGAGGGTATGCTAGAGCATTGGGTACCGGAGAGGCAGGTTTTCCGATTCGGGACCCGTGAGTCGACTCTACCGGAGGAGTATGACAGTTGATAATCTTGATGATGTCGGACGTACTCTTGTGGCAAGATATGGTGATCGAGGACATGAGTAGGCAGTTCATGACCATCACCAGTTTGAGGCGTAGAGTGGTACAAGATGAGATCACATCTGGCCACGTGATATCCCGGTGTTTTTTGCTTGACAGATTTGGCTCTAAGGATAGTTATTCACAACATTCTGGGGATTTTACCACACCGGAGGATCATTGGCATTTGGCTAGAGTGGATGTACTGTTATTGTGCATACTGTCGTACGTCTACATGCCATGATACATGGATGAGCTGGACATCGGCGTAATTATGGTAGTGAGAACTCTTAGGGAGGGTCATACCATCATACCGATGATTATCGCAGAGACTCTGAGGTCAACTACATATTGCTGCACTTATCCGGCAGGAGTGTTCGTAGGAAGCTCGGTCATGCTATACGTGTGGTTTATGTCACACTTGAGACCAGTTGGCACATTCAGACGGCATGGGTATTTCTTCACCCATGATATAGCCATGTCATACTCCTTCCAGCCCACGGAGTGTACATATACTGCATCTTGGTCAGCTTTCCTGGAAGGGATTGGAGATCCATTCACTATATTGCCGTGTACAAGGATTAGCTCACCCTACAGCTTCATTACTCATGCTCCAGGCATGGATTATCTTCCTCTAGCTGGTGTGAGAGGGATGATCACTTACCACCTACTGGCCTTGATGTGTCAGTTTGACCAGTTCTAGGATTTCCATCCGTTTGAGGGGGCAGTGAGTCAGCGCTTTTCTTCACGCCATTTATCAGCAGAGGACAGATCCAGGTTGTATGCCTGTTGGGATCAACGAGAGCTAACTGAGTTTTATGTCAGTCATCCGGGTTATTCTGCTGAGTATTCCGCATTGATGGAGACAAAGACTGCATCCGCTATGGTAGTATCCATAGTGCAGGAGATTGATTCCGATGATGAGGAGTCTATGGAGGAGGTTGACATTCCCATCGATGGGAACTTGGATGTTGGGCTGCCATCATATGTGATGGATTCTTCCACCCTGAGTTCCACTGTTACTCAGTATTCAGCACAGTATTTGGAGCAGAGCCTACATCTGATGACCTACGAGAGAGATCTGGCTAGGGCCTTGATGTTGACAGCTCTTGATGGGAGAGACACCGCTCTATTAGAGAGGGACGAGGCTAGATCAGCCAGAGATGCATTGATAATGGAGAGGGATGCTACCCTATCTGCTAGGGATGTGGCCATTGCAGACAGTACTTCCGTGAGATCCCGTACGACTGGCATCCTTGTCGATATGAGTGCATACATCGATGAGCATCATGTCACCATGCAGTTAGCCTCGGATCTGCTAGCTCGTGTAGATACCCTTGGGCAGGAGCTTGCAGCTTTACCTCCTTCTTCGGAGAAGGATGCTATGCTAGATCTGATAGTCTCCATACACATAGATCCATAGATAGCTTTGTATTTTCCTACACAGACTAGCTTATCCATTTTGTCATCTACAACACATATGTATATATCAAATAATATTATATATGGCAAAGAAATATATTTTGATTTATTTCCCTTTTAGTTGTGCCTTGATACTTGCTTGATAGTTGCCTGTTTCTTCAGGATTTGTGATCTTGATGCATTCTGAACTCATCCTTGCTATGTGGACATTGAGCCATCGCAGGATCTTTCAGAACGGATCATTGATCTGTATGTATCCCTACCATCTTTGGTGTCTTGGGACTGGTTTCTGTATGGAAATGTGGAGAGGAATGTGGCTTTTCCTCTCTGAGATTGGCCGAACCACAGATGGTCGCCAATACTTCTGTTTGTGAGAAGCCTAGTTAATTCCATCTCTTATGGATTGGTGTTGCTCTTGGAGGCACAACCGTAGCTTAGATGGTCACCAAATCTCTTATTTGTGAGAAGAGGTTGGGTAATTCCATCCCTTTGGTCTGAAGCCGATGAACTGTAATGAATTGAGGTTTGATCCCAGTACCATGTGACAAGTATTTTTGTTCTGGTAGGGGGTTAGATTAAACCATAAATGGCTGCCTACATACTCCTATTGAAGAGGAGATCAAGTCTGTGTAGTTTGAACCTGGTGTAATAGGTTCAACGCTGAATGTGAAAGGCATATGGGTGTAGAAGCTTTATTGATGAAGAAAGGTGTAGAAGTATTTTTGTTGTTTTTTGTTTTTATAGAGAAAGGGCAGAAATGTTTTTGTTGTTTTTTGTTTATTACGACCAGGCCATATAGAATATGGTTGCCTACGTACTCACGGGTATCAGGGAGATCAGGTCCTTCCTAGTTAGGAGAAAATTTTCCCTTAGATTGATCTTGGTTGTCAATGATCTTCTTCAAAACTAAGTCATATTGTTTGAACTCGTCAGAGCGCACTTTTTTCGTTGTAGGATCATCGATCCTTTGCACGATATAATCGACTATGGAAGATAGTCGCGGTTACTTTTGTCTATTGAGAGACAATTGGTGATACCGCCTTGTACCCATTGGTCTTCATCTAGCCGAAGCGTCCATCAACACTCTGGGATTCCATTTCCACCTCTATGGGGAGCACCGCTTCCATCCCATAGGCTAATGAGTAGGGGTTGCCCAAGTGAAAGTAACGCATGGAAGTTCTCAGAGGCTAATAAAGTCGAGGCAAGAGGTTAGGCCATCCTTTGTGATTGGCGGACATTTTCTACATGATCTTCTTGATATTTTTATTAGCCGCTTCAACAGCCCCATTCATCTTTGGACGATAGATGACCGAGTTAAGGTGTTTGATGTGGAATTTACTGCATAACTCCTCCATCATTTTGTTGTTGAGGTTCTTAGCATTGTATGACACAATGACCTTTGGTTGTCCATATCGATAGACGATATTATTTTTGATGAAAGCAATGATGACTTCTTTGGTAACCCGGGGAAGGAGGCTGCTTCTACCCATTTGGTGAAGTAGTCAAGCATGGTGAATATGAATCGATGTCCATTACTGGCTTTAGGCTTGATGGGCCCGATCATGTCCATTCCCCACATTGAGAAGGGCCATGGTGAACTCATATTGTGGAGTTCCCTTGGAGGGGCGTGGATAGCATAACCATGAATTTGGCATTGATAGCACCTCTTGACGCGATCATTACAGTCAGCTTTGAGTGTAAGCCAATAATGCCCTGTTCTGAGGATCTTCTTAACAAGTAAGAGGCCGCTCATGTGTGGGCCACATACTCCACCATGGATCTCATCCATGAGCCTCTAAGCTTGGTCTTTGTCCAGACATCTGAGGAGACCTAATCCTGCATCTCTTTTGTAGAGTGCATCTCTGTTCAGGTAGAATTTCATAGCAAGTCGATGGATCTGCCTCTTTTTAGTCAGGCTCGCCTTAGCGGGTGTAGATCTATCTCGCAGATACTCCTTGATATGCTGATACCAAGGGTGGTGGATGGGAGGTAGCTCATCCGATACTTCTCCAATATAGTTCCTATAAGCTCGGGCCTTTTGTAGGGTAAATGTGATTCTTGTCATGTTTTCCTTATCAGATATGTGAATCAAGGAGGCCAACGTTGCTAGTGCATCCGTAAAATCATTCCTATTATGAGGAATGTGTAGAAAGGAGATTTCTTCAAACTCCAAAGCCATCTGTAAAACTTGCCGATGGTAATGCAGCAAATGTAATTCTTTGGTTTGATAGATTCCCGTGGATTGTTTGATTACCAACTCAAAATCCCTAAAGACAATTAACCACCTGATGCCCATTGAATGGGCAAGTTTTAGCCCCATGATACATCTTTCATACTCAGCTGTGTTATTGGTGCTGACAAACTGCAATTTGATGGCGACGGGATACTACTTCCCCATACTGGATACTAGAACTGTTTCCGCTCCAGAGCCTTCTGTGTTAACAGCTCCATCAAAATATATTTTCCATGTGTGGCATGTATCATACTGATGGTATTGTTGAACTGCCATTACCCCTTCATTGGGGAAGTATGTTTCCAAGGGTTTGTAATCCTCTGCAGGTGCGGCGGCCAGTTGATCCACAATTCCTTGACATTTAACAGACTTTTTACACGTGTAGATTTATGTCAAATTGCTATAGGATCAACTACCATCCGGAAAGTTAACAATTCAAGATGGGCTTATCAACACATACTTGAGAGGATCCACGCGGATATGAGATGGTCAGTGTAACCATGGAGGTAATGTCAGAACCTTATGGAAGCCCATGCTAAAGCACAACAAGTCTTCTCAATCGAGAGTGTACTTGTGTTCACCGATCTTTGAATCTTTTCTTTGAGGTAATAGATAGCTCGTTCTTGCCTCTATCGCCTTTTCGCTCAAAAGATACATCCCATGACATTGTCATTAATGGACAGGTACATGAATAGGGGAACATCATCCCTGGGAGGTACCAAAACAGAAGTGTTTACCAGCTGTTCTTTAATGGCGAGAAAGGCTTTCTGACAATTATCGTTCCATTTCATGGAGGAGTTCTTCCTTAATAATTTAAAGATGGGCTCACAGGTTGCTGTGAGTTGAGAGATAAACCTACTAATGAAGTTGATTCTTCCCAAAAATCCCTGTATTTCCTTCTCTGTCTGAGGAATGGGCATTTCTTTGATGGCTTGGATTTTGGTGGGATCCAGCTCAATCCCTTTGTGGCTGACTAGGAAACCTAGCAACTTGCCTGATTTAACACCAAAGGCACACTTGGCTAGATTCAACTTCAAGTTATACTTACACAACCTGTTGAAAAGCTTTTTGAGATGGTCTATGTGGTCTTCCCCTCTTTTGGAATTTGACGATGATATCATCCACATAGATCTCTATCTCCTTATGCATTAAATCATGGAAAAGAGTCATCATAGCTCGCTCATAGGTTGTCCCGGCATTGATGAGGCTGAATGACAACCGTCTGTAACAAAAGGTTCCCCAAGGCGTGATGAAAGCAGTTTTCTCACGGTTTTTCTCAGCGACCATAATCTATGGTACCCCGCGAAGCAATCCGCAAAGGAGTACATGCCGTATTAAGCAGTATTGTCAATGAGAATGTGGATAAAGGGTACGGAAAGCTATCTTTAAGGCAAGCTTTGTTCAAATCTCGTAATCCACGCAAACTCGCACTTTTCCTCCGGATTTAGGCAAGGGAACAATGTTAGATATCCACTTCGGATATGTAGACACCATGATAATACCATCTTGAAATTGTTTCATAATTTCTTCTTTAACCTTTAAACTCCACTCAGGTTTCAATCGCCTGAGTTTCTGTCTAACTGGTTTAAATCCCTCTTTAATGGGAAGGCGATGAAGAACAATGTCAGTGAACAAACCCACCATGTCTTTATGAGACCATGCAAACATATCCTGGAATTGGGTTAATAGTGCAACCATGTCATTCCATTGGTTTGGGGTGAGGTTTGAACCAATCTGGATTAGCTTAGGGCTTTCTAAGGTTCCAAGATTGAAAGAAGTGGTTTGGTCAAGGTTGGGTTTAGGTTTGTCTACGACCCATTCCTTAATCTCTTGAGGTGTCTCAATGTCCTCTCGTATTTCCATCAAGTCTGAGTCCAACTTTGCATCAAAGTTACAGTCCTTGTGGAGAGAATGCACCTCAACAGCAAGTACATGCACATCTAAATTCAGAGTCCTGAAACAAAATATGCTTTCACTTAATATATAAAACTGTTTAATCATACAAAAGTGTTAGCATGTCTCGATAAAATAACTCAAGTAATATCAGATAAAAAAGTAAGCAATTAAAGTTATCTACAGGGCAGAGGGATTTTTTGCCCATTTTACCCTCGTCGACCAATGCATGGAGTGCTGCTCCAATTGTCGAGGGCAAAGTCTTGATGGACTGCAGTGATGGAGGGATTGTCACTATCCTCTTTCTCCCAAATGATAACCATGACATCTAGGCAATCATCGTCTGGGGTATATCTATTTGTATGTTCATCATAGACAATGATGCGTATGCTCGACATCATCAAGGCGATGTCGTGAGTTTACGTTTACTTTCCCTTTCTTCCACTTCGGATCGTGAATCGCACTTTTTGCTTTGAATGGTAATCGGCTTGGGAAAACAACATAGCCATAACATGGGCCGGAACCTTTACTTGAGATCAGACGCTACGCGTGCGAGATGGAAAAAATCGTCGTGTGGCGGAAGCTTGAGGAACCTCGCTTGTGCTTATAGGATTCCCATGATCGAATCGGCGAATAGCCTAGTCCGGCTGTCCCGATTTGACTGGACACTTAAATAGGGTGCTTAATACCCTGCTAATTTTTACCAAGCCATTGTCCAGGCTGATGACCTAATGACATCATTTCTTGAGTAGCCGACATAACCTCGGCAGAAATCTTGGGCATGGGAAGTGGTGCTCCAATAGGATGGTATTGCGCGTTACTCACTTCCAAAGTATGAAAACTGGCCGGCTCAACTTCTGAGTTGAAGCTGATGATTGGTAGATCTCCTTATTCAGGACACTCCGGCTCAGTGTTGACAGTGACTAGACTATTGTTGACAATGTAAATGATTTGTTGATGTAGTGTAGAAGGAACGGCTCCAGCCATATGAATCCATGGTCTCCCCAATAGCAGGTTGTATCCTGAATCTATCTTGAGGACGTGAAAGGATACATTGAATGTATTTGGACCAATATCAATAGGCAGCTCAATCTTTCCGACGGAATTTCGACGGGATGCATCAAAAGCTTTGATAACCGTATGGCTGCTTTGGATCCGTTTGAGATTGACGTTCATCTTTACCAAGGTGGCATAAGGACAGATATTCAGAGATGAACCTCCATCTATCAAAACTCTAGCTAACATATACCCGGAGGACAAAATTGCAATGTACAATGGCTTGCAATGATCGGTCCCTTCGGGCGGTATGTCATCATCAGTGAAGGATATCACATTGTTGTTGAAAATGTGATCAACCATATGTTGAAATTTTTCCACATCCACTGATTTCGGTAAGTAGGCTTCTTCCAAAACCTTGAGTAAGATCTTCCTGTGATCCTCGGAAGAGAAAACCAAGTCCAGTATTGATATCTGATGTGGAGCTTCTTTTAAGCTTAAAACTACCTTGGCTTCATTATGGCCCATAGTGCTGAGGAATTTTTCAATCTTCTCCATGGGAATCTTCCCCTTTGTTTTGATGGAGGGTTTCATCACCCTCTGAGGAAGATACAGTGGATTTTCCTTCTACACTGTAGCAGTAGTATGAGACGTGGATCCTTTAGCTTCTCCATAATTCCATGGAACTTTGTGTAAGCTGACAACAAGATATTGTGGTCTGAAAGGTAAAGAAATTGGCTCTGGTGCGGCCACTTTCAAAGAATTGTCAGCTCGTTTGAGTTGAATTGCTTGTATGGGAAATTCTTTGACAGTATCATCATTCTCAATGGATATAACTGCTACTGATCCCTTCCATTTGGTAGGACATGTATTCCCACTCTCGAGTTGCACAGTGTCATCGTCTGCCAGCTGCAGGACACCGCTATCAATAAGATTCTAAAAAAGATGGCGGAGTGCCCAGCATTCTTCTGTGATGTGACCTCGAGAATGTGAATGATATTGACATAATCCATCGGAGTTGAACTGTCTTAAACGGGGATTGATTGGAGGCAGAAGGGAGGTAATTCTACCTTCGTTGATCAGCATTTGAAATATCTCTTCCATAGATTGGCCCAGATAAGTGAATTCCCTCTGATTGGCAAAATCCCGACGGGCTTTAGCATTTGCTTTTTTGTAACCTTATCCTCTATAGCTTCACTTTCTGAAGGTGATGGTGGAGCATTCATAACAAAAAGAAGGAGATAGACATGCTCCTGGCTGATTAATTGGCGTGTGACTTGATGCTGGTGGGTTACTAGTTCTGCCAATTGCTCAATTTGCTTGCAAAGAGCTTTCATCTTTCGTTCCATAGCAAATTGGAACTTTTCATAATCCCATCTGTCAACACCATCTTTGATGGTCTAGGATGATTCATCATTAAAACTGGAACTCTGTCCAGCACTCCAACTGATCATATTGACATCTTCTTCTTTGTGTTGAGGAAGAGGGTTGTCTTGCACATGAGGTTGATCTGGTTTGGTGACCACGATCTCACCGTTGTCTATTAAATCTTGGATATTATGTTTCAAGGCCCAACAATCTTGAGTATCATGTCTAGGTGCCCCGACATGATAAGCACACTTCCGAGTAGCATCAAAACCCTTCCCATTAGGGTTGGCTGGTGGAAGAAGACGTCTGATTTTCTTCTGAGTAGTCAGAAGAACAATAATATTCTCGAGCGAGTCCCCTAAGGGTGTGAATGTTCGAGGGTGCTTTACTTCTCCACTTTTAGGCAATGGAGGGTTTGAAGACTGTGTTTGGAAGGGGAGTAGTTTCTCCTCTGTATAGGCATGTTCTGTCTGCCTTTTTGACCTTGTAGTATCAAGGAAACATCTTCCTCTTTCTTTTATGGATTCTCCTGGGTTGTTTCCATAAGATCTCGGACTGATGTGCTCAAGAATCGCTTTAAGAGCGGCTAGGTCTTGAATTTTACCGGACTTCAATCCCATTTTAGCCATTTCTCCGTGTTTGATCATTTCAGAGAATGGTTTGCCAATACCAGCTAAAACTCTCTCATAAAAAGGAGCTTCCTGTATGTCTATAAAAGTCATGACCATTTCTGACTCCATCATGAAAGGAAAAACTTGAGCAGCAAGGTGCCTCCACCTTTGAGCATACTCTTTGAAAGACTCATTAGACTGTTTCTTAACCTTGGTAATCTGGTACCGCCAGAGCCATCCGAGATTGAAAATCAGATTTATCGAGGAAGGCGTGAGCTAGCTCTTCCCAGCTATGGATCTTTGAGTTGTCTAATCTGGTATACCATAAACGGGCTTCTCTAGTCAGACTTTTCTGGAACAACTGCATTCTGAGCTTTTTATTTTCCGCATAAGATCCAAGTTCTCCAATGAACACCTTCAAATGTGTATAAGGATTCCCTAACCCGTCATACTTTTCAAAGTCAGGGGTTTTAAATTTCTCTGGATAATGAACACCAGGAAATATGCAAAGGTCAGCATATGAAACACTTCCATGTGTTCCAATCCCTTTGAGAACATGAATAGTTTCCTCCATTTGGAGGACCTTCTTCCTGATATCACCGGTGTCTGGATCTCCTTTGAGATGGGTGTTTTTTTGGGTCTTTATTGGCCATATCCAACTGAGGTTCTGGAATTATTTTTTCCAAACCTTGAGATCCTCCTTGTGCAGAGGATTCTGTATGTGTAGGCATATTTGTACCCTGAGTAGATTGATGTAATTCTTTCAGCAGAACAACCAAGTCTGTAATTTGTTTATTTAATCCGTCAAATTCTTCTCGAGAAACATGATTAGTTTGGTCAGAAGAAGACATGATTGGCTGTAGGCTCGTGGCCATTTTAGATTTTGAGTGTGTAACAGGTCCAATGATTTCCCTACAAAAGACTTACATAGTTTAGTCTTAGGGATAATGTAAATGCTATCATAATGAGTCCATTTTAGGAATATTGTCATGCAAAAATGGGCGTTAATTGATAACATGTCATGTATGCACATATATTCTTCATATTTTCCATTACATATGGATGAACATGGAATAAAATTACAAGTAAATGCTTTTACAAGTAATTGAAAATGGAAAGCATGAAGAGACTTTCCTCCGCTTTGATTATCGTGAGGTCGACCTATCTTAGGGTTACTCTCGCGGTTTTTTAGGCATGAAGGTTCCCAGATCATCGCAATCTACTTGACGGAAGTTAATCCTATCTTTTCAACCGGAGTGAATCTGGTGGTGCCTTTCCTAAGCCTCGTTGGAATTAGTCTCCCTACGAGTCCAAAACAGAATCAAACACCGACAGGATAGCCTCTGGTGGAGGAACCACACAACCCCAAAATAGGTATACCTCACCCATCTTGAAATGCCATATACATGGTACAAAAAATCAAATACAATCTAAATTATACAACAAAGTGCAAAAAATACGACGTCATATATATATCTTTGAGTTTTAATACAAATATTGTAACGATATAATACGACAATATTCATACTCAAATTAATACATGCCATATAAAGTACAACAAAGAATATTTCAAGTCTCCAAAGGGACACGAGAAGATTTAGGTTTTCTTCATTTTACTCGGTGCACTTTTTGACGCTTTCCTCACCCATGGTCTGGTACAAAATTCAAATACAATCTCATCACCCTATTGTTGTTCACCAAAATCAATTATTAAGGACGATAAAATACATGCCATATACACACATCTTTAGGTCCTCAATACAATTATATATTGCATGTCATGCCATAGTAAGGACTACTAATGCTATCATCTTGACCGCATTACTCCATTCCCCGACTAGTCCCAAATTCCCCGACTAGTACCAACTATATTCTCATTTCCTGAAAAGAATAATAAAAGAAAGGGTGAGCTCAACTAGCCCAGTAAGAAATATTATGACTAAGATAATGCAAAATAAATTATCATTAATCTTTAACAATGTTAAACTGATAAAATATAATAGACATCAAGTTTAATCAAGAATGAACAAGCAATCCATTAGAAGAGTCAAGTAGAGCATAAAATCTACTATCTTCTATGATTTAAAAAGATTTTCATAAACTTTATCGCTGAGACTCAGCTTAATAAATAAACCACATCATCCCTGCACCACGACCAAGGATATTCATGTAATCATCAATGGTCATGATTATACCGAATAATCCCTGGTCATAATCATACCAACAACTATCCACCAATGAACTACAGGCCAATGAGGACTTTTACCACATCATTCGTTACATTACTACCATAATTATACCGAATAATCCTCGTCATAATCATACCAAGTCCATCTCTCGCACGTAAGCCAAAGATGACTTTCATCACAATATAAGCATGAGGATGATGACAATAATATAAACATTAATCAAATGAAAACAAGGATAAATATTAAAGACTTTAAATTTATCCAAATATTATCCATCACTTAAATAACTCATAATCTAATATTGTTAATATTATAACAATATTTTAATCACTTCTTAAACTTATAAACAATTTAATTTAATTGTTTACACTTTTACCAAATAATGCATTTAATCATTCAAAATGCCATACTCATAAGATTTCATCACCAATGATCAAATCACTCATCAAAAATCAGATATACCTTATATAGGATTTTCAAGCCCTAAAATTCTATTTACCAATTCTTCAACTTCACATAACATATTTAACTCATATGTTTGAAACTAAACCATTTTCATGAAAAATTACCAAATCAACTTATTATTTTTCTATCCTTTGTCCAAACATATATACATATATTTCATACACAACAAGTATTTTTTTTATAATTTTTCAACTCTCTTAAGTATTTTTCAAAATTAATTTCTAATTAATTTCTTAAGAAATTAGCTACCTCAAGTTTAACTCCAGAAATTCCCAAATCTTGGCAGGATCTTACACATGTTAACGTGAGCTTCCAGGTTTAAATTTCATGGTCATCTGAGTTATAGAACTCCTAAGCTATAGCATTTTTCGCTCGAAAAACCTAAATATTGAAATGGTCATAACTTGCTCATTTTAAGTCTGAATGAGCTCATTTTTGACAGAGAGGTACTTTATACCATATATTTCCATGTCCCAAAAGGCCAAAATTTTTCTCACAAATTAAGTGGCCGAAAATGCCCTTTTAAATTTATAGGGCGAGCTTTTTGGTACTTTGCGCTTTTTCACTCCTTTGCTAAAATCACCACACACGAAAATCTACAACACCTTTTCTAGTGATTCCACTTGGATAAGTTAGAAAACTCATAGATCTAACTCTAGAAGTTGACCACACTCAAAAACTCAAAATATAATAGGAGAAATGGTCAATTAAATTTTATGTTCCATTTTCACCAAAAATCTGATTTTCAATTGTTTGTGATTTCTAAGAAACTTACATGTTTTCACATAATAACCAACATAACTCATCATAACACTTACTAATACTACATATACCCATGATTTTCATCAGTCCAATGCTTTTATTATGACTTTCATCATAATCAAAAGTCCAATGCTTATATTATGACTTTATAGAATTTTTCATTCAAAAAATTACGAAACAAAATGGATTTTCACACGCCATGCAGGTAATCCACGTAGATGATCATTTCCATAATTTAATAAGGAATGAAATACAAAGGATCATTCACCATGCATGTGGTAATCCACATATACAGGTTATTCCAACAGAATAATAAAGAATGGAATAATGTAAGAATTCACCATGCATGCGATAGATCGCATGCATAAAGTTATTCTCAATGTAATAATAAATAATGGAACCAGTCATGCGTAAAATTCATGCATGTGATATTCTAACATAATAATAAATAATAGAACCAGTGTCATGCGAAATTCGCATGATGCATGATATTCCAATGTAATAATAAAGAATGGAATAATAAAAGAAATCACCACGCATGCGATAAATGAATGAATAAATATGTGTTATTCCAATAAATAATAAATAATGGAACCAGTCATGCGTAATACTCACATATGTGATATTCCAATAAAATAATAAAGAATGGAATAATGTAAGAATTTCACCATGTATGCGTATTTCATATATAAAGTTATTCCAATGTAATAATAAGGAAATGGAATAATGTAAGAATTTCACCATGTATGCATGATTGCACATATACAAAAAGTTATTCCAATGTAATAATAAAGAATGGAATAAAGTTCACTTCATGAATACGAAAAGAAATAATACCCCTTACGAAAGTACAACAAATAATATCCCTTACCTTATAAAGAAGAGTACTCCTACTGGGTAGGGTGGGATATACTTGAAGAAAACTTCAGACTACGCCAAAAAGCTTTAAAACTCTAAAGAAATACGCCAAGATTATGTAAGAGAATTCTCCTAATTTCTCGTGTGATTTCAATTCTAACTAAGCATCCTATTTATAGGAAAATAGAAAGGATACTATGCAATAAAATATAATATAATATATATATATATATATATATATATATATATTAAAAAATCTAATAAAACAATTAACTTTATAAAAGTATTCTATTTTATAAAAGAGATTTTACTATGCAAACACTATTTTAATAAAATATATTATATTCTAATTATTGTCTAATAAAATAAATAACTTTATAAAAGTATACTATATATAAAAAGATTTTACTATGCAAAATACTATGCGATAATAAAATATATTATATTATATTCTAATTATTGTCTAATAAAACAAATAACTTTATAAAAGTATTCTGCTTTTATATAAAAAGATTTTACTATGCAAAAACACTATGCATATAATAAATATATTATATTCTAATTATTGTCTAATAAAACAATAACTTTATAAAAGTATTCTGCTTTATATAAAAAGCTTTTCTGCTTTTTTACATTAATAATACTAATAAAACAAAATTTATATATATATATATATATATATATATATATATATAAATATTCATGACTTCATAAAAAGACACCTCAATATATTTAACAACATTTATCATCATTATTATAATTCACAATATTAATCGACTGTGTCGCTCCTGTGAAAGAGGGGGGCTTTCCAATAAGGATTTCTCCCTATCATGCCGCAATTAGGTGACCAAACCTCTCTATCGCGTAACTTCTAGACATCGTTAATATTGCAAATAATAATATTAATAACTTCATTATCTCAATTATTGATTTAATAATATATAAAATATCGAAAATAATTGAATCAAATAACGTGAGATACTATGCAAAGAATTATCAGAGTAATAATTGAACAAAATCGAGTGACTTCTCACGTAAGCATCAATAATCAATACCGCAGCTACTACGCAACCACGCCAGACATCGTATTTTTTTACTACCGAGTAGTTTCAACAATTTTTTAACGGTAAAACTTCCGCCGTTATTTTCATAAAATATTTTTGTCATTTTCAATCCCGACAATAATTCCGTTAGGGGGGTCCACTAATGATTGTACCGTCGCATTTGATATTCCCCGATAAAAAGAATATTCCCCGACCAATCGAATATTATATAACAACTTGCATACTTTGCAAAATTTATAAATACTACCCACAACTATAACATTATCTCAAATCCACACCATAATATTCAAAAAAATATTTTGAGAAAATTAAATCTTTATTCATAAAATTTGGGGTTTTACAATCTCTCCTCCTTATGAAATTTCGCCCTCAAAATTTACGTACGCACTGGTATGTCAAGAGGTGAGGATACCTTGACTTCATTTCAAATTCTAACTCTTGAGGTATAACCTTCGAGTGTTGAATACGATCCTTCTTATCCAAGATTTTAAATACGATCTCTCATCATACGCTAAATCTTCCGCTATTTCGCCCTAGTTCTAATTTAATAATGTGGTTCGGGTCTTTCACATATTTACGTAACATCGATATATGAAAAATGTTATGAACACGCGACATACTTGGCGGTAAAATGAGTCTATAAGCCATAGCTCCTACTCGATCGAGGATTTCAAATGGGCCAATTAAATCGAGGGTTGATATTTCCTCTCTTCAAGAACTCTTGCTTTTAAAATAACGCCTCTCGAACCTTCTTCTTCAGATTCATCACCTCCGGTCTAGTAGCTTTTAAGCAGCTTTAACATTATCGACTAAAGTCGGCTTCTAATCATATATTCGTTATCTTCACGTAGGTTCAGATATTCGCACTCATAAACGCATACGATCTTCTACTCAACACGCCGCCTACCACGCTCGCTTTTCCACGATGGTATTGAATGGTCGTAACCTTCAACAAATTTCGAGCCATCGCTCAAGCATGATTATACGCTCATTTTGGGTGAAGAAATACTTGAGGGTTTTAGAAATGGGTTTTTAGATCGGGGTCAATACAAAATTCGATTTCACGCCTAGGGGTAGGCTAAGAAGTCTTCAAGAATACGCCAAGAAATTTATTAACAATAAAAATATCGTTTAAAAATCGCGACTCTCATCCAAGACTTGATAGTACGTCACATTGATACCTATCAACTTGCCATCGCCATTCACTTCAAGCCGCCTACGTAAAAGTCCGGCTTTTGGTATTCCAAGACTTGGAAGTCACCAAATGAAAGGCTCGGGCTTTTTACTTATGGCTTGATATGACAATGATTGACTTTAGTGGTTTGGTTACTTGAATTCGCATAATAGGTTGGTTAGAATATGAAAGCTAACAACCTTACAAAAAATAATCAATTTTGGCATGATGAGTAGTTAACCAATCGATTCCTAAAATCACATCAAATGCAAGTATTTTCAAAGAGATAAGATCGACAGGTAACGTGAAAGTGTCAATTTGAATTAAACAAGATTTATAAATAGTGGATGTAACGAAGGTTTCTCCAAACGGAGTTTCAACAGATAAGTCAAAGTCTAATTTCTCAAGAGCCAAGTTCAAACATTGAACACAACTAGGTGAAATAAAAGAGTGGGTAGAACCGGTATCTAACAAGGTATAGACTTCGCAAGAGTTTATGATTAACTTACCCGTGATAACTTTGTTCAGGTTCCTCGTCACAAAAAAAAAATGCTCTCTTAAACTACCGATTTTGACTTGTCTGGACATCCCAATTTGGACTTAACTTTGTCAGAGAGTACATTCCACCCTTAATTGCTTCATCACATTCCCGATCCATGATTCAATCATTACTCTCCGATCCATATCGAATTGGGGTCGACCGCCTCGCATGTGGTAATTCCAAATTGATGTTGATTCTCCCAATTGTCATCCAAAAAGCAAAATCCATTTCATCTATTTTGGCCTTATTGATCGGACGCCTTTTTCTACAATATCTACGCTGCAGCGGCTGCTTTTACCCATGCATCATCTATTCTCATTCGCTCAATTTGCTTTTTCTTTCATCGTAACTTTGATCATAGCATTCTCGTATTCCAAATTTAATATCTTATACTCGCCAAAGAGTGCTTCGCTCAAGCATCGCACATCTGTAACACAATTTTGAATTGTTACATCTCTTTGCTCCACGATCATCCGCCACCGCTTCTTCAATTTTCTTCTTCTAACTCATGAATACGATTTTGTAATTCTAAATTTTGATCATAAAATTCTTCTAACCAATTCTCCTCAAGTTCCTCTTCTTCCTCTTCTCACTCTCACCGCTACCTCCGCAACTAGCTCTAAAAGTAACTATTAGTTCTTCACTCACCACGTAGATATCTCTAATTTCTTCTTCGTCTCGACATCACATTAACCTCGTTAGTGATTAAAGGTGTCTCAACTGGTCTCATGTGCTTCATTGCTTATCTCAACATTTTCTTGATGCCATTTTCAAATATCGCCACAAAACAAGGGTTAATTAACATATCACATATTATCCCTATACTCCGAATCGACCAATTAAATACCAAATAAACTTAGGTAGGTCATACTAGCAAGGAATTTCCCCTCTCCTCCTAGTTCTTGTCTCACATCTCAACCAGGGATCATATCCCTAAGCTTTGATACCAACCGTGACGCCCCAAAATAGGTATACCTCACCCATCTTGAGTCGCCAGATACATGGTACAAAAATTCAAATACAATCTTAATTATATAATAAATAATGTAAAAAAATACGACATATATATATATCGTGAGTTTTAATACAAATATTGTAACGTATATAATACTGAAAATATTCATACTCAAATTAATACATGCCATATAAAGTACAACAAAGAAATATTTCAAGTCTCCAAAGGGACACGAGAAGATTTCTGTTCTCTTCATTTTATCGTGGTGCACTTTTGACGCTTTCGTCAAGTTCTCATCACCCTATTGTTGTTCACCAAAATCAATTATTAAGTGACGATAAAAATACTTACACACACATCTTAGTCCTCAATATAATTATATATCGCATGTCATGCCATAGTAAGGACTACTAATGCTATCATCCGGACCGTCACCCATTCCCCGACTAGTCCCAAATTATATTCTCATTTCCTCAAGAGAACAATAAAAGAAAGGGTGAGCTCAACTAGCCCAAGAAGAAATATTATGACTAAGATAATGCGTAATAAATTATCATTAGTCTTTAACAATGTTAAACCGATAAAATACAATAGACATCAAGTTTAACTCATAATGAACAAGCAATCCATTAGAAGAGTCAAGTAGAGCATAAAATCTACTATCTTCTATGATTTAAAAAGATTTTCATAAACTTTATCACGAGACTCACTTTTAATAAATAAACCACATCATCCCCGCACTAACTACCACCAAGGATATTCATGTAATCATCAATGGTCATGATTATACCGAATAATCCCTCGGTCATAATCATACCAACAACTATCCACCAATGAACTACACAAAAGCCAATGAGGACTTTTACCACATCATTCGTTACATTACTACTATCATAATTATACCGAATAATTCTCGGTCATAATCATACCAAGTCCATCTCTCGCACGTAAGCCAAAGATGACTTTCATCACAATATAAGCATGAGGATGATGACAATAATATAAGCATTAATCAACGTAAAACAAGGATAAATATTAAAGACTTTAAATTTATCCAAATATTATCCATCACTTAAATAACTCATAATCTAATATTGTTAATATTATAACAATATTTTAATCACTTCTTAAACTTATAAACAATTTAATTTAATTATTTACACTTTACCAAATAATGCATTTAATCATTCAAAATGCTATACTCATAAGATTTCATCACCAATGATCAAATCACTCATCAAAAATCAGATATACCTTATATAGGATTTTCAAGCCCTAAAATTCTATTTACCAATTCTTCAACTTCACATAACATATTTAACTCATATGTTTGAAACTAAACCATTTTCATGAAAAATTACCAAATCAACTTATTATTTTTCTATCCTTTGTCCAAACATATATACATATATTTCATACACAACAAGTATTTTTTTTTTATAATTTTTCAACTCTCTTAAGTATTTTTCAAAAATCAATTTCTAATTAATTCCTTAAGAAATTAGCTACCTCAAGTTTAACTCCAGAAATTCCCAAATCTTGGCAGGATCTTACACACATGTTAACGTGAGCTTCCAGTTTAAATTTCATGGTCATCTGAGTTATAGAACTCCTGCTATAGCATTTTTCGTTTAAAAAACCTAAATATTGAAATGGTCATAACTTGCTCATTTTAAGTCGAAATGATCTCATTTTTGGACATGAGGTACTTTATACCATATATTTCCATGTCCCAAAAGGCCAAAAATTTTCTCACAAATTAAGTGGCCGAAAATGCCCTTTTAAATTTATGGGCATTAGCTTTTTGGTACTTTATAGTTTTTTGACTCCTTTGCTAAAATTAGTTCACATGAAAATCTACAACACCTTTTTCAGTGATTCCACTTGGATAAGTTAGAAAACTCATAGATCTAACTCTAGAACTTGACCACACTCAAAAATTCGAAATATAATAGGAGATATGGTCAATTGAATTTCATGTTCCATTTTCATCAAAAATCTAATTTTCAACTCTTTGTGATTTCTAAGAAACTTACATGTTTTCACATAATAACTAACATAATTCATCATAACACTTACTAATACTACATATACCCATTATTTTCATCAGTCCAATGCTTTTATTATGACTTTCATCATAATCAACAAATCCAATGCTTATATTATGACTTTCCGCAATTTTTGAGGGTCGTAAAATTACGAACCGTAAATGAATTTTCACCCGCCATGCTGCAGTAATCCACGTAGATGATCATTTCCATAATTTAATAAGGAATGAAATACAAAGGATCATTCACCATGAATGTGGTAATCCACATATACAAAGTTATTCCAATGTAATAATAAAGAATGGAATAATGAAGAATTCACCACGCACGCGATAGATCGCATGCATATGTTATTCTCAAATGTAATAATAAATAATGGAACCAGTCACGCGTAAACACACGTATACATGATATTCCAACGTAATAATAAATAATGGAACCAGTCATACGAAAACGCATGCATGTGATATTCCAATGTAATAATAAAGAATGGAATAACAAAAGACTCACCAGTGCATAAGATAGATCGCATGCATAAAGTTATTCCAATGTAATAATAAATACATACAAAGTTATTCCAAATAATAAAAGAATGGAAGTAAATACGAAAGAAATAATAATACCTTTGAACTCACACGAAAGTACAACAAATAATATCCCTTACCTTATAAAGAAGGAAGTAATTCACCATGTATATACTTAGAAGATATACTACGCTCTTCTAACTACTTATTCAACAAAATAAATAAAATCTAAAGTAGGTACCAATTCTAGGCATATCCCCGTCACATGAAGGCTCCAGAAACTCATCAGATCAATTAAATCAGGATACTCTGGGTCCAGTCACAGATATATTTCAGGACACCGAGAACTCACCACTCTTCTCATCATCGATAGAAGAATCTTAATTAAATTTCAATGATTCATAATAAATACCTCCTAGGCAAGGAATAACTTCGATAAATTAAAAGAATTTCACTATATTCTATACAAATAACTTTACGATGAAATCAATAAAGAGTTATTCTTTTTATATAAATGATAATTCTGGGTCCTAAACGAAAAGAATAATGTATATAATAAACTAGTATGCACATATAGAATACTATATTCTACCCTCGATCGATTACGGACTTTATTCTATTCTTCGTCTACTGTAGCCACCAAGTAACCAAAAGGTCAAACCTCAGGGTGCAAAGAATATATTTTCGCGCTTCCTTGATTTATTCGCCTTCTATTAAATTTTCTAACTAATCCCATTACATTAAACTATATAATTTAAATGTAAACCTCGTTTAACATCGAAAATAAATCGGGCCGTCATGTAATCAATCCTATAATCATACGATTAACAACATTCCATATATATACGATATCATTTAACGGGCAATTTTATGTCAAAAGATGAAATTCATTGCAAAATTGTTAAAAATTAATATATATATATATAACAATATATATATGCGTATATAATAAAAATCCTAAGCAAAAGGTGGCTTTAATCGTAAGGCTTGATTTCGCCACCAAAAAAAAAATCTCGATTAAATCTCCGCACATCGCTAGAATTCCAAAAAAGAAATTTTCTAGCTAGGATTGTTTCTATGAGTCACGCTGTTAAAAAAATTAAAATCCATAAGGATACAATAAATTCTCTTATTCAAAAATTACCCATACATATTTAGAATCTAAATAATTAATAATCTTTATTTATACGCAAATTGCAAAACGTAATGCATGCAGATTATTTTTATAATTTTTCACAAACCAATTACCCGGATCATCCTTTTTTATGCATTATTAACTTTCTCCGCTGAACTCAACATGATCCAATAAAATCAAGAAAAGGTGTACTCTCCAACTCTTGAATTACGTATATCTCATATCCGAGAAGACTCCTCTTATAAAGATATTGCAGTAACCTCAATTATACAGGCTATTTATTTAATTAAACTTCTTTAATAAATCCTATTATATAATTAAACTCCTTTAATTAATTTCTCTCCCTAATCCAATTAGGAATAAACGAGAGTACCAATATTAAATTAATCTTAAACCTTTAGGGCCTAAAATAATAATAATTATAATAATATTAATAAGACTCTCTATTAATTTATATTTAACATTTCAAAATATTAATACATTGTATGCTTTATTTAATTTCATCCTTAAGATATGAAAACCTGGCAGAATAAATCAATGCTCATTTAAATAAATAATTGAACAAACAATTTATTTAAATAAATACTTTTATTCTACAATACAAAAGTACTTGTAAGTTCTCTTCATGAATATGAAAGAAATAATACCCCTTACGAAGTTAGTACAACAAATAATATCCCTTACCTTATAAAGAAAAGTACTCCGAAGAGGCGGGGATATACTTGAAGAAAACTTGCACTACGCCAAAGCTTCTTAAAACTCTAAAGAAATACGCCTTAGAAGAGAAATTCTCCGAATTTTGAATGTGTGATTTCAATTCTAACTAAGCATCCTATTTATAGGAAAATAGAAAGGATACTATGCAATAAAATAATATATATATATATATATATATATTATTTAAAATCTAATCAAACAATTAACTTTATAAAAGTATTCTGCTTTTATATAAAAAGACTTTACTATACAAACACTATCGCAGTACTATGCAAATACTATACATAATAAAATATATTATATTCTAATTGTTGTCTAATAAAACAAATAACTTTATAAAAGTATTCTATTTTATATAAAAAGATTTTACTATGCAAAACACTATGCATAATAAAATATATTATATTCTAATTATTGTCTAATAAAATAAATAACTTTATAAAAGTATTCTCGCTTTTATATGAAAAACTTTTCTGCTTTATTACATTAATAATACTAATAAAATAAAATTTATATATATATATATATATATATATAAACTTCAATGACTTCATAAATGCAGACACCTCAATATATTTAACAACATTTATCATCATTATTATAATTCACAATATTAATTGGACTAGGTCGCTCCTGTGAAAGAGGGGCTTTCTAATAAGGATTTCTCCCTATCAGGCAATTAATTAGGTGACCAAACCACTCCATGGTGTAACTTCTAGACATCGTTAATATTGCAAATAATAATATTAATAACTTCGTCATCTCAATTATTGATTTAATAATATATAAAATATCGACAATAATTGAATCAAATAACGTGAGATACTATCAAAGAATTATCAGTAGTAATAATTGAACAAAACCGGAGTGACTTCTCACGTAAGCATCAATAATCAATACCGCAGTATTACTACTATGCAACTACGCGTGACATTATACTTTTACTACCGAGTAGTTCAACAGCTTTAACGGTAAAACATCCGCCGTAATTTTCATAAAAATATTTTTGTCGTTTTTTAATTCGACATAATAATTCCGTACAGGTCTACTAATGATTATGCATGGTCGCATCTGGATATTCCCCGACAAAAAAATATTCCCCAACCAATCAAATATTATATAACAACTTGCATACTTTGCAAAATTTTTAAATACTACCCACAACTATAACATTATCTCAAATACACACCATAATATTCAAAAAAATATTTCGAGAAAATTAAATCTTTATTCATAAAATTTGGGGTTTTACAACGGTGACCGCCACTTTTTAAAGAAACTGTTATATGAATGTGTGTGTGTGTGTGGATCAATGTGCAATTATTTAAAAGTAGTGCGAGGCCTCGTTCGCACCTATATACAAAGGGTTTGAATTTATAGAAAATTCGGCTTTTAAATAATATAACAATGAAGTTTTGTAAAAGTGGTTTTTCAAACCACATGCTCAATATGAATAGACCTTTTATACTTTCATTTTATTGTTAAATGTTAATTTTATTTTTTGAGATACGAGGCATCTTCGAGAAAATAATATATATATATATATATATATATATATATATATATATATATATATATAAGCAATCTATGGGGATCAAAAAATGTAAATAAAGAAGTAATAATTATAAACTCGACTAAATGTAAATAAAGCGGTAAAAGTCCTCAATATATAAAATATATATATATATATATATATATATATATATATATATATATATAAGCAAACGAGACATAAAAATAATTATAAACCTCGATAATGTTAGTCCATATATAAATATATACATATATAATTATATATATATATACGCAGAAATGAAAACCACAACCAAGTCGACATACTCAACACGACTCTCAATGTAGCAAGAATAGTGTGTGCAAAGATGAAGAGAAAGGCTTTATAGAGTGTGAGAAGGCTTACAGTGGGCTGCCAAAGTAGGCTTCTATAACTCTAGATGGATAAACACTCAGCTCCCGCCGGTAAAAATATAGCTATATGTGAGCTAATAGGTGTTTAAAATGAGGAAACACTCAATATGGGGTGTGTATAGAGCAAATTGGACAGGGCTTCCTCACCTCTTCTTTTTTAAAATGGCCACCCCAAGCCCTCTATTTATAGAGGGGGAGCCAGTGTACTGCGGCACTGCAGAGATGCACTCATGCGGCTTCCCGACGTGCCCCGGGCTCCACGGGTCCTGTCATCTCGAAGTACGTGAACTCGTGCACTGTAATGTCCGCTCGAACTTACAGAACTTCAATCCGAGCATCCGAACGAGGTATATAAGACCTTCTTCGAACCGCTTATGTCGAGAGTTATGCAATGACATTGGATTAGAGGTTGTACAAAGTCAGGAAGAGGGGACCATGCCCATGGTCTTCAAGCTTCAAATTCTATCCGGTGTGCTGCCACGCATAATAGTCACTCGGGATTGGAGCTTCTTGGTTCTAGTAGGACATTGTTGTATGTATGTATGTATGAAGTGTTGAGACGATGCGCAGGTGTTGAGGTGGCAAGATGACGTTTGACTCCTCACCGGGGTTATCACCGGTTTGAGTTGAAAGCAGACGTTGCTCAGGGTTATATCTGAGATTGGACTGCTGTAAGTGTTTGAATGCCGCAAGGTCATCTATAAGTGTGCCTGTGTGCCCGGTGTTAGCTCCGGGTCTGAGGAATGTGTGCCTCGGTAAGAGGTTTGAGATTGAAGCTGATTGCATTTGAAACAAGCATTTCCGGAGTTATCGCCGGAATTGCAACAACATTCCTTGGGGTTATCTCCAAGGACAAAACTCGGGGTTATCTCCGAGGTTGGAAATGATACTCCCGGTGTGTGTTCCGGTGTTGAGACTGAACTTCCGATAGTACCCCGAATGGATGTGAGCTGTCTTCCAGGGTTATCTCTGAAAGATGAATCTGCCCTCCTGCAATGTTAGTAACAGGTGTACAGAAAATTTCAAGTGTCTACAATATATATATCATCAAACTCTGATTCTATTCAGAATAAATATAATATCTGGTGCGTTTATAGTTTATATATATATATATATATACATTTTTGTTCGGCCTGGAGTTCACTTTGTGGCCTTTTACTGATTATATATATATATATATATATGTGTGTATATATATATATTTACTGCTTTTATGTGAATATCTGCTTTAATTGCTTTCATAATGTAGATATTTAATCTTTCAGCCTGCGGGCTAGACTTGCCTAAATTTGGTTACTTCTAACTTTAACCGGTTCAAAGTGACTAAACTGGAACCTTTGAAGCTAGAATTGTTTAGATTTACTCAAATCTAGTTCTTTTTCTAGCTTTTGTATATATTACTTTTTCATGTGAGCCTAGGAATCATGTGCTCACAGATTCAGCCTCTGAATCTAGATTCGGCTCCCGTGATGGACATTTTGCAGCTGCAGCCAGCTTGTAAATTATCTACGGTGTCTGAATTTCCTTAGATAACTCTCATGCCCACAAGGAGTTTGGCACTGCTTTGTATCTTATTTTCTTGAAGATGCCTCACATCTCGAAAATAAAAGTAATCAAGCCGAACACATAATATAATGGAAGTATCAAAGGCCTCAATTACTATTGAGAACAAGGGTTTGAAAAACCTGTTTTACAAAACTTCACTACTATATCTTGTTAAAATTGAACTTTTATACAAAAGTTAAACCCTTTATATATAGGTACAAACGAGGCATAACACTACTTCCAAATAACTACACATAGGCCCAACACACACATACACAGATAAAAGTTTAATGGAAAGTGGCGGTAACCGTGTTATCACGGAAGTCAGGGAGGTGCCTAACACCTTCCCTCTGCTTCATTAAGCCCCCGAACCCTAACGAATTTTGGTTTCTCAGACCAGTTAAAAAGTGTCAAATCATTGGGTCTTTGTGCAAACCTTTTCTCAGTTGAGTTGGTGCAACCATTTAAAAATATCAACTGGCGACTCTAACAGTCAAATCATCGACATATACATGTCGGACCTTTTTAAACTTGTTTTTTCAAACAAATCTCACTTAAAATGAGAACACCAAAATACAATAACAGAAAGGGACAAATAAAAATCTCGACGTCGACAGGTGGCGACTCTGCTGGGGACTCCAGTAAGAGGGCTTAAGCCACTCTTCATGCTTTTCAAAAACTTTTATCTACTTATGTGTGAATACTGCATTTACATTAAATGTATGTTTACTAATGCTTTATTTACTACACTTTAGTGCTTCACACCATATCTGCCTATGATATTAGTGCTTCGCATATGTCATCATTTCCATACGGTGAGACGCGATGTATACGAATGTATGTTGTGTGATTCCTCCACCTGGAGGCTAACCCATCGATGTTTGATTACTGGACTCGTAGGAAGACTAATTCCACGAGGCTTAGGAAAGACACCACCCAAATTTGCTCCAGTTGAAAGATCGGATTAACTTCCCATCAAGTAAATTGCGATGATCTGGGGACCTTCATGCCAAAAAGCCGCGAGAATAGCCTAAGATAGGCCAGCCTCTGATAAACTAAACGCGGAGGGAAGTCTCTTTATTCATTCCCATTTCAATTACTTGTAATTTTATTTCCATGCCAATCTCAATGTAATGGAAAATATAAAGGAGTTTGTGAACATGCATTCCTTTTTTCATATCAAGACCTGTCATGCTATCCTATCATCAAAACAACTGACATTCGTTTTGCAGGAAAACCTTAAAACACTCCTAAAAAATGGACACATTACGTAGCATGTAACATTTCCCCGTTTTCCCAGACTAAGCTACATAATCTTTTTGTAGGGAAACTATTAGTCCCGTTACCCGTTCAAAGTCCAGGAAGGCACTAAGCCCATAGTCAGACATGGCTACAAGTGCTCAGCCTAATCCTACTCCTGTCTCTCAGGAGGAGTTCGAAGGATTAAGCAATCAAATAACATAGTTGGTTGTTCTCCTGAAAGAACTAAACAAATTAACTCAGGGTCCACAAATACCCATCCAAACAAAATCCTCTACACAGGGAGGAATCCAGGGTTCATACAGAGAAGTCCCAATACCTGAGTCTCAGACTGATAAGACTAAAAAAAACCCTGAAATCACCCATCTTAAAGAAGATCAAGACACCAGTGATATTCGGAAGAATGTTCTACAAATGGAAGAGACCATTCGGTCCATCAAAGGGATTGGAACGCATGAAAGCGTTTCTTATTCAGACCTTTGCATCTTTCTCGGGGTTCATTATTCAAAGAATTTAAGGCTCCTTACTTCGAGAAATATGATGGATTGGGAGATCCTTATACCCACTTAAAAGTGTTCATTGGAGAGCTCGGATCCTACGCCGAGAATGAAAAGCTGAGAATGCAGCTATTTCAAAAAAGTCTGACTGGAGAAGCTAGAGCATGGTACACCAGATTGGATAACTCCAAAATTCACACCTGGGAGGAGTTAGCCCATGCTTTCCTCAGTCAATACAGCTTTCAAACTCAGATGGCTCCAAACATGTATCAGATTACCAAAGTCAAGAAGCAAGTAAATGAGTCATTTAGAGAGTATGCCCAAAGATGGAGGCGTCTAGCTGCTCAAGTAATCCCATCCATGATAGAGACTGAGATGGTGATGACCTTCATAGATATTCAAGAAGCTCCATTTTATGAGAGGGTCCTCGCTAGAATAGGAAAACCATTCTCAGAAATGATTAAGCATGGAGAAATGACAGTAATGGGATTGAAGTCTGGGAAGATTCAAGATGTCACCGCTTTTAAAGCTGTAGCTGAGCATATCCAATCTGGAAGTTATGGGAACAACCCACGGAGGGTCTATAAGAAGAAAGAAGAGGATGTTTCCTTAATACTGCAAGGGAAAACTCAAAAAGGCAACCAAAACTTGCCTATTCAAAGGAGAAACTACTCCCCTTTTTAAGCACAATCCTCAAATCTTCCCTTTCCAAAGAGAGGAGAAGTCAGACGCTCAAGAGTGTTCACACCCATAGGGGACTCACTCCAAAACATCTTCAAACTTCTAACAGCTCAGAAGAAAATCACTCATCTCCTTCCACCGTCGATCCAAGTGGAAAGGGCTTCAATATAAGCAAGAAGTGTGCTTACCATTATGGAGCTCCAGGCCACGACACTCAACATTGTTGGGCTCTTAAGAATAAGATCCAAGACTTAATAGATAGTGGTGAGATCGTGGTAACCAAACCCGAACAACCACACGTTTAGGATAATCCTCTCCCTTAATACAAGGAAGAGGATGTTAACATGATTAATATAGGCAGTGGAGAGACCTCCAAGTACCTCAAATATGTGGGTGGTTCTCCCCAAACCAGTAAAGATAATTATGACAAGTGGGATTATTCAGAGTTCTAATTCATGATGGAACGGGAGTTGAAGTCTCTTGACGAACATGTCAATCAACTGGAAAAACTAGTGATACATCAACACCAAGTCACACGACAATTGTTCAGTCAGGAGCATGCTAGTCTCCTCTCCCTTATCATAAAGTCTCCATCACTCACCCAAGAAAGTGACACCTCAGAAGAAAAGCTTGCAAGAAAATCAAGAGCTCAAGCCCGTCGGGACTTTGCCAACAAAAGGGAGTTCACCTATTTAGGCTAATCGATGGAAGAAATATTGCAGATGCTGATCAATGAGGGAAAGATCACTGGACTGCTACCTCTAGTCATCCTATGCTAAAAAAGATTTGATGCTACTAGAGTATGTCAATACCACTCCCATTCTCGTGGCCACATCACTAAAGAATGCTGGGCACTTCGTCATCTTATACAAAATATGATTGACAACAATGACCTACAAATGGCAGACGATGACACCGTATCACTTGAGAGTGGACATACATTTCTTCAAGGATTACAAAGATGGAAGGAAATCATAGCAGTTATATCCTCTGAGGGAGATTTGGCTGCCACATCATTTAAAATTTAACCCATCAAGCTCAAAGGAGTTGAAAACCCTTTGAAAGTGGCTGCACCAAAACCACTGGTATTACTGTTCAGACCATAATATCCTATTATCAGCCTTAAGAAAGTCCTATGGAACTATGGAGAGGTTGAATGATCAACATCAAACACCATTGCTGTGGTATCCAAGGAAAATCCACTATATCTCCCTCAACGAGTGATGAAGCCAATCATCAAATCTAAGGGGAAAGTGCCTAAGGAGAAAATCAAAGAATTCCTCCTCCAGAAGGGACATAATGAAGCCAAGGTGGTGCAAAGCTTGAAAGAAGCACCTCAACAGATATCTATTTTGGACTTGGTTTTCTCTTTAGAAGATCACTGGAAGGTCTTACTGAAGATATTGGAAGAATCCCACTTGCCAAAGATAGTGGATGTAGAAAAGTTTCATCATCTAGTAGATCACATCTTTAACAACAATGTGATATCTTTCACCGATGATGACATACCTCTCGAAGGGATGGGTAATTGCAAACCACTGTATATAACAATGATGTCTTCCAGATATGTGGTCGGAGTAATGATAATAGATGGAGGATCATCCCTAAACATCTGCCCCTATGCCACATTAGAAAGAATGAAGATCTCTCAACCAAATACGAAACAACCACTCAATCATCAAAGCTTTTGATGGATCTCGGCGAAATGCTATTGGAGAGATTGAATTACCAGTGGAAATTAGTCCACATACATTCTACATATCCTTTCAAGTGCTCAAAATCACTACAAGATATAATTTACTGTTAGAAAGACCTTGGATCCATATGGCGGGAGTCGTCCCATCAACTCTTCATCAACATCTCAAGTATATCATCAATAGTAATCTGGTCACTATCAATGATGAACCAGAGTATCCTGTCATCAGTTTCATTGAAGAAGTTGAGCCTCTCAGCTTCCAATCCCTTGAGGTGAGCAACACTCACTATCAACCCATCGGGGCTCCAGCTCTGAAACCCAGAGTTTTTACCGAGGTAATGTCGACAAGTCAATAGATGATATCCTTGGGTTTCCAACCAGGACAAGGGTTAGGAAATAATCATCAAGGAATCAAATTCGCAATTCAAGTTCCCAGCCAGATAGGGAAGGTCGGACTAGACTACTCCTCTAGGTTCAGTCACAGGAACCCGCACAAGCATACACCAATTCCTTCATCTACAAGGCTATTGCCTAAACCTATAGATGCAGATTCTTTACAACCACTAAGGACAATTCCTATCTTTGTGGCAGGTATGCTGTTTCCTAAGCCGAGACTGGTTAAAGGGAAAGAAGTCTTGATTCTAGACTCAGACATGGAGGAAAGGAATTAAAGGTATAAATAAGATATAAAGAATCGATTGTCAAATATGCGCGTCCTGATCCATACAGAGGGTATGAACAGGGACATCCTAGATGATGATTGTCCACACATCATGATCATCATTCAACAGGAGGAGGACGATAACCGCCCCTTCATCACAGCTGTCCACCAGGACTTGACCCTCGGCAATTGGAGAAGCACTCCTTGCATTTGCCGAAAAGGGACTCTAAAGTTAGATTTGTCTAAACTTGCTGATGGAGTGCCTATTCTTCACAAGGACTGCAACTTTGATGTAAAGTTGGACTCTGACTTGATGGAGATTAAACAAGAGGGCTATGAGGTGCCTGAGGAGATCAAAGAATGGGTCAAAGACAAACCCAAGCTAAATCTTGAGTAAACCACCTCTTTTAACCTCGGAACATCAAAAAACCCCAAACAAATCCAGATTGGTACGGACCTTACCCCAAGCCAAAGGAATGATATGGTTACTCTATTGACCCAATTCCAAGATGTATTTGCATGGTCTCATGAAGACATGATCGGTTTGTCAACTGACATCATCATTCACCGCTTACCCATCAAAGAGGGATTCAAGCCAGTCAAACAAAAACTCAGGCGATTAAAACCTGAGTGGAGTTTGAAAGTCAAGTAAGAAATTGTGAAACAATTTCAAGCCGACATCATCATGGTATCAACATACCCTAAGTGGCTATCCAACATAGTCCCCATAACTAAACTCAGAGGGAAGGTGCAAGTATACATGGATTATAGGGATCTGAACAAAGCTTATCTCAAAGACAACTTTCCCGTACTATTCATCCACATACTCATTTACAATACAACTCAGTATGACATGTACTCCTTTGTTGACTGCTTTGTTGGGTAACACCAAATCATGGTTGATGAAGAGGATTGTGAGAAGACATCATTCATCACTCCTTGGGGAATCTTTTGATACAGACGGTTGTCATTCGGCCTCATCAATACTGGAGCTACCTATCAGCGAGCCATGATGGCTCTTTTCCATGATTTAATGCACAAAGAGATAGAAGTCTATGTGGATTACATCATTGTCAAGTCCCGAAGGGAAGAAGATCACATAGACCATCTCAAAAAGCTCTTCAACCGGTTGCACAAGTACAACTTGAAGCTAAATCCGACCAAGTGCACCTTCGGCATTAAGTCAGGCAAGTTGCTGGGATTCTTAGTGAGCCACAAAGGCATTGAGCTGGATCCTTCCAAAATTCAAGCCATTACTGAAATGCCCATACCTAGACAGAGAGGGAAATACAGGGATTTTTGGGAAGAATCAACTTCATCAACCGATTCATCTCCTAACTCACAACAACATGTGAACCAGCTCAATGCCCAAAAAATGGAACGAAGAGTGTCAAAAAGCCTTCCTTTCCATCAAAGAGCAACTAGTCAAAGCTCCTGTCTTGGTACCTCCCAGGGATGACATTCCCTTGTTTATGTACCTGTTAATCAATGAAAATGTCATGGGCTGTATGATGGGACAAAAAGATGATAGAGGCCAAGAAAGAGCTATCTGTTACCTCAACAAAAGATTCAGCATCAATGAGCACAAATATACCTTGATTGAGAAAACTTGCTGTACTTTAGCATGAGCTTCCATGAGATTATAACATTATCTCCATGGTTACACAACCTATCTCAATCCCTCATGGATCTTCTCAAGTACGTGTTCAGCAAACCTATGTTGAATTGTTGATTGTCCAAATGGCAGTTGATCCTTCAGTAATTTGACATCATCTATGTGCCTTAAAATTCTATCCAAGGTTAAGGAATTGCAGATCAACTGGCGCCGCACCAGCCGGGGATTTCAAACCCTTGGAAACATATTTCCCAGATGAAGGGGTAATGACAATTCAGTAACACCATCAGGACAATACACCCCAATCATGGAGGATGTATTTTGATGGAGCTGTAAACATGGAAGGTACTGGAGATGGAGCAGTTCTAGTGTCCATTTTGGGAGAGCAGTATCCCGTTGCCATCAAATTATAGTTTGTCAACACCAACAACACAACTGAGTATGAAGGATGCATAATGGGGTTGAAGCTAGCCCAATCAATGGGCATCAAACGGTTAACTATCTTTGGAGATTTTGAACTGGTAATCAGATAAACCATTGGGGTCTATCATACCAAGGAATTACATTTGTTGCCTTACCATCGACAAGTTATCCAGATGGCTTCGAATTTTGAAGAAATATCCTTCCTCCACATTCCTCGGAATATGAATTACTTTGCTAACGCACTAGAAACTTTGGCCTCCTTCATCAACATACCTGAGAAGGGATACATTCAAAATATCACATTTGCCCCCCAAAAAGCCCCAGTCTACGAGAATTACATCGGAGAAGTATTGAATGAGCTGCCTCCCATTCAACACCCTTGGTATCAATCTATTAAGGAGTATCTGGGAGATGGATCTATGCCCACTGGGGCGAGTCAAGCTAAAAAAAGCGGATCCATTGAATGGCCATGAAATTCTATCTAAGCAAAGACACACTCTACAAAAGAGATGCGGGTCTAGGCCTTCTAAGATGCCTAAACAAAGACCAAGCTCAGAGACTCATGGATGAAATCCATGGTGGAGTATGCTGCCCACACATGAGCGACCCTTTACTTGTCAGGAAGATCTTAAGAACAAGGCATTACTGGCTCTCTCTCAAAGCTGATTGTGATGATCACGTCAAGAGATGTTATCAATGCCAAATTCATGGAAATGCTATCCACGCCCCTCCAAGGGAGCTCCACAATATGAGTTTTCCCTGGCCCTTCTTAATGTGGGGAATGGACGTGATCAGGTCAATTGAGCCCAAAGCCAGCAATGGTCATCGATTTATCTTCACCATGATCGACTACTTCACCAAGTGGGTAGAAGTAGCCTCCTCTCTAGGGTTACTAAAGAGGTGATCATTGGTTTCATCAGAAACAATGTTATTTGTCAATACAGACAACCAGAGGTGATTTTATCAGACAATGCCAAAAACTTCAACAACAAAATGATGGAGGAATTATACAGTAAATTCCACATCAAGCATCTCAACTCCGTCATCTATCGTCCAAAGATGAATGGTATTGTTAAAGTGTCTAATAAGAATATCAAAAAGATCATGTAAAAGATGTTCGCTAATCATAAAGGATGGCTTGACTTGTTGCCTCTGACTCAATTAGCCTACAGAACGTCAATGCACACTTCCACTGGGGTGCCCCCCTACTCATTAACCTATGGTATGGAAGCAGTGCTCCCCATAGAGGTGGAAATGGAATCCTTGAGAGTGTTAATAGATGATCAACTAGATAAAGACCAATGGTTACAAGATCAGTACAGCCAATTGTCTCTAATAGATGAAAGGTAGGCCACAACCATCTTCCATGGTCAGTTATACCAATAGAGGATCACTCGATCCTACAATAAGAAAGTCCGGTACGGTAGTTCAAAGAAAATGACTTGGTCTTGGAGAAGGTCCTTGATAACTAAGATCAATTTAAAGGAAAATTCATCCCAAACTGGGAAGGCCCATTTGTTGTCAAGGAGGTATTGACAGAAGGATCCCTCAAATTACAAGAGATGGATGGCGAGGATTTTCCCCAACTTATCAACTCGGACACCGTGAAATGGTACTATGTCTGAAGTTACCTGTAAACCAACATCCTAGTTCTAGATCATCAGATCCATCAGTCAATTCATGTTTTCAAAACCTCTCACTACATAAATCTTTAATTTGTCCCATCAGGGATGAACTACGCAGACCTGATCTCCCCAATACACAGGAGAACGTAGGCAGCCATTTTATGGTCCGGTCTAACCTTTACAAAACCAACATCAAAAACCTTCTTCATCACTTCATTTTATCCCATCAGGGACGAACTACGCAGACCCGATCTCCCCAATACACGAGAGTACGTAGGCAGCCATTTTATGGTCCGGTCTAACTACAGAAAAAATAAAAAAATTTCTCCGCTCTTTACCACATATAACTTTCAACCTTTTCACGCTAGGTTGGAACTATGCAGACCTGATCTCCCCCTCATTAATGGGAGTATGTAGGCAGCCATCCATGGTGCGGTCTCACCCCTACCAAAAATAGAAAACCCTGTCAATAGTACTAGGATTATCCTTTAAACTTTCAAACCAAACCATAAGAGATGGAACTACCTGATCTCCCCAATACACGATAATACATCAGCGACCATCTGTGGGGTGGTTAAACCACACTTCATCGGCTTAGACCACATGGATGGAACTGCCTGATCTCCCCACACAAATGGGAGATAAACTGGCAACCATCTAAGCTGCGGTTGAATCCTGAAAAGAGAAACACCAATCCATAAGATATGGAACTATTTGGTCTCCTCCATACAAGGGAGTACCAACGACAATTTATGGGGCGGTCAACCTCAAAGAGGAAAGCCAAAATCCTCTCCATAACCACATTCAGAAACAAGTCCCAAGACACCAAAGGGTAGGGGATACAAAGATCAATGATCCATTCTGAAAGATCTTAAGACATCACAATGTCCATTCATCAAGGAGGAGTTCAGAATACATCATGATCACAAGCCCTAGAGAACAGGCAACTATCAAGCAAATAACAAGGCATATCTAAAAGGGAAGTGAATCAAAACATATTTCTTTGCCATATAATACTGTTTGATATATACAATATATCCTGTACATGAAAAAAATGGCTAACCTAGTATGTTGCAGGAAAATCAAAGCTAATCTATAAACCAATGGATAAGCGAGCCATAAAATCTAACATGGCATCTCTCTTAATAGATGTAGGTAAATCTATGAGCTCCCACCCTAGGGTATCCACACGAGCTAGGAGATCTACAGCCATCTGCATGGTGTTACCGTGATCATCAATGAATGCACTCTTCTCTAAAATAATGTCAGTAGTATGAGATCTCAATGTAGCACTATCTGTAGTGGCAGCATCTCCGGTAGCTAGAGCATCATCCCGCTCAATAACAACTACATCCCTAGATAATCGAGCCTCATCCCGCTCAACAACAATAGTATCCCTATGAGCTAGAGCATCATCTCTCTCAACCAGAGCGACATCTCTATCAGAAAGAGCTTTTAACATCAAGGCCCTATCCTGATCCCTCTCAAACATCATCAGATGTAAACTCTGCTCTAAATACTCTGCAGAATGTAGAGTCACAATAGCAGGAATACTGGGGGAATCAAACAGAGCTACTGACAAACTTGTAAACAACTCATCCTCAATGGCAGAATCAGGTACTTCATAGGCTCCCCACTATCAGAATCAAAACACTGCTCTGAGGATACAACCCTAGCCAATGCAATCTCTGCAACCATGCAACATACTCTGTAGAATGACCTAGATGGCTAGTCAAAAAGTTAGTCCTCTTACGACGGGTCCAACATGCATAAATCTTGGACAAACCCTTTCTGCTGACAGAATCAAAGATGACAAACGTTGACCCACTGTCTCGTCAAAGGGATGAATATCCTAAAACTGGTCTAACTGTACCATAATAGCCAGTGGATGATATGTGGTCACACCCCTCAAACCGTCCAGGGGAAGATAGTCCACGCCAGCTGCATGAGTAATAAAACCATAGGGAGAACTAAGCCCTGAACATAAAAAAATATCAAACGGGTCCTCGATCCCTAACAAGAAAGCCGACCAAGAAGCTGCGTCTGTACACTCAGCCTGCTGAAAGGAATATAACATGGCTATCTCATGGGAAAAATAGTACCCATGTGCGTTTGAAGGTGCTAATCGGTCTCAAGTGTGTCATAAACCACACGTACAATAAGACCGAACTGCCTACAAACACCCGCACAAGGAGTTCGACAATGCTATGTATCTTATTTTCTCGAAGATGCTTCACATCTCAAAAATAAAAGAAATCTAGCCGAACACATAATAAAATGGAAGTATCAAAGGCCTCAATTACTATTGAGCACAAGGGTTTGAAAAAACTGTTTTACAAAACATCACTGCTATATCTTGTTAAAATTGAACTTTTATACAAAAGTCAAACCCTTTATATATAGGTGCAAACGAGGTATATCACTACTTCCAAACAACTGCACACAGGCTCTACACACACACACATTCACAGATAAAAGTTTAATGAAAAGTGACGGTAACCATGTTATCACGAAAGTTGAGGGGTTCCTAACACCTTCCCTCCGCTTAATAAAGCCCTCGGACCCTAACAAATTTTAGTTTCTCAGACCAGTTAAATAGTGTCAAATACACGGGTCTTTGTGTAAACCTTTTCTCAATTGTGTCAACATTGGGATTTTTATTGTTCCCTTTTCTGTTCTTGTCTTTTGGTGTTCTCATGTTAGGTGAGATTTGTTTGAAAAAATAAGTTGTGAAAAGGTCCGACATTTATATGTCGACGATTTGACTATAAGAGTCGCCAATTGTTTTTTTAAATGGTTGTACCAACACAACCGAGAAAAGGTTTTCACATTGACCCAGTGATGTGACACTGTTAAACAGGTCTATGAAACCGAGATTCATTAGGGTCTGGGGACTTGCTTATGCAGAGGGAAGATGTTAGGCACCCCCTGACATCCGTGTTACCACGGTTATCGCCACTTTTAAATTAAACTGTTATATAAATGTATGTGTGTGTGTGGGTCAATGTGCAATTATTTGGAAGTATTGCTATGCCTCGTTCGCACCTATATACACAGGATTTGAATTTATATAAAAATTCAGTTTTAAACAAGATATAGCAATGAGGTTTTATAAAAGAGGTTTTTCAAACCCTATGCTCAATAGTAATTGAGGCCTTTAATACTTCCATTTTATTAAATGTTCGGCTTGGTTGCTTTTATTTTCGAGATGCGAAGCATTTTTGAGAAAATAGTATATATCAGTGCTGAACTCCTCATGGGCATGAAAGCCATCTAAGGAAATTCAAACACTGTGAATAATTTACAAGCTGCTTATAACTAAAAATGTCCATCATAGGAACTGAATCTAGATTCAGTAGACTGAATCTGTGATCACATGATTCCTAGGCTCACATGATGCCACAATATATATGAAAGCAGTAAGCAGTTACATATATAAAAGCGTAAAATATATATATATATATATATATATATATATATATATATATATATATATATACATACATGATTAACCACCATGAAGCACCTCCATGGGGGATCAAAAATGTAAATAAACCAATAAATACGATCAACCGCCATGAAGTAAACTCCAGGAAGGACTAAATGTAAATAAAAGCAGTAAAAATGATCAACCGCCATGAAGTAAACTCCAGGCGGAACGGAATATAAATAAAGTAATAAAAGGCCACGAAGTAAACTCTAGGCCAGAAAGAAATGTATATATATATATTTATTTATTTATTTATAAAAGCGGTAAACACACATGATATATATCGATCCCGGCTCGATTTATCATTTCAGCGATTTGTTGCTATATATATATATATATATATATATATATATATATATATATATATATATATGTAAAATATAGGCTCATCGTAAAATCAGTCAGATCGAAGTCCATTATATGTATAAGTATATATATATATATATATATAAAAGCAATAAACGCATCGAATGTAAAATCCAGGCTCATCAAACAGAGTTCGACAATAGTTCATATATATATATATATATATATATATATAAGCAAATAAACGCTCCGGACATGAGTCCAAGCTCAATCGAGGCATAAATTGATAATGTTAGTCCATATATATATATATATATATATATATATAAAGAAATGAAAGCCATGGATCGAAGTCCGGACATAAACGCACGCAACACGACTCTCAATGTGTAGAAAAGTGTGTGCAAAGATGAAGAGAAAGGATTTAAAGTGTGTAAGAAGGCTTATAGTGGATTGCCAAAGAAAACTTCTATAGCTTTAAATGGATGAACACTCGGCTCCTGCCGGTAAAAATATGACTGAATATAAGCTCACAAGTGTTTAAAATGAGAAAGCACTCAATTTAGGGTGTGTACAAAGTAAATTGGACAGGGCTTCCTCGCCATTTTCTCTTGAAATATGGCCACCCAAGCCCTCTATTTATAGAGGGGAGCCTGAGTACACAACGGTGGCCTTGAGATGTACTGCGGCTGCAAAACTTCCAAGAGCTTTGCTGGTCCCGGCCGTCTCTCGAAATGCGTGCAGCAGCGTGCAATGTGATGTCCGCTCAAACTTGTAGAACTTCAATTCGAGACTCTGATTGAGGTATATAAGACCTTTTACGGAGTGCTATTGTTGAGAGCTACGTAATGACATGGGATTAGAGGTTGTCAAAAGTCAGGAAGATGGGACCAAGCCCTTGGTCTTCAAGCTTTAAATTTTATCCGGTGTGTTGCCTTGCGTAGTAGTCACTCGGGATTGGAACTCCTTGGTTCTTGTGGGACATTGCTGTGTAGAATGTATGTTGAATTATGTTGAGATGGAACAATGTGGGATCGAGGTGGCAAAATGATGATTTTTCCCCTCACCGGGGTTATCTCCGGTTTGGGCTGATAAAGTAGTTATTACTCAGGGTTATCTCTGAGATTTGGTTGCTGCAAGTACTGGACCTCCTCAGGGTTGTCTTTGAGGTGTCCCTGACCTTTCGGGGTTATCTCCGGGTTTAGAGCTGAGTGCCTCGATCTGAGTCCCGAGGTTGACGCTGGCTGCATAGGTTGAAACGAGCATCTCCGGGGTTATCTCCGGAACTGCAACTGCACTCCTTGGGGTTATCTCCAAGGTTGACATTGTCTTTCCCGGTGTTGTTTCTGGGACTGAGACTGAGTATCTCAGGGTTATCTCCGAGATAAAATGGCCTTCTCTGGTGTGATTTTCGGTATTGGGACTGCATGCCTCAGGGTTATCTCCGAGGTTAGGACTAAAACTTTCGGTGATATTTTCGGGATGGAGTTTGAAACTTTCGATGGTATTTCTGAGATTGAGTTGAACTGTCCTCCATGGTTATCTCTGAAAGACGATTTTGCCCTCCTGCAATGTTAGTAACAGGTATGCAGAAAATTTTGAGTGTCTACAGGTTGAGTTATTACAAACCTTTTCTCGGTTGAGTTGGTGTAACCATTTAAAAATACCAACTGGTGACTCTTACAGTCAAATCGTCGACATATACATGTCGGACCTTTTCAGACTTTGTCAGGAATAAGCATGTGAATGATATTCCTATTTATATATGATTTGATTATGATATATATATATATATATATGAAAGAATATGAAAGTATGCTTGCATTAAGAAAAGCTGTAAAGTCCTTTGATAGAGAATAGAAACATATGTACAAGGACTTAGAATGAATTGATCAAGTGTGTTAGGTTGATCCTACATAAGCAAAACAGCTTTGTGAAGTCCTTAAAAAGAAATAATGTACAAGGACTATAAATATAGAAAGATCAAGCTTGTTAGGTTGATCTTATGATGTAATAGATAGGCTTGTCTGATCGTCGAGCACTGCACCAGAAATCGTAGTCTGCCGTGAGAGTTAAGGAAAACTCGAGAGCTATCGAGGCAGAATCATAGTTTGCAAGACAGTAGATCTCGGAGTTCGTAGATTGCCAGGAGAGACGAGGAAAGATCGTAGTGTGTCGAGAAGAACTTCCTCAGAGCCGTAGTCTGCTGAGGAAGTCATGTGCAGAATCGTAGAGATAGTATGGCTATGAGCCGACCGAGCATCTGTCGAAGCCAAGTCAAGAATTGTAGACTACACTCGGAGTCGTAAAGTCTATTGATGTCGAAGCCAAGTCAAGAATCGTAGACTACACTCAGAGTCCTAGAGTCTACTAATCGTATCAGAGGAAGAGATCGTAGTCGAGCAAGATCAGATGAAAACAACAAGCACAACGACATAAATCGTAGAGTGTCAAGATCTGATCTCAAAGTCATAGTGTCTGCACAGCCGAAGCTGAATCATAAAGTGTAGAACTGAGACTTCAACAGATGTGCTCACAATGCCAAGGCAGAATCGTAGAGCAAACACGATTCTCAACAATTGAGCACTCCCAGAATATCCAAAGGAACGAAGCCTCTGTTTGGTACTGCAAAAATACATTTCACTTAAAGGAAACCAGAGAGCACTCAACGAATGACATGTAAGCTAACAAAGATTTAAGCACTAACTCAATTAACATCCAGATTGAGTTGTGAAGTTATTCGAGATGAAGTCTTCCATAAGTTGATCAGAAGAAGACTTCAGTAACTGACTAAGGAAAGTCAGCAAGTGCAATAGCTGTCAAGTTAATAGAAGACGAAGATCTTGAAAGAGACCAGGATCATAGTGTTTGCTAAACAAAGAAGGAACAGATGGAGTGTACACAAAGATACTGGTCAGCCTCTGAAGAACAAGACTAAAGTGATTAAGCATTGGGTCAGTCCATTGATGATAAGTGAACAGAGATAATAAGGAGAAAGCGAGTTGGACACGCCATAAATCTGAAGTGTCTTGCTATTCAGAAGGGGCTAGAACAAAGAGTCAAGCCATTAGTATCTTAGAGCAGTCGAAGCAAATAGAAGTGTTGAAGCACTGTACAAGAAAAGGAAGAGATGTTTTACATTAAAGATCCAATCAACACTCTTCAAGATTGTAGTGTTGACTCTACCTGTCAACTAGACACTACGATCAAGTCCAAGAAGATTTGCATCAAAATCGTAGAGTTTGGTCGTCTGAAGGTTGAAGCATTGGCAACGATTCAATCCAAAGATTGATGGTCGAACAAACCTTATTGAAGAGCATCGATGCAAAAGGACAACCTCTGATCGAGAAATCAGAAGGAGGAAATAAAGTTGACTACTTGCTCGAGACATCAAAGTGACATCTCTGATAGGGTTGGTGAAACAGTAGACTGCAATGTCAAAAAGTCAAAAAAGGGGATGTCATGTCACATCTGCAGTCTACACCAATAACTCGAGATCTGTGAAGTAATTCAAAAAGCTTTTAACGGTTACTTTCCAATGGGAAGATTGGGAAGGAGTATAAATCAACAGAGCTTCAAAGATCAAGAGTTGCTGATGATTGCAAAATTGCAAAATCATTGAGTTATTGGAATGCTATTGTTGACTCTACGAGTTCCACTAGAGTTCAACAAGAACAAGTCTCAATGACAGTGAGACTACATAGGTAGAAGTGAAGCAACTTTAAAGAAAGACTTAAACAGATTAGAGCTTCACTCAACAAAGTTGAGAATGCCACTGAAGATGGTAGCTAAGCTGAGAGCTGAGAAGGACAAGAAGATAGCATTCAAAAAAGTGGCAGAGTACAAAGAAGATCAAGAGAGCCACTCTACAGATCACCATGAATCAAAGGCTGAAAAAGAACAGAAGCAGAATCATGTCTGCAAAATATTCAAGAAGGGTTCAGGGATTGCAAAGTGCCAAACGAAGTCTACCAAAAGCTCAGAGACTTAGCAAAATCCAGATGGTGATGGTGCACAATTGACATTAAATGAAGATGAGCAGAAAAGAGAGGAGATCAGCTGCACTAGAGAAGATGTGGTCCAAACTTGAAGCTGAATGCAAAGAGGACCACACCAAGCTACTAAGTACATAAGATCTTCAAGCTTAAAGACATCTTAGCAGCTCAACACCAACACCACCACCAACAAAAACAATAATAAGCCAGGGCCTGAGGGGTCCTTGTCCAGAGGGACTAAATGAAGTTCAAAGCCTACTGGGCTTGAAGAGTTCCTTGGCAACTAGAGGAGTTCCAAGGCTATTGGCCTTGAAGAGTTCTTAGTGAACTGAAGTTCCAAGGCTGCTGGCCTTGAAGGAATCTTAGTGATTCAGGGTGCTGCCCTTCTTTAGTGGAAATCCTGCTAGTTGAAAGCAGAAGAGTGGATTAGGAGCTTGAGTCTCTGAACCACTTAAAATTCCTTCTGTCTTTTACATTATGTCATTTACATTATGTTCCTAACTGCTATAACTGCTATGTATGTATTAACTGCTTACAACTTAACTAACTCTAAGAACAATGTCTGTATGATTATGAATATATCAATGAAGGGGATCTTTTACCTATTCCGTTGTGCTTGAAAAGTATTTGAAATTAAAAGGATCTATTCAACCCCCCCTTTTAGATCTATTGTGTGCCTACTGGGAACTAACAATTGGTATCAGAGCAAGTTCTCATGCTATATTCAAAAGCTAATCGCTTTGAGTCTGATCCTAGGCACAAACATTGTTCTAAACTCAGTTTAGTTGTATGTCACTTGTAATTGCAGATGAGCTCACAAGTTGGAAATATTGTGTACAGGTAAATGTGTATATACACCTGAAGATGCTCAGATTGGTCCATGTTCTTAAATGCTATAGCAGCAAGGCCAATCCATGTCCACAATCAATCATGCTGTTTGAATAACAGATATGGGAGCTCAAGAGGCACTAAAAGCAAATAGTCAAGCATCCACCAGACTGAAAGATGAAAAGGCCACATGTGCTAAGAAGTACTCATTTAGAGAAGAAAGAAGAATCTATTAAATCTATATTTGGCCAACCAATAGCTGGATGTGAACCTTGAAGACTCAAGGTTGTCAAAGAACTAAAGATATCAAGATTCTCGAGCTACATCTTCAAGACTATGACTGATTAATCAAAGGACAACTGGAGCAACAAGCTGTTAGAAGTAAAAGAAAAAGTATGCACATCAATGCCTAACCTCAGTATATCAAGATAAATGATTGCCAAGAAATTGACAATGTATAGGTATGGTTCCTCATCAGTATAAATGTGTACATCATATTGCATCACCTTATGCACTATAACTGCATTCTATCAAGAGGCCATACTCTACCTAAAAAAAGGAGAAGAGAGAAAGTACACTAAAGTTGGAAACTCAAATGTTAACAAACTTTCTCTCCATCCAAGTTTTAGTTTGAAGATAACATCTTAAAAGAAGTTTGAAATAGGTCATAAGCTTACCAATGTTTAATTAATTTTAAATGGAGAAATCTTTACTGATGGGTTAGTATGTACAAACCTATGTTCTAAGTTTTTGATAACACATACAGTATGATCAGTTCTATAAGAGTATCTTGAAGAATCATTGAAACTGATCACCTCCATAAATCAACCAGATACAAATAAGTGTTAGAGTTGATTCTCACTCTGTGAACATTTAAAATCTGTGAACATAACCAAGCAAATGATGAAACCATTAAATAAAAAGTGTGTCTTATTAAACTGATTAATCTTACACACACACATCATCATGCATTCTAAAAATGTCATATCTAAATTGGATACATGCATGAATATGATTGTTGGTGATCAATATGATGAAATTTCAAGTATATGAGGAACAAGGATTTTGAAAACTGACCTAGCAAGACCCATTTAACCATGGGTACCAAAAATAGAAATTTAACTAACCTACAGGTACCTGGTCTATCTGGCCACACTAAGGAATACTGAAGCAAAGGACTTTAGTCAAGAAATATTCAACCAGCAGAAGGCTTAAGACTTTTCAGAAATGATTCTGATAAAATTCCTATATGTCAAAGTCTGCCCTTGAAGACCTGCTGAGCTAATCTAAATGAAGCTCACATGGCTACTGATCCTTATATGGAAGCAGGCCACTGAACCAAAGATGGAAAGGGTCTTGTATGCTCAATCATGCAAAGCATTTCAAAAGAAAAGAATCCCCAAGGAAGCTCACTTCAGAGGATCATCGAGCATCAAACATGAGGAACTCATTACGGGAGTAGAACTCTAAGTACAAGTTGTCAAGGAAGACTACATTCGTAGTGCTGTCAAAGGATCGTAGAATGATCAACCCTGAAGATACTCATTTCTACAACACAAGAAGATTTGATGACTTTAGCCAGAATGAGATATGCATGATTTCCTTCTGCTACACATGAAGAAGAAGAACTTATGTCTCTCCGAGAAGACAATATCAACTGTGGGGGAGCAGTGATCTGCTAATAGAACAACATCTTTAAAACATTAGAGATATACTATGAAGCAATGTACCAGTTACAGAGTCCCAAAACTTTATGGCTGACGAACTAAATGAAGATCCATAGTCAGTAGGAACGTCTCAAAACGTACTACTGATAACCAGTCAACCACCGAACTTAAAATCGTGGAGAGCCTACGATCAAACATCTAATCGTAGTGTAAGAGCAAAAGGAAACCACGATTACAACCAATGCAAATGTCTAAAGGTGGTAGAGGATCTCCCCATCAGAAAAGGTCAATTGAGATAGCAGTGCAAAACACTTCTAAAAGGTTTTTCATCTAGAAAGCGCCTCAGGGACAAACCTGACCCTTAGTTCACTCTAAGTGGTTGGCCCTTCCTGAGTTACCTTAACCCAGAAGGAATGCTTAGTAAAATTCATCTCAAGGACCAAGTCAATCAACGATCGTAGAGTAAAGATTATAGAGAACTCAACGATCATGGAGCAACCTCAGCGATCATAGAAGCAAACTCGATGATCGCAGTCTTACTAGAGGATACCCTAGCTCATAAGGAGCTTGGAAGAATTGGATACTTGCTCAATTACTCAGATCGTGTGGAGATAAATATGAACACAGTTTGGAAAGACATCATGCAAATGCACCTCAGACCTTAAGTGCCCAAACTGGTTTGGGGTATATCAGTGATCAAGCTATGCAGTTTGAAGATGAGGATTAGGGCCAAAACCATCCACTACAGCATCTCTTGGAAGAAGATCGTTGAGTCAACAAAGGAAAACGTAGAGTCCATAGCTACCTCACCAGGATACTCTACGAACCAAAAAGGTCAACGGTCAATCCGCGTTAGTATTGCTTATTCTCTTAAAAGGAATATAAAACCGAAAAGGTTATGGGGAGTTACAGCTCATTATTGGGCATCGTGCAACCAATGTCTAGTTGACACATCACAGCGCATGCAGAGTCATAAGGGACTGCTATAAAGACAAATTCAAAATTTGTAAACAGTTATAAAAAATTATCGAACCTTTCTCCCTCCCAGTTTTCAAACCCTAGAATCCTTTTCTAAGCCAGAATCCGTTAACCCTCCAGAGCATTGCCCAAGTCACATTCATTGATCTCTCAAAAGATTCTCTAAATCAAATACCCATATTATTTGAACTCTTCAAATGGCAGATTGACAAGTAATCACTGGCATTCAACTAGGAACCAAGTTGTTTGAGAAATCCAAAAAGAAGTTCAGAGACATTCTTAAACTTGTAAAGAAAGCTGGATTCTCAGAATGTCTTAAGGCAAGCACTCTAGTATATACTGAACTGGTTAAGGAGTTTTACTCAAATGCATCCATAAATTCTGGAACCCTTTCTACCAAGGTCAAAGGTCAATCTCTAAAGCTAAAATCATCTGATATCAATCAATGCTTAGGCTTTCCTGACCAAGGACTGAAAAGCCTTGATGAGATCGACACTGAACACATGAAGAAAATTATGGGGTACCAAAGAAACCCTAGTCTGAAGGACGTGAAGAAAATGGAGTTTCCAGAAGATTTCGAGTTCCTTGCTGAGATAGTGGGCAAATGTATACTATACAAGAACATTGCACATGACACTGTGCTTGATCAACAATTGAAGATTATGTCTGCAATAGTTCTGAAGAAGAAAATAAACTTTAGAGCTATCTTGTTCGATCAAATCTCCAAATGGGTGGAAAAGGATGAGACGAAGAAGTCTACGGATAAACCCCTCACAAAGGTTTTCCATGGAAGACTATTGAGGATTGTGCTAAAGAAGAAATAGGAAGGCAAGATCAAGGATGATGAAGGAAAACCTCTGAATGTTCACAAAGTAATGTCTCCACAACTTTTTATGAACTGGAAGAAAAACCCAAAGGAAAATAGGAGGATAACAACAATTGGGAGCAACAGAAAGAACTCTGCAAAGAAGAGGAAGGCGAAAGAGGTGGAAAGCTCTGAATCTGGTGAATCTGTATCAATAATGACCACATCAGCAAGGAAGAAATCCAAGGGTGTGAAGAAAACTGAGTCCTTACCAAGAAGTCTCTCCACAGAAGACAAGGATGAAGATGAAAAGGTCTCAACTACAGAGATCACAAAGAGGAGAAGTAACATATTACTTCAGGGGCCATCCAGAAAGAAAGCCAAAATGGTAAATAGGCCAGCCCTAGTTTCCCAAGAAAGTACATCTGACGAAGAAGATGACGTAGAGTCAGAAGAAGAGAAGGGAACTGATGGTCTCAAGACTATGTCCCCAAAAAACAAATCCAGCGATGAAGGTGGAGCTGGATTCATGAAAGAAAATGCAAACTCTGCTAATAAAAAAGAATATGCAAGCCCTATGACAAACTCTTAGAGAATTCACTCTAATAATGAAGAAAAGCTACAAGATGACCCAACTGCATCTCCAAATTCAAATGCTCCAATAAGCCCAGATGATGAGTCAAATGAAATTGATTTAGAAGAAGAAGGATGTAAGACCCCAACTTTTATGAATAAAGATTAATTTCTCTCGAAATATATTTTTGAATATTATGGTGTGGATATGATATAATGTTATAGTTGTGGATATTATTTACAAATTTTGCAAAGTAAGCAAGTGGTTATATAATATTCGATTGGTCGGGGAATATTCATTTTAACAGGGAATATTAAATATGGCGACACAATCATTAGTGGACCCCACAATGTAAGTATTGTCTTAGTAAGAAAAGCACGAAATTATCTTGTTATAAAAATAACGGCGGAAGTGTTACCGTTAAAACTGTTGAACTACCCGGTAGTAAAAGTACAGTAATACGCGTTGTTGCATAGTAGCACATGGTAGTGGTTATTGATGCTTACGTGAGAAGTCACTCAGTTATACTCAATTATTGCTACGGTAATTGTTGCATCATATCTCTCATATTATTAATTCGATTATTATCACAGTATCATCTACATTATATGATATATTATTAAATCAATAATTGAGACGACAAAGTTATTCATATTATTAAATTGCAATATTTACAATGTCTAGAAGTTCTGGCAAGGAGAGGTTTGGTCACCTAATTGCGCGCCAATAGGGAGAAATCCTAATTGGAAAGCCCCCTCTTTCTTGGGAACGATCTGGTTGTTAAATATTGTGAGTTATAATATTAATGATGAATAAGTTCGTGTTGATTAAAGATGAATTTGATAGTTCCATTGTGTTGGGATTATTAGTGTTAGTGGTAATCAACATCTATTCCGATGATAATTGATGTTTGGGGGTTATATTGATAAATCGGGGAATTTATTAGATAAATGAGCAATTAATTGCTACTAATTCACATGCTTATATAACTATTTGTTCACATGTGTGTACTATTGAATCACATTCTTATACTATTAGGGGAGTTGATGCAAGATTGATAATACTTGCATGATTAAATTAAAGATGGAGTTATAGATGGAGGTACTTATCTAGTAATTACATTTTTACATGATTATAACTATTGATTCACATGATTGAACTATTGATTCACATTATTTACTATTAGGGGAGGTGGTGCAAGTTTGATAATACTTGCAGGACTAAATTAAAAATGAAAGAAAAGTTGGAGGTATTGTACTATAATTTTTCAAGCCTCAAAACGTGCAATTATCGAAACTATATTTTTCTATAAATAGAAGCTCATTCTTCCTTCATTTCTCACTAATTCACTAAAGCTATAGATCAATTATTATAGAGAGAAATATAGATAGAACCTATAGAGAGAAAATCTATAGAGAGAAAGAAGAAGAGAAGCCTGCTACGTCACTATTCCAGTATCCAGTTTTCTTTTGAGGTAAGGGGTATTATTTCTTTCATATTCATTAAGAGAACTTCTGTTATTCTATTCTTTATTATTCTGTTGGAATAACCTGTATACGCAGGCTACCCTATACTTGGTGAAATTCTTCTGTTATTCCATTCTTTATTATTTTGTTGGAATATCCTGTCGGTGCGTATTATGCCTGACCTGGTCCATTAATTATTATTTTGTTAGAATAACCTGTCTGTGCGGTCTATCGCATGCATGGTGATTTTTGTTGTTATTCCATTCTTTATTATTCTGTTGGAATATCCCGTCGGTGCGAATTTTGCCTGACCTGGTTCCGTTCTTTATTATTCTGTCGGAATATCTTGTCTGTGCGTTTACGCATGACCTAGTTCCATTCTTTATTATTCTATTGGGAATAACCTGTCTGTGCAGTCTATTGCACGCATGGTGAATCCTTTTTTTATTCCATTCTTTATCATTTTGTTGGAATAACCTGTCTCTATGGATTATCACATGCATGGTGAATGAACCTTTGTATTCATTCCTTATTAAATTATGGAAATGATCTGTCTAAGTGGATTACCGCGTGGCGGACGAAAATCCATTTGTAGTTTCATATATTCTCTTATACTTAGTTGGTTAAATCTTTGACTTCTATAGTCCATGAAATTAGTGGAATATCCTTGATATTTGCGCTTCATCCAGTATCTTTTAATGGAAATATTCTTCTGAGCATTCTTAAATTTTTACTCCACAAAGAAGTACATGTTGACAATTTGAACAATATTGAGTTCAGGATAAATTAACTTATAAATCTTTAAAATTTATTCTTGAACTTGTTTTATTGAATTATTATGTCATTGTCATCATCCTCATGCTTATATTGTGATAAAAGTCATCTTTGGCTTACGTGCATAGATGGACTTTGTATGATTATGACCAGGGATCATTCGGTATAATCATGACCTGTAATGTTATAAATGAGGTGGTAAAAGTCCTCAGTAGCCTATAATGAATTGATGGATAGTTTTTGGTATGATTATGACCAGGGATTATTCGGTATAGTCATGACCATTATTATAACATTGTTAAGGCATTGTTAAACACTTAATGTATGATGATTAAAGGTTAATAATCAATTAAAGATGAATGTAATGAGAATGACGTAATGAAAAGCCGGAACCAATAATAATAAATCTAAATTATAATTAGATTGAGAAGAAGGGTAAGATATATTAGGGTCTATGTATGTTCATTCATGACCTAATGTGTTATGTGATATTGTCATTACTGTAGAGACTTATAGACTTAAAGTGTACATGTTATAAACAATAGCAGACACTAAAGGCAACTATCCTAACCTTGTTCCAGTTCAGTCTGGACAAGCTTTGAAATTCATGTATCCTTTCGCATGAAGTTTTGTATGAGGAAGTCAAAGCCAATTCTTTCGGCTAGACTTATGTTATGATTCTATCAAGCATGTTTAATGTTTACCAAGTTATATTGGTGTGGTTTTCAATCGAAGACTGAGTATGCCAAAATGTTTTTGTCGTTTAACGACAGGCACGTGAGGTTGCCACAACTTAAACGTATACACATTTAATGAATGTAGTGTTGATCAACATAGAGTACTATAGGCTGATCACCTAGACGTACTCGTAAGTAATGTCGAACTTACGGACTTAGTGTCGGGTCGTCCTTTTTAAAAGAACTTATGAAATGCTCAAGGTCTTGGACCAGAATTGATGTTTTACTGAGTATTGTTGTTGTAAAACGTTTTGAATGAAAAGAAGTGCTATTTTGAATTATCGATAGTACTTCATAACTATTATTCGATTCTTCAAGATATATGAGTTCTATGTTTCAAGCATATTGTTTATTAGAATTGTAGTACTTGCTGAGCTAGTCATGCTCACTCTTGCTTGAACCATATGAACACATCTAAGATCGAAGATTTGATCAAGGCTCCAAAGAAGGACAAGGGCAAGGCGAAGACGAACCCTTAGATTACTTATGTAATAGTGTAGGTAAATGTCTGTAATATAGTGAATATTATGACAAGAATGAACGAATGGGTTATAAAGAACCTGGGAAATGTTATATTATTTTGAATATATAGAAGTTATATTAGTTCTTTTGAGACTGTTCAATTGAATGAATGAATGAATGGTATTACCGTGTAGCACCATCTGTCTGGTTGGAAGATACCCGAATTTGGGGGCGTCACAGGTTGGTATCAAAGCATTAGGTTATAAAACTTAAGGGCGGATTAAAAAACCTTAAGTCATAACCTTAAGAGAAGTCAAAGAAGTACAAGAAGAAAATAACCTTATAAAAAAATGCATTATGATTATGTTATGTGTTTTTATTATTCTACTGACGTGTACTAATCAACTTAATTATTTTGTGTAGATGTCAGGAGTAAATTAAATGTATGTATATGGTCAAGCCATTAGTGAAGAATTGGTGAACCAAGTAGAGGTTTTACTGAACCCCATAGCAGCAGATCCGGATATAGTGATTATTAAGTCTGGAGACTCAGATGATGCTGACTATATGTCAGTATTCGATGGGATGATAGAGGAGGAAGTGGAGACAGTGTCCTTTAACCTAGTAGCTATAGCAGCGGAGATAGCTCCTAGGGGGTCGATGATGTCTTTGTTCATGTCAGTATTGGATAGAAATATCCATTACTGTCAGGAGGTCGAGGAGCTGAAGGCAGAGCTCCAGATGGTTATAGAGGACAAACTGATGTCGAGTCCATGTGGGAGCAGGAACATGATGAGAGAATTTTGGCTAAGACAAAGTCCACGAGTTAAAGTATGAGGTCTTTGAGCTCAAGGAGGAGCTAAAGACCAAACTGCAGAAGATAGGGAGAATGTCCTATATCCATAGGAGTTCTTACATAGATTTCCAGCAGCAGGTAGCTGGTTTTCCTGTAGAGATGGGGCAGACGCGGCATACTATCAGCCGTGATATTATTGCCGGTCTTGCCAAGGCAGATTTCAATAATGCCTTGAGGCAGATGTAGACTAGTAGTAGCTAGAGTAGTATATAAATATTTTGTAAGTAGTAGTGACGTAAAGCCCTCTTTGTATAGTGAAGGGTAGTCTTTTGTAAATCCCAATTTTTGGAAAGCAACAGCGGAAAAAGTAATGTAATCAGCTTAGGCTATGTAATGTAACCAATGTAGTATTATACTACGATGAATGAATAAATATAAGCCTTTTTAAGGAAAATAATGAGTAATGGATGTTGAAGTTATTGTTTAATATCAAATAATAACTAATAAAGAAAGGAATAATAATGAAATGTGTTTATTGTATCAGCAAAATGCCGCCGAGAAGAGTGCAACGTAATCAAGGTGCTAACGTGAATCAATCGGAAGGAGGTTCGGTTAACCCGATGCAGGAGTTTGTTAACCTATTAACAGCTGCCTTTAATAGAACAGGGGCTAATATCCCCATAAATCCAAGAGTAGCATAAGCTACTACCTTTAAGGATTTCAAGAGTGTGGGTCCGCCGGAGTTCAAAGGAACTACAGACCCTATTGAAGCCCAAACGTGGGTTAAGGAGATAGAGAAGGCATTTGTGATAGCAAATGTCGATGAGGCCCAAAAGGTTGCCTTTGCGACCTATATGATGAAGGGAGAGGCCAACTTTTGTTGGGAAGCCAATTAGGCTAGGGTCGGGATCGAAAATCTAACATGGGTGAGGTTCAAGGAGATATTCTTTGAGAACTACTTTCCCACGAGCATGCAAGGGAGAATGGAGATGCGGTTTCTTGAGTTGAAATAAGGGGATATGAAGGTTCCCCAATATGCCGCCAAGTTTAATGAACTGGCGAGGTTCGCTCCACACCAAGTGGATACTGAGGTTAGGAAGGCGCGACGGTTCGAGCAGGGCTTGAAACCCTGGCTCTATAACCATATTTTGGTATTCCAAAGTACTTCTTTTGGAACCATTTTAGAGAAGGCGATAATCGCCGAAGGTGGTAGTGAGGCGTTGAGCCAGTACCACAAAGATAAGAAAAATAAGGGGAAAGTGGATGGGGGAGTGAAGGTCGAAGGAGCCAGCGGTAGTGGCGAAGGACAAAAGAGGAAGATGTTCAGCTCTGGGAATACTGAAGTTAAGTTAAGAGATCTGAAGAGGAGAATGGAGGCCTGCAAGACCTGTGGGAAGACTCACTTAGGAGTCTATCTCAAGGGGAAGGCCGTCTGTTACAATTGTGGATAGGAATGGCACATTGCACCTAATTGTCCGAGTCCTAAGAAGAATCACGGATGCTTTGCGTGTGGGTCAACTGACCACATGGCAAAGAACTGCCCGAAGAAGGGGACGGACGAGAATCGGGGAACTAATAGCGGTAAATTAGCTATTAGTGGGCCATCGCAGCCGGGTAGGCCGATGGGCCGTACCTTTAACATGACAGTCCAAGATACAGTTGCATCAAGGGACGTCGTCACAGGTATTATTCCGATCAACGACATAAATGCTTACGTGCTGTTTGATTCGGGTGCTACTTGTTCGTTTATAGCATGCAATTTTGCTAGACGATTAGGATTACTTCCTGAAAAGTTGCCTATACCTTTAAATATTAAGGTAGCAAACGAAGAAATAATTCCTGTTGAAGATGTTCATAGGAGTTGTTGCATAGATATACGGGGTTGTAAGTTATCGGTAGATTTGTTACCGATAAAGTTAGGAGAATTCGACGTAATTCTCAGAATGGATTAGTTAGTGAGCCATGGGGCAATTATAGATTATCAAAAGAAATGTGTGAACATTAAAATGTTAAGATAACCTTAGGTAGTATTTTACGGGAATAGATCGCTGGGACGTTCGTGTTGTCTAACCATGACACAAACTAGGAAATTACTGAGGAAGGGATGTGTAGGTTACCTGTGCCATGTTGTTGATACCTTGAGAGTGGTAGCAACCATGGAACAAATACCTATAGTGAGAGAATTCGCCGATGTATTTCCGAGTGAATTTCCGGGTCTTTCACCGGATAGGGAGACAGAGTTTGTAATAGACATTGTGCCAGGAGCGGCACCAGTTTCCAGGACACCATATCGCATAGCGCTAGTGGAAATGAAGGAGTTGATGGTGCAGTTGCAAGAACTGTTGGACAAGAAGTACATTCAACCGAGTGTTTCGCCGTGGGAAGCACCGGTACTGTTTGTCAAGAAGAAGGATGGATCGTTAAGACTTTGTATCGACTACCAAGAGTTGAACAAGTTTACGATAAAGAATAAATACCCATTGCCCAGGATCGATGATCTCTTTGATCAGTTGAAAGGGGCTAAGTATTTTTCTAAAATAGATTTAAGAACGGGTATCACGAGTTGAAGGTTAGGAAGGAGGATGTACCAAAGACAACATTCAGGACTCGTTATGGTCATTACGAGTTTCTGGTGATGTCATTTGGTTGACAAATGCACCAGCTGCATTTATGGATATGATGAACTGAGTGTTCAAACAATATTTGGACAAGTTCATCGTGGTGTTTATAGATGATATTCTAGTCTATTCTAAGATGCCAGAAGATCATGTGAACACCTAAGATTAGTGTTGGAGACACTAAGAAAGGAGAAGTTGTATGCAGAAATTCACTAAGTGTGAATTTTGGTTGGAGAAGGTACAATTTTTAGGTCATGTCATTGACTATGAGGGGATTTCAGTAGATCCAGCGAAGGTAGAAGCCGTGATGAATTGGGAACAACCGAAAACGCCGACTGAGGTGCGGAGTTTCCTAGGGTTAGCGGGTTACTATCGAGATTCATCCAGGATTTTTCAAAGATAGCTACTCCGTTGACTAACTTGATGAGGAAGAAGGTGAAATACGCACGAACTAATAAGTGTGAGGACAGTTTTCAAGAACTGAAGAAGAGGTTGAGTGAAGCGCCTGTTTTGTCATTGCCTGATGACACATGAAATTTTGTAGTTTATAGCGATGCTTCGCATAGAGGACTTGGTTGTGTGCTCATGCAGCATGGCAAGGTCATTGCGTATGCATCTAGGCAGTTGAAGGATTATGAGAAAGTTTACCCTATTCATGATCTCGAATCGGCGCGATGAGTTTTTCTCTAAAGATATGGAGACATTATCTTTATGGAGAAAAATGTGAGATATACACAGACCACAAGAGTCTAAAATATATCTTCACACAGAAGGAGTTGAATATGAGGCAGAGGAGATGGTTAGAGTTGATAAAGGTTTACGACTGTGAAATCACGTGTCACCCTGGAAAAGCCAATGTAGTTACCGACGCCTTAAGTAGGAAGGGTCGGGAAAAGTTGTCTTTGTTAACGGCTCAAACTGAGTTAATAACAGAGATGGCTAGGTTGGAGTTGGAAGTGAAGCTGCCAAGTGAAGTAGGACAAATGCTGTTTACGACGGAGATGCAATCTACCATCGTAGAGAGAGTTAAGAAGGTACAACTCAAAACTAATGAGTGTGACCGGATGAAGGAGTTGCTGGCCAATGAAAAAGATATTAAGTACAGTCTTGATAATGAGGGATTATTAAGATTTGAAGGAAGAATTTGGGTTCCAAATGAGATGGAATTAAAAGAGCAGGTATTACACGAGGCTCATAGTTCAAGGTTTTCGATTCATCCTGGTAGTACTAAGATGTATCAAGACCTTCGACAGAGTTTTTGGTGGCCGAACATGAAGAGAGAGATAGTAGAGTACGTGAGTAGGTGCTTAACTTGCCAAAAAGTTAAGGCTGAACATCAACGACCAAGTGGCTTGTTACAGTCATTGGAAATTTCAGAGTGGAAGTGGGAGAATATCACGATGGATTTTGTGGTAGGACTTCCGAGTACAACCAAGGGGTATGATGCGATTTGGGTAATAGTGGATCGGTTGACAAAGTCGGCTCACTTTTTTCCAATTAGGGTTAAGTATAACTTAGACCAATTAGCTAGACTCTATGTTAAAGAAATAATTCCCAGGCATGGAGTACCAGTATCAATTGTGTCAGATCGTGATCCACGATTCACATCGAACTTTTGGAGGAGTCTACAAGAGTAGTTAGGAACACAATTGAAGCTGAGTACGGTGTATCATCCACAAACGGATGGACAGAGCGAGAGAACAATTTAGACGTTAGAAGATATGTTAAGATCTTGCGTCATGGATTTCAAGGGTAGTTGGGATGATCATCTATCATTAGTGGAGTTTGCGTATAACAATAGTTATCATGCAAGCATAGGTATGCCGCCTTACGAAGCTTTGTATGGGAGGAAATGCAGAATGCCACTGTATTGGGATGAGGTAGGAGAACGCCGAATGCTAGGACCAGAATTGGTGCAGCAGATGGCGGACATTATCAAGATGATACAAATGCGTCTTCTAGCAGCTCAAGACAGATAGAAGAAGTTTACGGATCCTCATAGAGAGAAAAGAGAATTTGAAGTAGGTTCGTACGTATTTCTAAAAGTATCTCCCTAGAAAGGAAAGATACGTTTTGGAAAGAAGGAAAAGTTAAGCCCGAGGTTTATAGGACCTTTTGAGGTATTGAAACGGGTGGGTGAGGTAGCATACATGATAGCATTACCTCCAGACCTAGAATGAATACATAATATATTTCACGTATCCGTGTTATGTCCCTATAAGCCAGATTATAAGCACGTGATAGAATATGAACCTATTCATATCAAGAAGGACTTAACGTACGAGGAAACGCCGATTCAAATTGTCGATAGAAAAGAATAAGTTCTGTGGAATAAAGTTATACCTTTCCGTGAAGGTGATATGGAAGAACCACGATGCAGAAGAAGCAACGTGGGAATTAGAAGAAATGATGAAAAAGAATTACCCTAAATTATTTGTGTAATTTTTTTTTATATAGCGAGATTCTAGGGACAAAATCCTTATAAGGGGGAAAGTGTAACGCCCCGGAAAATCGAACCTTTGTAAATACTTTTAATAATGAATAAAATAATATTATTTATTATTATTACGTGTTGATAAGATGAATGTCATTCTATAACCTAAAAACGTCAGAATATCGTAGTATTTTAACTACGTGAATGAATTAAAGTGTTTGAATTTCTAAGACGAAAATAAAAGCTTTCCGAGAAATTTTTTGAAAAACACTATTCATCGATTTTTGCTCGGGAATTATTTTTGAACTTCCGAGAAATACGTAATGTTATAATATCGAGGTGATATTGATTATGTAATAATAATCTAAGTATGGAAAACATAATATTTCGCATGCGAACCTAATTTGGGAACGTTAGGTTTATTAAGCATTAAGGAAAGAAAGTTGTAATTGTATGATGTATATGCATTGTACGAGGTAATGAACGTAAGTATAATATGACGTATTATACTATTAAGAATGGAGAATGAAATAACGTATATTATGAATAAATATACGAGCTAGAATACGAGAATTATACGTGGTGTATATATGTTAAGTTGTTAATTAAATGTAATGGACTTGTAGGATTATTAGCTTAATGATAGAAGTCCAATAGAATGTGATACTCAAGCCCAAGTGTTTGATAAATCATAAGTCCAATCTATTGTAGCATAAGCCCAATAAGAATTAGCTAGATAAATTAGCAAGCCCAATGAATTAGACATGATCCATGGGGCAAACCAAGTGAGAAATGGGTAGACTTGATGGGCAAACATGTTGTGTGGTGACCAAGTGTTGTTCTAGACAAGAAAGGAATAGTAAGGAGGTGGAAGTTAAGGAGGTGGATTAAGGAGGTTTAACTAAGGAGGTGGGATGTGTTAAAGTCCATAATGCCCTCACTTTGAGCCTATAAATAGAAGGCTTCATAATTCTTTTGTTGGTTGTTAAATTCCTCTCAACTCCTCTCAAGATAAGCAACTTAATTGTTAGAGAGAATAAGCCACATAAGCATTTATAAGTTATTTCAACCTTTGCTAGATTTTCCAAAGTGAAGTGAAGTAATAGTCTTCAAGGGTAAGACTCATGTCTATTATCTTTATCTCTTCTATGATAGGATTGATAGAGAAGTGGGATTGTTTGATAATAACATGTAATAAGTCATTGATGAATGAACTTAAGCCGAATAAGTTAAATAAGCAACTTGAACCTAAATAAAATGATAAACTCATGAAGAACTTGTCATATGTTTGTCATATGATGTTAGTATATTCAATATAGTATGAGAGCATTGATTGATGGACTTAAGTTCATATTAAGTCATAAGCATGAGAAATTGTAGTTAATAAGTTAAATAAGTCATTGACTTATGAGAATAAGTCAAAACCTACTTTGTCAATAAGTTGGTGTAATAAGTAACTTGAAATGTTCATGTGTTGGTTAAAATCCATTTAGAACGTTTAGTAATGAAGCTTTTCCGGAATTCACACGATTGGACGATTATCGTCAAATTCGTGAAATTCTCAGAACGGAAGTCGTATTTTGTGTTTGAAGTCAGAAACATTGGTTTTCGATGGACACAAGTCATATTTGGCATTATAGAGTTGCGGACTCGAAAATGACCGAATTCCGACTTAGAAAGAAGGAACGAGCGTTGAACGTTCACGAACGTTTATCATTTTCGTTGAAAATGAACTAATAGGTGAAATTTTAGAAAACGAAGTCAAATAGATAAAATTCTTGCATGAACGCATAGAATATGTAATTTATGAACCTCAGGCTTTTTAACGAGCCAATTCGGACTTATAACGAAGAAGTTATGCGTCCGGGAGTTTGGCCAAAATTTTAAAAGTTGTAAATTTTCTAAAAGGCGAGAGTTGGCGCCATGCAACTAAACCCATAACCAAATGGTAGCGCTACAAGTACGGGACACAATGTCATTGCCTCATCGCAAACTCAAGATCTGCATGTGCGCGAAGGAGAGAGCTATGTGTGGCGCATAGTGGTGCCGATCCTAGGTTTCGACAGACAATAATGTTTACAAGTATAGAATGAAAGATAACTCATTAGTAATGAACTAAGGTATTATTATAACATTGTTAAGGCATTGTTAAACACTTAATGTATGATGATTAAAGGTTAATAATCAATTAAAAATAAATGTAATGAGAATGACGTAATGAAAAGCCGGAACCAATAATAATAAATCTAAATTATAATTAGATTGAGAAGAAGGGTAAGATATATTAGGGTCTATGTATGTTCATTCATGACCTAATGTGTTATGTGATATTGTCATTACTGTAGAGACTTAGAGACTTAAAGTGTACATGTTATAAACAATAGCAGACGCTAAAGGCAACTATCCTAACCTTGTTCCAGTTCAGTCTGGACAAGCTTTGTAATTCATGTATCCTTTCGCATGAAGTTTTGTATGAGGAAGTCAAAGCCAATTCTTTCGGCTAGACTTATGTTATGAATTCTATCAAGCATGTTTAATGTTTACCAAGCTATATTGGTGTGGTTTTCAATCGAAGATTGAGTATGCCAAAATGTTTTCGTCATTTAACGAAAGGCACGTGAGGTTGCCACAACTTAAATGTATACACGTTTAATGAATGTAGTGTTGATCAACATAGAGTACTATAGGCTGATCACCTAGACGTGCTCGTAAGTAATGTCGGACTTACGGACTTAGTGTCGGGTCGTCCTGTTTAAAAGAACTTATAAAATGCTCAAGGTCTTGGACCAGAATTGATGTTTTACTGAATATTGTTGTTGTAAAACGTTTTGAATGAAAAGAAGTGCTATTTTGAATTATCGATAGTACTTCGTAACTATTGTTCAGTTACTGAAGATATATGAGTTCTATATTTCAAGCATATTGTTTATTAGAATTGTAGTACTTGCTGAGCTAGTCATGCTCACTCTTGCTTGAACCATATGAACACAGCTAAGATCGAGCGGACCGAAGACTCTGGCAAGGACAAGGGAAAGGTGAAGACGAACCCTTAGATTACTTATGTAATAGTGTAGGTAAATGTCTGTAATATACGGAATATTATGACAAGAATTAACGAATGAGTTATAAAGAACCTGGAAAATGTAATATTATTTTGAATATATAGAAGTTATATTATTCCTTTTGAGACTGTTCAATTGAATGAATGAATGAATGGTAGTACCGTGTAGCACCATCTGTCGGGTTGGAAGATACGCAAATTTGGGGGCGTCACATATATAAAGGTGCGAATATGTGCAAAGTAAAGTATATGTATATATGTGATAAATAAAATTATTTATTAGATGAATAATTGTAAATAAATTCTTTTTAAGAATTATTGATAATTATAGATTATATTCTTATAATAAATTAATTTTGTAATAAAATATTTATTATTTATTTTCCATAAAAATATGATTATGGTATATATGATATGATCACTAGGATTATTATGATATGTATTTTATTATATTAGTTAAGTTAATTATTTTAACTTAATTAATAATGGTATATATGAAGGTTATATGGGATATGAATTCAAAATCCTAAATTTGGATTTTGAATAAGGAATGAGAATAATAATATAATATTATTTATATTTCAATGCTATAAACAAGCATGATATATGTGTAATGTAATTTGTTGAACAATTATAGTGAAAAAGTACAAAACCCTAGCATTACTGATAAACTATAGTACAGTAGTCAACTATGACTGTAAGATTTGTTAAGTTATGTGTTATGTAATTAATGATCATTATTATGATTAATGTTAATTAGGTAAACCCTAATTACTAGATTAGAACCCTAATTGCTAAGTTATAAACCCTAATTATTAATTTAGCAAGCTTAATGGTAATTAGTATTTTATAAAGCCTATTTTACAAGTCTAAAGTGATTAGGAAACCTAATTCAATTAGGGAACCCTAATTCACATTTTTAGAAACCAAGATTCTCATTTTTCCCTTATTACACAATCCTCGATAATGAGCTTAGAAAATCTTAGGGTTAAACCCTAAGGGTCAAACCATAAAGGTTAGAATGAATTGCCAACATTGCCACTAAAAGTAAAGACCAAATGACCAAATTGCCCTTCTTATATTATTTAATAGAAAACTTGTATAGGCTGCCATAAATTTAGTTGGTAAACCAACTCTAGCTAGCCATGTGCCTATAAACCAAATATCTCAACCATCTTGCATCACAATTAAATTAGATTCAAGTATTATATAAGATCAAGGAGAGAGAAGTTTCATTAATTAGCTCATTTATACACCAACACTCAACCAAAACCCTCTCAACTTCAAACATCCGAATTTTAGTGTTGGACCAGTCCCCAATCAAGCCCCACTATCACTTGTAGCAGATCAGAAGCATTAGACCAAGAATTTGTTCATGAAGGTATAAAACCTAACTTAGAAATCTAAACTTTGATTCCATGTTAGATCTTGTGTTTGAATGTTTAAGCATGTTGTTTACAGTCTATATAAGTGATCTGGGTTGATAGATGTTAGATCCATAATATCTAGAAGCTCGGATTTGAAGTTTTACAAAATCTGGAAATTTTTATATTTGTGACTTACAACCGAATGTCAGACCTCCTAGATCTCATCCTGTTTATGTTTTTGTATATTTAAATGTTTGTATTGGTATTATATAATGTAAGCTTGGATCTAAAATTTGATTCAAGGTCTGATTATAAGTAGATTGCATGTTATTGATGGTCAAATGCCATTAACCGGCGATGACTGGACATTTCTGGGTAACCCAGAAACTGCCCAGGAAGGCCTGACAAGATATTTGTATGTCTTGATCTTGCAGATGGGTATTTTGTTGTTCTTGTTGTTGTAATAGAATTGTAGTATGTTATATGAACTTCAATATTATGCCTTTAGATTACTAAAATATCAAATAGAGTTACCACAGTGGTCGGTCAAAGTAGGCCAGATGATCACGACTTGTGTTTTCTGGGTAACCTAGAAAACTAAAGACCGTGATCTCTGACATGGTTTGACCGACATGGATCTTGATCGTGTATTGTTGTTATATGTATATTATATAATAGATCTATAACTCTACATGTTAGCTACACACTACAACTCTTAGATCATATAAACATTACACGAGCAACATGTAGTGGAAGCCCAAAGTAGGCTAGTTGAATTGTTCGTCATTTCTGGGTAACCCAGAAAATGAAGAACAACTCTGGCAGCTACTTTGAAGCCTTGATCTTTTATTTGTGATGCAGTTTGTTCATGATTGTTGTTGGATCTTGTAGTATTACACTAGTACTACAAGATCAAGGTATTAGCTTGCTCAGAATCATACTGAATCAGTGTTTAATGTTTGGTCAAAGTGAGACCCTTGAACACTGACTATCAGTGTTCTTGGTGCTCAAGAACACCTAAGGCGACACTTACTGTCGTTAAAGGCTTTAACGACAGACTTTTTAGTTTTAATTAAATTAATTTCTAAAAATCATTTAAAAATAGTAAATAAATTACAAAAATTATAAAATCAGTTTTAAAAATTATTTTTAAGTCATAAAAATTAACTTTTAATAATTTGGCATATTTTCCATAAATATTAGTAATTATTTGAATATTATTAATATTTGATTTATTTAATAAATGTATTAAATAAATTAACTAAAAATGATTTTATTATATTAAAAATCATTTTAAATGATAATAAGGTATTTAATATTTCATTAATTATTTAATATTAATGATATTAGATTTATTTAAAAATTATGTTAAATAAGTTAGTTTAAAAATAATTTTAATATTATAAAAATCATTTTAAATGAAAATAAAGAGTTTAAGGATATTCTAAGTTATAAAATATAACTTTTAATATTTTAAGATAAATTTCATTAATTACTTAATATTAATGATGTTAGATTTATTTAATAATAATATTAAATAAATAGTTTATAAATAAATATTTAATATTTATTTGATCTGAACCTATATAGTTTGACTGTATAAGTGTTTGTTTGTGTCTTAATGACTAATATAACTATATGACAATGTGATTAGGTTATGTGTTGATAACAATATGATATGTTATTCTAATCAATATAACAATCTTATAAATGATAGGTCGTTGAATTAAAGATAGAACTAAGTTGTGTAAGTAGCAGACCAGACAAGTATCTAAACTATCCTGTACGTTGTGCAAGTATGTTTACCCCTTGCATTTACTTTATGCAATGGACATGAGTAAGAAAGTTTCAGAATTATATTATCATTGTGTCAGATTATTAAACTCTATTGTTATTGATTATATATCCAATCATTTGTATTCATACAAGTTCCCAAACTTTATTTGTTAATTGTTTATCAGTACCGTATTACTATAAGATTCAGGATATATATATTACATTAAATTAAATTCTAAGTATGGTTATACAAGTGTCCTCACTTGGATAATTATTATACATGTTGATACATACTTGTTGATTTCCAGTATGTATACCTTAATTAAAAATCGTCTAATCTATTTGACTCGGCTAGACACAGATTTAAGAATATCGTTGAATATGATAGAACGCTATTGTTATCCAACCAAATTATTTTCTTTCGGATTCAGGCTAAGTATGAACATCTCAAATTTGGAAAACTTTTGTGCGCCCAAGGCGGATAAGATGAACGAGAATATCGTTCTGGTATGTAGTATTGATTAATACAGGGCATAACGGGCTGATCACCCCCCGTGCCCGTAAGTTATGACAGTTTACAGATGAAGTTCTGTTAAACCTTTTCAAAAATTGAAAATAATGTTCATAGTCTGTCGATTGCTCTCTATTTATAGTCAGTACATAGTTTTAAAAGTTTGAAATAGAATTGTTATGTTGATTAGGATTATTTCAGTTACTTCACAACTATTGCTTCGTTGTAGAAGTGTCACTAAAAGAAAACATTTTATCCTTTTAGCTAATGTTTATTATTTGCTATTACTTGATGGGCACTCAAATGCTCATTCTTGCTTAATTTAAATGTTTTCAGTTAAGTATGACCAACCAGAGGGCTTTGCCAAAACAAAGGGAAAGGAAAGCTGTCAGAATAAGTTATGTTATCTTTTGTAAAACTAGACTTAAATAAGATGATGATATTTATTAGTTCCCAGAGGCACAATAGTTATCTAGAAGGGGGGGGGGGGGGTTGAATAGATATTTAAAATTCTATTAGTTTTACTTTGTCAGTTTTGATAATGATTTAAACACAACGGAAATAAGGTTTTTTTGATCTCCCTTTTTAGATATAGTGAGTTAATGAGAGTGAAGCAGTTATAACAGTTATATCAGTTCTAACAGTTATAGCAAGAATGCAATAGACACATCAGTTTTAATGGTTCAGAGCACTTAAATCTCCTAGTCCCCTCTTCTATTCATCGAGTAGGAAATCCACTAAGGATGTCTTTTATACTTTCTGAATCTCACAGATTCCTTCTAGACCAGCAGTCTAGGAACTTCTTAGTTCACTCTTGAACTCTCCAAGTTCAGCAGATTTGGTTCATCAATTAGGCATATTTGGTTCATCAGTTATAGAATTTTGTGATTCTACAATTGGGAATTGATTTAGTGGATTAAGAACCACTTCCAACCAGCTTGGAAATTCATAAAATTGGCTAAAAAAAGATAGTGGATAGTGATTAACTCTGAAAAAGATTGAGATAGATAATACCTCATGCACAATTCTTAAGGAGAGACCATTTGTGATTAGATGTTTGGCAAAGTTGAAGTTTCCTGGAAATCCATGAGCCATCACAAGATGGATGGACATTCTTTGAAGCTCCTAAACATGTGATTCCAGGAGTTTAGAATTTGAGCTTGATGAAAAGGCATCATGGGTAGATAAGAGAACATCTGATCATAGTTATCTTTCTTGTACCCATCATAGCCCACATAGATGATTTCGACCTCATCATCTTCATCCTCTTCTCTGACTTCGTTCAAGGATTCCACTACATCAATGACTTCTCTTTGTTCTTGCTCTGGTTCTCTCTCATTTTTTGTAGAAGTAGCTTCTTCTGTCACGGGGATATCATGAGGCTCCCCCTCAACGTGATTATGCATTTGCATTTCCAGTGGCTCCCCCTCAGCTCGAGCACTTTCTAGGGTAAGAACTTTAGGTAGATCCCCCTCAGCTTGAGCAGTGTTTTCTTATCCAGCTTCGGATAGCTCCTTCTCAGCAGTTATCCTTTTATCTTCCTCCTTTAAGGCTTTTTCATTGACAAGAATGTATTTCTTGACAAGTTTTCTTCTGGACTTTTTAGGCTGAGCCACAACCTCAACTCTTCCTTCAGCTTCAGCTCTAAACTGTTGATCAGCCAAAGTCTCTGGTGAAGTAACTTCTCTGGGAGAGGCGTCCAATCTGGTCTCTATGATAGGTAGAGACTCTACGATCGAGGAGACAGATGGCCTCTTGGGCTTGTGACTGTTTTTGTTCTTCTTCAGCAGCTGTGAGATGGTAGCTCTGTCTTCATCTGCCTCAGCCTGCTATTCTTTTCTTCTTAGGATGCTCAGAGTCTCAATGTCAGAAGACTCTATAGGTATATCAGTGGTAGACCCTTGGGGTTCTTCTGCCATTCGAGCCTTTAGCTTCATCTTGCCTTTGTTTTTTCTAACCAGGGCAGAGGATTCTTCCTTATTAGTTTCTTCTTCATCTTCTTCAGTCTCCTTGACCACAGACATATTTCCCGAAATCCCTGACTCCTTCGCATCAGCTGTCCTACCACTAGACTCAGACATCATTCGTACATTTTCAGTTGGATTCCTTTTCCAGTTCTCGAATAGTTGTTGGGTCATTCGTTTGTTTGGATTGATTGATTCTCCTTCATCATCCCCTATCTTATCGCCCAAAGTAGACTATATGATGATAGTGATGAATCGCCTGTAGAGCATCTTCCCAAAGCTCTTTGACTTCTTTGAGCTGAGAATCCACTTCCCAATCCATTTAAGTAGCAGGGCTCCATAGTAAATTTTTATCCCACAACTGATGGCTATCATGAGCTTGAGCTGTACTTGGTTTACAGAATCGTGGTTTGAGCTCTTGCAGCATATACATTTTCCAACAATGTCTGACCAGATATTCATACCTTTGAGGAAACTCCTTTTTCTTGTATCCTCTGACTGTGGGGAATTTCTTGTGATGCATCCTTTTAAGTCCTTCATGGAAATCTATGCTATCTATGAACGAAAACCCTTTAGATTTGAAACCTAGGGCTAGGTTGATGTCCTCAGCCTTCAGCTTAATTTCAACGTTCTTGACCCTCGTCGTGATAACGTCGTTCTCGAACACACCATTTTTGTAGAATTCTTTTATCAGCTTAGGGTAGATTATCGTGCTTTCGTGCCAGAGCCTCTTGAGACCAAATTTCTTCTTATCAATAATGAGTTTTGTGAAATTTGGGTCCATTATTTTGAACTCATCAAAACAGTCATGAGCAGAGATGACGTTAGAGGCTGCCATTGATTTCTTTGCAAGGAGTATGGTTGATTGAGCTTTCTTGAGAGTTAGGGTTTCTGCTTATAGAGAGAAAGAGAGAGATAAGCTTTTGAACTTCTGATTTCAAAAAGGCATTTTTAAACTGTACTTGTAACTTCCCTCTCTCCATTTTTCTTAGTGGGGCAGGTGTCAAATTCTACTTGGCTCTACGAATTTGACTAAGGAGGATTATACTGATTTTTCCTTAACATCTGACGTGTCCTTTGGGAGGACTACGATCGTTGAGGTATCCTTTGTGATTGTCGAGTCTGTTCTACAATTGTTATGTCTGTTCAGCAATCGTCATGTCTGTTCAGCAATCGTCGAGTCTGAACTGTGATCGTTGAGTCTGTACTATGATCGTTGTCTTTCATGTCACTGCAGCTCTATGATCGTGGACTTCCCTTGATTATGTCCATAATTTCGAACAAAGTCTTTGTATCTGTATGGTTAGCACAAACTAAAGCATATATTTTATGGTTGTAAATTAAGCATGCCTAGCTCACTTATTAACTTGTTAAACCTGGATTCATCTAGAGGCTTTGTAAAGACATCAGCAAGTTGATTTTTAGTAGGGATATATTGTAAAGATATGGTTCCCTTTTGTACATGATCCCTAATGAAATGATACCTTATTTCTAAATGCTTAGTCCTAGAATGCATTACAGGATTATGAGTTATTGCTATGGCACTTGTGTTATCACAAGGAAACATGTATGGATTTGAATTCAAACCCATAGTCTGCTAGTTTTTTTCATCCATGGGATCTCGAAAGCACAAAGAAATGCCGAAGAGCATGTATTCAAACCTGCAATCAAGTAGATCTTGAGTTTTTTTCTTCTTTGAACTAGGACACAAGTCTGCTTCCTAATAATCGGATGTGTGCCATCGGGTACTTTCTATCTATTTTGTAGCCTATAAAATCAAAGATCTCAGTAGCTTTGTTAGTTCAAATGAGGACTCCTTGGGATACCAAAGCCCTAAGTGAGGTGTACCTTTGAGATACACCGAAAATTCTCTTTACTGATAGCTTAAATGTGATTCTTTAGGATTAGCTTTGAAATCTATCACATATATCATGTTATGAAACATTATGTCCTGGTCTCTCTCGCGCTTAGATATAAAAGAGAGCCTATCATACCTCGATATTGAGTTATATCAATACTTTTACCTTTTTCATCTTTGTCAAGCTTGGTTACAGGAGCAATTAGGGTTTTTATGGGAGAGGCTGATTCCATGCCATACTTCTTAAGTAAATCTTTAATGTACTTGGCTTGGTTTATGAAGATTCTGTCATCAGTTTGCTTTACTTGCAGTCCAAGGAAGAAATTTAGCTCACCCATCATGCTCATTTCAAACTTGCTCCGCATAAGCTTGGAGAATCTCTTGCATAACTTTTCATCAGTAGATCCAAAAATAATGTCATCAACGTATATTTGAACTAATAAGACTTTGTCTTTATGCTTTCTAAGAAATAGTGTGGTATCTATTCTACCTCTAGTGAACCCATTTTCAATAAGAAAGTTAGTTAGTGTTTCATACCATGTTCTAGGTGCTTGTTTAAGACCATATAAGGCTTTGTCCAATCTATAGACATAATTAGAGAGAGATGGATTGATGAAACCTGGAGGTTGCTCTACATAGACTTCTTATTGAAGTTCACCATTCAAGAATGCACTTTTGACATCCATATGAAAGACCTTGAATTTCATGTGAGCAGCAAAGGCAAGAAATATTCTGATGGCTTCTAGTCTAGCAACAAGTGTAAATGTCTTATCGTAGTCAATGCCTTCTTTTTAAGAGTAGCCCTTGGCCACTAGTCTTGCCTTATTCCTGGTGATGACTCCATCTTCATCCATCTTATTTTTGAAGACCCACTTGGTTCCAATGACAGGATGACTTTTTGGTCTTGGTACCAATCTCAATACTTTGCTTCTTTCAAACTGATTAAGTTCTTCCTGCATAGCTTCTATCCAGCTGGAGTCTTCCAAAGCATCCTCTATCTTCTTAGGTTCCATTTGTAACAGGAAGCTTATATAGAAACATTCATTTTGGGTAGCAGTTCTTATTTTGACTCTTGTACTCGGATCTCCAATGATTAAGTCTTGAGTGTGATCTCTTTCCCATCTGCTTCCTGTTGGGACATCTGTCCTGATGCCTTCTTGTCTGAGGTCTTCAAGATCTATATCTACTTCTTGGTGTGGAGGTTCGTTTTCTTGCATAGGCCTCTCTACTATCTCATTTTCTTGCTCAACGATTTCACTATCTGGAACTACGACTGTAGTGTTGAGCTCGACGACCTCGTTCATAGTGTCTAAACTATCGATCATAGTGTCTTGCAGCACTATTTGCAGCACTATTTTATCTAAGTCTATCTCATCAAAGATGATGTGAATCGAGACTTCAACACTTAATGTCTTCTTGTTGAACACTCTATAGGCCTTACTGTCTGTGGCATATCCAAGAAAGATTCCTTCGTCTGACTTAGGTTGTAACTTTGTAAAATACTGCTTTCCATTGTTAAGAATGTAACATGCACAGCCGAATACATGAAAGTAGCTGACATTTGGCTTTCTTCCTTTCCACAGTTCATAGGGTGTCTTCTTAATCGTAGAGTGTATGAGTGATCTGTTCTGAGTGTAGCACGAAGTGTTCTGCCTAGATGTATTCAGGCAGATGGGCTGCTACTAGTAGAGTTATTCCAGCCTTTATTAACGTCCTGTTCTTTCTCTCAGCTACTCCATTTTGTTGAGGAGTTCGTGTGGAGATGAGAAGTTATGACTGATGCCATTGTTTGTACAGAACTGGTCCATTTCTAGAAGTCGAATTCTCTGCCATGATCACTCCTTATAGCCTTGATTTTCTCCCTTTTCTCGTTCATCACTAGTCTAAACATCTTGATTAGTTGGGAGCTTGTTTCATCCTTTGAGGTTAGAAAGAATACCCATGTGAATCTGGTGTAATCGTCGGCTATGACCAGTGAGTATCTATTCCCTCTGAGGCTCGTTGTTGGAATTGGCCCAAATAGATCCATGTGGAGCAACTATAGGGGCTTGTCAACTGAGTTGGCAGTTTTGCTCTTGAATGAGCTTCTGGTCTGCTTTCCAAGCTGACAGGAATTGCACGGCCTTTCTTTAACGAAGCTGAACTTAGGTAAGCCTGCAACTAGATATTTTGAGGCTAGTTTGGACATGCTCTTGAAGTTGAGATGAGACAGTCTTTGATGCCATAACCAGCTCATTTCTTCAGATGCTTTAGCCAGAAAGCATATTATCTCTTCTGAGCTTAGTTGACCAAGATTTACTATGTAGACATTTCCTTCTCTTATTCCGGTTAACTTTACAGTAGATGTCTTTAGGTCTCGGACTTGACATTGATTGTTGAAGAATGTTACTTGATGACCCTTGTCGCAAAGTTGGCTGATGCTTAGAAGATTGTGTTGTATTCCTTCCACATAGGCCACTTTACAGAAGGATACTGCATCATTTCCAGCTAAGCCATATCTTCTGGACTTGACAGAGCCGTTGTCTCCAAAGATGACTGAGGGACTCTCATTCTCTATGTAGTTAGACATAAGGGCTTTGTTCCTAGTCATGTGCCTTGAGCATCCACTGTCCAGATACCAGGTTGTGATCGTGGAGATCTTTTCCTGTGGTAACATTAAACCTTCATTTTGGTACCCATACTTTCATGGGTCCTACTTTGTTAGTACCCTTGGGGACCCAAATCTGCTTGATTTTGGGTCTCATATGCATGGAATTATAATGGCACTTTGCAGCCTTGTGGCTAATTTTTATAAAGACACAAAGCATCTAATATGATGCATGTTTGTGTGTGTGTGTGAGAATTCTTCCTCTATTTGGACTTTTGTGGATCTTTAGTCATCCTACTGCTAAGTTGATTTTCTTTCTTCCATCTGTCCTTGTGTTTCATGATTTGTGAGGAGTGTACCTTACCTCTACTGTACCTTCCCAGTTGGTTCGTAGAGTTGATCTTACTTGATTCTACAATCCTTTGAGGTTGGTGAGTAGTGGCTGGGTTACTCTTCTCTTTTCTGAAACCTAGGCCAGCATGAGATCCCTTACTCCTTGGAATATGGATTGAATCAGTAGAGCAGGGTTTGACTGGCTCATCCTTCTGTGAGGATTTCATAAATATAATGCCTCTACTAAAACTTGAAGCATTACTAGTGCTAGTTTCCTTTACCTTTTCCACACATGGCTTTGAGGTAGATTCCCCAAAGCCTAAACCTGTTCTGTCAGAGACACTTCTCTGGCTAGAGATTAGGGAGTCCATGGATGAAGAAGATTTATTCCATGTAGAGATTGTCTTTTCTAGTTCCTCAATTTTAGAGGTTAGACTTGACTCTCTTTTTGCATTGAGCTCATTGGTCTGTTTCAAGAGCTTATCCTCAGCTTCAAACATGGAGAGAGAATAAGTATTTAGAAGGGATGTTTCCAGTTCTTCTTGAACTTTTTCTTTCTCCTTTTGAAGAAGTGAATAGTCTTTAGTCAGAACTCTAAACCATTTCATGTATTGATGCAGATCAGATGTTATGCCATGCAGTGCAGTTCTTAAATCATCAATGTCTACATCAGAAGAGTTGAAGTCAAATACCTCATCTATACTTACTTCATGTATGTTGGAGTTCTGTTTGTCCTTTGCATTCTTGGCCATCAGGCAAAGATTTTCCATTTGAGGATCTTCATCATCTCCAGATTCCGGAGTTGAGTCATTGTTTGAGTCACTCCACGATCCTCCAGCTACAAGACCTTTGTCTCTCTTCTGAGGCCTTTTGTTGCCTTTGTATCCCTTCTTTGAATGTGATTTCTTCTTTAGTTCTTCTCTGAGAGGTTTGTTGCAGTTAGCAATGAAGTGGCCATGTTTCTTGTAATTGTAGCATAGATCATTCATTTGCTCTCTGGCTGCTGATAGTTGTTGACTTTCTTTGGCTTGCTGATTTTGCCTTGATGGATGAACCTTCCGAGTCTCTTTACCAGCATTGCAAAGTCCTCGTCATCATCTTCATCATAGTCAGAGTCAATTTTAGTGTTGACCTTGGAGGTGCTTTCCGTTTCTTTGAGAGCAACACCCTTATCCTTCTTTCTTCCTTCGGATAGAGTTTCTACTCGTCGAGTCAGCTCCAGTTCGTATGTAAGAAGGTTGCCATATAACTGTTGAATAGTCATCTCATGGAGATTCTTTGACTCTCTAATAGCAGTGGTTTTGGCATCCCACTTGCTTGGTAAGGCTCTCATAAACTTTATGATTAGATCTTTGGTTTGATAGATCTTTCCATAGGCTCATAGAGAGTTGAGCAGAATGTTGAATCTCTCGTAGGTGGCAGTGACGTTTTCTCCTTGAATGTGTGCAAACATTTCATATTGCCGTGTCAGAAGAGATTGTTTGTTTTCTCTGACTTCTTTTATTCCTTCATTCATGATGAGCAGTGCTTCCCAAACCTCCTTTGCTATTTTCTGTTGACCACATTTTCGAACATATCATCTTCTAAGGATTGAAACAAAATATTCTTGGCCTTTTTGTCGAGTTGAATAGCTCTCTTCTCGTTGTCTATCCATTCTCCTTTGACCTTGATCTGTATTCTGTTTGGATCGTCTGTAGTTGGTACAAGCTTTGTAGGAACGTAGGGCCCATTCTGAATAGTTTCAAATAGATCTTCATCTATTGAATCCATGTATGCTTGCATCCGAACTTTCCAGTTGGCAAATTTATCTTTGTTGCACATAGGTGGCTTGCTGCCTAGTCTTTGATTCTCTTGGTAAGTGTGCCATTGGATCTACTCAAGCTTTGTAGGCTATATAATAGAACATGCTCTGATACCAATTATTAGTTCCCAGAGGCACAATAGTTATCTAGAAGCGGGGGTTGAATAGATATTTAAAATTCTTTTAGTTTTACTTTGTCAATTTTGATAATGATTTAAACATAGCAGAATTAAGGTTTGTTTGATCTCCCTTTTTAGATAAAGTGAGTTAATGAGAGTGAGGCATTTATAACAGTTATATCAGTTATAGCAGTTATAGCAAGAATGCAATAGACACAACAGTTTTAAGTGGTTCAGAGCACTTAAATCTCCTAGTCCACTCTTCTACTCCTCGAGTAAGAAATCCACTAAGGATGTCTTTTACACTTTTTGAATCCCACAGATTCCTTCTAGACCAGCAGTCTAGCAACTTCTTAGTTCACTCTTGAACTCTTCAAGTCCAACAGACTTGGTTCTTCATAGTTCACTTAGAACTCTTCAAGTCCTTCTAACTTGGAACTCTTACTTCAGTTGATTGGTAGTTGTTGAGTTCTTGGTTGGTGCTACTCAGTTTCCTTTAAGCTCTTGTTCGAAAGAACTGAGTAGCTGTGCAAGCTTTCTCTTTTTTTTTTTCAGATCGTAGAGTTGGGCGTTTAGTATATTTCCTTTTTGTTCAATTTCTTGCTTAGTTGAATCATCTGCAGATGTATTGCATATATGTGATCTTTGAAATCTACCCATTGAATCCATCCATTGAAGCATTTAATGCGTTTAACATTTTGAACTTTGATGGAGACTTTTTTGTATATCTTCTGAATTGCATTCTGGCCCATTGACATAGCAGATTTCTTTCTCACCTAACACCTGAAAAGGTGTTTTCCTCAATCCCATGGTCCTTTCCTTAGCTTCTTTAATACGTCTCTTTATTGCATACTAAGGATATTTTTATGCCATTGGGACTGGTGATTACTTTAACGTTTGTAACCCATTCCACATTTTTTAAGATTTTATCTTTGAACAAATGATCAAGGCCCACAACTTTTGACATAGCCAGATGATACTCTACGATTCTTATCGTGGTGTCTTGCCACCTTGGTGCTTGATGCAACCAAACGAGAACACTACGATTTCTCTTAAGGACTGGCACACTACGATCTTCACTTGCTTGTCTTGTAGACTCTACGTTTCCGAGAGCACACTATGATCTCTGAGTTGGCTTCGGTAAATGTCTGGACCACTCAACGATCTCTAGAGAGGCCTTTCAAGGTGGTTATACCACGATCCTTGATGCTCTACGATTTTGCCTTGGCTTCTGCAGACTCTTGATCAGCTCATTAGACAACAAATCTGTTTGAAGCCTATCTATTACATTTCAAGATATAGATCAACCTAACATATTTGATCTCTTTATCTATACATTCATTTACAGAATGATGAACATTGAAAGCTTAGATCAACCTAACAATTTTGATCTATCACTAAGTCCTTGTACATATATTCCTTGAAGGACTTCACATATAATCATGAACGTTTACTTTAAACATCAAATCAAGATATGCATTCTTCCAACAATATTTATTATCTATCATGTAATGAAATGTTTTAAGGTCGCATACCTGGGATTTAGACAACTCTGATATGTAAATTAAGTTTGATATTTATGACAATATTATTATTATTCCACTCAAAGAAATGATATCGTGAAGCACTGAATTCAAGTTTCATGTACCCGAATTTAGGGGCGTCACAGGTTGGTATCAGAGCTTTAGGGTTAAAAACCATAGGTGGGGGTAAACCTTAGGCTATAACCTCAGAGCATAGGAAAACGTTGAAAGTATAAATAACTCATATAGAGTTTAAAAGGAGATGAATCGAATAAATTCATCGTCAAACAAAAATAAAAGATAACTTAAATAAAACTATTATTTGTTGTGTGTATACACTATATGCTAATCAGGATAATTTATATGTGTAGATATCAGGAGGAAAAGGATTAGGATACCCTAAGATCATAAAGAAGGAGCCAATCTCCATAACCAAGCCAATATCAAAGCCAATAGCTGAAATAGAGGCTCACGTTGAAGATAACCATGATGAGGTGATCATTTTGGAAAATATAGTACCGGACCCATAAATGGTGGAACTAATAGATAATGATTCGTACACCGAAGTTGGAGCTAATCAAGCATCAACCGAAGTGCAGAATCTGAAGAACAAGGTTTCTTCTTTGGAAAGGTTGTGGGAAATAGAAAAGCTACTAAATAGTCAATTGCGAAAGGCCTTTCCAAAGAGCAGTAAAATAGAACAAGATAAGCTTAAAATCCAAATTCATCAGATGGGAGCCAAAAGCAGTAAATCGTGTAGAGCTCCGAGCAAGAAGGGGAAAAGGAAGATAAAAGACCGCGACTTAGGAAATTCTGATAATGACCAAGGGAACGCTAGTAAAATAGAAAAGTGTACAAACTGTAGCAAGAAACATGAAGGTGTATACAGGAAAGGGAAAAAGATATGTTACATTTGCAGACATGAGGGACATATCTCTCATCATTGTCCCAATTTTAAGCTAGGTGCATATTTTATTTGTGGATTAGAAGGTCATTGAGCGAAAGGTTGTCCAGGATCAGGAAAAAGGGCGTAGTGAATAAGTAGTATAAGTACTATTTGAATATGTGTGTTCTATGATAAGTATGTCGGTGTAATATTTTCACTTTTGAATAAGTTGTGGTAGCGAATCCCAACTTTAGTGGTCATAAAGGGATATCAGATGCTTAAAGCAGTATGTGCTATGCTATGTACTATGAATTAGTCGAATGAATATGAATCTATGTTTGATTAATGGAATAAGTTTGAAATATTAAACTTATATGATAAGGTTTAGAATGTAAGTTAATAAAATATAGATTTTGTTTTATTTAACTAGAAAATGCCGCCAAGACATCAAACTCGAAACCAAAGGGTAGAAGAATCTATCAATAATGCTGGAGGACAACAACTAGACTTGATGCAGAATTTCGCGAACATGGTAGCTCAGGCCATGCAGAATGGAATGCAAGCTATGGAAAATCAACCAGACAATCGATTCGCTAACTTCAAGGATTTTAAGGCCGTAGGACCGCCAGAATTTAGAGGTACCACTGACCTGATAGAAGCCCAAACTTGGGTTAAGGAAATAGAAAAGGCTTTTGTAGTTGCTAGGGTAGATGAGGGGCAAAAGACAGCTTTTTCCACCTATATGATGAAAGGGGAGGCGAATTTCTGGTGGGAGGCAAATCAAGCTAGGGCAGGAGAAGGAGTGATAGCATGGACTAAGTTTAAGACGATGTTCTTTGAAAACTATTTCTCATCTAGTGTGCAGGCTAGGATGGAGGTGATGTTTTTGGAATTGAAGCAGGAGAACTTGACAGTTGCAGAGTATGCCACAAAGTTCAATGAGTTAGCTAGGTTCGCTCCACACTAAGCGGATACGGAGGCTAGAAAGGCAAGGAGGTTTGAGCTAGGCCTAAAACTCTGTCTCTACAATAAGGTGGTGGTGTTGCAGATCAATACGTTTGCAACACTCTTAGAAAAGGCTATCATAGCTGAAGGGGGAAGTGAGGCCATGAACCTCTACAATAAGGAAAGAAAGAATAAGGGTGAGGGAGCCGGGAAGGTAGAAGTAGGTAGTGGAAGTAGGGGTGAGAAAAGAAAGTGGAACAATGTTGGGAGTGTCCAAGTCAAGCATGAAGGTGTGAAAAAGCAGGCTGTGCAGTGTAAGAATTGTGGGAAGAATTGTTCAAGAGAGTGTCTTAAGGGTAAATTTGTGTGCTACAAGTGTGGGCAAGAGGAACATATCTCTCATAACTGCCCCAATCCTAGGATGAGTAATGGGTGTTTTCTGTGTGGATCAACAGAGCATAAGGTACAAGACTGTCTGAAAAGGAGAACGAATATAGGAAGTGTGAATACGGGAAAAGGCAGTGGAACACTGTCGATAACGGGACCAACTTCAATGAAATCAACCATAAGAGTCTTCAACATAACGGTTCAGGATACCGTAGCAGCCGGAGATGGAACTCCAGGTATTATTCGTATGAATTTTATTTTCGTATATATATGATTTTTCTTAAATATAGTAAATTTTGTTATAAAGAAATTTTGAAGGAGAAATTTGAGTTCTGTTAGAAATTAAATTTCTGTATAATCAGATAAACAAGCTTTATGTAGAATGATTAAAGATCAGTTTGATCGAATATGATCGAGATCTACTTGAAATGACTATGTATGTTATTTGCCCTTGTGTCAATAAGTTTTAAAGTGGTGATTCCATGGAAGGAATCTTTATAAGGGAGGGTGGATGTAATAACCCAATATTTTCAATAAGAAATTTTGCGAATAAATTATATATATATATATATATATATATATATATATATATAACCCCAAAAATTCATATAATTTAATTCTAAACTTGATTAAGTTAATAAAACATTCAACCTCTAATTTTACATCATTAAACGATAATACAACCATTGAAATTTGTGAAATAATTAAAATATTCTATTACAAACTATCCTCGTTCCCAAAACCTTCAACCTTTACATCTAAACATCTCAGAAACACTTTAATACTACAATAGTTTACATTGCAAAATGTTATTACAATTCAACATTTATACATTGTTCGGAACCTTAAACATGGTTCAAATAATCATAACTCAGCCAAAGTATATAATTCTTCAAGTATCACATCCGATTCATATCTTCGAGAGTAAGCACATACTTTACCTTAAATCTTTAACTTTTGCAAAACCGGTTATTTGCAAAGTTGAGCTCGACGACCCCAAAAAAATCTAACGATTTTCATGCAACACATAACATATAATAACATACATACTTAGTTATATATAACATGTATAAAGATTGAGTCCTTACTCAATTAGCATGCTTTAGTCAATCAACATAGTCATAAATTGACTTTAATATTTCATACTTTCAACATATATATAACACATCATGCTCTTTGCAATAATGATTTTAAACAATTAATCATCAAATTCACATAGCAAATAGGAACTGAAAGACTTGCCTTGATCGTTGTTTACCAATAATAGTTTAACAGCTTACAGTTATCTTTACTTCACGTGCCCTATATAATTATATAATCATTCACATCAACTATTAGTCACATAGCAATGCATAATAGTTTTAATGTAAACTTTAATCTACATCCTACAACTCTTCCTATTAATCAATACACAATGTTCAATTTTATTGTGTTAACTTTAGACTTAACTCACTATATTCTTCTTAATCAAACTCGAAGTTCAATCAAGTGCTTAAGTCTTGCTAGGACTACTTATTGGTTTTATATTAAATCTATTCCATATCTTATAATATTCATTTCAATTGAATTGAAACACTTTTTAAGTTCTTTAACACTTGGCACGACGTTTCGACGTTCATTCGTCACATGCCCGATTCGTCTCTCTTGTGTGTACTTAGTATGCTTATACAACTTATCTAATACATCATTTATTAATGTTAAGCATCATTATATTTACTAATATTCATGTTTTATAATGTAGGACACCATCTTTTATCATCAGGAGCACTACATTTGCATGTGTGCATTCCCGACGCCTTCTGATTGCCTCCTAATACATATCAGTCCCATAAATGACCATTTTGACCCATGTTTCCGACCACAAATTGAAAAACTTAAAGAACTAAAGTTATAGGTCTATTCGTCCTCGTTCCGGATCATCTTGAATCACCTCAATCGGAGTTTGTATGAAAACGTTATGGCCGATTTACTACAGGAGGTCAAAAATGTCCGACCTAGACTACAATTCCAGCGCTGTGGCTCGAGACAGTGGCGTTGGGGTGCAAAATTCAGCGTTGGGGCACGAATTTCAGCGCTAGGACGCGAACTTCAGCGCTGGGGCGCAAAGTTCTGGCCTATTTTTGGCGCTGAGGTGTGAAAATCGGAGCTGGGGCGCAGATTTTGGCCTTGGGGTGCCAAAACTTACAGAACCCAACCACGAAGAACAGAACAACTAAATTCTGGACTGATTAACACCGATAACATCTAAATTAACACTTATAATTTATGTAATTTATACATAATCATTACCAAGCATACATATACTAGTTTAACACAACTAAACAACAATTTTTAGAAAACCTAAATTCTTGAAAGCACTGTTTTAAAACCAAACTCCATTATTGACGTTGTTTGACAAAGTTTAACACTGAAATTCCTATTAGTCATCAACTTAATCCATTCCAACTATAATCTCTTCGTTTCTTACCAAGTTAATATATTCAGTGTTCAATTTCACTATTAATTCACTAACAAACTATTACAGACAATTACATTATATTAATTTTTGGTATTTTTACTAGTCATTTTTGAACATCTATAAACTGCAAACAGTTTCTTCCTTTTTAAATGAGACTAGCATAAAATCCCTTATCTAAACATAAACTATAGCATTACAATTACCTACAAGTGCAATTATTTAGTTTATACAACAATTCAAGAGAATTTTAACTTCACAAAGAATTTGTAAAGAATTTTATACACAATGAAACTCAAGAAAAATTATGTCGTAACATATATATTAAGGGTTATATAACATACCTTCACTTGCTTGACCACTACTTGCTAAAACTCAGAACTTGCTTTGGAATCACAGACTTGTCTTTCTCTCAATTCTCTCTAGACTCTCTTCACTCTTTCTGAATTCTCTTTCTCTTTTTCTCGGTATCAACATAAAGCTAACTTAAGCATAAAAACAAACCGATACTAATCAAGCGTAAGAAGAAAAGTACATACACCTTAATACACATAAATATAATAATAGTTACAAAAATAAACGATATATCTTATAAATATATTATATTTATTATTTTAATTTATTTTATATATTCTATTTATATTATTAAAATTCAAAATTTAAAAATTCAAAAGCCATAAGGCTTTGTTTGACAAAACTCTTTAAAAATTAAAAACTTAATATATTTAAGCCTTGTTTTTGCAAAAACTAAATTAAACTCCTTTAATTTATTTTAATAACTCCTTTATAATATAGTTATTTATCACACTTTATTTAATTAAGTTTTCATACTTAATTTAATTAATCCTAATAATAATTTATTGAATAAATCATTTAATCATTATAAACTATCTAACTTAATTATTAAATTAGAATATTATCCCATAACAATTAATTTCTTTAACCCATTAATTATTTATTAAACAAATAATTAACCAAATCAAATCAAATCAAATTAAATAAATATTTATTCAATAATAAACAAATATTTATTCAACAATAAACACATCCATTAAATATTTATATAATTCAATAAATATTTATAATTACAATAAAAATTCTGGATTGTTACATTAATCACATCGTAATAAGAATTTCAATTATTAAATTCTTATTTTAATAAATTATAAAAATTCGGGTTGTCACATCCTTCCCTCCTTATAAGGATTCCGTCCTCGGAATCAAAGAAACCTCTTTACTTAGGTTTTCACCAAATCTCTTTTCAAAATTTACTCGGGATATTACATTCACCCATTCTTCTAAAAATTTCGTCCTCGAAATTTTATCTATTAATCTTTATTCATTCAATCTATCAAAATAGATTTTACGTTAATACTTTATTCATCCATTGGGTTCTACAACCAAATTCTTTCTCTAAGGATCTTTCTAAGGTCATCATATTCCTCACCTCTTCCTCTTCTAAGAGTTTCACATTTCTCTTCTTTCTAGAGTTTCAATTCTTTCTCGAAATTATTATGTTTTGCTTAATTTTCTCATCCTTTCCACTTTCACCTTTCAGAATAATAAGAATCTTCCACAATTGCTCAATAATTGGGAAGCGATATGAATTACAGGAATTTAAAAGATTCCAAATCATGCTGAGGGTCATAAGACCTTGAACTACATCCACGGTTATAAGTACTCTTTTAACTTAAACCTTAACAGTCATTAGACTATAGGGACTCCCGTACTTAGGGTGTTAAGCCCTTCATACGATGTATTGTGCATAAACATTTAAACGCTATGCGTATGTCCATAGTTATAAGTAATCTTTCTACTTAAACTTTAACAGTTATAAGACTATAGGGACTCCTCATACTTAGGGGGATCAACCCTTTGTACAATGTATTGTGCACAACCATCTAAACGCCTCCACGTAATCCCCTATAAAAGGGTTGTTCAACTCAGCTTTTCAACATCTGAATCCGCACCAAAACAATTTGGTTTGGCATAAATTTTCAAGAAACGCTTGAATTTCATGAACATCTTTCAATAATCGTCTAGCTGAATCAAATAGCATAGACTTCTACAACAATTCAGACATCAATCGAAATATACACATATATATATATATATATTCTCATATCTTAAAGAAATCTCAAAAATCCTTTTTATGATGTCATGATACCGCACTGTATTTACAGTCCATTTGAGGATTCCGTCATTTGGTGATTTTATCATACTACATCATACCATAGTGGGTTGACGATCCTTAGATCACATCCAACACTAAGTAATACTGCATTGATGACTCCATCGTTTTTTTATCATCTCCTTTTGAAGTTACATGATGCATTGATGATATATATATATATATATATATATATATATATTTTTGATATATTTCAAATCATTTTTGTCTAGTCAAACAATTAGCATAAACATACTGAATAATTCATTATTTTTAAAACTCATTGGTTTCATCATTTGATCCAATGGTTTTCAAGAAAATAGAACTGCAAACATCATCACGAAGTTGATAAATTTTGAAAGTCTAGCAAAGCTAGAAGATTTGGAATATTTAATTTTTCTCCATCAATTTTAATCTTTATACTAAATATTCTTGTATTTCAACTTATAATCCTCCTATATCCCTAGTATAGTTCATCAAACTTACTACACATTGGAAATCCAGGAACTTCCACAATAATATGAGTTTAAGAACTTGTCCTAGTCAGACCATAGTCGTCCATTCGCTGAGGGGTTCAAAATATACCATATTATTATGAGTCACGAACTTACCATATGCATTAGTTTTAAGACCGCACCTAATCCTAATAATATCTAACTAATCTTAATAGTTTCTAACTATCAAATATACACATGAGAAAATAATCACCTTTTCACCACACATACATTGATAGCGCGACACCGACATTCCAATGATTATCAATGTAATAAACTGAGTGCAAGCACAAAACCCTCACCCATACAAAGGTTTTTACAACTCAACCATCACATGAGTCCTCAATTGAAATCCCACCTAACTCTATCTTACTCTTAACAACTTACCCTTAACTTGCTCAATATGAATTCCTCGTATCACATTATCTATAACTCATCATGAGTTTATCTCGTACTATATCATAGTATATCATCTTCATAGCATCAAGCTATAATTATTCAAACATTACAAACCATCCTTCTTTTATAACTTAAATAGATCACTTCATGATCTTATTCTATAATCATCTCCCTTAAAATTCTTTTCTTCACTTGTGATCGTTTTGTTTTACGATCCTCTTTCTTTCCCTATTTCATCATTTATGATTTCATTAATGCTTTTAATCTTACAGACTTTGTCTATTCATCATTATTTGTTATCTTGGCTATTGGAGTTAGGGAACTCCCATATCTTATCTTTATATCTCTTCAAGATTCTTCTTTGAATTCTCTTATTTATAAAATAATTCTTTCTTTAAGAATTTTTAACTTCGTTTACATTGCTCAACATTTAATTCGAGTTCTACATTTTTATCACACGTATCCATTTTCTACACTTGGTACACATCGAGTCTCTAACAGTTTTAATATGATGCGTTGAGTGGTTTCCCACAAACAACTAATAAACTAGGTTCTGAGTTGCTAGTTCATATATACCTCCACTCTATGAAGGAACCGTTTAGCTCAGATACCATACATCAACTATTAAAGAGTACAATTGTACCATACATAAATATAACTTTTATTCTTAACTTCTTTATCATTCTCTTCTTATAGACATTGTCTATTTATTATCACCTTACATTCTTATTATTAGAGTTGGGTAACCCCACTTTCATATTCCTTATAACTCTGCGAGATTCTTCTTTGAATCCTCTCACGCATGTTTTAATCCATTCTTTATACATTTCTTAAAGTACTTCTTATTGCTCAAACTCTATTTGAGCTTATTCGTTCATTATCTCAACCTCTCTTCTCTAAGGTTATAGCCTAAGGTACTCTTACCTAAGGTTTCTAACCTATCAGCTCTGATACCAACTGTAACGACCCCAAAATTCATATAATTTAATTCTCGACTTTGGTCGTTAATAATACATTCAACCTCTAATTTTACATCATGAAACGATAATACAACCATTGAAATTTGCGGAATAATTAAAATTTTCTATTACAAACTATCCTCGTTCCCAAAACCTTCAACCTTTACATCTAAACATCTCAGAAACACTTTAATACTACAATAGTTTACATTGCAAAATGTTATTACAATTCAACATTTATACATTGTTCGGAACCTTAAACATGGTTCAAATAATCATAACTCAGCCAAAGTATATAATTCTTCAAGTATCACATCTGATTCATATCTTTCGAGTAGCACATACTTTACCTTAAATCTTTAACCTGCAAAACTGGTTATTTGCAAAGTTGAGCTCGACAGCCCACAAAAATCTAACAGTTTTCATGCAACACATAACACATAATAACATACATGCTATAGTTCATATAACATGTATAAAGATTGAGTCCTTACTCAATTAGCATGCTTTAGTCAATCAACATAGTCATAAATTGACTTTAATATTTCATACTTTCAACATATATATAACACATCATGCTCTTTGCAATAATGATTTTAAACAATTAATCATCAAATTCACATAGCAAATAGGAACTGAAAGACTTGCCTTGATCGTTGTTTACCAATAATAGTTTAACAGCTTACAGTTATCTGTACTTCACGTGCCCTATATAATTATATAATCATTCACATCAACTATTAGTCACATAGCAATGCATAATAGTTTTAATGTAAACTTTAATCTACATCCTACAACTCTTCCTATTAATCAATACACAATGTTCAATTTGATTGTGTTAACTTTAGACTTAACTCACTATATTCTTCTTAATCAAACTCGAAGTTCAATCAAGTGCTTAAGTCTTGCTAGGACTACTTATTGGTTTTATATTAAATCTATTCCATATCTTATAATATTCATTTCAATTGAATTGAAACACTTTTTAAGTTCTTTAACACTTGGCACGACGTTTCGACGTTCATTAAATCACACGCCTGGATTCGTCTCTCTCTTGTGTGTACTTAGTATGCTTATACAACTTATCTAATACATCATTTATTAATGTTAAGCATCATTATATTTACTAATATTCATGTTTTATAATGTAGGACACCATCTTTTATCATCAGGAGCACTACATTTGCATGTGTGCATTCCCGACGCCTTCTGATTGCCTCCTAATACACATCAGTCCCATAAATGACCATTTTGACCCATGTTTCCGACCACAAATTGAAAAACTTAAAGAACTAAAGTTATAGGTCTATTCGTCCTCGTTCCGATCATCTTGAATCACCTCAATCGAGTTTGTATGAAAAACGTTATGGCCGATTTACTACTGAGGAGGTCAAAAATGTCCGACCTGAACTACAATTCCAAATATTGTGGCTCCAGACGATGGCGTTGGGGTGCAAAATTCAGCGTTGGGGCACGAATTTCAGCGCTAGGACGCGAACTTCAGCGCTTTTGGGCGCAAAAGTTCGGCCTATTTTTGGCGCCGAGGTGTGAAAATCGAGTCAGGCAGATTTTGGCCTTAAGGGTGCCAAAACTTACGAACCCAACCACGAAGAATGAACAACTAAATTACGACCGATTAACACCGATAACATCTAAATTAACACTTATAATTTATGTAATTTATACATAATCATTACCAAGCATACATATACTAGTTTAACACAACTAAACAACAATTTTAGAAAACCTAAATTCTTGAAAGCAATTGTTTTAAAACCAAACTCCATTATTGACGTTGTTTGACAAAGTTTAACACTTGAAATTCCTATTAGTCATCAACTTAATCCATTCCAACTATAATCTCTTCGTTTTTCTTACCAAGTTAATATATTCAAGGTTCAATTTCACTATTAATTCACTAACAAACTATTACAGACAATTACATTATATTAATTTTTGGTATTTTTACTAGTCATTTTTGAACATCTATAAACTGCAAACAGTTTCTTCCTTTTTAAATGAGACTAGCATAAAATCCCTTATCTAAACATAAACTATAGCATTACAATTACCTACAAGTGCAATTATTTAGTTTATACAACAATTCAAGAGAATTTTAACTTCACAAAGAATTTGTAAAGAATTTTATACACAGTGAAACTCAAGAAAAATTATGTCGTAACATATATATTAAGGGTTATATAACATACCTTCACTTGCTTGACCACTACTTGCTAAAACTCAGAACTTGCTTTGGAATCACAGACTTGTCTTTCTCTCAATTCTCTCTAGACTCTCTTCACTCTTTCTGAATTCTCTTTTCTCTTTTTCAAAGATTATCAACATAAAGCTAACTTAAGCGTAAAAACCAAACCGATACTAATCAAGCGTAAAGAAGAAAAGCCGATACACCTTAATACACAATAAATATAATAATAGTTACAAAAATAAACGTATATCTTATAAATATATTATATTTATTATTTTAATTTATTTTATATATTCTATTTATATTATTAAAATTCAAAATTTAAAATTCAAAAGCCATAAGGCTTTGTTTGACAAAACTCTTTAAAAATTAAAAACTTAATATATTTAAGCCTTGTTTTGCAAAACTAAATTAAACTCCTTTAATTTATTTTAATAACTCCTTTATAATATAGTTATTTATCACACTTTATTTAATTAAGTTTTCATACTTAATTTAATTAATCCTAATAATAATTTATTGAATAAATCATTTAATCATTATAAACTATCTAACTTAATTATTAAATTAGAATATTATCCCATAACAATTAATTTCCTTAACCCATTAATTATTTATTAAACAAATAATTAACCAAATCAAATCAAATCAAATTAAATAAATATTTATTCAATAATAAACAAATATTTATTCAACAATAAACACATCCATTAAATATTTATATAATTCAATAAATATTTATAATTACAATAAAATTTCGGATTGTTACATTAATCACATCGTAATAAGAATTTCAATTATTAAATTCTTATTTTAATAAATTATAAAAATTCTAGTTGTCACATCCTTCCTCCTTATAAAGATTCCGTCCTCGGAATCAAAGAAACCTCTTTACTTAGGTTTTCACCAAATCTCTTTTCAAAATTTACTTTTGGATATTACATTCACCCATTCTTCTAAAAATTTCGTCCTCGAAATTTTATCTATTAATCTTTATTCATTCAATCTATCAAAATAGATTTTACGTTAATACTTTATTCATCCATTGGGTTCTACAACCAAATTCTTTCTCTAAGGATCTTTCTAAGGTCATCATATTCCTCACCTCTTCCTCTTCTAAGAGTTTCACATTTCTCTTCTTTCTGAGTTTCAATTCTTTCTCTAAATTATTATGTTTTGCTTAATTTTCTCATCCTTTCCACTTTCACCTTCGAATAATAAGAATCTTCCACAATTGCTCAATAATTGGGAAGCGATATGAATTACTGAAATTAAAAGATTCCAAATCATCTTTGGGTCATAAGACCTTGAACTACATCCACGGTTATAAGTACTCTTTTAACTTAAACCTTAATGATCGTTAGACTATAGGGACTCCCGTACTTAGGGTGTTAAGCCCTTCATACGATGTATTGTGCATAAACATTTAAACGCTATGCGTATGTCCATAGTTATAAGTAATCTTTCTACTTAAACTTTAATAGTTATAAGACTATAGGGACTCCTCATACTTAGGGGGATCACCCTTTGTACAATGTATTGTGCACAACCATCTAAACGCCTCCACGTAATCCCCTATAAAAGGGTTGTTTCAACTCTACTTTTTCAACATCCGAATCCTTTTAAAACAATTTGGTTTGGCATAAATTTTCAAGAAACGCTTGAATTTCATGAACATCTTTCAATAATCGTCTAAATTTGAATCAAATAGCATGACTTTCTACAACAATTCGACATCAATCGAAATATACACATATATATATATATATATTCTCATATCTTAAAGAAATCTCAAAAATCCTTTTTATGATGTCATGATACCGCACTGTATTTACAGTCCATTTGAGGATTCCGTCATTTGGTGATTTTATCATACTACATCATACCATAGTGGGTTGACGATCCTTAGATCACATCCAACACTAAGTAATACTGCATTGATGACTCCATCGTTTTTTTATCATCTCTGCACCAGGTTACATGATGCATTGATGATATATATATATATATATATACATTTTGATATATTTCAAATCATTTTTGTCTAGCCGAAACAATTAGCATAAACATACGAATAACGGTATTATTTTTAAAACTCATTGGTTTCATCATTTGATCCAATGGTTTTCAAGAAAATAGAACTGCAAACATCAGCACGAAGTTGATAAATTTTGAAAGTCTAGCAAAGCTAGAAGATTTGGAATATTTAATTTTTCTCCATCAATTTTAATCTTTATACTAAATATTCTTGTATTTCAACTTATAATCCTCCTATATCCCTAGTATAGTTCATCAAACTTACTACACATTGGAAATCCAGGAACTTCCACAATAATATGAGTTTAAGAACTTGTCCTAGTCAGACCATAGTCGTCCATTCGCTGAGGGGTTCAAAATATACCATATTATTATGAGTCACGAACTTACCATATGCATTAGTTTTAAGACCGCACCTAATCCTAATAATATCTAACTAATCTTAATAGTTTCTAACTATCAAATATACACATGAGAAAATAATCACCTTTTCACCACACATACATTGATAGCGCGACACCGACATTCCAATGATTATCAATGTAATAAACTGAGTGCAAGCACAAAACCCTCACCCATACAAAGGTTTTTACAACTCAACCATCACATGAGTCCTCAATTGAAATCCCACCTAACTCTATCTTACTCTTAACAACTTACCCTTAACTTGCTCAATATGAATTCCTCGTATCACATTATCTATAACTCATCATGAGTTTATCTCGTACTATATCATAGCATATCATCTTCATAGCATCAAGCTATAATTATTCAAACATTACAAACCATCCTTCTTTTATAACTTAAATAGATCACTTCATGATCTTATTCTATAATCATCTCCCTTAAAATTCTTTTCTTCACTTGTGATCGTTTTGTTTTACGATCCTCTTTCTTTCCCTATTTCATCATTTATGATTTCATTAATGCTTTTAATCTTACAGACTTTGTCTATTCATCATTATTTGTTATCTTGGCTATTGGAGTTAGGGAACTCCCATATCTTATCTTTATATCTCTTCAAGATTCTTCTTTGAATTCTCTTATTTATAAAATAATTCTTTCTTTAAGAATTTTTAACTTCGTTTACATTGCTCAACATTTAATTCGAGTTCTACATTTTTATCATACGTATCCATTTTCTACACTTGGTACACATCGAGTCTCTAACAGTTTTAATATGATACGCTGAGTGGTTTCCCACAAACAACTAATAAACTAGGTTCTGAGTTGCTAGTTCATATATACCTCCACTCTATGAAGGAACCGTTTAGCTCAGATACCATACATCAACTATTAAAGAGTACAATTGTACCATACATAAATATAACTTTTATTCTTAACTTCTTTATCATTCTCTTCTTATAGACATTGTCTATTTATTATCACCTTACATTCTTATTATTAGAGTTGGGTAACCCCACTTTCATATTCCTTATAACTCTGCGAGATTCTTCTTTGAATCCTCTCACGCATGTTTTAATCCATTCTTTATACATTTCTTAAAGTACTTCTTATTGCTCAAACTCTATTTGAGCTTATTCGTTCATTATCTCAACCTCTCTTCTCTAAGGTTATAGCCTAAGGTACTCTTACCTAAGGTTTCTAACCTATCACTTCGATACCAACCAGAATCTAACCCCAAAATTCATATAATTTAATTCTCGACTTTGGTCGTTAATAATACATTCAACCTCTAATTTTACATCATGAAACGATAATACAACCATTGAAATTTGCGGAATAATTAAAATTTTCTATTACAAACTATCCTCGTTCCCAAAACCTTCAACCTTTACATCTAAACATCTCAGAATCATTTTAATACTACAATAGTTTACATCGCAAAACGTTATTATAATTCAACATTTATACATTGTTCGGAACCTTAAACATGGTTCAAATAATCATAACTCAGCCAAAGTATATAATTCTTCAAGTATCACATCTGATTCATATCTTTCAAGTAGCACATACTTTACCTTAAATCTTTAACCTATAAAAGTGGTTATTTGCAAGGTTGAGCTCGACAGCCTAGCAAAATCTAACAATTTTCATGCATCACATAACACATAATAACATACATGCTACAGTTCATATAACAGGTATAAAGATTGAGTCCTTACTCAATCAACATGCTTTAGTCAATCAACATAGTCATAAATTGACTTTAACATTTCACACTTTCAACATATATATAACACATCATGCTCTTTGCAATAAAGATTTAAAACAGTTAATCATCAAGTTCATATAGCAAATAGGAACTGAAAGACTTGCCTTGATCGTTGTTTACCAATAACAGTTTAACATCTTACAGTTATTTGTACTTCACGTGCCCTACATAATTATATAATCATTCATATCAACTATTAGTCACATAGCAACACATAATAGTTGTAATGTAAACTTTAATCTACATCCTATAACTATTCCTATTAATCAATACACAATGTTCAATTTGATTGTGTTAACTTTAGACTTAAGTCACTATATTCTTCTTAGTCAAACTCGAAGTTCAATCAAGTGCTTAAGTCTTGCTAGGACTACTTATTGGTTTTATATTAAATCTATTCCATATCTTATAATATTTATTTCAATTGAATTGAAACACTTTTTAAGTTCTTTATCACTTGGCACGACGTTTCGACGTTCATTCGTCACATGCCCGATTCGTCTCTCTTGTGTGTACTTTGTATGCTTATAAAACTTATCTAATACATCATTTATTAATGTTAAGCATCATTATATTTACTAATATTTATGTTTTATAACGTAAGATAACATCTTTATCGTCAGGAGCACTACATTTGCATGTGTGCATTCCCGACGCCCTCCGATTGCCTCCTAATACATATCAGTCCCTCCAATGACCATTTTAACCCATGATTCCTACCTCAAATTGAAAAACTTAAAGACTGAAAGTTATAGGTCTATTCGTCCTCGTTCTGGATCATCTTGAATCACCTCCATCGGAGTTCGTATGAAAACGTTATGGCCGTTTTACAACAGGCGGTCAAAACTGTCTGACCTAGACTACAATTCCAACAATTTGAAGACACGAGACCAGTATTTGGCCACGAAATTCAACACTGGGCGCCAAGTTCGCCTATTTTTACGCCGAGGCGGAAAATCGGTCAGGGCGCCAAAACTTACAGAACCCAACCATGAAGAACAGAACAACTAAATTCTGGACTGATTAACACTCGATAACATCTAAATTAACACTTATAATTTATGTAATTTATACATAATCATTACCAAGCATACATATACTAGTTTAACACAACTAAACAACAATTTTTAGAAAACCTAAATTCTTGAAAGCACTGTTTTAAAACCAAACTCCATTATTGACGTTGTTTTACAAAGTTTAACACTAAAATTCCTATTATTCATCAACTTAGTCCATTCCAACTATAATCTCTTCGTTTCTTACCAAGTTAATATATTTAGTGTTCAATTTCACTATTAATTCACTAACAAACTATTACAGACAATTACATTATATTAATTTTTGGTATTTTTACCAGTTATTTTTGAACATCTATAAATTGCAAACAGTTTCTTCCTTTTTAAATGAGACTAGCATACAATCCCTTATCTAAACATAAACTATAGCATTACAATTACCTACAAGTGCAATTATTCAGTTTATACAACAATTCAAGAGAATTTTAACTTCACAGAGAATTTGTAAAGAATTTTATACACAATGAAACTCAAGAAAAATTATGTCGTAACATATATATTAAGGGTTATATAACATACCTTCACTTGCTTGACCACTACTTGCTAAAACTCAGAACTTGTTTTGGAATCACAAACTTGTCTTTCTCTCAATTCTCTATGGAATCTCTTCTCTCTTTCTGAATTCTCTTCTCTCTTTTCTCAGTATCACAACATAGGCTAACTTAAGCGTAAAAACCAAAGTGATACTAATCAAGCGTAAGAAGAAAACTGATACACCTTAATACGCATAAATATAATAATAGTTACAAAAATAAATGTATATCTTATAAATATATTATATTTATTATTTTAATTTATTTTATATATTCTATTTATATTATTAAAATTTAAAATTTAAAAATCCAAAAGCCATAAGGCTTTGTTTGACAAAACTCCTTAAAAATTAAAGACTTAATATATTTAAGCCTTGTTTGGCAAAACTAAATTAAACTCCTTTAATTTATTTTAATAACTCCTTTATAATATAGTTATTTATCACACTTTATTTAATTAAGTTTTCATACTTAATTTAATTAATTCCAATAACAATTTATTGAATAAATCATTTAATCATTATAAACTCTCTAACTTAATTATTAAATTAGAATATTATCTCATAACAATTAATTTCCTTAACCATTAATTATTTATTAAACAAATAATTAACTAAATCAAATTAAACAAATATTTATTTAGTAATAAACAAATATTTATTCAACAATAAACACATCCATTAAATATTTATATAATTCAATAAATATTTATAATTACAATTAAAATTCGGATTGTTACATTAATCACATCGTAATAAGAATTTCAATTATTAAATTCTTATTTAAATAACTTATGAAAATTATTGTTGTCATGAATATATATATATATATATATATATATATATATATATATATGTGTGTGCAAGGTAAAGTATATATATGTATATATATGATAAATATAATTATTTATTAGATGAATAATAGTAAATAAATTCATTTTAAGAATTATTAATAATTATAGATTATATTCTTATAATAAATTAATTTTGTAATAAAATATTTATTATTTATTTTCCATGAAAATATGATTATGGTATATATGATATGATCACTAGGATTATTATGATATGTATTTTATTATATTAGCTAAGTTAATTATTTTAACTTAATTAATAATGGTATGTATGAAGGTTATGTCAGATATGAACTCAAAACCCTAAATCTGGATTTTGAATAAGGAATAAGAATAATAATATAATATTATTTATATTTCAATGCTATAAACAAGGATGATATGTGTGTAATGTAATTTGTGGAACAATTATAGTGAAACAGTACAAAACCCTATCATTACTGATAAACTATAGTACAATAGTCAACTATGACTGTAAGATTTGTTAAGTTATGTGTTATGTAATTAATGACCATTATTATGATTAATGTTAATTAGGTAAACCCTAATTAATATTTATAAATCTTAATTACTAGATTAGAACCCTAATTGCTAAGTTATAAACCATAATTATTATTTTAGCAAGCTTAATGGTAATTAGTATTTTATAAAGTCTATTTTACAAGTCTAAAGTGATTAGGAAACCTAATTCAATTAGGGAACCCTTATTCACATTTTTAGAAACTAAGATTCCCATTTTGCCCTTATTACACAATATATCCTAGATAATGAGCTTAGGAAACCTTAGGGTTAAACCCTAAGGGTTAGAATGAATTGCCAACTTTGCCACTAAAAGTAAAGACCAAATGACCAAATTGCCCTTCTTGTATTATTTAATAGATAAATTGTATAGGTTGCCATAACTTTAGTTGCTAAACCAACTCTAGCTAGCCATGTGCCTATAAACCAAATATCTCAGCCATCTTGCATCACAATTACATTAGATTCAAGTATTATATAAGATCAAAGAGAGAGAAGTTTCATTAATTAGCTCATTTATACACCAACACTCAACCAAAACCCTCTCAACTTCAAACATCCGAATTTTAGTGTTGGACCAGTCCCCAATCAAGCTCCACTATCACTTGTAGCAGATCAGAAGCATTAGACCAAGAACTTGTTCACAGAGGTATAAAACCTAACTTAGAAATCTAAACTTTGATTCCATGTTAGATCTTGTGTTTGAATGTTTAAGCATGCTGTTTACAGTCTATATAAGTGATCTGGGTTGATAGATGTTAGATCCATAACATCTAGAAGCTCGGATTTGAAGTTTTACAAAATCTAGAAAATTTTGTTTTTGTGACTGACAACCGAATGTCAGGCCTCCTAGATCTCATCCTGTTTATGTTTTTGAATGTTTAAATGTTTGTATTGGTAGTATGTAATATAGGCTTGGATCTAAAACTTGATTCAAATTTAGATTATAAGCAGATTGCATGTTATTGATGGTCAAATGTCGTTAACCGGCTTTAACTGGACATTTCTGGGTAACCTAGAAACTGCCCAGGAAGGCCTGACAAGATATTTGTATGTCTTGATCTTGCAGATGGGTGTTTTGTTGTTCTTGTTGTTGTAATAGAATTGTAGTATGTGACACCCCCAAATCTGGGTACTTCCATTCTGCAGGATTTGGTGTTCACTGTACAAATATCATCTATCTATCTACCCATAATAGATGCAAACCATGCAATAGATAGAAATAAATAACTAAATAAATCTTCCCTTATGGGGTTACATCATCTGCATAATAAATACAATCCCAGGTCACTCTAACCTTAAACATCTGTGCGGAATCATAAACAAATAACAAGTCTTAGACAACACCAAGTATGAAATTTAAATACATATTAACAACAAGTCTTCTTCATTTGTTAACCTTGCCCTTGCCTTTACTAGTGCAAGGCTCGTCAGATCTTTCATTCTTAACTGCAATGTTATTATTAAGCAAGAGTGAGCACGATTTGCCCACAAGTATAACAATATGACAAATGAATAATAACATGCGAATAAATCAAAGACTTCTGAAATAGGAAAACTCAGCTTTTGAATCAAGAATGAATAACAAGAAACAAAAGAACTTCTGAGGGTCATAAGACCTTGAACTATGTCCTAGGTTGTCAAGTGTTTATACTTGAAACCTTTAACAGTCATAAGACTATGGACTCTTCTTCTCGTACTTAGGGGAATCAGCCCTTAGTACCATACTGTGCACAATATCTTAATGCTAACGCATAAGTAATCCTCTATACAGGGTTGTTCATCTCAGTTTGACATTAGAGTCCGCACCAAAGGAAGTTTGGTTTGGATAATTCAACAAGGGTTCTGAAATTTAGAACGCTCATCAACTATGGACTAGTCGAATCATTAAGGGTTCGCTAATCTAACAAGGTTCAACAGTACCTGATAATTTAAATTGAATCGCAATCTCAAAAGGTATACAATAGAATAATTATTGTATAACAGAATCATACTTTGAAAGATTAATACACTTTAATATAATAAAATGGACTTGATCAATAATAACGAGAATTTGCTCGATGTAAAGAGACAACTTATAGGCTCATATAAAGATAACGAGTAAGGTTAGGAAACTTGCCTCGTGCGTAGATTACAAGCTAATTATACTCGTTCCTTGATTTAAATCCTACATATCATTTATGTTCACAATACCAGTCAATTATAACGTACTAGTCATCACAAGTTCATTGATTTTGTCTTACTCGAATTATGAATATACTTAGTCAAACTACTACACTCATTGTCACATAATTTACACTTCATGAACAATAAGCTAAATATACATTCAATAATTCAATTCAAACATAATTGTGTTATTAATATGTTAAGGATTTATTTTAACATCTCATTATATGTCTAACATGTTTTATGTTCATTAGATTAAGTTACTAATACATTGCTAGATTTGAGCATTTTAAAAATTCATTTCTGAACATTCTCGCTAAGAGTGGCGTTATGGTATGTGGCCACTGCCAAGTGACATTAAAGTTAGCTCGGCACTTGCAGGCCACATGGCACAGTTAGGTGTTAGGCATGGAGTTGGCGCTGTGGCGCGAGACTCCAGTTTCAGTTCTGAAATTCGCAAAAATTGCAGAACATGGCCAAAAACCCCAAATTAACTTATTTTTACACGAATTTAGACATACCCAAACATTGTAATACACAATAACTAATACTCAACCCTTCTAGCATGATTTTAAAAAGTTAAAACATATAATTTACAAAATCAACACATGTAATTTCACTGTTCTTGATGTTCTTGAAGGTTTTGAACATAAAACATAAAAATTTACACTACGGATTCGTTATAACACCAAATCCATTCATTCAAGGTTTGTTTTCTTCGTTTTAACATGCATTAATTATATACGAGTCTGAATTTTATGAAACAATATATGTTTGACATATTAAATTTATGTATAAGGGTCATATGGCCATACTTCTATACTCTGTATCTTTTGAAGCAATAACATATGTTAATATTATGAAACTAATGCTATGGAACCATACAATAGATAGTAAAATACATTATAACGACATCTTATCACATATATGCACATAATCCTTACTCTTTCCAATTACACGAATTTAACAAAACTTGAAAGCCAAAACTTAAACAACGTAAATTTGAAATTTGGGGAAGAATAGATTACCCTTGATTACTCTGCTTGGATTACACAAGGTGATAACAAGTTAACAACTCCCAATTTCCACACTTCTTCTCCTTTAATCTCACTGATTCTCAAAACTCTCTCTCCCTCTCTATTTTGCTTTTCCAGACTTAGCAAATAATAAAACAAAAGGAAGACGTATATAATAAAGAACTGACGCGTTGTGGAGGTCAGTTACCCATCATGGGTTAACTGCCCTCAACTCCTACTAAGGCCATGTTTGGCTAGCTTTAAAAAAAACTTATACCCATTTAATTTAATTAACTTTTATAATATAGTTTAAATCATGTCACATCCAATTAGATAATAAATCAAACATCTAGTTTAATTTAATTCAAATAACATATAATAATTTCTCATTAATTCACATAGTCACATAATTAAATTTCTCATTTATTAATTATGTCAAATTATTAATTCTCTAATTAATTATTAAATTAAAATAACATTAGGCTTATTAAATATTTCTTTTAATTCAATAAGCTCACATAAATACAAACTTCGAATAATAAAATTTTTCACATTAATTTAATAAATATAACACATATAATTAAATTAATCTATCACAACTTTATCAATTAATTATTTAATCTAATAATTAATTCATCAAAAAATATTTATTTAATCCAATAAATATTAAAATTGAATTACAAAATCTCGGTTGTCACATAGTATATTATATGAACTTCAATATTATGCCTTTAGATCACTAAAACATCAAATAGAGTTAACATAATGGCCGGTCAAAGTAGGCTAGATGATCACGACTTGTGTTTTCTGGGTAACCTAGAAAACTAAAGACCGTGATCTCTGACATGGTTTGACCGGCATGGATCTTGATCGTGTATTGTTGTTATATGTATATTATGTAATAGATCTGTACCTCTACATGTTAGCTACACACTACAACTCTTAGATCACATAAACATTACACGAGCAACATGTAGTGGAAGCCCAAAGTAGGCTAGTTGAACTGTTCTTCATTTCTGGGTAACCCAGAAAATGAAGAACAGCTCTGACAGCTAATTTGAAGGCTTTGATCTTTTATTTGTGATGCAGTTTATTCATGATTGTTGTTGGATCTTGTAGTATTACACTAATACTACAAGATCAAGGTATTAGCTTGCCCAAAATCACACTGAATCAGTGTTTAATGTTTGGTCAAAGTGAGACCCTTGAACACAGACTGTCAGTGTTCTTGGTGCTCAAGAACATCTAACGCGACACTTACTGTCGCTAAAGGCTTTAGCGATAGACTTTTTAGTTTTAATTAAATTAATTTCTAAAAATTATTTAAAATAGTAAATAAATTCTGAAAATTATAAAATCAGTTTTAAAATTTATTTTTAAGTCATAAAAATTAACTTTTAATAAATTGGCATATTTTCCATAAATATTAGTAATTATTTGAATATTATTAATATTTGATTTATTTAATAAATACATTAAATAAATTAACTAAAATGATTTTATTATATTAAAATCATTTTAAATGACAATAAGGTATTTAATAATATTTTAAGTTATAAAATGTATCTTTCAATATTTTAATGTAAATTTTATTAATTATTTAATAATAATGATATTAGATTTATTTAATAATTATATTAAATAAATTAGTTTAAAAATGATTTTAATATTATAAAAATTATTTTAAATGAAAATAAAGAGTTTAAAGATATTCTAAGTTATAAAATATAACTTTTAATATGTTAAGATAAATTTCATTAATTATTTAATATTAATGATGTTATATTTAATTAATAATAATATTAAATAAATAGTTTTAAAATGGTTTTATTGATTTAAAAGGATATAAATGGTTTAATGATATTTTAAGTTATTATAAATGACTTTTAATATTTTAGTGAATAATACCTTAATATTTAAATATTAATGGTAATTATTTAAAAATAATTTTAAATATTTTAAAAAATCATTTAAGGGTAATATTAATACTTTAAAAATATTTTGAGTTATTATAAATTACTTTAATGGTTTCATTAATATTTGGATATTATTTAAATATTAATGATAATAAAAAATTTTAATATTTAAATCATTTAATAATGATTCTAGAGTTTGAAAAATTATGATAAATTATAATAATTAATTACAAATTATTATAAGTCATTTATAAATAATATGATTGATGTTTAAATTATGCAGGATAATCTTTAAGATACAGATTAGAGTTTTATTACCAAATAAACTCGATAATTACCCGATAGAGCCATCGGTACACCGAAATGTTACCGAAATTGATCTGAACCTATATAATTTAACTGTATAAGTGTTTGTTTGTGGCTTAATGACTGATATAACTATGTGATAATGTGATTAGGTTATGTGTTGATAATAGTATGATATATTATTCTAATCAATAGAACAATCTTATAAATGATAGGTCTTTAAATTAAAGATAAAACTAAGTTATGTAAGCAGCAGACCAGGCAAGTATCTAAACTATCCTTTACGTTGTGCAAGTATCTTTACCCCTTGCATTTACTTTATGCAATGGACATGAGTAAGAAAGTTTCATAATTATATTATCATTGTGCCATATTATTAAACTCTATTGTTATTGATTATATATCCAATCATTTGTATTCATACAAGTTCCTAAACTTTATTCGTTCATTGTTTATAAGTATCGTATTACTATAAGATTCAGACATATATATATATATATATATATATATATATATATATATATTTATGTTCGTTAAATTCAAAGTATGGTTATACAAGTGTCCTCACTTGGATAATTATTGTACATGTTGATACATACTTGTTGATTTCCAGTATGTATACCTTAATTAAAAATCATCTAAGCTATTTGACTCGGCTAGACACAGATTTAAGAATATCATTGAGTATGATAGAACACTATTGTTATCCAACCAAATTATTTTGGTTCAGATTCAGGCTAAGTATGAACATCCAGAATCTGGGAAACTTTTGTGTGCCTAAGGCGGATGAGATGAATGAGAATATCGTTCTGGTATGTAGTATTGATCAATACAGAGCATAATGGGCTGATCATCCCCTGTGCCCGTAAGTTATGACGGTTTACAGATGAAGTTCTGTTAAACCTTTTCAAAAATTAAAAATAATGTTCATAGTCTGTCGACTGCTCTCTATTTATAGTCAGTACATAGTTTCAAAAATTTGAAATAGAATTGTTATGTTGATTAGGATTGTTTCAATTACTTCACAACTATTGCTTCGTTGTAGAAGTGTCACTGAAAGAAAATATTTAATCCTTTCAGCTAATGTTTATTGTTTGCTATTACTTGTTGGCACTCAAATGCTCATTCTTGCTTAATTTAAATGTTTTCAGTTAAGTGTGACCAACCAGAGAGCTCTGCTAGGAACAAAGGGAAAGGAAAGCTGTCAGAATAAGTTGTGTTATCTTATGTAATAGCTAGACTTAAATAAGATGATGATATTTATTATCTATCATGTAATGAAATGTTTTAAGGTCGCATGCACTGGATTTGAACAACTCGATATGTAAATTAAGTTTGATATTTATGACAATATTATTATTATTTCGCTCAAAGAAATGGTATCGTGAAGCACTGAATTCAGGTTTCAAGTACCCGAGTTTGGGGGCGTCACAGGTTTTCTCTTCAAGAAGATCACCAGAAGGTCTTACTGAAGATATTGGAAGAAACCCACTTGCCATAGACAGTGGATGTTGAAAAGTTCCATCATCTGGTAGATCACATCTTCAACAGCAATGTGACATCCTTCACCGATGATGACATACCTCCTGAAGGGATGGGTCATTGCAAGCCACTTCACATATCAGTGATGTCTTCCGGATATGTTGTCGGAGGAGTGCTAATAGATGAAGTATCATCCCTAAACATCTTCCCCTATGCCACATTAGAAAGAATGAAGATCAATCTTAACAGGATGTGAAGCAGCCACATAATCATCAAATCTTTTGATGGATCTCGGCGAAATACTGTCAGAGATATTGACTTACCAGTGGAAATTGGTCCACATACATTCTACATAGCCTTCCAAGTGCTCAAAATCACTACAGGATATAATTTACTGTTAGGAAGTGTGATATCCCGAGTGTTCATGATAACGATCCTTAAAGAAGGAAATGAGCGGGTCAAAGAATATGTAATAGTCAAATATAATTGAGTCTGAGTAAAGGTTATGAAATAAAACTTACAAAAATTTATTATGAAGAATGGTGGGAGTAGGAAATATAAAACATATATTAAGGTAATGTATTGAAGTTATTCAACGAAGAGATTTGGTAAGAAACTTGAGGAAGGTAGGGTTTCGGTGATTCCGAGAACGGAATCCTTATAAGATGGGAAGAATGTAACAATCCAGAATTTTGTTTTATAATTTCAAATATTTATTGAATTAAATAAATATTTTAATTGATGTGTTTGTTATTTAGTAAATATTTGTTGGATTATTTATTAGTAAGTAAATAATTCATTATTAGTAAGTAAATAATTCGTGAGTTATAGAAATTAACTTAATTAAGATAAAAGAGTGATGAATTAAATTTATGAGATAATACTCTAATTTAACTCAATAACTAAATTAGAGAGTTATTAAGGATTATATGGATTATTATAATGTTATTTTAATTTGATTTTTTTTTTGTAATCAAAGTGATGTGTTAATTTATTAAATAAAATTATAATTATAATGAAAATTATAATTTTATTGTATTTGTTTATATGGTAAATGGATTTAATAAATTGTTATTAGATTTAATTTAATTTGAATATGGAAATTTATTTAAATAAAGTGTGACAATAAACTATATTATAAATGACTTATGGAAATAGATTAAAAGAGTTTTAATTTGGTTTTACCAAACAAAGCCTTAAAGCTTTTGAAATTTTAATTTTAATCTTGTTTTGCCAAACAAGGCTTAAAGAATGATTAAGTCATTATTTTAATAGGTTTTGCCAAACAAGGCCTTATGGCTTTTAAGTTTAAAATAAAAAAAATAACTGATAGGTATTTAGTAGCCTTATTATTATACGTCAGTTTATTTTTTTTATGTTAGCGTCTGTTTTAGTTTTACGTTGTCATAAGCCTAAGAAAGAACAGAAGGAAGAAAGAAGAGAGGAAGAGAAGTTCTCTGTAAATTGAGAGAAGGAATTTGTGAGGGTTATGGAAGGAAGAAACAAGAAGATTGTTCAAAATTTTATAGCTAATCAAAGGTAATAATCTAATTTTGAGTTTTAAGTATTATACTTCTTGAGTTTTCTTTGAAAAGTTGGATTTCTATGGTTAGATTGTTAAGAGATTGATGATATAATGTTAATAGATGTGTATAAATTGTTATATGTAATCTATAACAGGTTTTCATGTAATCAAATTTGTGGAAATAAGTGTTAGAAGAAGAAATTTGGTTTATGGCTTTATATATGTATTTTGGGTCTATTTTAAGGCTTAAATTGATGGTTAGATCATGTATATAATCTGAAATTGATAATAGATGTGTTTAGTACGTCGAGAAATGAAAAGAACGCAAGTTGAACGAACCAATTTGGTTGAGAAACGAATTCGTAGTTGATGAATTCGCTAAATTTGTCAAATAAGAACAATTAGTATGAACATGAGTTATAAATACATATTTGGGTTAGTTAATGTTTATGTTAGTTGATGGGTAATTGGTATGTTGTAGCTTTATGAGTTACGAATCCATAGAATCAAAAACGGACTAATTTGGATGAGTATAACTCATGTTATGATCATTGGAAGGAGTATGGGTCTGCAAAATTGCGAAGAGCAGAGCCTGAGGGGCTGTTCTGCGACTTGGGGGGCAGCTGCCCCCAAGGCCATTTAAGGCGCAGCTGTGCTGGACATCAGTGTCTGGTGCACTATTCTGACCTGCTATAGTAAATTAAGCATAACGTTTTCATACGAACATCGATTGAGGTAATTCAAGATGATCCGGAACGAGGACGAATAGACCTACAACTTTTATTCTTTAAGTTTTCAAATTGAGGTCAGGAACAGTAGTCAAAATTGTAATCTTTGTGATTGTTGTGTTTTCAGAGGCAATCGGAGGATGTCGGGCATGCACGTATGCAAGTGTAATGCTCTTGACGATAATAGATGTTGTTCTAAGTTATAGAACATGAATATTATGATGTATAATGATGCTTAACATTAATATATGATATATTAGATAAGTTGAATACGCATATTAAGCACACACAAGAGAGAAAATTTGGGCGTGTGACGAATAAACGTCGAAACGCCATGGTAAGTGTTAATGAACGTAAAGAGTGTTTTAAATCAAATGAAATGAATATAATAAGATATTGAATAGGTTAATATAAAACCAATAAGTGGTCCTAGCAAGACTTAAACACTTGAATGAACTTCGAGTTTGACTAAGAAGAAATATAGTGAGTTATAAGTCTAAAGTTAACACAATCAAATTGAACAATTGTGTATTAATAATAGGAAGTGTTATGAGATATAGAGTAAAGTTTACATTACAACTACAATGCATTGCTATGTGACTAATAGTTGATGTGAATGATTATATAACTGTGTAGGGCACGTGAAGTGCAGATAACTGTAAGTTGTTAAACTGTTATTGGTAAACAACGATCAAGGCAAGTCTTTCAGTTCCTATTTGTTATGTGAATTTGATTGTTTTAAATCTTTATTGTAAAGAGCATGATGTGTTATATATATGTTGAATGTATGAAATGTTAAAGTCAATTTATGACTACGTTGTTTGACTAAAAGTATGTTGATTGAGTAAGGAACTCAATCTTTATACTTGTTATATGAATTGTAGCATGTATGTTATGTTATTCCGATGTTTATGAGATATATGTTGAGCATGTTATTATATGCTATGTGATGCATGAAAACTGTTAGATTTTGCTGGACTGTCGAGCTCAACCTTGCAAATAACCACTTTTGCAGGTTCAAGATCCAAGGTAAAGTTATGTGTTACTTGAAAGATATGAATCAGATGTGATACTTGAAGATTTACACACTTTGGTTGTGTTATTATTATTTGAACCATGTTTAAGGTTCCGAATAATGTATTAATGTTAAATTATAATATCGTTTTGCAATGTAAACTATTATAGTATTAAAATGATTCTTATATATTTTGATGTAAAGGTTAAAGGTTTTGGGAACGAGGATAGTTTGTAATACAAAATTTTAATTATTCTGCAAATTTCAATGTTTGTATTATCGTTTAATGATGCAAAATTAGAGGTCGATTGTATTATTAACTACCGAAGTCGAGAATTAAATTGTATGAATTTTGGGGTCTTTACAGTTGGTATCAAAGCTGTAGGTTAGAAACCTTAGGTATGAGTACCTTAGGCTATAACCTTAGAGAAGAGAGGGGAAGGTAATGAACGAATAAGCTCAAATAGAGTTTGAACAATAAGAAGTACTTTAAGAAATTTTTAAAGAAGGGATTAAAACGTGCGTGAAAGGATTCAAAGAAGAATCTCACAGAGTTATAAGGAATATGAATGTGGGATTACCCAACTCCAATAATAAGAATGTAAGGTGATAATAAATAGATAATGTCTATAAGAGAAGAATGATAAAGAAGTTAAGAATCAAAAATTTATATTTAAGTATGGTATAATTGTACTCTTTAATAGTTGATGTATGGTATCTGGGCTAAACGATTCCTTCATAGAGCGGAGGTATATACGAACTAGGAACTCGGAACCTAGTTTGTTAGTTGTTTGTGGGAAACCACTCAGCGTACCATATTGAAACTATTAGTCACTCGATGTGTACCAAGTATAAAAAATGGATATGTATGATGAAAAAGGAAAGAAAGAGGATCGTAAAACAAAATGATCACGAGTTAAGAAAAGAATTTTAAGGGAGATGATTAGAGAATAAGGTCACGACGTGATCAGTTTAAGTTATAAAAGAAAGATGGTCTGTAATGTTTGAATAATTATAGCTTGATGCTATGAAGTTGATGTACTATGAAATAGTACGGGATAACTCACGAGGAGTTATAGATGATGTGGTACGAGGAATTCGTATCGAGCAAAGAGCAAGTTAAGAGTAAGATATAGTTAGATGGGATTTCAATTGAGGACTCATGTGGTGGCTGAGTTGTACAAATCTTTGTATGGGCGAGGGTTTTGTGCTTATACTCAGTTTATCACATTGATAATCATTGGAACGTTGGTGTCGTGATATCAATGTATATGTGGCGAAAAGGTGATTCTTTTCTCATGTGTATATTTGATAGTTAGAAACTATTAAGATTAGTTGGATATTATTAGGATTAGGTGCGGTTCTTAAAACTAATGCATATGGTAAGTTCGTGACTCATTATAATATTGTATGTTTTGAACCCCTCAGCGAATGGACGCTTATGGTCTGACTAGGACAAGTTCTTAAACTCATATTATTGTGGCAAGTTCCTGAACATCTAATGTGCGGTAAGTTTGATGAACTGGGGTATATTTAAGTGTGAATGGAGTATTGAGGATGATAGGAATAGATAGACCTATTAAGCAATGGATCATTATAGAAAAGTGGAGTTGATGGAGAAAATTAGGTATTCCAAATCTTCTAGCTTTGCTAGATTTTTGAAATTTATTGACTTCGTGCCGATGGTTATACTTTTGATTTTGGAAAAAAAAATGTTGGGTCACACTAGTGAACCAATTTTTTTTTAAAAAAATAGTGCTATTATTCGTATGTCTATGCTAATTGCTTTGGCTAGATAAAATGATTTGAAATATATCAAAATGTATTTTTTTTATATCATCAATGCATTATGGAACCTGGTGCAGCTATGATAAAAAAAATGATGGAATCATCGAAGCAGTATTACTTAGTTTTAGAGGTGATCTAAGGATCGTCAGCCCACTATGGTATGATGTAGTATGATAAAATCACCAAATGACGGAATCCTCAACGAACTGTAAATACAGTGCGGTATCATGATGTCATAAAAATATTTTTGAGATTTCTTTAAGATATGAGAATATATATGTATATGTATATTTTGATTGATGTCTGAATTGTTGTAGAAGTCTATGCTATTTGATTCAAATTTGCATTTAATATTGAAAGATGTTCATGAAATTCAAGCGTTTCTTGAAAAGTTATGCCAAACCAAATTGTTTTGGTGCGGATTCAGATGTTGAAAAGCTGAGATGAATAACCCTTTTATAGGGGATTACGCGGAGGCGTTGAGATGTTTATTCACAATACATTGTACGAAGGGTTGATCACCCTAAGTACGGGGGTCCCTATAGTCTTATGACTGTTAAAGTTTAAGTTGAAAGATTACTTATAACTATGGACATACGCATAATACTAAAATGTTTGTGCACAATACATCGCGTCTGAAGGGCTTAACACCCTAAGCACGGGGTCCTTATAGTCTTATAATCATTAAAGTTGAAGTTGAAAGATTACTTGCAACTGTGGACATAGTTCGTGGTCTTATGACCCTTAGCATGATTTGAAATCTTTTAAATTCTGAGTTATTCATACTTCTTCCCAATTATTGAGAAATTGTGGAAGATTCTTGCTATTCTAAAAGGTGAATGTGGTAAGGATGATATTCCTTAGAAAGAAGTGAGTCATAGAATGCGACACTGACTGATGAATATATTGAATAAGTGAGAAAAGAATTTTTTAAAATGAGAAGGAGATGAGTTATCAAAGAATAATGTAAAAACTTTTAATAGAAAAGTTTAATAATTATAGAAAGATCTTTGTGGAAAGAAGTGGTTATAGAACCCAATTGAATGAATAAAGTATTAACGTAAAATTTATTTTGATAGATTGAATGAATGAAGAGTAATAAATAAAATTTCGAGGACGAAATTTTTAAAAGAATGGGTGAATGTAATATCCCAAGTGTTCATGATAACGATCCTTAAAGAAGGAAATGAGCGGGTCAAAGAATATGTAATACTCAAATATAATTGAGTCTGAGTAAAGGTTATGAAATAAAACTTACAAAAATTTATTATAAAGAATGATGGGAGTAGGAAATATAAAAAATATATTAAGGTAATGTGTTGAAGTTATTCAACGAAGAGATTTGGTAAGAAACTTGAGGAAGGTAGGGTTTCGGTGATTCCGAGGACGGAATCCTTATAAGATGGGAAGAATGTAACAATCCAGAATTTTTTTTTATAATTTCAAATATTTATTGAATTAAATAAATATTTTAATTGATGTGTTTGTTATTTAGTAAATATTTGTTGGATTATTTATTAGTAAGTAAATAATTCTTGAGTTATAGAAATTAACTTAATTAAGATAAAAGAGTGATGAATTAAATTTATGAGATAATACTCTAATTTAACTCAATAACTAAATTAGAGAGTTATTAAGGATTATATGGATTATTATAATGTTATTTTAATTTGATTTTTTTAATCAAAGTGATGTGTTAATTTATTAAATAAAATTATAATTATAATGAAAATTATAATTTTATTGTATTTGTTTGTGGTAAATGGATTTAATAAATTGTTATTAGATTTAATTTAATTTGAATATGGAAATTTATTTAAATAAAGTGTGATAATAAACTATATTATAAATGACTTATGGAAATAGATTAAAAAAGTTTTAATTTGGTTTTACCAAACAAAGCCTTAAAGCTTTTGAAATTTTAATTTTAATCTTGTTTTGCCAAACAAGGCTTAAAGAATGATTAAGTCATTATTTTAATAGGTTTTGCCAAACAAGGCCTTATGGCTTTTAAGTTTAAAATAAAAAAAATAACTGATAGGTATTTAGTAGCCTTATTATTATACGTCAGTTTATTTTTTTTATGTTAGCGTCTGTTTTAGTTTTACGTTGTCTTAAGCCTAAGAAAGAACATAAAGAAGAAAGAAGAGAGGAAGAGAAGAAGTTCTCTGTAAATTGAGAGAAGGAATTTTGTGAGGGTTATGGAAGGAAGAAATAAGAAGATTGTTCAAAATTTTATAGCTAATCAAATGTAATAATCTAATTTTGAGTTTTTAGTATTATACTTCTTGAGTTTTCTTTGAAAAGTTGGATTTCTATGGTTAGATTGTTAAGAGATTGATGATATAATGTTAATAGATGTGTATAATTTGTTATATGTAATCTATAACAGGTTTTCATGTAATCAAATTCGTGGAAACAAGTGTTAGAAGAAGAAATTTGGTTTATGGCTTAATATATGTATTTTGGGTCTATTTTAAGGCTTAAATTAATGGTTAGATCATGTATATAATCTGAAATTGATAATAGATGTGTTTAGTACTTTGAAAAATGAAAAGAACGCAAGTTGAACAAACCAATTTGGTTGAGAAACAAATTCTTAGTTGATGAATTCGCTAAATTTGTCAAATAAGAACAATTAGTATGAACATGAGTTATAAATCCATATTTGGGTTAGTTAATGTTTATGTTAGTTGATGGGTAATTGGTATGTTTTAGCTTTATGAGTTACGAATCCATATAATTGAAAACGGACTAATTTGGATGAGTATAACTCATGTTATGATCATTGGAAGGAGTATGGGTCTACAAAATCGCGAAGAGTAGAGCCTGAGGGGCAATTCTGCGACTTGGGGCCTCAAATGCACCGCTCGAAGGCCATTTAGGGCACATATCTACGGGACATCGATGTCTAATGCAATCGCTCGACTTCATTGTAGTAAATTAAGCATAATATTTTCATACCAACTCCGATTGAGGTCGAATAGACCTACAACTTTTATTCTTTAAGTTTTTCAAATTGAGGTCGGGAACAGTAGTCAAAACGGTAATCTTTGTGACTATTGTGTTTTCGGAGGCAATCGGAGGGCGTCGGGCATGAACGTATGCAAGTGTAATGCTCTTGACGATAATAGATGTTGTTATAAGTTATAGAACATGAATATTATGAAGTATAATGATGCTTAACATTAATAAATGATATATTAGATAAGTTGAATACACATATTAAGCACACACAAGAGAGACAATTTGGGCGTGTGACGAATAAATGTCGAAAGCCGTGATAAATGTTAATGAACGTAAAGAGTGTTTTAAATCAAATGAAATGAATATAATAAGATATTGAATAGGTTAATATAAAACCAATAAGTGGTCCTAGCAAGACTTAAACACTTGAATGAACTTCGAGTTTGACTAAGAAGAAATATAGTGAGTTATAAGTCAAAAGTTAACACAATCAAATTGAAAAATTGTGTATTAATATTAGGAAGGGTTATGAGATATACAGTAAAGTTTACATTAAAACTACTATACATTGCTGCGTGACTAATAGTTGATGTGCATGATTATATAATTGTGTAGGGCACATGAAGTGCAAATAACTGTAAGTTATTAAACTGTTATTGGTAAACAACGATCAAGGTAAGTCTTTCAGTTCCTATTTGTTATGTGAATTTGATTGTTTTAAATCTTTATTGTAAAAAGTATGATGTGTTATATATATGTTGAATGTATGAAATATTAAAGTCAATTTATGACTACGTTGTTTGACTAAAAGCATGCTGATTGAGTAAGGAACTCAATCTTTATACTTATTATATGAATTGTAGCATGTATTTTATGTTAGTCCGATGTTTATGAGATATATGTTGAGCATGTTATTATGTGCTACGTTATGCATGAAAACTGTTAGATTTTGCTGGGTTGTCGAGCTCAACTTTGCAAATAATCACTTTTGCAGGTTCAAGATTCAAGGTAAAGTTATGTGTTACTTGAAAGACATGAACCAGATGTGATACTTGAAGATTTACACACTTTTGTTGTGTTATTATTATTTGAACCATGTTTAAGGTTCCGAATAATGTATTAATGTTAAATTGTAATATCGTTTTGCAATGTAAACTATTATAGTATTAAAATGATTCTGATATATTTTGATGTAAAGGTTGAAGGTTTTGGGAACGAGGATAGTTTGTAACAGAAAATTTTAATTATTCCGCAAATTTCAATGTTTGTATTATCGTTTAATGATGCAAAATTAGAGGTTGATTGTATTATTAAGGACCGAATCGAGAATTAAATTGTATGAATTTTGGGGTCGTTATAGGAAGACCTTGGATACATATGACGGGAGCCGTCCCATCCACTCTTCATCAACAACTTAAGTATATCATTAACAGTAATCTGGTCATTGTTAATGATGTGCCAGAGTATCCTGTACAAAGTGATATACCTCTCATCAGTGTCAATAACGAAGTTGAGCCTGTCAGCTTCCAAGCCCTTGAGGTGAGCAACACTCACTATCAACCCATTAGGGCTCCATCTTTGAAACCCAGAGTTTCAGCCGAGGTAATGTCGGCCACTCAAGAAATGATATCCTTGGGTTTCGAACCTAGATAAGGATTAGGAAATGATTAGCAAGGAATCAAATGCCCAATTTAAGTTCCCAGTCAGATAGGGATAGCCAGACTAGGCAACTCCCATGGGTCCAGTCATAAGAACCCGCACAAGCATACACCGGTTCCTTCATGTACAAGACTGTTGCCTAAACCTACAGATGCTAATTCTGTATAGCCTCTAAAAATAATTCTTGTTGCTGTGGCGGGTATGCTGTTTCCTAAGCTAATACCGATTAAAGGAAAAGAAGTTCTGATTCCAGACCCAGACATGGAGGAAAGGAATCAAAGGCGCAAATACAACATTAAGAGGTGGTTATCGAAGATGTACTTCCTGGCGCATACCGAGGGTATGAATAACACTACACCAAAAATGGCCTCTAGTGAAGGACAAATCCTTCACAAGACATACTATATCACTCATAAGTGATTTATTGCGAAGAAATATTTCCTTCACACGATTGCTTTAGACCTCCTCGCAATCAGGTATCCTTCGCTAAGTAGTAACTAAATGTTTTTTATGAATGATATATTGTGAATAACTTTTTTATTCACAAATTGTATTTGGTAATGGAATATTGTTATTTAGTAAAATATTGGTTTCCTTCACAAATAATATTTTAAGAAGGACTGTTTGAAATTAGTGAATAACTTTATTCCCTCACAAATAATATATTGTGAAGAACAAATTTATTTAACGAGAGAAAATTATCCTTCACTATTTATAAATTGAGAATGTATCTTCAAATTAGTGAGGGAAATAATCCTTCACAAATTATAAATTTATAAATAAAAAATTAATTGTTAAATAATAAAAATTCATTTGAAATTATAATTAATTTTCAAATTAATTGCTAAATAATAAAAATTCATTTGAAATTATAATTGATTTTCACGTCTGTCTACACCTGAAACAACCCAATAAAAGTTGGGATTTATAAGCTAAACAATGATTGCTAGATGCCAACGCTACAATACAAGAATTACAAGAGAAAAGGCATATGAGATCACTAGTTCAATATAATTCTAGCTGGAAGAAAAAGTCATGGTGTTTGTTCTTGATCTTCGCAGGTTACAAGTTTTACAACAGAGCGGGAACTTAGATTGTACCTCTTCAAATGCATTGCCAAGAACCTGGTTAACCCAATCGTCCACTTTGCTGCTGTCATCTGATAAACATTTAGCCACAAGAATCTGCTCCATCACTTTTGAATCAATCTCTAATGAACACTCTGAGCCAACAATCTTATGGAAGCACTGAGTGATTTCCTTAAGTTTTTTCTCTGCAACTGCATCAAAATCAAAAGACTTGAAAATCACTGTTTCATCCAACTGTCTAAGGAAATCTTCCAACCATGCCTTAGAGTTTTCAGAGATTAGATCGCTATCTGAATTCTCAACCTCGCTTGTTTCACTGTCTTCAACTGGAAGATTTAAATCTAAGGACATTTTTGATGTTGTGTGGGCTCGCTTCGCCACTTCCAAGGTTTGATGTTGTCTCAAAGTTCCATCAGTGGCAATTAGCTTTCTTTTGTTCATAAAGATAGGAGAAGAGCTACCATTTCTTGTGATATTTAGCACCCTTGAGTTTTGGGTTATGACATTGTCCCCGAGATCAAATCCCATTAGTAATTGGATTGGCCATCCCTTGGCGCCGAGTATATTTTTCTCTAAATATTTGATAGTTTCCTTTGTAGAAGAGAAATTTTGTTTCCTCCATAGATCTTGAGGTTGTAACAAAAAACGTGTTACCAATGCTAACTTCTCTTCCATGTGAATCGATAATCTACCAATCCTCATAGCATATGACAAGTTATTCGAACCTGTGGATCACTTTTATCAATATTTTCAAGATAGACAATGCATAAGGGTTTCTTTCTCAATTCATCGAAGAATATAATCAACAACACCATCCCTTTGAACTTTATATCATAATCATTCATTTCTTACGACCAAACATAGTGTCTATAAAGTTCATATTATCTTCAAAAAGAGATTTACACGATAAAGTCTTTCTGTCCCTCCATATAAAAATCTTAGCAAGAGCAACTGTGATTTTCTTCCTACTAAGCATATCGTGTCCAAGGAAATTGAACCATATGTCTCCTCGACTTGTCCCTTGCCTCTTTTCATTTCTTATTCTACAACGAGCTATAGTTTGTCTAATAACAATTATTGCTTCCACTTGATGGCCAATTTTATCAGCAAGAGTAGTGTAAAGCTTCTTAAAATCTTTTTCATCAAGTTGCCTGTTAAAATCAGAACAGGGGCAAGAAGAAGATTTAAATGTGTGATTTGTGATATTTGCAGTGACCGCGTCACCATTTGTAGATAGATAACCCGAGAAATTCTGCGTAAGCTTTCTCTTAGTTTGATTTGAAGGTTTCTCCATTACCATACTCATAATAGAAATCTTAATTCACAATCCTAAATCTATAGTCACTGAAGTTACCAAGGTTGGGGATGTCAAACCTTCACCAAAACTTGAACTAGACCAATTGTGAGGAGGAGATCTGAGGCCACCGAGCTCATCTTCAGTTTCTGAGAATTTCACATTCATGGATTTTGAAATTACGGGCATCAGATTGCTTGTTTTTTCTATAGATTTTTTCTCTAAGTCCACTAATCTGCGTGATTGAATAAGTTTGCAACCACTTACATTTGAAGATGCATTTGCTTTGTTGTGGTTGGAAACATTTCCTTCATGCCCTCAATAACTTGAAAGCCCACAACGGTTGGAACTTGGGAACATACATGATAAGTATTTAGTTTGGCTAATAATGATGTGTAATGAAGACGCTGGCAAATATTATCCCATTTCTTCTGTATCCCAACAACTTTTTGACTTAGTAACTTTAGCCTTAAAGCAAAGAACATGAGGTTAAGTGGCCAAAAAATACATTAATGCGAACAAGATGACAAGATTAGATAATCTTACATGAAGCATCTCAACTCCATCTGGGTTCATATATCTTGAGTAGTCATCCCACTCGTTACCATTACCAGTCCCATCATAACCTCCATAATAATATGAAGCATATCTGTTAGGAAGATAACACATGGTTGGATCCATGAAATCCGAGACTAAAGGAGTCAAAGACCGATCAAATGACTGGATCTGACCATTTGTTACATCATCTGAACCAACAGGAGGCTGCAAGAAAAAGAGATTCAACATAAGCAAGTTTAGTTGGTGAATACTGGTACAAACAAACATAAATTGATAAAAAAGATGTACAATATTATTTCAAAACACCTTCTTAGTGGGCTCTGGAATTTCCAATGTTTTGGTCTATGAATCCATTGACAACTTTTGCAACAAATCTGTAGCTTCTATGGCAGAAGAAGTAAATGTATACATAATTTTCAAGAGATGACCAAAAATATTTAATGTTACTAGTCTAATCCTATTAGGAATTAAAGAACAGTAGAACAACCGATAAATGTGAAATTTTAACTGAACCATGACAATTAAGGTAAATCTCGAGAGGAACAATAGCCATAACTTAGATAGATACAAGATTATAACATTCAAAATTCTACAAAATACAAAACAATAAAATTTAACTTTGTCTAGCTTCCATAACAACTTTAACAGATGAATAATTAATGAAAAGCAACAACACATTTAAAAATGGTAACTTTATGAACCATAGTCAATTCATTTTCAATTACTTTATCTGACATCTTAGACATATCTAATAGCCAAGATCAAACTATACTCAAGATCAATTCAATAGAATCAGCAAACAAATTAATAATTAACCAAAAATTCCAAAGATTCATGATATACAAATCCCCATGTATACCCAAAAACGAGATGGTATGTACACAGAAAAGTTTTAAAAATAATTAGAGAAACCCAGTTTGAATTGACGGAAACAAAAGATTTACAACTTATCAACCCCATTATTTGCAACTTATCAACCTTAATTACTGTTCACTTGAATACATTATGATACTAAGTTTGTCTCTTTGAACATATGTGTTGGAAGAATGCATATTTTGATTTGATGTTTAAAGTAAATGCTCATGATTATATGTAAAGTCCTTCAAGGAATATATGTACAAGGACTTAGTGATAGATCAAAATTGTTAGGTTGATCTTAGCTTTTAATGTTTATCATTCTATAAATGAATGTATAGATAAAGAGATCAAAGATGTTAGGTTGATCTATGACTTGAAAAAAATAGATAGGCCTTGAAGAGAATCACAGTCTATCAAGCTAATCAACAGAATTCAGAAGCTAAGGCAGGATCGTAGAGCTTTGAAGATCGTAGTATATCTACCTTGAAGGACCTCTCCAGAAATCGTAGAGTGGTCCAGATGTTTGCCGAAGCTAACTCAGAGATCGTAGTGTACTTTCAGAAACGTAGAGTTTGCAAAACGAGCAAGTGATGATCATAGTGTGCAAAGATCGTAGTGTGCAAATCCTTGAGAGAAGTCGTAGTGTTCTCTTCAGACCAAGCACCAATATGACAAGACACCACGATATGGATCGTAGAGTATCATCTGCCTTATGTCTGAAGCATCGAGCCCTACTTTTATTTAAAGACAAATTCCAACAAAAGTGGAATGGGTTTGAAACGTTGAAGTCCTCTCCATTCCCAACGGTACAAAAGATATCCTTAGTATTCAACAAAAGAAACGTATTTAAGAAGCTAAGGAAAGGACCATAGGACAGAGGAAAAACACCTTTTCAGGTGTTAGGTGAGAAAGCAAGCAGTCACTGTACGTGCGGTGGGCGAAATGCAATTCAGAAGGTGTGCAGAAAAGTCTCCATCAAAGTTTAGAAATGTCAAACGCATTTAATGCTTCAACAAAAGGCTTCAACGGATAGATTTTGAGAATCACATATATGCAGAACATATGCAGATGAGAAAAATCAAGTAAGCAATTGAACAAAAATGCATAAGAACACTCAACGCTCAACTCTACGATCAGAGAAAAAGAGGAAGCTTGTTCAGCTACTCAGTTCTTTCGAACAAATTCTTAACAGCAACTGAGTATCATCAATCACAAACTCGACAACTACCAACCAACTGAAGTAAGAGTTCCAAGTTAGAAGGACTTAAAGAGTTCTAAGTGAACTGTGAAGAACCAAGTCTGCTGGACTTGAAGAGTTCAAGAGTGAACTAAGAAGTTCCTAGCCTACTGGTCTAGAAGGAATCTATGAGATTCAGAAAGTGTAACAGATATCCTTAGTGGATTTCCTACTCGAGGAGTAGAAGAGTGGATTAGGAGCTTTAACTGCTCTGAACCACTAAAAACTGCTATGTCTATTATATTCGTGCTATAACTTCTATAACTGTCATAATTGCCTCATTCTCATTAATTCAAGATATCTAAAAGAGGGTTAAACAAATACTCATTCCACTGTGGATTAATCACTATCAAAACTAACTAGTTGAAAAGAAAAGTTTTTAAATATCTATTCAACCCCCCCTTCTAGATAACTATTGTGCCTTCGGGAACTAACAATTGGTATCAAAGCAGGTTCTATAATTTAGCATACAAAGCTTGAGTAGATCCAATGGCCCACTTACCAAGCAAATCAAAGACTGGAGGAGGCAGCAAGCCACCTATGTGCAACAAAGATAAATTTGCTAACTGGAAGGTTAAGATGCAAGCTTACATGAATTCAATAGATGAAGATCTATTTGAAACAGTTCAGAATGGGCCCTATGTTCCTACAAAGCTTACACCAACTACAGACGACCCAAACAGAATACAGATCAAGGTCAAATGAGAATGTATAGAAAATGAGAAGAGAGTTGTCCAACTCGATAAAAAGGCCAAGAACATCTTATTCCAATCCTTAGAAGATGATCTGTTTGAAAACGTGGTCAACAACAAAACAGCAAAGGAGGTTTGGGAAGCATTACTCATTATGCATGAAGAAACAGAAGAAGTCAGAGAAAACAAATGATCTCTCTTGACTCGGCAATATGAGATGTTTGCTCACGTTCAAGGAGAGAACGTCACTACCACCTACGAGAGATTTAATGTTCTGCTCAACTCTCTATGAGCCTATGGAAAGATCTATCCAAATAAAGATCTAATCATAAAGTTCATGAGAGCCTTACCAAGCAAGTGGGATGCCAAAACCACTGCCATTAGAGAATCAAAGAATTTACATTAAATGACTGTCCAACAGTTGCATGGCAACCTTCTCATATACGAACTGGAGCTGACTCAACGAGCAGAAACCTTGTCTGAAGGAAGAAAGAAGGATAAAGGTGTTGCTCTCAAAGTAACTGAAAATACCACCAAAGTCAACACTAAAATTGATTCTGACTACGATGAAGATGATGATGAGGACTTTGCAATGCTGGTGAAAAGACTAAGAAGGTTCATGCGACAAGGCAAAACCAGCAAGCCAAAGAAAGTCAAGAACTATAGACGACCGAGAGCAAATGAATGACCTATGCTACAATTGCAAGAAACCTGGCCACTTCATTTCCAACTGCAACAAACCTCTCAGAGAAGAACTCAAGAAGAAATCACATTCAAAAAAGGAATACAAAGATATTAAGAGGCCTCAGAAGAAAGACAAAGGCCTTGTAGCTGGAGGATCGTGGAGTGACTCAGACAATGACTCAAATCCAGAATCCGGAGATGATGAAGATCCTCAAATGGCAAATCTTTGCCTGATGGCCAAAAATGCAAGGGATAAACAGAACTCCAACATACATGAAGTAAGTATCGATGAGGTATTTGACTTCAACTCTCCTGATGTAGATATTGATGACCTAAGAACTGCACTGCATGGTATAACATCTGATCTATATCAATACATGAAGTGGTTTAGAGTTATGTCTAAGGATTATTCACTTCTTCAAAAGGAGAAAGAAAAGGTTCAAGAAGAACTGGAAATAGCCCTTCTCAGTACTGATTCTCTCTCCAAGTTTGAAGCTGAGAATAAGCTCTTGAGACAAACAAATGAGCTCAGTGCAAAAAGAGAGTCTAGTCTAACCTCCAAGATTGAGGATCTAGAAAAGGCAGTCTCTACATGGAATAAATCCTCTTCATCCATGGGCTCCTTAATCTCTAACCAGAGAAGTGTCTCTGATAGAACATGGTTAGGCTTTGGGGAATCTACCTCAGAGTCATGTGTGGAAAAAGCAAAGGAAATTAGCACTAGTAATGCCTCAGGTTTTAGTAGAGGCATTATATTTGTCAAATCGTCACAGAAGATTGAGCCTGTCAAACCCTACTTAGCTGATTAAATTCATATTCCTAGGAGTAAGGGATCTCATGCCGGTCTGGGTTTCAGAAAAGAGAAGAGTAACCTAGATACTACTCACCAACCTCGAAGGATCGTAGAGTCCAATAAGATCAACTCTACGAACGAACCGGTAAGGTACAGTAGAAGTAAGATATACTCCTCACAAATCATGAAACACGAGAACACATGGAAGAAGGAATATCAGCCTAGCAGGAGAGATGACTAATAACCCACAAAAGTCCAAATGGAGGAAGAACTTTCACACACACACAAACATGCATCATATCAAATGTTTTGTGTGCTACAAAATTGGCCACAAGGATGCAAAATGTCATTATAATTCCATGTATGTGAGACCCAAAATCAATCAGATTTGGGTCCCGAAGGGCACTAATAATGCAGGACCCATGCAAGTATGGGCACCAAAATGAAGGTTTAATGTTATTACAGGAAAAGCGCTCCACGATCACAACCTGGTATCTGGACAGTGGATGCTCAAGTCACATGACAGGGAACAAAGCCCTTCTGTCTGACTACATAGAGAAGGAGGGTCCCTCGGTCATCTTTGGAGACAACGGCTCTGGCAAGATAAGAGGCTATGGCTCAGCTGGAAATGATGCAGTATCCTTCAGCAAAGTGGCCTATGTGGAAGCACTACGACACAATCTTCTAAGCATTAGCCAACTCTGCGACAAGGGTCATCAAGTAACATTTCTCAACAATCAATGTCAAGTCCGAGACCTGAAGACATCTACTGTAAAGTTAACCGGAACAAGAAAAGGAAATGTCTACAAAGTAAACCTTGGACAATTAGGCTTAGACGAGACTATATGCTTTTTGGCTAAAGCATCTGAAGAAATGAGTTGGATATGGCATCGAAGATTATCTCATCTCAACTTCAAAAGTATGTCCAAATTAGCTTCAAAAGATCTAGTTGCGGGCTTACCCAAGTTTAACTTCGTCAAAGAAAGGCTGTGCAATGCCTGTCAACTTGGAAAGCAGACCAGAAGCTCATTCAAGAGCAAAACTGTCAACTCAATCGACAAGCCTCTGCAGTTGCTACATATGGATCTTTTTGGGCCAATACCAATGACGAGCCTTGGGGGAAAGAGATACTCTCTGGTCGTAGTCGACGACTACACTAGATTTACATGGGTGTTCTTTCTAACCTCAAAGGATGAAATAAGCTCCCAACTGATCAAGATGTTCAAGCTGGTGATGAACGAGAAAGGAGAGAAAATCAAGGCCATAAGAAGTGATCATGGCAGAGAATTCGATTTCTCAAAAATGGATCAGTTATGCACAGACAATGACATCAGTCACAATTTCTCAGCTCCACGAACTCCCCAACAAAATGGAGTAGCTGAGAGAAAGAACAGGACATTGATAGAAGCTGGAAGAACTCTGCTAGCAGCAGCCCATCTGCCTGAATACTTATGGGCAAAAGCTGTCAACACTGCATGCTACACTCAGAATAGATCACTCATACACTCTATGATTAAAAAGACTCCTTATGAACTGTGGAAAGGAAGAAAGCCAAGTGTCAGCTACTTTCATGCTTTTGGCTGTGCATGTTACATTCTCAACAATGGAAAGCAGTACTTGACAAAGTTTTAGCCAAAATTAGACGAAGGAATCTTTCTTGGATATGCCATAGACAGTAAGGCCTATAGAGTGTTCAACAAGAAGACACAGAGTGTTGAAGTCTCGATTCACATCATCTTTGATGAGACAGACTTAGACAAAATAGTGCCTCAAAACACTACGACCAACAGTTCAGACACTAGGAACGAGGTCGTCAAGCTCAACACTATGATCGTAGTACCAGACGGTGAAATCGTTGAGCAAGGAAATGAGATCATAAAGAGGCCTATGCCAAACAACGAGCCTCCACACCAAGAGGAAGAAATAGATCTTGAAGATCTAAGACAATAAGGCATAAAGACAGATGTCCCAACAGGAAGCAGATGGGCAAAAGATCACACTCAAGATCTAATCATTGGAGATCCGAGTGCAAGAGTCAAAACAAGAGCTACCACTCAAAATGAATGCTTTTACATAGCTTCTTGTCACAAATAGAACCAAAGAAAATAGAGGATGCTATAGAAGACTCCAGCTAGATAGAGGCCATGCAGGAAGAACTTAATCAGTTCAAAATAAGCAAAGTATGGAGATTGGTTCCAAGACCAAAGAATCATCATGTTATTGGAACCAAGTGGGTCTTCAAAACGAGATGGATGAAGATGGAGTCATCACCAGGAATAAGGCAAGACTAGTGGCCAAGGGCTATTCTCAGGAAGAAGGCATTGACTACGATGAGACATTTGCACCTGTTGCCAGACTAGAAGCCATCAGAATATTCCTTGCCTTTGATGCTCATATGAAATTCAAGGTCTTTCAGATAGATGTCAAAAGTGCATTCTTGAATAGTGAACTTCAAGAAGAAGTCTATGTAGAGCAACATCCAGGTTTCATCAATCCATCTCTTTTTAATTATGTCTTTAGATTAGACAAAGCCTTATGTGGTCTTAAACAAGCACCTAGAGCATGGTATGAAACACTAACTAACTTTCTTATTGAAAATAGATTCACTAAAGGTAGAGTAGATACCACACTATTTCTTAGAAAGCATAAAGATAAAGTCCTTTTAGTTCAAATATATGTTGATGATATTATCTTTAGATCTACTGATGAAAAGTTATGCAAGAGATTCTCCAAGCTTATGCAGAGCAAGTTTGAAATGAGCATGATGGGTGAGCTGAACTTCTTCCTTGGACTACAAGTAAAGCAGACTGATGAAGGAATCTTCATAAACCAAGCCAAATACATTAAAGACTTAATCAAGAAGTATGACATTGAATCAGCCTCTCCCATGAAAACCCCAATTGCTCCTGCAACCAAACTTGACAAAGATGAAAAAGGTAAAAGTATTGATATAACTCAATACAGAGGTATGATAAGCTCTCTTTTATATCTAACTGCCAGTAGACCAGATATAATGTTTGCAACATGCATTTGTGCTAGATTTCAAGCTAATCCTAAAGAATCTCATTTAACTACTGTAAAGAGGATCTTCAATTATCTTAAGGGTACACCTCACTTGGGGCTTTGGTATCCCAAGGAATCCTCATTTGAACTGACAGGATACACAGATGCTGATTTTGCTGGCTGCAAAATAGATAGAAAGAGTACCAGTGGCACCTATCAATTACTAGGAAACAGACTTGTGTCCTGGTTTAGCAAAAAGAAAAATTCAGTATCTACTTCAACCGCAGAAGCTGAATACATTGCTGCGAACAGCTGCTATGCCCAGATCCTATGGACGAAAAATCAGCTAGCAGATTATGGGTTTGAATTCAAATCCATACCTATTCACTGTGATAACACAAGTGCAATTGCAATAACTCATAATCCTATCATGCATTCTAGGACTAAGCATATAGAAATCAGATATCACTTCATTAGGGATCATGTGCAAAATGGAACTATATCTTTACAATATATTCTTACTGAAAACCAACTTGCTGATGTCTTTACAAAACCTCTAGATGAATCCAGATTTAACAAGTTAATAAGTGAGCTAGGCATGCTTAACTTACAACCATATATATATATATATATATATATATATATATATATATATATATGCTAGTTTAAGCTTAACTATCTGATTTAAAGGCTATGTTCAAAATCATAGACATGATCCAAGGAAGTCCATGATCATAGAGCTGAAGTGTCATAAAAGATATCGATCGCAGTGTCGACTTAACAATCGCGGTGCAGACTCAATGATAGCAGAGCTTCATCAACAAAACCAAAGGAGCACCCTATGATGATCAAGTACAAAACAAAGAAATCTCTCTGATAAGTGCCTCAGGGACAAACCTAACCCTTGATTCATTCAATGAGGTTGGCCCTTCCTGAGCTACCTTAAACCAAGAAGAATGCTAAGTCAAAAGTTCATTATGAAGACTTGGTCAGACTCTACGATTGCTATTCAGACTCGACGATCACAAGTCAGACTCGACGATTGTAGCTTAGACACAACGACTGCTGAACAGACTCAACGATGATAGAACACACTCGACGATTGTAGCTCAGACACGACGACTGCTGAATAGACTCAACGATGGTAGAACAGACTCAACGATTCCAAGGACCATCTTAACTATCGTAGTCCTCCCGAAGAATATATAAGCTTTGAAGGAGTTAAGGGCAATTCAGTACAATCCTTCTCAGTTAAATTCGTAGAGCCAAGCAGAATTTGACACATGTCCCACTAAGAAAAATGGAGAGAGGGAAGTTACTTGTACCATTTGAAGGCGCCTTTTTGAAATTAGAAGTTCAAAAGCTTATCCCTCTCCTTATCTCTGCAAGAAGAAACCCTAAACTATCTAGAAAGCTCAATCAACTATACACTCTACAAAGAAATCAATGGCGGCTTCCAACGTCATCTCCAGCTACAGACTCTGCTTTGACGAGTTCAAAACAGTTGAACCAAAATTTCACAAGACTTTGTCGTTATTGAAGAAGGCGGGTCTCGAAGAAGCTTTGGGTACAAACACTTTGATCTACCCCAAGCTAGTGAAAGAATTCTACAGGAATGGTATGTTTGAAAATGACGCTATCACTACAAAAGTCAGGGATGTGGAAATTAAGCTGAAGGCTGAATATATCAACCTAGCCCTAGGTTTCAAATCTGAAGGGTACTCATTCATAGATGGCATAGATTTCCATGAGGGACTGAAAAGAATGCATCACAAGAAATCCCCCTCTGTAAAAGGATATAAGAAGAAGGAGTTTCCTCAGAGGTATGAATTTTTAGCTGATAGTGTTGGAAAATGTATATGTTGCAAGAGTTCTAGTCATGACTCTGTAAATGAAGTGCAACTCAAGCTCATGACTGCCATATGTTATGGAATACAACTTAACTACGGAGCTCTATTGCTTGAATGGATTGGGAAGTGGATCACCAACTCAAAGAAGTCAAAGAGCTCTCAAAAGATGCTCTACGGGCGATTTATAAGTATCATTCTTCAGTCTGCTATGGGTGACAAAATTGGGGACGATGAAGGAGAAGCCATCAACCCAAACAGACGAATGACCTAGCAACTATTCATGAACTGGAAAAGGAATCCAGTAAAAAATGTGCGTATGATGTCTCGAATCCGATGGGAGGAAGCTGCGATCACGAAGAGTCGAGGATTCCGGGAAATATGTCGGTTATCGAGGAAGAAGAAGAAGAAGAAGAAGAAGAAGAAGAAGAAGAAGAAGAAACCAACAAGGAGGAACCCACTGCCCTGATCAGAAAAAACAAGGGCAAGAGAAAGTTAAAGGCCAGAATAGCAAAAGAACCCAGGGATTAACAACTGATAAACTTGTAGAGTCCTCTAACATTAAGACTCTAAGGATCCTAAGAAGGAAACAACAGCAGACTGAGGCAGAAGAAGACAGAGCTACCATATCACAGCTGCTGAAGAATAGTAAAACACAAATCCAAGAGGCCATATGTCTCTTCAATCGTAGAGTCTCTACCAATCGTAGAGACCAGACTGAACATAAAAGCTGCTGCATTAGATGTTCTGGCTGACCAACAAGACAAAACTAAAGTTCAAGAAAGTCCTGAGGCTGTGGCTCAGCCTAGAAAACCAAGAAGAAAACTGGTCAAGAAATATATTCTTGTCAATGGAGAAGTACTAAAAAGGGAAGATAAAGAATTGGCTGCTGAAAAGGAACACTCCAAAGAGACAAAGCTCAAGCTGAGGGGGAGACACCTGAAGCTCTTATGATAAAGAATACACCAGCTGTGAGGGGGAGATGCCTGAAGCTCTCATTCTAGAAAATGCTCCAGCTGAGGGGGAGATATTAAGCTTACAAGAAGATGATCAAGTTGAGGGGGAGGCTCATGACATCTCCATGGCATAAAAAGTGGTTCCTGCAGAAAATAAAGGAGAACCAGAGCAAGAGCCAAATGAAGCCATTGATATAATGGACTCTACGAGTGAATACAGAGAAGAGGAAGAAGATGATGAGGTCAAGATCATAGCTGTGGGCATAAATGGGTACAAAAGAGCTAACTATGGGCAACTATTTTCCTATCTACCCATGATGCCTTTCCATCAAGCTCAAATTCTAAACTCCTGGAATCACATGTTTTGGAGCTTCAAAGAATATCCAACCATCTTTGTGCTAGCTCATGGATTCCTAGGTAGTTTCAACTTTGCCAAGAAGTTACTCACCAATAACTCCTCTTCAAAGAATGAACATGAAGTACTGTCTATCCCAACCCTCTTCAAAGTTAATCACTTTCCATCACCCTCCTTCCATCAATTTTATGAATTCCCACGATGGTTGGACGTAATCCTACATCCACTAAATCAATTTCTAGTTGCAGAATCCCAAAATTCTATAACTGATGAACCAAATATGACAAACTTTACACTGCTCCCACCTTCCAGCCCCTCTACGATTACAGACTCTAACCCCAGTATAGAGTTCCAAGTCCAAATCGTAGAGTCACCTACTACACACACTCAAACACAGGCTCCTCCATCCGATATACCTTCCTCATCTAACAATGAATACTTCAACCTTGATCTTGCCTTCTACTCATTGCAAGATCATTTCAAAAGAACACCACCTCCTTCACACATTCCCCATCTCGATGAACTCCTGTCAAAGCTGCCCACCAAAGCTGATTTGTCAGCCATGTCCAAGGAAGTGATCAAGGAACTCGATGAGAGTCTTGAAGAACACACTAAACTCACTCAGATGAGATTAACTACAATGATCAATGCTGCAAATAATCTCCCAAGCTCCCTAAGCTCTACGCTCACTAAGAAACTTAAAGAGCTCATCAAGGAAATGATTCAGAGCATAAAGGACATGGATGACATTCATTTTCTAGCAGCCAAAAGACACAAAGACGATGTTCTTGTTTTGCAGAATACTCAGGAAGCTCAGAATAAACTGATGATGGAGAACTCCTCAATTTTACGTCGTACCAATTTCAAGACTTCTCGACGACATACTCATGAAAATTCTTCAACAACGGGATGCTCGATCTAATGCGCTGATTCAAGAAAATCGAGAGGATATTGCTCAAACTCAGAGTCAACTCAATGAGCTTGTCCAAGGAGTAACTCGCCTTTCAGAGGACATTTGAACCCTTGATGCTGACATAAAGCGGGAGAATAAAGGGAAAGGAGGAGTTCAAGGCAAGGGCAGAGGTCAATCCCAAATTTAATCTTCAAGGAATTCTCCTGCAAGGCAATTCCACCAACAAACTCCATAATCTAGCCATCAGACTCAACGATCTGATCAGCAGGAAGTTTTAATGGCTCAACCATTAAGAAGTCAAAGGCCTTCTCCCAGCTCTCATGAGGTGACAACAACAGGCCTAAGAATGCCAATTGGAGATCCTACATTCATGAATAGGCATGATCACAATCCAAGACTAAGCCCAAGTGAGCTGGAAGATCTAGCCAAGAGAGACGAAGTGAGCAGAAAAAGGAGAGCTGAGGAATATGCAAATCCTCCAAGAAGCAAAAGGCCGAAGAAATAGAGATAAGTTGAATTTTAATTCTTATTGATATAGTCAAACTTAAATGTAATATATATCTTCATACATCAATAAATTCATGCTTATTCTCTAGAAATTTCAGCTACTCACTAAAATATTTAGTCATATTTACTTTACTGCAACTGCATATAGAATTTGATAATCATGACAACAAATCTCCTTAGTTATGTCAACATCAAATAGGGGGAGATTGTTGGAAGAATGCATATTTTGATTTAATGTTTAAAGTAAATGCTCATTATTATATGTAAAGTCCTTCAAGGAATATATGTACAAGGGATTAGTGATAGATCAAAATTGTTAGGTTGATCTAAGCTTTTAATGTTCATCATTCTATAAATGAATATATAGATAAAGAGATCAAAGATGTTATGTTGATCTATGACTTGAAAGAAATAGATCGACCTTGAAGAGAATCACAGTCTATCAAGCTGATCAACAGAATGCAGAAGCTAAGGCAGGATCGTAGAACTTAGAAGATCGTAGTATATCTTCCTTGAAGGACCTCTCCAGAAATCGTAGAGTGGTCCAGATGTTTGTCGAAGTTAACTCAGAGATCGTAGTGTGCTTTTGGAAATGTAGAGTCTGCAAAATGAACAAGTGATGATCGTAGTGTTCAAAGATCGTAGTGTGCAAATCCTTGAGAGAAGTCGTAGTGTTCTCTTTAGACCAAGCACCAATATGACAAGACACCACGATATGGATCGTAGAGTATCACCTGTCTTATGTCAGAATCATCGAGCCCTACTTTTATTTAAAGACAAATTCCAACAAAAGTGGAATGGGTTTGAAATGTTGAAGTCTTCTCCAGTCCCAACAGTACAAAAGATATCCTTAGTATTCAACAAAAGAAACGTATTCAAGAAGCTAAGGAAAGGACCATAGGATAGAGGAAAAACACCTTTTCAGGTGTTAGGTGAGAAAGCAGGCTGCTGTGTCAATGGGCCAGAATGCAATTTAGAAGGTGTGCAGAAAAGTCTCCATCAAAGTTCAGAAATGTCAAACGCATTTAATGCTTCAACAAAAGGCTTCAACGGATAGATTTCGAGAATCACATATATGCGAACATATGATGAGAAAAATCAAGCAAGTAATTAAACAAAAACGCATAAGAACACTCAACGCTCAACTCTATGATCAGAGAAAAAGAGGAAGCTTGCTCAGCTACTCAGTTCTTTCGAACAAGTGCTTAACAACAACTGAGTAGCATCAATCACGAACTTGACAACTACCAACCAACTAAAGTAAGAGTTCCAAGTTAGAAGGACTTGAAGAGTTCTAAGTGAAATATGAAGAACCAAGTCTGCTGGACTTGAAGAGTTCAAGAGTGAACTAAGAAGTGTCTAGACTCCTGGTCTAGAAGGAATCTGTGAGATTCAGAAAGTGTAACTGATATCCTTAGTGGATTTCCTACTCGAGGAGTAGAAGAGTGGATTAGGAGCTTTAAGTGCTCTGAACCACTTAAAACTGTTGTGTCTATTATATTCGTGCTATAACTGCTATAACTGCCATAACTGCCTCATTCTCATTAATTTAAGATATCTAAAAGAGGGTTAAACAAATACTCATTCCGCTGTGGATTAATCACTATCAAAACTAACTAGTTGAAAAGAAAAGTTTTTAAATATCTATTCAACCCCCCCCCCCTCTAGATAACTATTATGCCTCCGGGAACTAACAATATATTTACAGCATCAACTTGTACTGATTTGGCGCATCTATGAACATAAAAGCAACAGTAAGAGTTACTTCTAATTGTGAGAAAAGCCAATATTAAAATTGTGATGGAAAATCTACAAACAGAACATAAATCTGACCCAACTTATTTGGTAGATTTAAACATGATACAAAAACTCTTTTATCTGCAGAATTGATAAAACATGATTAAAGGATCTCCACAACATAGTGGAAAAAGACACTTTCTCAACACGTGGACAATGAATGAAATGGCTACATTTTAATACATTTTGAGCTTAGATACTAAGGCCCTTCCCCAAAATTCACAAGCAAGCTATATCATTGGAAAATTACTAATGTGGTTCAGAAAATTGAAGAAATCAAATTAGAACACAAGTAAAAGTGATTATTTTATATATATGGGTTACCAAAACAAAAAAAAAGAGAGAAATACCAAAATCATATGACTACTCTCTCACTAGAATATATCAGGCAGAACTCCCTAATCCTTGGATTATAGTATGACCCTAAACCGATCAATCCATAATATCTTACTGACATACAAAACATATGTAAAAAAATTGTTAGACTATAGTCTATAAACCAAATGATAGTTGAAGAAGCTAAGAAAAGAATGAAAATAGCTAGTGTAAGTAATGTTGTATATATTAGATCATTGTTTGTTATTAAGTTTCTTATAGTGATATCTTTATATGAAAAATTATTGAAATGGTTAAATGTATAATTTTTTCAGGTTAGATACTAATGCCCTTCCACAAAATTCACAAGCGAATATATATCATAGAAAAATACTAAAGTAGTTCAGAAAATAAAAGAAATCAGTTAGGGTGGAAAATTGACATACAAATGGTATCTTAGAGGCTTTGTCACTCCAAACAGCCATTAGTCCAAGTGATGCAAAAAAACTCAAACCGCCACACAACCAAGCCAATGCTTCATACTAAGGGAAAAAGGAATTAATTAGTAAAAATCAAATATTCAAAATAAAATTACATAACCATTATAAAGTTGGAATCTTTGATTCCCCAATAGAAAAAAAATCAAATTAAGTGAAGAAATTCACCTTCCTGATTGTATTTGCAATACGATCGATACACTATTCAGGGAATGCAGTCCCATTGTCCCAAGTTAGCTCGTCATTTACAGAAAGCTGAGAGCAAGCCGAATAATAGACATAATTTTGTTAAGGTTTTGTAATTGGGGTAGCAAATTCAAACAAAAATTAGGAATAATACCAAAGAAATATTTTAAATCATATAAACATACAAACACTATATAATTAAGTATGAAGTATGTGATTTAAGGTGAAAAAGATTACAAGTTTATTGGGGACTATGTGTTTGCCAACGGGGAGGCCTATGCCGAAGCGGAGGCAAATAGAGGAGCTGATGGAATGGGAAACGATGCCATTTCAGTGATGCCCCCAAAATAGGTATACATCACCCATATTGAGTCGCTAAATACATGGTACAGAATACAAATACAAACTTAATTATACAAACGTCGTGTAATATACGACAAAACATAGCTGAGAGTTTAAACAGGAATATTGCCTTCTAGACAATATCCACTCTCAAATAGAGTCCTCATTACATTTATTGTCACACTATTTTATAGAATAGTGAGGACTACTATAACACCATCTCGGACCATCACTCCATTCCCCGACTAGTCCTGGCTATGTTCTCATTTCCTGAAGAGAACAATGAAAGCAAAAGGGTGAGCTCAACTAGCCCAGTAATAAATATTATGACTAAGATAATGCAGGATAAATTATCATTAGCCTTCAACAATGTTAAACTGATAAAATATAATAGACATCAAGTTTAACTGCAGCGAAATAAGCAATCCATTAGAAGAGTCAAGTAGAGCATGATATCTACTATATTTTATGATTTAAAATATTTTCATCAATTTTTATTACTGAGACTCAGCTTAATAAATAAACCACATCATCGAGTCATCCCTGCACTACGGGCCAAGGATATTCAATAAATCATCAATGGTCATAATTATACCGAATAATCCCTGGTCATAATCATACCAAAAACTATTCATCAATGTACTACAGGCCACTGAGGACTTTTACCACATCATTTATAACATTACAGGTCATGATTATACCGAATGATCCCTGGCCATTATCATACCAAGTCCATCTATGCACGTAAGCCAAAGATGACTTTCATCACAATATAAGCATGAGGATGATGACAATGACATAATAATTCAATAAAACAAGTTCAATAATAAATTTTAAAGATTTATAAGTTAATTTATCCTAAAATAAATTACGTCCAAATTGTCAACATGATACTGCTTTGTGGAGTAAAATTCAAGAATGCTCAGAAGAATATTTTCATGAAAAAGATACTAGATGAAGCACAAATATCCAGGATATTCTACTAATTTTATGGAGTATAAAAGCCAAAACTTTAACCAATTGAGTATAATAGAATATATGAAACTACAAATGAATTTTTGCCCGCCATGCGGTTATCCACGTAGACAGATCATTTCCACAATTTAAGAAGGAATGAATACGAAGGATCATTCACCATGCATGCGGTAATCCATATAGACAGGTTATTCCAACATAATAATAAAGAATGGAATAACAGAAGAATTCACCAGGCATGCGATAGACCGCACAGACAGGATGTTCCAACAGAATAATAAAGAATGGAACCAGGTCATGCGTAATCCGAACAGACAGGATGTTCCAATAGAATAATAAATAATGGAACCAAGTCATGCGTAATCCGCATAGACAGGATGTTCCAACAGAATAATAAAGAATGGGATAACAATAGAATTCACAATGCATGCGATAGTCCGCACAGACAGGTTATTCCAACAAAATAATAAAGAATGGAATAATAGAAGAATTTCACCATGTATGCGGTACTTTGCATAGATAGGTTATTCCAACATAATAATAATGAATGGAATAACAACTCTTATGAGTATTGAAAGAAAATAACTCTCTTCATGAATACAAAAGAATAATACCCCTTACCTTAGAAGAAGACTGCATATTGGAATAGTGATGTAGCAGACTTCTCTTCTTCTTTCTCTCTATAATTTCTCTCTATAATAATTGCTCTATAGCTTTTGTGAATTAGTGAGAAATGAAGGAAGAATGAGCTTCTACTTATAGGAAAATATAGTTTCGATAATTGCACATTTTGGGGCTCAAAATATTACAATATAATAGCTTCCTCTTTTTCTTCATTTTTAATTTAGTCCTGCAAGTATTATTAAACTTGCATCACCTCCCCTAATAGTAAATCATGTGAATTAATAGTAAATCATGTGACTCAATAGTTCTAAACATGTGAAAAAATTAATTATATTATAGTATCTTCATCTATACTGTGAGACCCTGAATTTTATGAAATAAAAGTATTCAATTTTGCTATTTTGGTGAATAGTTAAATTGATAAAAGTTTAAAGTTAAGGGTAACATTTGAAAATTTTTCAAAGTAAGTGATGATAAAGTTTTATTTTATTAGCTCAATTATTGCTACAGTAATTGTTGCATCATATCTCTCATATTATTGATTCGATTATTGTCACAAGATCATCATACGCATTATATGATATATTATTAAATCAATAATTGAGATGAAAAAGTTATTCATATTATTAAATTGATTTGGTGTCAAGAAGTTACGCAAGAGGTTTGATAATACTACCTTATTGGAAAGCCCCTCTGACTAAGTTAAAAGTTATGGATGAATAAGTTAGTGTTGATTAATATGATTTTGGAGTGTATTATTAGTGTAGTGAAATCGAATTGATAATTGATGTCTAGGGTTTATATTGATAAATCGGGTATTTTCACTACTAATTCACATGCTTAGAACTATTTAGTCACATGATTGAACTATTGATTCACATTATTTACTATTAGGGGACATGGTGCAAGTTTGATAATACTTGCGGGACTAAATTAAAAATGAAAGAAAAGTGGAGGTATTATCTTGTAATTTTTTGAGCCCCAAACTATTGTAATTATATTAAACTATATTTTTTATAAATAAAGAAAAGTTCATTCTTTTTTGAGCTTCATTTCTTCATTTCACCAATTCACTAAAGATTTAGAGCCATTATTATAGAGAAATTATAAAGAGAAAGAAGAAGAGAAATCTGCTACCTCACTATTCTAGTATCCAGTCTTCTTTTGAGGTAAGGGATATTATTTGTTGTACTCGTAAGGGGTATTATTTCTTTCATATTCATGAAGAGAACTTCAGATATTCCATTCTTTATTATTATGTTGAAATAACATGTTTATGCGAAGTACCGCATACATGGTGAAATTCTTCTATTATTTCGTTCTTTATTATTCAGTCGGAATATCCTGCTTGCATGTCGTATTACACACGACTGGTTCCATTAATTATTATTCTGTTGGAATAACCTGTTTGTGCGGTCTATTGCATGCATGGTGATTTCAGTTGTTATTCCATTCTTTATTATACATTTGGAATATCCGCAGTGCGTCAATTTTGCGACTTTAGTTACGTTCGTTTATTATTATTCATTGGAATATCCTGTCGATGCGGATTACACCTGACCTTGTTCCGTTCGTTATTAGTCTATTGAGAATAACCTGTTGGTGCGGTCTATTGCATGCATGGTGAATTCTTCTGTTATTCCATTCTTTATTATTCTGTTGGAATAACCTGTCTATGTGGATTACCACATGCATGGTGAATGATCCTTTATATTCATTCCTTATTAAATTGTGGAAATGAGCTGTTTACGTGGATTATGATGAAAGTCATAATAAAAGCATTGGACTGATGAAAAATCATGGGTATATGAAGTATTAGTAAGTGTTATGATGAGTTATGTTGGTTATTATGAGAAAACATGAAAGTTTCTTAGAAATCACAAAGGGTTGAAAAATCAGATTTTGGTGAAAATGGAACATGAAATTTAATTTGACCATATCTCCTATTATATTTCCAATTTTTGGAGTGTGGTCAAGTTCTAGAGTTAGATCTATGAGTTTCTTAACTTATCCAAGTGGAATCACTGGAAAAGGTGTTGTAGATTTTCGTGTGGACTAATTTTAGCAAAGCACGAAAAAGTGAAAAATGGGAAAATAGCTACTGCCAAAATTTTTAAAAGGGCATTTTTGTCCACTTAATTTGTGAAAAAAATTCCGGCCTTTTGGGACATGAAAGTATATGGTATAAAGTACCTCCTGTCCAAAAATGAGCTCATTCCGACTTAAAATGAGCAAGTTATGACCATTTCAATATTTAGGTTTTTCGACAAAAAATGCTATAACCGAGAGTTCTATAACTCCGATGACCATGAAATTTAAACTGGAAGCTCATGTTAACATGTGTAAGATCTTGCCAAGATTTGGGAATTTCTGAAGTTAAACTTGAGGTAGCTAATTTCTTAAGGAATTAATTAGAAATTGATTTTTGAAAAATAGTAAATGAATTTTAAAAATTCCGAGAAAAATATATGTTCATTATGGGACTATATTCTACTAAATCCTAGAAAAGAAATATTTTTGGGACTGATTTGGTATTTTTCATGAAAATAGTTTAGTTACGAACATATGAGTTAAATATGTTATGTGAATTAACAAAGTTGGAAAATAGGATTTTATGGCTTGGAAATCCTATATAAGGTATATGCATATTTTTGATGAGGGATTTAATCTTTGGTGATGAAATCTTATGAGTAAGGCATTTTCGAATGATTAAATGCATTATTTGGTAAAGTGTAAACAATTGAAATAAATTGTTTATAAGTTTAAGAAGTGATTAAAATATTGTTATGATATTAATAATATTAGATTATGAGTGGTTGATAATATTTGGATAAATTTAAAGTCTTTAATATTTATCCTTGTTTTTGTTTGATTAATGCTTATATCATTGTCATCATTCTCATGCTTATATTGTGATGAAAGTCATCTTTGGCTTACGTGTATAGATGGATTTGGTATGATTATGACCAGGGATTATTCGGTATAATCATGACTGTAATGTTATAAATGATGTGGTAAAAGTCATCTTTGGCCCGTAGTGCATAGATGGACTTGGTATGATTATGACCAGGGATTATTCTTGATAATCATGGCCGTGTAATCTGAAAACATGAATATCCTTAACCCGTAGTGCATGGATAATTCGTGGTCGTGATACTATTAAGCTGAGTCTCAGCATTATTGGTTTTACAGTTGTATATCTTTAGCTTGTAGTGCAAAGATGAACTATTGATTATTGGTTATACAATTGTATATCTTTGGCCATAGTGCAAAGATGAATTTATTAGTATGATTATGAGCAGGAATTATGATTTGGTATAACCATGATTTTTGATGTTTCAAGTGAAGATAGGTGATATAAATTATCTTCATCCTAGGTGCGAAAAGGAATTCAGAATCACAATTATGATTATGATTTATTCATATGATTGTGGACAGGAATTGATGATTGATGTTACAGGGATAAAACATTATTGGTGGACTTTTAACATGGAGAAGATAATAGACCTGATGGTCTATTTGACTCTTTTAATGGATTGCTCATTCCACTGCAACTATGTTTGAAAAGTTTTATCATCTACCATATGTTCTAAATCTCTAATTTATTATTGACAAAAGCTATAGATAATTTAATTATCTTTAGTTATGATATTATTTACTGGGCTAGTTGTGCTCATCCTTTTGCTTCACAATTCCTTTCAGGTAATAAGAACAGTGGTCTATAGCTATTGAGCTTCACCCTAAATAGTATGGAAATAATTTTATTGAGAACTTTAGATAAGTGTGTCGTATTGTATACGTCATTTGATATTTAATTTTGGTGAACCGAATAGGGTGAGGCGAACCCAACTTTGGAAGGGTATTTTTTCACTATCATACAAGATGTCTAATGACATACAACCTCGTGTTATCATAAGACAGGGTTATGCACATCCACTTGCTGAGTATATCTACGAGCACTACCTATATGATCTTGGGGTTTATTTGAAATATAATTTTCACTTGGAGACAGTGGAGATAGTTATATGTCAAGAGAAGAATCACCATTCGAAGGAACATGATAGTAATCTTCTCATTTTTCTTTGGGGTTTATTTGGTCAACCAAGGATAATTCTCTGGACATATGATATCTATCATAACTTAGATTCATGACCTCCTATGTACGAAGGTTTCCTTGAGCACTTTCAAAAGATTTTAATTTCTAAAACAGTTTTTGTGACACCCCCAAATCTGGTACTTCCATTTCCACAGGATTTGGTGTTCACTGTACAAACATTATCTATCTATCTACCCATAAATAAAATGCAAACCATACAATATATAGAAATAATAATAAAATCTCTCCCCTTATGGGGTTACATCAACTGAATAATAAATAAATCCCAGGTTACTCTAACCTTAAATTATCTGTGCGGAAAACATAAACAAATAAGTCTTAAGTAACATCAAGTCTAACTATCATTACATAATCACATAAATAAATAGTCTTCATTACTTGCTAAGCTTGCCCTTGCCCTTACTAGTGGAAGATTCATCTGCTCTTTCATTCTTAACTGCAATGTTAATATTACGCAAGAGTGAGCACGATTGCCCACAAGTATAACAATATAACAATGAATAATAATATGCGAGGGAAATAATAACTTATGATATAAAGCTCAACTTTTGAATCAAGAATGAATAACTAGAATGAAAAGAAATTCTGAGGGTCATAAGACCTTGAACTATGTCCTAGGTTGTCAAGTGTTTTTACTTGAAACCTTTAACAGTCATAAGACTATGCACTCTTCTTCTCGTACTTAGGGGGATCAACCATTAGTACCATACTATGCATAATATCTTAACGCTAAAGCATAAATAATCCCCTATATAGGGTTGTTCATCTCAGTTTGACATTCAAGTCCGCACCAAAGGAAGTTTGGTTTAGATAATTCATCAAGGGATTTTGAAATTTAGAACGCTCATTAACTATGGACTAGTCGAATCAATAAGGGTTCGTTAGTCTGACAAGGTTTAACAGTAAACGAATATTTAACTTGAATAACATCTCAAAAGGTATACGATAGAATAATTCATGTATAATAACATCATCCTTAAAGATTAATAAACTTTAATATACAAGACAGGCTTGATCAATAATAATGAGAACTTGCTCAATATCGAAAGATGAATTAATTAACTTATATAACGATAACAAGTAGGGTTAGGAAACTTGCTCATGAAAGTTTAGGGTAAGAAACTTGCTCAACGTAAATGTAGAGTTAGAAAACTTGCTCAATGCAACAAGATAAGGTTTAGAAACGTGCCTCGTGCGTAGATTACACGTTAATAAAACTTGTTCTTTGAATTAAATCCTACATACCAATTACGTTCACAATACCAGTCAATAATAACGCACTAACATCATAACTTTACTCTTTGTTTAACTCGAATTCATGACTATACTTAGTCAACTATTCACTTAGTGTAAAATTAAGACTTTATAAAAAATAAACTAATTATGCATTCGATCATTCAATCCACACGTAATTGTGTTATAGACATGTTAAGAATTTATTTTAACATCTCATTATAAGTCTAACAAGTCTTTATAATCATTAGACTAAGTTGTTATCACATTTCCATACTTGTACACTTTTAAAAACTCATTTCTGACCATTCTGCTAAGTGGCGCTGCGATGCCACTTTTGTCTTTTGGTCTTGTATTTGCACTGCATTGCAAGCTATTGCTTGGGACACTTAGCTGCTGTGTTGGACACTTAGTACATGCCGTGCGGTGGCGCTACAACGAGAGAAATGAACTAGGAGTTGGCGCCGCGGCGCGAGACTCCAGTTCCAGTTTCTGCAATTCGATGGGAACTCCTCTTCTTCCTCTTCTTCTTCCTCTTCCTCAAGATCCTCCTCTGGATCTGTCTCTGGCTGATGCTCCTGACCAGCAACAGTGATCAACGGAGATGGCTCTCTCTGTACCAGCTGTTCCCTGACGACATGAATCTCTCGGGGCTCCTCCTCTATAGGTATTTGGGGTTCCTCCTCCTTAGCTCGACTAGCTCCTCCAACATCCGACATCCTGACAACAAAATTTTTAGTTTTAGTTACTAATCTGTGCTAGTGAACACATAGATTAGCACATAAGCACATAAAGTCTTTTATTATCTTCAATGAATTTAGAAATTCATTTCTTAGAACTCGATAAGAGTTTATCACCACTATGTTCTCGATCTTCTACAAGGCTATTACCTAAGGTTGTTCCCCCACCTAAGGTTCATAACCTACAGCTTTGATACCAACCTGTTACACCCCTAAATCTGGTACTTCCATTTCCACAGGATTTGGTGTTCACTGTACAAACATCATCTATCTATCTACCCATAAATAAAATGCAAACCATACAATATATAATAATAATAATAATAAAATCTCTCCCCTTATGGGGTTACATCAACTGAATAATAAATAAATCCTAGGTTACTCTAACCTTAAATCATCTGTGCGGAAAACATAAACAAATAAGTCTTAAGTAACATCAAGTCTAACTATCATTACATAATCACATAAATAAATAGTCTTGATGATTTTCTAAGCTTGCCCTTGCCCTTATTAGTGGAAGGTTAAATACTACTCTTTCGTTCTTAAGCGCAATGTTATTATTACACAAGAGTGAGCACGATTACCCACAAGTATAACAATATAACAATGAATAATAACATGCGAGAGAAATAATAACTTCTGATATAAAGCTCAACTTTTGAATCAAGAATGAATAACAAGAATCAAAAAAAATTCTAAGGGTCATAAGACCTTGAACTATGTCCTAGGTTGTCAAGTGTTTTTACTTGAAACCTTTAACAGTCATAAAACTATGGACTCTTCTTCTCGTACTTAGGGGGATCAGCCCTTAGTACCATACTATGCACAATATCTTAACGCTAAAGCGTAAATAATCCCCTATACAAGGTTGTTCATCTCAGTTTGACATTCGAGTCCGCACCAAAGGAAGTTTGGTTTGGATAATTCATCAAAGGATTCTGAAATTTAGAACGCTCATCAACTATGGACTAGTCGAATCAATAAGGGTTATCTAGTCTAACAAGGTTTAACAGTAAATGAAATTTAACTTAAATAACATCTCAAAAGGTATACAATAGAATAATTATTGTATAACAACATCATGCTCAAAGATTAATAAACTTTAATATACAAGACAGGCTTGATCAATAATAATGAAAACTTGCTCAATATCGAAAGATGAATTAATCAACTTATATAACGATAACAAGTAGGGTTAGGAAACTTAATCATCAAAGTTTAGGGTAAGAAACTTGCTCAACGTAAATGTAGAGTTAAAAACTTGATCAATGCAACAAGATAAGGTTTAGAAACTTGCCCCATGCGTAGATTACACGTTAATAAAACTAGTTCTTTGAATTAAATCCATCATACCAATTACGTTCATAATACCAGTCAATAATAACGTACTAACATCATAACTTTACTCTTTGTTTAACTCAAATTCATGACTATACTTAGTCAACTATTACACTTAGTGTAAAATTAAGACTTCACAAAAAATAAACTAATTATGCATTCGATCATTTAATCCACACGTAATTGTGTTATAAACATGTTAAGAATTTATTTTAACATCTCATTATAAGTCTAACAAGTCTTTATAATCATTAGACTAAGTTGCTATCACATTTCCATACTTGTACACTTTTAAAAACTCATTTCGACCGTTACGCTAAGTGGAAATGGTTGTTTTTCACTTTTATCTTCAGGTCTTGGCGGCCATGATCGGACACTTGGCGCCATGGCTGAGAAATGAACTAGGAGTTAACACTTGCACGACGAGACTCAGATTCCAGTTCTTTACAATTCGCGAAAATTGCAGAACACGACTAAAAATTTCCAATCAACTTATTTTTACACGAATTTAGACATACCCACATGCTAGAATTCATAAATAATCAATACTTAACATCTATGGTGTGATTTTCACCCATTAAAACACATAATCATAGGATTAAAGCATGCAAATTGGACTGTTCTTGATGTTCTTGAAGTTCTTGAACAAAAACATGGATTTTAATGCTACAGATTCGTTATAAAGCCAAATCCAACCATTTAAGTTTATTTTGTTCATTTTAACATGTATAATCATATCAATGTGTGAATTTTAAAATAAATTATATTTGACATATAAAATCACGTATAAGGCCATATGGCTATATCACGTACTCTGAAATCTTTTACTAAATAATTTCATGAAACTGAAGATATGGAAACCCATATAATATATATTAAAACATGCTATACTACTCGAATCATTACATATATTCTTATATCAACTTTCCAATTTACAAAGATTCACAGAAGACTTAAGCCATATTCATGAAACTTAAAGGACGTAAAAATAATAATTGGGTTGAAGAGATTACCCAAGCGTAGATAAAATAATAGGAGATGAATTAAAGCCTTCCTCAATAATTCTCAAACACCAAGCAATCTCTGTCAACAATTTTCTCAAACTCTCTCTCTGTGATATTTTTATCAGACTTAAAAGAATAATAGAAAAGAAGAAGACGTATGATAAATAGAAAAGGAACTGACGCATTGGTGGTCAGTTACCCAGTCATGGGTTAACTACCCATAACCTCCCTTAGTGCAATGTTTGGCTAGCAAGAAAATAATTTAAAAACCATTTAATTTAATAGAGCTTTATTATATAGTTTAAATAATGTCACCCTCCTTTATAAATAAAACCAATATCTAATTTAATAAAATATAATAATTTCTCAATAATGCATATAGTCACATAATTAAATTTCTCATTTAATAATAATATCAAATTATTACATCTCTAATTAATAATTAAATTAATTAAAAAAAATAACATTAAGCTTATTAAATATTTCTTTTAATACAATAAGCTCACATAATCACATACTTCGAATAATAAAATTCTCCACATTAATTTAATAAATATAACACATATAATTAAATTAATCTATCACAACTTCATCAATTAATTAATTAATCTAATAATTAATTCATCGAAAAATATTTATTTAATCCAATAAATATTTAAATTAAATTAAAAAAATTCGGTTGTCACAGTTTTTGACTGTACCTTTATGTAAGGTGCAATTGTGACATGAGTCAGAGTAGGTATATGTATTTGTATTTAAACTCACAGTATACATGTCATCGTATTTTGCACGACAGTTGTATAAATGAAGTTGTAAATGATTTTTATAGTGTATTTTTCTGGCGACTCAAGATGGGTGATGTATACCTGTTTTGGGGGCGTCACATTTGGTATCAGAGCTTAGAGATATGGTCGCTGGCGGAGATATGAGTCTAGAACTAAGAGGGGAGGGACGAGTAATATACTTCGCTAGTGTGTGACTTACCTAAGCTGAAATTGTTTACTTGATAAGTTGACAAATTATGATATGTCAATTAACCTTTGTTTTGAAGTATATTCTAGAATGATATCTGAAACATAGGAGATGAGCAATGGAAAAATCATGATACAGAAGAAATAACCGGAAGGTACAATCCGAAAAGAAAGCAAGGTATTCTCATCTCTTTGAATACTAGGTACGTACGTAAAATTCGAGGGCGAAATTTCATAAGGAGGGGAGATTGTGAGACCCCGAATTTTATGAAATAAAAGTATTCAATTTTGCTATTTTGGTGAATAGTTAAATTGATAAAAGTTTAAAGTTAAGGGTGATATTTAAAAATTTTTCAAAGTAAGTGATGATGAAGTTTTATTTTATTAACTCAATTATTGCTACAGTAATTGCTGCATCATATCTCTCATATTATTGATTCGATTATTGTCACAGTATCATCTGCATTATATGATATATTATTAAATCAATAATTGATACGACAAAGTTATTCATATTATTAAATTAAAATATTTACAATGTCTAGAAGTTACGCGAGGAGAGGTTTGGTCACCTAATTGCGCGCCAATAGGGAGAAATTCTTATTGAAAAGCCCCCTCTTTCCTGGGAACGACCTGGTTGTTAAATATGGTGAGTTATAAGATTAATGATGAATAAGTTAGTGTTGATTAAAGATGAATTTGATAGTTCCATTGTGTTGGGATTATTAGTGTTAGTGGAAATCGACATCTATTTCGATGATAATTGATGTCTAGGGGTTATATTGATAAATCGGGTAATTTATCGGATAAATGAGCAATTAATTGCTACTAATTCACATGCTTATATAACTATTTATTCACATGTGTGTACTATTGAGTCACATTCACTTACTATTAGGGGAGTTGGTGTAAGATTGATAATACTTGCATGACTAAGTTAAAAATAAAGGTATAGATGGAGGTACTTATCACGTAATTAAGTATTTTCACATGTCTAGAACTATTGAGTCACATGATTGAACTATTGATTCACATTATTTACTATTAGGGGAGGTGGTGCAAGTTTGATAATACTTGCAGGACTAAATTAAAAATAAAAGAAAAGTTGGAGGTATTGTACTGTAATTTTTCGAGCCCCAAAACGTGCAATTATCGAAACTATATTTTTTTATAAATAGAAGCTCATTCTTCCTTCATTTCTCACCAATTCACTAAAGCTTTACAGCCATTATTATAGAGAGAAATTATAAACAGAAAGAGGAAGAGAAGTCTGCTACCTCACTATTCTAGTATCCAGTCTTCTTTTGAGGTAAGGGATATTATTTGTTGTACTCGTAAGGGGTATTATTTCTTTCATATTCATGAAGAGAACTTCTGATATTCCATTCTTTATTATTATGTTGGAATAACCTATTTATCGCGAAATCGCGCGTACATGGTGAAATTCTTCTATTATTCCGTTCTTTATTATTCTCGTCGAATATCACAGCCGATGCATATATTACTTTGACTTTGGTTCCATTAATTATTATTTTATTGGAATAACTTTGTATGCATGCGGTCTATTGCATGCATGGTGATTTCGCTTTGTTATTCCATTCTTTATTATTCTGCTTGGAATATCACATGCTTGTCAAAATTTACTTTGACTTCGTTCCGATTCTTTATTATTCATTGGAATATCACATCGGTCAAGGATTACGCTTTGACACAGTTCCGTTCTTTATTAGTCTGTTGAGAATAACCTAGGTTGAACGGGGATAACAAGGGAATAGAACAGTGGTCTATAGCTTTTGAGGTTCTCCCAAAATAGTATGGAAATAATTTTATTGAGAACTTTAGATAAGTGTGTCGTGTTGTATACGTCATTTGATATTTTATTTTGGTGAACCAAAATTAGGTGAGGCGAACCCAACTTTGGAAGGGTGTTTTTTCACTATCATACAAGATGTCTAATGACATACAACCTCGTGTTATCATAAGACAAGGTTGTGCATATCCACTTGCTGAGTATATCTACGAGCACTACCTATATGATCCTGGGGTTTATTTGAAATATAATTTTCACTTGGAGACAGTGGAGATAGTTATATGTCAAGAGAAAACTCACCACTGGAAGGAACATGATAGTAATCTTATTATTTTTCTTTGGGGTTTATTGGGTCAACCAAGGATAATTCTCTGGACATATGATATCTATCATAACTTAGATTCATGACCTCCTATGTATAAAGGTTTCCTTGAGCACTTTCCAAATATTTTAATTTCTAAAATAGTTTTTGATAGTACCTTTATGTAAGGTGCAATTGTGACATGAGTCAGAGTAGGTATATGTATTTGTATTTAAACTCACAGTATACATGTCGTCGTATTTTGCACGACAGTTGTATAAATGAAGTTGTAAATGATTTTTATAGTGTATTTTTTTGGCGACTCAAGATGGGTGATATATACCTGTTTTGGGGGCGTCACATATACCTCCATTTTTTACTTAGTCATGCAAGTATTATCAATCTTGCACCAACTCCCCTGATAGTAAATCACGTGAATCAATAGTACACACATGTGAACACATAGTTATAAGCATGTGAATTAATAGCAATTAATTGCTCATTTATCCGATTAATTACCCGACTGGTCAGTAAAACTTCCAGACATCAATTAATATCGAAATAAATGTCGATTTCCACTAACACTAATAATTCCAACACAATTGAACTATTAATTTCATCTTTGATCAACAAGAATTTATTCATCATTAATATTATAACTCACAATATTTAACAACCAGGTCGTTCCCAGGAAAGAGGGGGCTTTCCGATAAGGATTTCTCCTTATTGGCGCGCAATTAGGTGACCAAACCTCTCCTTGACAGAACTTCTAGACATTGTCAATATTCCAAATAATAATATGAATAACTTTACCATCTCAATTATTAATTTAATAATATAACATATTATGCAGATGATACTGTGACAATAATCAAATCAATAATATGAGAGATATATATGATGCAGCAATTACTGTAGCAATAATTGAGTATGACTGAGTGATTTCTCACGTAAGCATCAATAACCAATACTGTGTGCTACTATGCAACCACGCGTATTACTATAATTTTACTACCGGGTAGTTCAACAGTTTTAACGGTAACACTTTCGCCATTATTTTTAATAAAAGATAATTCTGTCATTTTCTTACTACGACAATACTTACGTTGTGGGGTCCACCAATGATTGTACCGTGGTACGAATATTCCCCGACCAATCGAATATTATATAACCACTTGCTTACTTTGAAAAATTTGTAAATATTACCCACAACTATAACATTATATCAAATCCACACCATAATATTCAAAAAAAAATTTCGAGAAATTTAAATCTTTATTCATAAAATCTGGGGTCTCACAATTTCCTCCCATGATCTGGGAAGCAACATGGCTCAATCTTCCTGGCATTTTTTTCTCGATCAGATTCTTAGTTTAGCAAAAGATCACTGTTCGTAACTCGTTTGTTCACAGAGGAAACTTTACCAGTGGCAACGAGATCTTCCTTGAACGACGTCGTATAATCAGACTTTATTGTTTCTCGTATAATCAGATTCTTAATTTAATACTGTAAAAAATTTAATGTATTAATATTATAATTTATATTCACCATAATTAATTTTAAAAAATTATTTAGAACAAAACAACGACTGATTTTATCCCTCGCAAAAAACTTCTGAATATTGATATATAGTGAGTAATAATTCCTTCACTAAATAGATTTTTTCCTCGCAAATTTTCATCATAAATTGGCTCCAAAAATCTTTCTATAAATTGTGAAGGAAAAAAATATAAATTGTGAAGGATGTTTATTTCGCTAATAACTATATTGTCACTATACTTTTTTTCCTTCAATGTTCCTTCGCTAAACAACTCCTCATGTGAAGGAATTAATTCCTTCACAAAATTTCCTTCGCTAGAGTCCATTTTTAGTGTAGTGTAAGGATATCTTAGATAACAACTGCTCAGATGTTATTATTATCATTCAAGAGAAGGAGGACGATAACAACCCTTTCATCACATCTGTCCACTAGTACTTGGCCCTTAGAAATTGGAGCAACACTACTTGCATTAGCTGAAAAGGGTAAAAAGGGTAGAAAATCCCTCTGCCCTGTAGAGAGCAATAGCTGCTTACTTTTACTGCATTGTATTAGCAGTTATTTTTGTCATTCCATGCTAACACTCTATATGATCATACAATTTCATATATTAAGTGAAAGCATTTTGTTTCAGGAATCTAAAGTTAGATTTGCCTAAACTTGCTGATGGAGTGCCTATTCTTTACAAGGACTGCAACTTTGATGTAAAGTTGGACTCTGACTTGATGGAGATTGAGCAAGAGGACTATGTGGTGCCTCAGGAGATCAAAGAATGGGTCGAAGACAAACCCAAGCTAAATCTTGATCAAACTATCTCTTTTAACCTCGAAACCTTAGAAAACTCCAAATAAATCCAAATGAGCACAGACCTTACCCCTAGCCAAAGGAATGACATTGTTACTCTATTGACCCAATTCCAAGATGTGTTTGCATGGTCTCATGAAGACAAGATCGGTTTGTCAACTGACATCGTCATTCATTGCCTACCCATCAAAGAGGGATTCAAGCTAGTCAAACAGAAACTCAGGCGATTAAAACCTGAGTGGAGTTTGAAAGTCAAGGAAGAAATTGTGAAACATTTTCAAGCCGTCATCATCATGGTATCAACATACCCTGAGTGGCTATCCAACATACTCCCCGTACCTAAACCTGAAGGGAAGGTGCAAGTATGCTTGGATTACAGGGTTCTGAACAAAGCTTATCTCAAAGACAACTTTCCCGTACCATTCATCCACATACTCATTGATAATATAGCTCAATATGGCATGTACTCATTTATTAACTACTTTGCTGGGTATCATCAAATCATGGTCTTTGAAGAGGATCATGAGAATACATAATTCATCACTCCTTGGGGAACCTTTTGCTACAAATGGTTGTTATTTGGCCTCATCAATGCCGAATCTACCTATCAGCGAGCCATGATGGCTCTTTTTCATGATCTAATGCACAAAGAGATAGAAGTCTATATGGATAACATCATTATCAAATCCCGAAGGGAAGAAAACCACCTAGATCATCATAAAAAGCTCTTCAACCGGTTACGTATGTATAACTTAAAGCTAAATCCGGCCAAGTGCGTCTTTGGCGTCAAATCAAGTAAGTTGCTGGGATTTCTCGTGAGCCACAAAGGCATTGAGCTAGATCCAGCCAAAATTCAAGCCATTACTGAAATGCCCATACCGCAGACAGAGAGGGAAATACGAGGATTTCTGGGAAGAATTAACTTTATCAACCGATTCATCTCCCAACTCATAGCAACCTATGAACCTATCCTCAAGTTGTTAAGGAAGAACTCCTCTAAGAAATGGAACAAAGAGCGTTAAAAAACCTTCCTTTCCATCAAAGAGCAACTAGTCAAAGCTCCTATCTTGGTACCTCCCAAGGATGATGTTCCCCTGTTTATGTACCTGTCAATCAATGATAATGCAATGGGCTGCATGCTGGGGCAGAAAGATGATAAAGGCCAAGAAAGAGCTATCTATTACATCAATAAATTAGCAGCAATGAGCACAAGTATACTCTAATTGAGAAAACTTGCTATGCTTTAGCATGGGCTTCCATGAGATTACAGCATTATCTCCATGGTTACACAACTCATCTCATATCCCGTATGGATCCTCTCAAGTTCGTGTTCAGCAAACCCATATTAAATTATCGACTTTCCAAATGGTAGTTGATCCTATAACAATTTGACATCATCTACGTGACTCAAAAGTTTGTCGAGGTCAAGGAATTGCGGATCAACTGGCTGCTGCACCAACCGGGGATTTCAAACCCTTGGAAACATATTTCCCCGATGAAGGGGTAATGACAATTCAGCAACACCATCATGACAATACACCCCAATCATGGAGGATATATTTTGATAGAGATGTAAACATGGAACGTGCTGGAGCTGGACCAGTTCTAGTGTCTATTTTCGGATAGCAGTATCCCGTTGGCATTAAATTGCAATTTGTTAACACCAACAACACAGCTGATTATGAAGGTTGTATAATGGGGTTGAAGCTAGCCCAATCCATGGGTATCAAACGATTAACTATCTTTGGAGATTCTGAACGGGTAATCAGATAAACCACTGGGGTCTATCACACCAAAGAATTACATTTACTACCTTACCATCGACAAGTTATCCAGATGGCTTCGGAGTTTAAAGAAATATCCTTCCTCCATATTCCTCGGAACATGAATGACTTTGCTGACGCATTAGAAACTTTGGCCTCCTTGATCAACATACCTAAGAAGGGAATCATTCAAAATATCCCAATTGCCCGTTAATAGGCTCCAGCCTAGGGGAACTACATTGGAGAAGTATCGGATGAGCTACCTCCCATCCAATGCCCTTGGTATCAACCTATCAAGGAGTATTTGCGAAATGGATCTACTCCCACTAAGGCGAGTCAAGCTGAAAGAAATCGGATCTATAGAATGGCCATAAAATTCTATCTGAGCGGAGACGCACTCTACAAAAGAGATGCAGGACTAGGCCTTCTCAGATGCCTAAACAAAGATCAAGCTCAGAGACTCATGGATGAAATCCATGGTGGATTATATGACCCACACATGAGCAGTCCTCTACTTGTTAAGAAAATACTAAGAATAGGGATTTTTTGGCTCTCTCTAAAAGCTGACTGTGATGATCACGTCAAGATATGTTATCAATGCCAAATTCATGGGAATGCTATCCACGCCCCTCCAAATAAGCTCCAAAATATGAGTTCGCCCTGTCCCTTCTTAATGTGGGGAATGGATGTGATCGGGCCCATCGAGTCCAAAACTAGCAATGGTCATCGATTTATCTTCACCAAGTGGGTAGAAGCAGCCTCTTTCCCCAGGGTTACTAAAGAGGTGATCATTAGTTTCATCAGAAATAATGTCATTTGTCGATATGGACAACCAGAGGTGATAGTATTAGAGAATGCCAAAAACCCCAATAACCACATGATGGAGGAGTTATGCAGTAAATTCCACATCAAACATCTCAACTACGTCATATATCATCCAAAGATTAATGGTGCTGTGAGACCCCAAATTTTATGAATAAAGATTTAAAATTCTTAAAATATTTTTTTTGAATATTATGATGTGGATTTGATATAATGTTATAGTTGTGAGTAATATTTATAAATTTTGCAAAGTATGCAAGCTGTTATAAAATATTCGATTGGTCGAGGAATATTCGTTTTAACATGGAATATTCGTACGACGGCATAATCATTGGTGAACCCCACAACAGAAGTATTATCGTAAAAGCAATTTGAATTATCTTTTATAAAAATAACTAGAAAGTGTTACCGTTAAAACTGTTGAACTACTCGGTAGTAAAAGTACAGTAATATGCGTGGTTACATAGTACCACACTGTATTGATTATTGATGCTTACATAAGAAGTCACTCAGTTATACTCAATTATTGCTACAGTAATTACTGCATCATATCTCTCATATTATTGATTCAATTATTGTCACAGTATCATCTGCATAATATTTTATATTATTAAATTAATAATTGAGACGACAAAGTTATTCATATTATTATTTGAAATATTGACAATTTCTAGAAGTTCTGTTAAAGAGAGGTTTGGTCACCTAATCGTGCGCCAATAAGGAGAAATCCTTATCAGAAAGCCTCTTCTTTCTTGGGAACGACCTGGTTGTTAAATATTGTTAATTATATTATTAATGATGAATAAGTTTGTGTTGATTAAAGATAAAATTGATAGTTCCATTGTGTTTGGATTATTAGTGTTAGTGGATATTGACATTTATTTCGATAATAATTGATGTCTAGATGTTATATTGACCAATCAGGTAATTAACCGGATAAGTGAGCAATTGATTGCTATTAATTCACATGATTATAACTATTTGTTCACATGTGTGTACTATTGATTCACATTCATTTACTATTAGGGGAGTTAGTGCAAGATTGATAATACTTGCATGACTAAGTTAAAAATGGAGGTATAGTTGAAGGTACTATACTGTAATTGTTTTTTTCACATGTCTAGAACTATTGATTCACATGATTTACTATTGATTCACATGATTTACTATTAGGGGAAGTGGTGCAAGTTTGATAATACTTGGAGGACTAAATTAAAAATAAAGGAAAAGAGGAAGGTATTATACTATAATATTTTGAGCCCCAAAACGTGCAATTATCGAAACTATATTTTCCTATAAATAGAAGCTCATTCTTCCTTCATTTCTCACCAATTCACTAAAGCTATAGAGTAATTATTATAGAGAGAAAGAAGAAGAAAAGTCTGCTACCTCTCTACTCCAGTATCTAGTTTCTTTCTAAGGTAAGGGGTATTATTTCTTTCGTATTCATGAAGAGAGCTATTGTTATTCCATTCTTTATTATTCTGTTGGAATAACCCGTATATGCGAAGTACCAAATACATGATGAAAATTTTCTATTATTCCATTCTTTATTATTCTATTGGAATATCCTGCCGGTGCGTATTACGCCTGACCTGGTTCCATTAATTATTATTACATTGGAATAACTTTTATGCATCTGCGATCTATCGCATGCATGGTGATTTATGTTGTTATTCCATTCTTTATTATTCGGTTGGAATATCGTGTCGGTGCGAATTACGCCTGACCTGGTTCCATTATTTATTATTCTATTAGAATAACCTATCTGTGCGGTCTATCGCATGAATGGTGATTTCTGTTGTTATTCCATTCTTTATTATTCTGTTGGAATATCCTGTCGGTGCATATTACGCCTAACCTGGTTCCATTATTTATTATTCTGTTGGAATAACGTGTCTATGTAGATTACCACATGCATGGTGAATGATCCTTCGTATTCATTCCTTATTAAATTGTGAAAATGATCTGTTTACGTGGATTACCGCATGGCGGGTTAAAATCCATTTGCAGTTTCATAATTTTTCAGACATTCAAAAATTCAAGAAAATTTTGGGTGGATATTATGATAAGTTTTCTAACATCTCCAAGTGGAATAACTGAAAGAGGAGTTGTAGATTTTTGTATGGACTATTTTTAACAAAGCATGAAAAAGTGAAAAAAAGAGAGAAAAAGCTACTGCCTATAATTTTGAAAGGGCTGTTTCGGCCACTTAATTTGTGAGAAAATTTTTGGCCTGTTGGGACATGGAAATATATGGTATAAAGTACCTCCTGTCCAAAAATGAGTTCATTCCGACTTAAAATGAGCAAGTTATGACTATTTCAATATTTAGGTTTTTTCGACAAAAAAATGCTATAACCGGAGTTCTATAACTCCGATGACCATGAAATTTAAACTGGAAGCTCACGTTAACATGTGTAAGATCCTGCCAAGATTTGGGAATTTCTTGAGTTAAACTTGAGGTTGCTAATTTCTTAAGAAATTAATTAGAAATTGATTTTTGAAAAATACTTAAGGGAGTTGAAAAATTATAAAAAAAATACTTGTTGTGTATGAAATATATGTATATGTTTGGACAAAGGATAGAAAAATAATAAGTTGATTTGGTAATTTTTCATGGAAATGATTTAGTTACAAACATATGAGTTAAATATGTTATGTGAAGTTGAAGAATTGGTAAATAGGATTTTATGGCTTGAAAATCCTATATAAGGTATATCGTATTTTTTATGAGTGATTTGATCATTGGTGATGAAATGTTACAGTATAGAATTTTTGAATGATTAAATGCATTATTTGGTAAAGTGTAAATAATTAAATTAAATTGTTTATAAGTTTAAGAAGTGATTAAAATATTGTTATAATATTAACAATATTAGATTATGAGTTATTTAAGTGATGAATAATATTTGGATAAATTTAAAGTCTTTAATATTTATTCTTGTTTTCGTTTGATTAATGCTTATATTATTGTCATCATCTTAATGCTTATATTGTGATGAAAGTCATCTTTGGCTTACGTGCAGAGATGGACTTGGTATGATTATGACCATGGATTATTCAGTATAATCATGACCGTAATGTAACGAATGATGTGGTAAAAGTCCTCATTGGCCTGTAGTTCATTGGTGGACAATTGTTGGTATGATTATGACCAGGGATTATTCGGTATAATCATGACCATTGATGATTACATGAATATCCTTGGTCGTGGTGCAAGGATGATGTGGTTTATTTATTAATCTGAGTCTCAGCGATAAAGTTGATGAAAATCTTTTTAAATCATAGAAGATAGTAGATTTTATGCTCTACTTGACTCTTCTAATGGATTGCTTATTCCGCTACAGTTGTTGATCTAAAACTTGTTTTCTATTATATTCTGTCAGTTGTTATATTGTTGAAGGCTAAGGATAATTTATTCTGCATTATTTTAGTCATAATATTTCTTACTGGGCTAGTCGAGCTCACCCTTTCTTTCACTATTCTCTTAAGGAAATGAGAATATAGCTAGGACGAGTCGGGGAATGGAGTGACGGTCCAGATGATAGAATTAGTAGTCCTCACTATTCTGTTAAAGAGTGTGACAATAAATGTAATGATGTCTCCATTGAGTGTGGATATTGTCTAGATGACAATATTCTTATTAAAATTCTCAGTTTATGTTTTGTCGTATTTTACACAACTGTTGTATAATTAAGTTTTATTTGAATTTTGTACCACGTAAGTGGTGATCCAAGATGGGTGATGTATACCTATTTTGGGGGCATCACAGTTGGTATCAAAGCTTAGGGATATGATCCCTGGCTGAGATGTGAGATAAGAACTAGGAGGGGAGAGACGGGGAATTCCTTCGCTAGTATGACCTACCTTAGTTTATTTGGTATTTAATTGGTCGGTCAGAGTATAGGGATAATATGTGATATGTCAATTAACCCTTGTTTTTGTGACAATGTTTGAAAATGGCATCTGAAAATGTTTAGATAAACAATGGAGCAAAATAATATGACCGTATCACAGTACGAGGCTAAGTTTGTGGAGTTATCCCGGTTCGCATCCCATTTGGTCGATAATGAGGAGCGAATGACGCGAATGTTTCTAAGAGGTTTGAAACCCGATATACGTCAATACCTCATTTCTCATAAACTTTGTTTATATTCAGATGTTGTAAATAGGGCTCAGTTATTGGAGCGCGATAATGAGTTAGTACAACCAAAAGATAACGACCAACAACACGATAATAATCGTACCAGTAGCAACGGCCATCGGAACAATGATGACCATCGTGGGGGAAATTATCATGCCAAGAATGGTAACCACTTTGGTGGTAATCATGGATAAGATAATAGAAGTGGAAATTTCAATAAGAGAAGGTCATTTAGCTCGATTTTGTCAAATAGTGAAGTCAAGTCTAGCTGGGACGGTGGCACCAAAGGCGGAACGGACAAAACAAATTCGGTGGTTTCAGGAAGAGCGTTTTTCATGACTTCTCAAAAAGTGAGTAACCCGAATGAAGTTAGCACGGGTTAGTTAATTATAAATTTTTACGAAGTTTATACCTTATTAGATATCGGTTCTACCCATTCTTTTATCTCTCTTGCTTGCGTTCAACGTTTAAATTTGACTCCGGAGAAGTTAGACTTTGACTTATCTGTTGAAACTCCGTTAGAAAAAACCTTCATTACATGTGTTATCCAAGTCTTGGATGAGAGTCACAGTTTTGAATGATATTTCTATTGTTAATAAATTTCTTGATGTATTCTTGAAGACTTCTTAGCCTACTCCAGAATGTGAAATCAAATTTTGTATTGACCCCAGTACAAAACCCATTTCTTCAACCCTTAAATATTTCTTCACCTAGAACGAACGTATTATGCGCCAAAGACGTTGGCTCGAGCTATTGAAGATTATGACTATACCATTCAATATCATCGTGGAAGAGCGAACGTGGTAGCTGACGCGTTGAGTAGAAGATCGTATGCGTTTACGAGTGCGATGTTGTTAACACAAAAACCCATTTTGTATAACTTACAAATGATGAAGATAGAGTTAAAGACTCTAGGGACCCACATGAAGATAACGAATATATGATTAGAATCGACTTTAATCGATAAAGGTAAAGCCGCTCAAGCTACATACTTAGAGCTGATGAATGTGAAGAAGAAGGTTCAAGAGGGCGTTATTCTAGAAGCAAGAATCGACGAAGAGAGGAAATCTCAACCCTCGATTTAATTAGCCCATTTGAAATCCTCGATCGAGTAGGAACTATGGCCTATAGACTCGTTTTATCACCAAGTATGTCGCGTGTTCATAACGTTTTTCACGTATCAATGTTACGTAAATATGTGGATGACCTGAACCACATTATTGAATTGGAACTAGACGAGATAGCAGAAGATTTAATGTATGAGAAGATACATGTTAAAATCTTTGATAAGAATGATCGTATTCAACACTCAAAGGTTATACCTCAAGAGTTAGAATCTGAAATAAAGTCAAGGTATCCTCATCTCTTCGGCATACAAGGTATGTACGTAAATTTTGAGGGCAAAATTTCATAAAGAGTGGAGATTGTGAGACCCCAAATTTTATGAATAAAGATTTAAAATTCTCAAAATAATTTTTTTTGAATATTATGGTGTAGATTTGATATAATGTTATAGTTGTGGGTAATATTTATAAATTTTGCAAAGTATGCAAGTTGTTATAAAATATTCAATTGGTCGAGGAATATTCATTTTAACAGGGAATATTAAATGCGATGACACAATCATTGGTGGACCCCACAATAGAAGTATTATCGTAAAACAACGAAATTATCTTTTATAAAAATAACGGTAAGTGTTATCGTTAAAAGCTGTTGAACTACTCGGTAGTAAAAGTAATGCGATGTCTGCATGGTTGCATAGTACCACAATCGTATTGATTTTTGATGCTTACGTTAGAAGTCACTCGGTTATACTCAATTATTACTTTCTGATAATTGTTGCATCATATCTCTCATATTATTGATTCAATTATTGTCACAGTATCATCTGCATAATATTTTATATTATTAAATCAATAATTGAGATGACAAAGTTATTCATATTATTATTTGAAATATTGACAATGTCTAGAAGTTCTGTCAACGAGAGGTTTGGTCACCTAATTGCGCGCCAATAAGGAGAAATCCTTATCCGAAAGCCCCCACTTTCCTGGGAACGACCTGGTTGTTAAATATTGTGAATTATAATATTAATGATGAATAAGTTCGTGTTGATTAAAGATGAAATTGATAGTTCCATTGTGTTGGGATTATTAGTGTTAGTGGAAATCGACATTTATTTTGATAATAATTGATGTCTGGAGGTTATATTGATCAATCAGGTAATTAACCGGATAAGTGAGCAATTGATTGCTATTAATTCACATGATTATAACTATTTGTTCACATGTGTGTACTATTGATTCACATTCATTTACTATTAGGGGAGTTGGTGCAAGATTGATAATACTTGCATGACTAACTTAAAAATGGAGGTATAGTTGAAGGTACTATACTGTAATTGTTTTTTTCAAATGTCTAGAACTATTGATTCACATGATTTACTATTAGGGGAGGTGATGCAAGTTTGATAATACTTGTAGGACTAAATTAAAAATAAAGGAAAAGAGGTAGGTATTATACTGTTGGAATAACATGTCTATGTGGATTACCACATGCATGGTGAATGATCCTTCGTATTCATTCCTTATTAAATTGTGAAAATGATCTGTTTAAGTGAATTACCGCATGGCGGGTTAAAATCTATTTGCAGTTTTGTAATTTTTCGACATTCAAAAATTCTAGAAAAATTTGGGAGGATATTATGATAAGTTTTCTAACATCTCCAAGTGGAATCACTGAAAGAGGAGTTGTAGATTTTTGTATGGACTATTTTTAACAAAGCATGAAAAAGTGAAAAAAAAGAGAAAAAGCTACTGCCCACAATTTTGTAAGGTCTGTTTCAGCCACTTAATTTGTGAGAATAATTTCGGCCTTTTGGGACATGGAAATATATGGTATAAAGTATCTCCTGTCCAAAAATGAGCTCATTCCGACTTAAAATGAGCAAGTTATGACTATTTCAATATTTAGGTTTTTTCGACGAAAAACGCTATAACCGGAGTTTTATAACTCCGATGACCATGAAATTTAAACTAGAAGCTCACGTTAAGATGTGTAAGATCCTGCCAAGATTTGGGAATTTCTGGAGTTAAACTTGAGGTAGCTAATTTTTTAAGGAATTAATGAGAAATTGATTTTTTAAAAATACTTAAGGGAGTTGAAAAATTATAAAAAAATACTTGTTGTGTATGAAATATATGTATATATGTTTGGATAAAGGATAAAAAATAATATGTTGATTTGGTAATTTGTCATGGAAATGGTTTAGTTATAAACATCTGAGTTAAATATGTTATGTGAAGTTGAAGAATTGGTAAATAGGATTTTAGGGCTTGAAAATCCTATATAAGGTATATGCAGATTTTTGATGAGTGATTTGATCATTGGTGATGAAATCTTATGAGTATAGAATTTTTGAATGATTAAATGCATTATTTGGTAAAGTGTAAACAATTAAATTAAATTGTTTATAAGTTTAAGAAGTGATTAAAATATTGTTATAATATTAACAATATTAGATTATGAGTTATTTAAGTGATGAATAATATTTGGATAAATTTAAAGTCTTTAATATTTATTCTTGTTTTCGTTTGATTAATGCTTATATTATTGTCATCATCCTCATGCTTATATTGTGATGAAAGTCATCTTTGCCTTACGTCTGAGAGATGGACTTGGTATGATTATGACCAAGAGTTATTCGGTATAATCATGACCGTAATGTAACGAATGATGTGGTAAAAGTCCTCATTGGCCTGTAGTTCATTGGTGGACAATTGTTGGTATGATTATGACCAGGGATTATTTGGTATAATCATGACCATTGATGATTACATGAATATCCTTGGCCGTGGTGCAGGGATGATGTGGTTTATTTATTAAGCTGAGTCTCAGCGATAAAGTTGATGAAAATCTTTTTAAATCATAGAAGATAGTAGATTTTATGCTCTACTTAACTCTTCTAATGGATTGTTTATTCCACTGCAGTTGTTGATCTAAAACTTGTTGTCTATTATATTCTGTCAGTTGTTATATTGTTGAAGGCTAAGGATAATTTATTCTGCATTATTTTAGTCATAATATTTCTTACTGGGCTAGTTGAGCTCACCCTTTCTTTCACTGTTCTCTTCAGGAAATGAGAATATAGCTAGGACGAGTCGGGGAATGGAGTGACGGTCCAGATGATAGCATTAGTAGTACTCACTATTCAATTAAATAGTGTGACAATAAATGTAATTAGGACTCCATTGAGTGTGGATATCATCTAGATGACAATATTCTTATTAAAACTCTCAGTTTATGTTTGTCGTATTTTACACGACTGTTGTATAATTAAGTTTTATTTGAATTTTGTACCATGTAAGTGGCGACCCAAAATGGGTGATGTATACTTGTTTTAGGGGCATCACAGGTGCTATTGAAGGGGCTAATAAGAATATCAAAAAGATAATGCAAAAGATGTCCGCCAATCACAAAAGATGGCCTGACTTGTTGCCTTTGACTCTATTAGCCTATAGAACGTCAATGCACACTTCTACTGGGGCAACCCCCTACTCATTAACCTATGGAATGGAAGCAGTGCTCCCCATAGAGGTGAAAATGGAATCCCTTAGAGTGTTGATAGACGCTCAGCTGGATGAAGACCAATGGTTACAGGATCGGTACCACCAACTGTCTCTAATAGATAAAAGGAGGGCTATGACCATCTTCCATGATCAGTTATACCAACAGAGGATCGCTTGATCCTATAATAAGAAAGTCTGGCTACGGCAATTTAAAGAACATAAATTGGTCTTGAAAAAGGTCCTTGACAACCAAGATCAATCTAAAGGAAAATTCACCCCAAACTGGGAAGGCCCATTTGTTGTCAAGGAGGTATTGGCATGAGGAGCCCTCAAATTACAAGAGATGGATGGTGGGGATTTTCCCCAACTCATCAACTCAAACACCATGAAATGGTATTATGTCTGAAATTACCTGTAAACCAACATCCTGGTTCTGGATCAACAGATCCATCAATCAATTCAGGTTTTTAAAACCTTTCTCACTACATACAATCCTCACAACTTCAGTTTATTCCACCAGGGATAAAACCTTTCACTCCTTTAGTTTGTCCCACCAAGGATAAACACTTCCTCATAACTTCAGTTTGTCCCACCAGGGATAAAACCTTTCACTCCTTCAGTTTGTCCCACCAGGGATAAAACACTTTCTCACAACTTCAGTTTGTCCCATTAGGGGCGAACTACGCAGACCTGATCTCCCCAATACACGGGAGTATGTAGGCAGCCATTTTTATAGTCCGGTCTAACTATAAAAAAAACAAAAAAAATCTCTACACCCTCTTTACCACATACAACTTTCAACCTTTTTACACTAGGTTAGAAATACGCAGACCTGGTCTCCCCTCATCAATGGGAGTACGTAGGCATCCATTCACGGTGTGGTCTCATCCCCACCAAAAATGTAAAACCCTGTCAATAGTACTAGGATCAACCTTCAACTTTCAAACCAAATCATAAGAGGTGGAACTACCTGATCTCCCCAATACACGGGAATACATTGGCGACCATCTATGGGGTGGTTGCACTACACCTCATCGGCTTAGACCACAGGGATGGAACTACCTGGTCTCCCCACACAAATGGGAGAAAAACCAATGACCATCTAAGCTGCGATTGAATCTTCAAAGAGAAGCACCAATCCATAAGAGATAGAACTACCTAGGCTCCCCAATACAAAGGAGTACTGGCGACCATCTGTGTTGCGGTTAACCTCAGAGAGGAAAGCCATAATCCTCTCTACAACCACATTCAGAAACTAGTCCCAAGACACCAAAGGGTAGGGGAATACAAAGGTCAACGATCCATTCTGAAAGATCCTGAGATATCTAAATGTTCATCAATCAAGGAGGAGTTCAAAATACATTAAGATCACAAGCCCTAAAGAAACAAATAACTATCAAGCAAGTAACAAGTTATATCTAAAAGGGAAGTGAATCAAAACATATTTCCTTGCCATATAATACTGTTTGATATATAAAATATGTCCTATACATGATTAAAATGGCTAACCTAGTCTATGCAGGAAAATTAAAGCTAATCTACAAACTAGTAGATAAGCGAGCCATCAAGTCTAACATGAAATCTATCTCAGAAGATGGAGGTAAATATATGAGCTCCTGCCCAAGGGTATCCACACGAGCCAGGACATCTACGGCCATCTGCAAGGTGCTACCGTTCTCATCAATGAATGCACTGATCTCTACAATAATGTCAAAAGTATAAGATCTTAATGCAGTACTATCTGTAGTGGCAGCATCTCCGGTAGCTAGAGCATCATCCTGCTCAACAACAGTTGCATCCCTAGATGATCGAGCCTAATCCAGTTCAACAACGGCGGTATCCCTGTGAGCTAGAACACCATCTCTCTAAATCATAGCGACATCTCTATCAGAAAGAGCTGTCAACATCAAGGCCCTAGCCCGATCCCTCTCAAACGTCATCAGATGTAAACTCTGCTCTAAATACTCTATAGAATATAGAGTCACAGCAGCAGGAATACTAGGAGAATCAGAGTACTCCATAGGCTCCCCACTATCAGAATCAATATCTGGCTCTGAGGATACAACCCTAGCCAATGAAATCTCTACCTCTAATCATGCAAAATACTCTATAGAATGACCTGGATGGCTAGTAGAAAAATCAGCCCTCTCACGTTGGGTCCAATAGGTATAAATCCTGGACAAATCCTCTACTGACAGAAGCTGAGATGACAAACGCTGATCCAATGCCTTATCATAGGGATGAACATCCTGAAACTGGTCAAACTATGCCATAACAACCAGTGGATGATAAGTGGTCACACCCCTCAAACCGGCCTGGGGAAGATAGTCCATGCAAACTACATGAGTTATGAAGTTATAGGGAGAGCTAAGCCCTGAACACGACAAAATATTAAATGGATCCTCGATCCCTAATAAGAAAACTGACCAAGAAGTAGCGTCTGTACACTCCGCAGGTTAAAAGGAGTATGACATGGCTATCTCATGGGAAAAACAATACCAATAGCGTTGGAAAGTGCCAATTGGTCTCAAGTGTGTCATAAACCACACGTACAACAAGGCCAAACTTCCTATAAATGTCCCTACATAATGGATATGGTAATACATGGCCGACCTCAAGGTCTCTGCCAGAATTATCAGTAAGATGGTATGTCCCTCTCGAGAGCTCGCACTACCATAATCACACTGATGTCCAAGTGGTCCATGTATAATGGCATGTACAGATAAGCCACTATACACATCAAGAGTACATCTACTCTGACAACACACCAATCATCCTCCGAAATGGTGAAATCCCCGGAGTATCGCAGATAACTATCCAATGATCCAAATCTATCAATCAGAAAACTCAAGGACACTACATGCCCCGAGGAAATCTCATCCAGGGCAACTCTGCGCCTCAAACCTGTAAAGGTCATAAACTGCCAGTTTATATCTCCAACAGCCATTCGAGTGCAAGGCCTATCCAATGGCAAGTCTGTAAGGTGCTCATACTCCTCCAAAGTAGGAGTCAACTCCTGGGTAGCAAATCAGAATACCTGCCTATCCGGTACCCAATGCTCCAGCATGCCCTCTACAAAGCCTGATGGAACCTGGAACGTTAGGAAGGTCGTAGAGTGATGCATCACCTGATCAACTGTCACCTGGTCTAGGGAGGACAAACTATCATACCACAATCTCAAATGTGAGGCCACTAATACTGGTGGGGTATGCTCTATTTAGCTAACTGTGGATGAAGACATCTGTAGGGCCGTGTCATGAGACCATGCAAGGGTCAATGCTAAACTCATCCATGGAAATGCACATGCATAACATAATACATGCATGATAAACAATAGATGACAATATGATGTAGGGAATTAAAAATAACATACATACATTCCTAAGTACATCATCATCTAAATACATCATCTCTGTATACAATTAAAAAATATAAAAAAAATGGGGCACAACTGCCCAACAACAAACAGAGGCCTATCAAAAGATATAACGAGAATGGGGCACAACCGCCTAATATCTAACAAAGGCCTATCAAAATATATAGCGAGAAATACATCAGAAGAAGTCAATAGTGTTGATGTCTACATCATCCAACCTATCCTTCTGATTTAACTCCTCCTGAGTTACTGAATCTCTGCCACTAGGGATATCAGGCTGATACAACGGAGGATCTGCACCAGAAAAACCATCTAAATATGGGCCACCTGAAGGGCCAGTCCTAGAGCTGGAAGGATCAAAAGTATCTACCTCAAAAGGATCTCTACCCAAATATCAGATGAAGAAATATGCCTGGAACAACTGATGGGTACCATCATGACGGAGCCAGGAACCATATCCCCCATAAACTGTGTGGCGCGGGTCCGAGCTCCGATTGTGTGAATGGAACCACCAGCGGTAGAATTCCTCCTGGGTGAATGGACCCTGACAAAGTAAAGCCATCAATTCCCACCAATAGGGCCTCAATGATCGGCTGCAACAAAGGCCAATAAAGCCTGGTAGGAGGACAGAACGGTATAAGAATCTCTCCTATGGTGTTCCTAATAGCATGCTCTCCTAAATAAAGCTCCCAACCTCTGTTTGTAATTAGCAGAATCTGACGGGTGGACATCACATACTCGACAGCAGTCGGGAAACCACCCTCAAAGCCAACTATCAAATGGTCCTCAGAATAAGGAATCCATGTAATGACATTGGCTATCAATAGCTCCAACTGTACGCGCGAATGGGTGAAACCCTCAGCTACAAGAACCTCCATCAAAGTGGAGTGATGCCATTGTCATCCCAGTGGATTGGTGTCTAAACCTAATAGGCTAATGGGATGAAGGCATGAGAGCCTCTCATAGGCCCAAAACTGCCAATACAAGATCAAATATTTGCGATCAGTCAACACTCTCAACCCAAACAAGGGAAATCAAAAGAGAAAATACTCATCAGCAGAAATGGGTAAAATCTTAGCCAAGCCTCCGTCAAGCCCTGCGAGCGTAGACGCAATCCCCTGAGGAAGTAGGCAAAGGTGTAGGAGCCCCAATCAAACTCTCCAATACGGTTCACCTCCCGTGTGGTGCTAAATAAAGTAAATGACAACGTGGAAGAGTTATCCTCCAGGAAACAACCCTAGAGGATTATCAAGAACAATCGCCAAAGAATGTGATCCCTAACCCTTCTATCATCGGGTAATGGCTCAGTCAAAGCCCCACTCACGGCGTCTACACTCAAAGGACCAGTATGGACTGTCCTGCCTTTGAACACCGTAGCCGGGTCTCCTAGCAAGGATCTAACGGTAGTCGGGAAATTTCTGCCACACAAGGCACTGGTGCCCCAGAAAACTCCATCCCAGTAATGAACCGCCAATCCATCTGCGTCATCATCACCTCCCAGTCTAGCAATTGGAGAGATTGAGTCTGGTGAAACCAGCGCTCAGACAACGCCCTGAGGTAACCCCAGGGACAATGATGAGGGATGATGGAAAAGAATGCCTCGAAACCCCAAGCATGTATAATCTCTCGGTACTCTGGGTGAAGAGTCTGATACAGAAAATGTATGTTGAACCAGTTCCCTCAAGTCCGCGTAAAGCCGAGAACCTACAGCACAATGAAAATCAACATTATAACCCTTGCTCCTCACAAATAGGAAGAAGAAAGATCAAACACGACTTTTACCTCATTCACATGCAAATAGATCAAGGGGTGACGACTCAAATCATCCAGAAGCTCTAGAATTGTCACATTTATAGCTGGAAGCTCCCTGCGGGGAATAGAAGCAGAAGGAGCAGGACATTCATATTCACGTCATCTCAACACATTTCAATCCACACTGCATATCAAGGTGTCCCACAAGAACCATAGCTCAAATCCCAAGTGACAACTACACAAGACAGTATAACGGATAGACTTTGAAGACTTGGAGATCTGGTCATAGACCCACCTTCCCGGCTTTGTACAACATCTAATCCCATGTCATTGTGTAGCTCTCGACAACCACTAAGGGATCCCTTATAAGATTCGGACCCTATATATATATATATATATATATATATATATATATATATATTTATCCGGCTCTGAGTTCACTTCGTGGCCTTTTATTGCTTTTATATATACATATATATAATTACATTTCAAAGTCCTTCCTGGAGTTTACTTAGTGGCAGTTGATCGTCATATATATATATATATATATATATATTTGCTTTAATTGCTTTCATAATGTAGATATTTAATCTTTCAGCCTACGGGCTAGATTTGCCTAAATCTGGATACTTCTAACTTTAACCGGTTCAAAGTGATTAAATTGAAACCGTTGAAGCTAGAATTGTTTAGATTTACTCAAATCTAGTTCTTTTTGTAGCTTTTGTACATATTTCTTTTTCATGTGAGCCTAGGAATCATGTGATCGCAGATTTAGCCACTGAATCTAGATTTGGTACCCGTGATGGACATTTTGTAGCTGTAGCCAGCTTGTAAATTATCTACGGTGTTTGAATTTCCTTATATGGCTCTTATGTCCACAAGAAGTTCGAACCTGCTAAGTATCTTATTTTCTCGAAGATGCCTCACATCTCAAAAATAAAAGCTATAAAGCCAACACATAATAAAATTGAAGTATAAAAGACCTCAATTATTATTGAGCACAAGGGTTTAAAAAACTTATTTTACAAAACTTCACTGCTATAACTATGACGCCCCCAAATCCGGGTATCTTCCAACCCGACATATGGTGCTACACAGTGCTACAGTTCACACATACATTCAATTGAAATGCCTCAAAAGAAGGAATATGTCGTACATATATTCCAAACAATATTACCATTCCCCAGGTTCTTAATAAACATTACATTCGTTCTTGTCATAATATCAAATAATATCAACATTCAACCTATACTATTACAAAAGTAATCTATAGGTTCGCCTTAGCCTTCCCTTTATCTTTTTCGGATCCTTCGGTCCGTTCGGTCTTAGCTTCATTCTTATGGTTCAAGCAAGAGTGAGCATAACAAGCTCAACAAGTATGATAATTCCATTTAAATAATATGCTTGAAACATACAAATCGTATATCTTTAATAACTGAACAATAGTTATAAAGTATTATCGATAATTTAAAATAACATTTCTCTTTTCGTAAAACGTTTCATAATGAACAATATTCAGTAAAACATCAATTCCGGTCCAAGACCTTGAGAATTTCATACTTTCTTTGAAAAGGACAACCTGACGCTAAGCCCATAAGTCTGGCATTACTTACGAGCACGTCTAGGTGATCAACTTATAGTACTCTATGTTGTACAACACAAATTTCTTTAAACGTATGTAAGTTTAAGTTGTGGCAACCTCACGTGCTTGTCATTTGACGACAAAACATTTGTTTAGCATACTCAGTCTTTATTTGAAAACCATACCAACATAGTTTGGCAAAACATGATAATAATTTAATAGATTATAACAAATCCAAAGAAACAACTTAAGTCGTGCCGAAGGAATTGGCTTTGACTTGATTATACATCAATTCATGTGTAAGAGACATGAATAAGAAAACTTGTCTAGATTGAACATAGACAAGGGTTAGAACACTTGCCTTTAGCGTCTGCTACAGTATAATTACTTTCCCTTTGAGTCTTTAAGAATTCTACAACACATGATCACATAACGTACCATATTAGGTCATATATAATCAAGTATGTTTACTACTATATCTTACCCTTCTTCTCAATCTAATCATGCCTTAGATTGTTTATCATTGGTTCCTGCTTGTTGTTATGTTTTACATCGTTCTTACGTTCACGTTCGAGTTAGTTATCTTCAACATTTAGTATATTACTTAAGGTTTATAACATCCTAATTGCTGTTATATTAAGTTAATTAGGGATATGAATTTCCATTAATCAATTACCTCTTTCCTTTCATATTCAAAAACATTCATTTCTAGGTCTTGTTTAGTGCTGGCGCTGTGGCGCCAACTTCTACTCTATAAGCCGCGCTGCGACATCACTCTCTAGTGGCTTTCACCCGGTCTCGATGTTGCGGCGCCAACTCCAGTTCAAAAGGTCGCATCACTTCTGCAAGAAACTCCAAAGAGCTCATGGCATTTAATTTCGGTCTTAGCGGCACCACCTATTTAGCCTTGGGCTAGCTCCACGGTGCCAGCTCTATGCACCAGATAGTTTGATAGATTTTTTTACACAACGAACTTCCCGGACTCATAATTTGATTAATTTAAGTCCGAATTGGCTCGTTCAAAATCCATTAGCTCACAAATCACATACTCTAAGAGTTCGTGCAAGAATTTTTAATTTTTGAATCTGTTAACTCAAAATTCACCTTTGAGTTCATTTTTAATGAAAACGATAAATGTTTGTGAACGTTCAAAGCTCGTTTCTTTGTTCTAAGTCGAATTTGGTCATTTTTGAGTCCGCAACTCTATATACCAAATAAGATTTATCCCCATCAAAAACTAATGTTTCTGAGTTCAATGTCAAAATTTGACTTCCATTCCGAGAATTTCACAATTTCGACGATTATCGTCTAAACTCGTGAATTTTGACATAACTTCGTTACTTGAGATTTTCAAACCATTTCAAATGGGTTAATTCCATCATACTTACATCTTAACCAACACATTTCATTACATCATATACATGATAAGGTCTTACTTGTTCTTCATGAGTTTATAACTTATATAAGTAGTAATTACTTGCCCATAACTTATTAAGGCTTAAGTCCTTTGATTAGTCATTCTCATCACTTCTTAGCATACATACTCCACTAATCAACACTTCTCTATCAAATTACAATTGAAGAGATAGAAGATTAATGATATAGGATTCTTACTCTTGAAGATCACTTGGTTCTTCTTCTTCTCTACTTGGATTATCAAAGTCTAGCTTTTCTAGCTTTTTCTCTATAACAAATAAGCACTTATAATGTTGGTGGAAATCTAACAAGTGAGAAATGAACTAGCAAGTCTTCTATTTATAGGAAATTCTAGATTATGGTAGTTTAGTCATTAAACCACTCCACCTCCTTAATCACCTCCTTACTATTCATTACTTGATTATCGCATAACTTATCCTTTGCTTGCCCTCCAAGATCACCCATGTGATCATGGGGCCCACATGGGTTGCCCCATGGGTCATCTTTACCCATTGCATCGATCCATGGATCTGGTTCTTAAGTTGGGCTTTGAGTTTAATTAACTTAACTTATGCTTTGGGCTTGCATTTAACAAATATTTGGGCTTTAACATTAATTAGTATTGGGCTTTATCATAATTCCAATTGGACTTTACAACTTCTTACACAATCCTACAAGTCCATTACACATGGCTTAAAGTCTTAGAACGTATTCTCTACGTATTAATCTCGTATATTTATTCATCATATACGATATACCATCATTCATACATACTCGTATAATACCTCGTATCAAACTCGTATTCATTACCTTGTACATTACTCAAACACTTTAATTCCTTCAAGTAGTCAAAATACTACGATATTTCGACATCTCTAGGATATAGAATGACATTCATCTTACCAACACATAATAATAACAAATAATATAATTTTATTCATTATTTAATTAAATAAAATTATTTTACAATAAATTTAAATTTCTCGGTCGTTACATTCTTCCCCACTTATAAAGATTCTGTCCCCAGAATCTCGTCTTACATTATACAAATAACTGAGGATAATCCTTCCTCATCTTTTCTTCCAGTTCCCACGTTGCTTCTTCGGCATCGTGGTTCTTCCATAACACCTTTAATGAAGGTATAACTTTGTTCCGCAGAACTTGCTCTTTTCTATCAATGATTTGAATCGGCATCTCTCCATACGTTAAGTCCTTCTCGATATGAATAGGCTTATACTCTATTACATGCTTGTAATTCGGCTTATAAGGACGTAACACAGATACATGAAACACATTATGTATTTGTTCTATGTCTGAAGGTAATGCTATCATATAAGCTACCTTGCCTACCCGTTTTAACACTTCAAAAGGACCTATAAACCTTGGACTTAACATTCCCTTCTTTCCAAATCGTATCTTTCCTTTCCAGGGAGATACCTTTAGAAATACATACGAGCCTACTTCAAACTCTCTATTTACTCGATGCAAGTCCGCATACTTTTTCTGTTTGTCTTGTGGTGCTACTAGATGCATCCGTATCAACTTCACTACATCCGCTGTCTCTGTTGCACCAATTCTAGCCCTAGCATTCGGCGTTCTCCCACTTTATCCCAACACAATGGTGTTCTGCATTTCCTTCCGTATAAAGTTTCATAATGCAGCATACCTATGCTTACATGATAACTATTATTATACGCAAACTCTACTAATGGTAGATGATTATCCCAACTACCCTTAAAATCCATGACGCAAAATCTTTGCATATCTTCTAACGTCTGAATTGTTCTCTAGCTCTGGCCATCAGTTTGTGGATGATTAGTCGTACTTAACTTCAATTGCGTCCCCATCTATTCTTGCAGACTCCTCCAAAAGTTCGATGTAAATCATGGATCACGATCTGACACTATCGAAACTGGTACTCCATGTCTGGAAATAACTTCCTTAACATAAAGTGAGCCGACTTAGTCAACCGGTCCACTATTACCCAAATCGCATCATACCTTTCTAAGTAATCGGAAGTCCCACCACAAAGTCCATCGTGATATGCTCCCACTCCAGAATCTCCAATGACTGTAATAAGCCACTTGGTCGTTGATGTTTGGCCTTAACTTTTTGACAAGTCAAGCACCTGCTCACATACTCGGCTATCTCTCTCTTCATGTTCGGCCACCAAAAACTCTATCGAAGGTCTTGATACATCTTAGTACTACCAGGATGAATCGAGTACCTTGAACTATAAGCTTCTTGTAACACTTGCTCCTTTAATTTTGTCTCATTCGAAACTCAAATTCTTCCTTAAATCTGAATAACCCCTCGTTATCAAGACTATACTTTAAATATTTTTGATGTGATAACCGCTTCTTCATCTGGTCACACTCATCATTTCTGAGATGTACCTCCTTGACTCTCTCTACAATAGTAGATTGAATCACCGTCGTAAACAGTCTATGTCCCGACTCACTTGGCAACTTCACCTCTATCTCCATCCTAGCTATCTGTGTTATTAACTCAATTTGAGCCGTTAACATATACAACTTTTCCTGACCCTTTCTACTTAAGGCATCAGCAACTACATTGGCTTTTCCAGGGTGATACAGGATTTCATAGTCGTAATCCTTTATCAACTCCAGCCATCTCCTTTGTCTTATATTCAAATCCTTCTATGTGAAGATATATTTTAGACTTTTATTGTAAGACCCCAGCTTTTATAAATAAAGATGAATTTTCTATAAATATTATTTTTGAATATTATGGAATAAATTTGATATAATGTTATAGTTGTGGGTAATATTTATAAATTTTGCAAAGTAAGCAAATTGTTATAAAATATTTGTTTGGTCTGGGAATATTCTTTTTGTTTGAATTAATATTACGACGACAGCTCAATCATCAGGTGGACCGACAACGTAAGTATTGTCGTAGTTAGAAAAGCGACAAAATTATCTTTCTATAAAAATAACGGCGAGGTGTTACCGTTAAAAGCAGTTGAACTACCCTAAGTGGTAAAAGTACGAAGAATACGCCATTGGTTGCATAAGTAGCACACTCAGATTGATTATCGATGCTTTACGTGAGAAGTCACTTAGCTATACTCACTTATTGCTACACAGAAATTGTTGCATCATATCTCTTATATTATTGATTCAATTATTGTCACAAGATCATCTCAGATAATATGTTATTTTATTAATTGAGACGACAAGTTATAAATGATTAATAATTATTGAAAGATTAAAATGTGTTGATTAAAAATAAAATGATTTGTGGTAATATTTATTCAATCCTTGATGTATATAAAGAGTCTCATATATGAGACGTTTGTGGTAAGTTTGATTATTTTATGGGGGCCCATATGTCATCATCTAAGAGTCTCTTCATCAATAGTAATTACCTTTGTGAATAGTAATTACCTTCGTCAATAGTAATTACCTTCGTCAAAAGTATTTACCTTCACGTCGATAGTAATTACCTTCGTCAATAGTATTTACCTTCGTCAATAGTATTTACCTTCGTTAATAGTAATTACCTTCTTCAATAGTAGTTGTCCTTTCAATATTACCAAGAGTTAACTTTTCTTCTTGGTGTTCCAAAGGTTAATTACCCTTCATGAAATAATAGTTGTCTCTTCAATATTACCAAGAGTCATTTTGACCCTTCATTAAGACCAAGAGCCACCCTCGCTTTTTCTATAAATAGAAAGCTCATTCCTTCATTATTTCTTACGAATTCATTGAAACTCTAGAGAGAAATCTATAGAGAGAAAGAAGAAAAGTATTCTCGCTACTTCACTTTTCCAATATTCAGTTCTTCTAAGGTAGGGAATATTATTTGTTGTACTCAGTAAGGGTGTTATTCTTTCTTATTCATAAAGAGAACTGTTGTTATTCCATTGCTTATTATTCTTGGAATAACCTTATATCGTGGTTTACCCTATACTTGGTGACATTCTTCTATTATTCTCGCCTTTATTATTCTCGTTGGAATATCCATGCATGTGTTTTACACCTTGACCTGGGTTCCGCTCTTTATTATTCTGCTGGAACATCCTCGTGCATGTGTTTTACACCGGACCTGGTTCTGCCTCTTTATTATTCTGCTGGAACATCCTCGTGCATGTGTTTTTACACCGGACCTAGTTCCGCCTCTTTATCATTCTCATTGGAATATCCTATCTGTGTGTTTTTACACCGATCCGGTTCTATCTTTATTATTCTGTTGGAACATCCTGTCGGTGTGAATTTCACCTGACCTGGTTCCGTTATTATTATTCTGTTGGAATAACCTATTTATGCGAAGTACCGCATGCATGGTGATTTCTTTTGTTATTCCATTCTTTATTATACTCAGTTGGTTAAAGTTTTGACTTCTATACTCCATGAAATTAGTGGAATATCCTTGATATTTACGCTTCATCCAAAGATCCTTTCATGGAAATATTCTTCTCAAGATTCTTGAATTTTACTCTACAAAGCAAAGATCATGTCGACAGCTTGATGTTATTGGTTCCTAGATAAATTAATTCATGAACTTGTTTTATTTAATATCATTGTCATCATCCTCATGTTTATATTATGTTGAAAGTCATCTCATATTCAGTAGTGCGTAGATGGATTTGGTATGATTATGACCAGGACTATTTGTAATCATGACCGTAATGTTACAAATGATGTGGTAAAAATCCTCGATGGCCATAGTGCATTGATGGACAGCTTGTTGGCATGATCATGACCATTAATGAATACACAACTATTCTTGGCCCGTAGTGCATGAATAATTATGGTCGTGATACTAAAGAATATCATCGTCAGAGTAGTGTAAGGGTGATTCGATGATGTGGAATATTTATTAAAGCTAAGTCTCAAATTATAACTGTGATGAAAACCTTTTAAATCATAAAAGATAGTAGATTTTATTTTCTACTTGACTCTTTTAATGGATTCATTGGTTCCTCCGTAGTTAAACTTGATGTTCATTATATTTTATCGCTTTAACATCATTTGTAAGCTAAAGATAATTTATTCTCGCATTATCTTAGTCATAATATTTCTTCTCGAGCTAGTTGAGCTCACCCTTTCTTTCACCGTTCTCTTCGTGAAATGAGAATATAGATGGGACGAGCCTGGGAACGGAGTAATGGCCCAGAGGATAGCATTAGTAGTCCTCACTATTCGTGAAATAAAGTGTGATAATAATTGTAATGAGGACTCCTTTTGAGTTTGTATAATATCTAGTAGACAACATTTGTATTCAAACTCACGCTTTATGTCGTATTATACACGACAATTATATTAGTAAGTTGTATTTAAATTACATACCACGTATCCGACTACCCAAGATGGGTGATGTATACCTAATTTTGGGGGCGCCACAACAGTATCGAGCTTGAGGATATGATCCTGGCTAAGATGTGAGAATAGTACTAGGAGGGAGAGACGGGGAATACCTTCATTAGTATGACCTACCTAAGTTTATGTGCTATTTTATTGGTCATTAGAATATAGGGATAATTTGTTACATGTCAATTAACCTTTTGTTTTGTGGCGATTCGAAAATGACATCCGAGAATGTTGAGAATAGCAATGGAGCACAAAGCGATCGCCGATTCACCACATATCAATAATCGATAATGTGCATCGAAGGTGACAATCCTCATGCAAACAACAACAACACGACCAAATGATGAATGATCAAATGTTCGAGGCTTTATGCAATTTATGCAACAAAGAAAGTAGAGCGACTCCGTCCAAAACGTAGGTGGAAACACGAAAACTCTCGAGGCGGTCACCGCTAAACAATTCAAGGAGCCGACCACCGAGTTTAAGGGAGAGCCAAAACCACTTCTGGCGGAAGCATGGATAAAGCAGATTACCAAGATATTTGATGTCTTGGGATGCTCCGAGGAGCAAAAGATTCCCTTTGCCGCCTTTATGTTGCGCGGAGAGGCAGATTACTGGTGGGAATCGATAAAACGTACTCAACCTGCTGTACTGAAGATATCTTGGGAGAAGTTCCAGAAGCTGTTCAACAACAAATACTTTCCTGAAAGTATTCGCCACATGAAGGAGGTGGAGTTTATCAAGTTGGAACAAAACAATATGACCGTGTCGCAATACGAGGCAAAATTTACTGAGTTATCACTTGGTTTTCCCCACTTGATGGATAATGAAGAGAGAATGGCGCGAATGTTTTTAAGAGGTTTGAAGTCGGGAGATACGCCAACATCTTATTTCTCATAAACCGTGTTTGTATTCGAGATGTTGTAAATAGGGCTCGATTAGTGGAGCGTGATAACGAGTCAACGCAACTAAAAGAGAGCAACAAGCAAAATTATAATACCAAATGAGAGTAATCATCGGCGGTGACAACAAGCGCGGAGGGAATCAACATGCCAGATATGGTAACCACTTCTGTGGTAATCGAGCCAAAACAATAAGAATGGACATTTCAAGAAAAGGAGATTCAACAATGATGGAAAGACGCCAAGACCAAAGACCAAGTTGTTAAGGAAGGAGAAAAGACCACCTATCATATGCTTCAAATGCGGAGGAGAGGGACACATCAGTCCAAACTGCGCCATGACGTCCAAAGCATGTTATAATTGTGGAAGAGAAGGTCACTTAGCTCGATTTTGTCGTTTACCGAAGATAAATTCAACTAGGATGGAGGCACCAAAGGCCGTCCCAGAAAAGTCAAAACCTGTAGTGTAAGGGAGAGCGTTTGTTGTGACCTCCTAGAGAGCAAGGAACCCGAATGAGGTCATCACGGGTAAGCTTATCATAAACTCTAATGAAGTCTATACTTTATTTGATACTGGTTCTACCCATTCTTTTATTTCTCCCACTACTTGCGCCATCGATTAAAGTTGACTCGAGAGAAATTAGACTTTGACTTATCTCGTGGAAACTCCGCTGGGAGAAACCTTCATTACATCCAATCGCTTATAAGTCTTGTTTGGTTCAAATCGGTACCCTCACATTACATGCTTCGATCTTATTTCATTAAAAATACTTGCATTTGACGTGATTCTAGGGATTGATTGGTTAACTACTTATCATGCAAAAATTTATTATTTTCGTAAGGTTGTTAGCTTTCATATTCCTAATCAACCTATTATGCTAATTCAAACGACCAAACCATTAAAATCAATCACGGTCATCTCAAGCCATAAAGCTATTCGCTTATTGAAAAACGGATGTCAAGCTTTCTTAGCTCATGTCACGATTTAAACAAAAATACGCCGCTTTTGAACGATATTTCTATTGTTAATAAATTTCCGACGTATTCCCCAAGAACTTCTTGCCTACCCCCAGAAAGCGTGAAATTGAATTTTGTATCGACCTTGAACCCTAGACAAAACCTATTTCCAAAGCCCCATATCGAATGGCTCCTATTGAACTTCAAGAGTTAAAGACCCAACCGCAGGAATTGTTAGACATCGGCTTTATTCGTCCTAGTACTTCTCCTTGGGGTGCTCCTGCTCTATTTGTGAAGAAGAAAGATGGGAGTATGCGACTTTGTATTGATTATCTGGAGTCAATCATGTCACCATCAAAAATAGGTATCCATTGCCACGTATTGATGACCTCGTTTGACCAATTGCAAGGAGCCAAATTCTTTTCAAAGATCGATCTTTGTTCCGGATATCACCAATTGAAGATTAGAATCCGTGACATTCCAAAGACGGCTTTCGAACTTGGTACGAGCATTATGAATTCCTAGTCACGTCCTTTGGATCGACTAATGCTCCGCCGCCTTCATGGATATGATGAACCGAGTATTCAAGGAATATTTAGATCACTTTGTGGTCGCCTTTATTGATGACATCCTTATTTATTCCAAAAGCCGTGAAGATCATGAGCAACACTTGAGGTCGACACTCCAAAAGCTTCGTGAATATAAGCTTTATGCCAAGTTGAAGAAATGCGAGTTCGTCAAGAAGTAGCATTCCTTGGGCACGTGGTATCAAGTCATGGAATATCTGTTGACCCAAAGAAAGATCAAGCTATTCAAAGTCGGGAACAACCTAAATCGAAGGACCAAGTACGTAGCTTTCTCGGTTTAGTTTGGTTATTATCGGAGATTCATGGAAGGATTTTCTCGAATCGCTACTCCATTGACTCACCGACTCAAAAGATACAAAGTTCTATTGGAGCGAAGAATGTGAGAAGAGTTTTCAAGAACTCAAGAGGAGACTTATTTCAAAGACATGTTCGACAATACCATCCGCCTCGGAGGGATTTGTCATCTACAAAGTGATGCTTCGAGCAAAGGGTTGGGATGTGTTCTCATGCAACATGGAAAAGTTATAGCCTATGCCTCATGCGACAACTCAAAGAATATGAGAGGAATTATCCTACTCATGATCTAGAGTTGGCAAAAAGGTCTTTGCACTAAAAATTTGGAGGCATTACTTGTATGGGGAGAAAGTGGAGATCTTTACGGATCATAAAAGCCTCAAATATTTCTTCACTCAAAAGAAACTCAACATGCGACAAACGACGTTGGCTTTCGAACTGCTGAAAGATTATGATCATACCATCCAATACCATCCTCGAAAAGCGAAACGTGGTAGGTGACGATTGAGTGAAGATCATATGCAAGTACGAAAAGTGCGTTATTGTCAACGCAAAGGCCCATTTTGTGTGACTTGCAAAGGATGGAGATAGAGTTAAAGACTTCGTGGACGCATGTGATGATAGCGAGTATACGAGTAGAACCGACTTTAATCGATAAAGTTAAAGTCGCTTGCTCTGCACTCTAGAAATGATGCGTATGAGGAAGAAAGTGCAAGAAGGTGCTATGCCGAAAGCAAGAATCGATGAAGAAGGAATACTTGAGTCAACTCTAGACTTTGTGTTCCTAATGACCGATTTAAAGTATAATATCATGATGGAGGTGCACAACACACCATTTGTAATCCATCTCGGGAGTACCAAATGTATCATGATATTCGGCCATACATTTTGGTGGAGCAATATGAAGAGAGAGATAGCGTTGTTTATCTCAAGGTGTCTAACTTGTCAACGAGTTAAAGCGGAGCATCAAGTACAAAAAGGTCCATTGCAACCACTTGAAATTCCGAATGGAAGTGGGAGCACATTACCATGGATTTCACACTCGGCCTTCCTAAGGTTTCTCAAGGCATTGATGCGATTTGGGTCATTGTTGATAGATTGACCAAGTCCGCTTTCATTTCTTACCGATCACGAGAAACTTATACACTTGAACGCTCTTGCTCATATGTATATAAACGAGATTGTAAGACCGCATGGTATCTGCCTAGATCCATAGTTTCCGATCGAGACCCAAGATTCACTTCACGATTTTGGGTTAGTTTGCAAAAAGCAATGGGCACAGACTTACGATTTAGCTCTAAGATATCATCCTCGAGATTTTACGGATAGTGAGAGAGGACTATTCAAACTCTTGAAGATCTATTAAGACTCGTGTCCTTGATTTCAAGGGAGTTGGGACAAGTTCTTACCATCGGTGGAGTTTTCCTACAACAACAATGCTTATCAAGCAAGTATCGGCATGGCTCCATTCAAGCGTTGTATGGAAGAAAGTGTCGTTCTCTAGTATGTTGGGATGAGGTGGGTGAAGCAACGTTGTTGGGACCGAGTTGGTATGCGTATGACTATGGAAAAGATACAAACGATCCGGACAAAACGAAATAAAAACCTCACAAAATCGACAAAAGAGTTATCTTTGATCTTCATCGAAAGGACGTGGAATTCGATATAGGAGATCATGTGTTGTTAAGAGTTGCTCCATGGAAAGGAGTTACAAGATTTGGAAAGAGAGGAAAACTTAATCCTCGATTCATCTGGTCCATTTTAATCCTCGATCGAGTAGGAATCATGGCCTATAGACTGCTTTTAAACTTTATCGCCAAATATGTCTCGTGTTCATAACATTTTTCACATATCCATGTTACGTAAATATGTGAAAGACCCGAACCATATTATTGAGTTAGAACCGGACGAAATAGCGGAAGATTTGACGATGAAGAGGTTCCTATTAAAATTTTGGATAAGAAGGAACATATTCTACGCCCAAGGTTATACCTCAAGTCAAAGTTTTGTGGAGGAACCACGATGTTGAGGAAATGACTTGGGAGTTAGAATCAAATGAAATCAAGGTATCCTTACCTCTTCGACATACCAGTACGCACTCCTAATTTCGAGGGCGAAATTTCATAAGAAGGGGATGTGACGCCCCCAAAATTAGGTATACGTCACCCATCTTGGGTCGCCACTTACATGGTACATAGATTCAAATACGACTTACTAATATAAGCATACGTGTACAATACGACATAAATCGTGAGTTTGAATACAAATATTGTCTACTAGATATTATACAAACTCAAAAGGAGTCCTCATTACAACTATTATCACACTATTTCACGTAATAGTGAGGACTACTAATGCTATCCTCTCGGACCATTACTTCGCTCCCCGACTCGTCCCAAATTTATGTTCACATTTCTGAAGAGAACGAAAGAAAGAAAGGGTGAGCTCAACTAGCCCAAGAAGAAATATTATGACTAAGATAATGCGTAATAAATTATCATTAGCCTTCACAAAGGTTAAACCGATAAAATACAATAGACAACCGCTTTAATGCAAGGAATAATAAGCAATCCATTAAAAGAGTCAAGTAGAGAATAAAGTCTACTATCTTTTAGGTTTTAAAAGGTTTTCATCAATTTTTATCATTGAGACTCGACTTAATAAATAAACCACCACATCTAATCATCCCCGTACCACTGGTCAAGGATTTTCATCAAATTATCAATGGTCATGACTATACCGAATCACCCCCGGTCATAATCATACCAAAAACTATCCATCAACGCATTACAGAGCCACCGAGGACTTTTGTCACATCATTTATATCAAGTCATGATTATACCGAATGATCCTCGATCATAATCATACTAAGTTCATCTATGCACGTAAGCCAAAGATAACATAATATAACATGAGGATGATGACAATGACATAGTAATTCAATAAAACAAGTTCAAGAATTATTTAATCCATGAATTATTAACGTCCAAATTGTCAACATGATCATCGCTTACAGAGAGTAAAATTCAAGAATGATCGTAAGAATATTTCCATGAAAAGATATTGGATGAAACGCAAAATATCAAGGATATTCTACTAATTTCATGGAGTATAGAAGTCAAAGTTTTAACCAACCGAGTATAATAAAGAATGGAATAACAAAAGAAATCACCACGCATGCGGTATTGCAGATGACAAAGTTATTCCAATGTAATAATAATAACGGAACCAGTCGGTGAAATTCACACCGACGTGATGTTCCAATGTAATAATAAAGATGGAACCGGATCCGTGTAAAACACATGATAGGATATTCCAACAGAATGATAAAGATTTTAACCAGTCCTGTAAAACACACATGCATGTGATGTTCCAATGAGATAATAGAAGAATGTCACCAAGTATAGGGTAATCCATGTATACACAAGGTTATTCCAATGTAATAATAAGCAATGGAATAACATAAGGATTTCACCAAGTATAGGGTATGCCGCAGATATACAAAAGTTATGTATAGGGTATGCCACTTTTTTACAAAAGTTATTCCAATGTAATAATAGTGAATGGAATAATGTAAGTTCTCTTCAAGAAGAAAGAATAACACCCTCACCGTAGAAGAACCTAATATAGAAGTAGTGAAGTAGCGTAATACTCTTCTTCTTTCTATAATTTTCTCTATAGCTTCTCTCTATAATTTCTCTCTAGAGTTTCAATGAATTAAGTAAGAAAATAATGAAGGAATGAGCTTCTATTTATAGGAAAATGGAATGCATAAGAACTAATCCATGAACGGTCCAGTTGATTTACTTTAATCTGACGGTCCATATTTAAAGAAAAATCTTTTAAATAAAATATAATATATTCTATTTATATAAAAACATTTTACTATGCAAACACTATGCAATACTATGCAAAACACTATGCAAAAACACTATGCAACACTATACATAATAAAATATAATATATTCTATTTATGTAATAACTTTAATAAAGTATTCTATTTTATATAAAAGATGTTTCGCTTTTATTACGTTAATAATACGAATAAAACAAAAGCGTCCATTATCGTTATAATAATTCATATTATTAATCGACAATAATGGAATCAAACCGAGTGACTTCTCACATAAGCATCAATAATCAATACCGGTAAGTTACTATGCAACCACACGTACATCGCATTACTTTTACTACCGAGTAGTTCAACAAGATCAACGGTAAAACTTCCGCCGTTATTTTAATAAAATATTTTTGTCGCTTTCTCAATCCGACAATAATTTACATTATGGGTCCACCAATGATTGAGTAGCTGTCATTTAATATTCCCCGCTAAACCAATATTCCCCACCAATCGAATATAATATAACCACTTGCATACTTTGCAAAATTTATAAATACTACCCACAACTATAGTATTATCTCAAATTCACACCATAATATTAAAAAATTATTTTGACAAAATTTAAATCTTTATCGATAAAATCGGGGTCTCACAATCTCCCTCCTTATGGAATTTCGCCCCTCAAATTAGGTACGATACTGGTATGATAAAGAGATGAGAATACCTTACTTTTATCGTTGAAAATATTAAGTTCATCTTTGCAATCCTACCAAAGATATTCATTAACAATTCATCTTTTGCTTTCTGTGCCAAAGATATTTATAACAATTCATCTTTGCACTACAGCCAAAGATATATAACCAGAAAACCAATAATACCGAGACGCAAATTAATAGTATCACGACCACGAATTATCCATGCACCAATCGCCAAGGATATTCGTGTTTTCAATTACTACCATGATTATACCAAATAATCTTGGGTCATAATCATACCAAGTCTATCAATGCACTACTACCAAAGATGACTTTTACCACATCAATGAATTAATATTTCATTCTTTGAGACTCAACTTTCAATAATTAATCCATATCATCGAATCATCCCCGCACTACGTGCCAAGGATATTCATTAGTATCACGACCACGAATTATCAATGCACTACTACCAAAGATAATCGTGTATTCATTAAATATCACGACCACAAATTATCCATGCACTACTACCAAAGATAATTGTGTTTTCAATTACTGAAGCTATGATTATACCGAACAATCCTCGGTCATAATCATACCAAGTCCATCTATGCACGTAAGCCACGGATGACTTTGAACACATCCATGAATTAATATTTCATTCACGAGACTCACACTTCAATAATTAATCCACATCATCGAATCATCCCCGCACTACGTGCCAAGGATATTCATTAAGATCACGCACCACAAATTATCCATGCACTACTACCAAAGATAATTGTGTATTCATTAGTATCATCACCACAAATTATCCATGCACTACTACCAAAGATAATTGTGTATTCATTTACTGATTATGATTATACCCTAATAATCCGTGGTCATAATCATACCAAGTCCATCTATGCACTACAGAACCACGAGATGACTTTCAACATAATATAAACATGAGGATAATGATATAAAGAATCAATCAAATGAAATAAAGGATAAATATTAAACATTTATAATATAATTTATCCAGATTCAAGAATATCCCCATGTTGTCAATCACTTAATAATCTCATAATCTAATATCATTAATATTATAACAATATTTTAATCACTTCTTAAATTTATAAACAATTTATCTTAATTGTTTACGCTTTACCATATAATGCATTTAATCATTCAAAATGCCATACTCATAAGATATCATCACCAATTATCAAATCTCTCAAAAAATATGCATATACTCTATATAGGATTCTCTAGCCATAAAATCCTATTTTCAACTTTGTTACTTCAAGATAACATATTTAACTCATATGTTACGTAATTAAACTATTTTCATGAAAAATACCAAATCAGTCCCAAAAATATTTCTTTTCTGGGATTTAGCATAATATAGTCCCATGATGAAAATATATTTTTCTCGAATTTTTAAAATTCATTTACTATTTTTCAAAATCAATTTCTAATTAATTTCTTAAGAAATTAGCTACCACAAGTTTAACTCCAAAATTCCCAAATCTTGGCAGGATCTTACACATGTTAACGTGAGCTTCTAGTTTAAATTTCATGGTCATCGGAGTTATAGAACTCCCAAGGTTATAGCATTTTTCGCCTGAAACCTAAATATTGAAAGAGTCATAACTTGCTCATTTTAAGTCGAGAATGAGCTCATTTTTGGACAGGAGATACTTTATACCATATACCTTCATGTCCCAAAAGGCCAGAATTTTTCTCATAATTTAAGTGGCTGAAACAGCCCCTTAAAGTTTCTGGGCAGTAGCATTTTCAAATTTACAGCTTTGGCCTCCTTTGCTAAAATCAGTCCACACAAAAAAATCTACAACACCTTTTCCAGTAATTCTACTTGGATTAGTTAGGTAACTCATAGATCTAACTCTAGGACTTGACCACATTCAAAAATTCAAAATATAATAAGACATATGGTCAATTGAATTTCATGTTACGCTTTTCACCAAAATCGATTTTCAACTCTTTGTGATTTCTAAGAAACTTTCATGTTTTTACATACTAACCAACATAACTCATCATAAAACTTACTAATACCACGAATACCCATGCTTTTCATTATTCCAATGCTTTTATTATGACTTTCATCATAAACCACGTAAACCTGCTCATTTTAGTTGAAGAAATATTTGAGGGTTTAAGAAATGGGTTTTTGTCTTTGGTCAATACAAAATTTGATTTTACGCTCTAGGGTAGGCTAGAAGTCTTCAAGAATACGCCAAGAAATTTATTAATGATAGAAATATCATTCAAAATCACATTACTCGTCCAAGACTTGGATAGTACGTCACATTAATACCAATCGGTGACTTCTATCCCTTAACCTGGATGGCACCTCACAATGATACCTATCAACTTGCCATCTTCATTCACGATGTCGCCTCTGAGAAAAAGTCCGCTTCGGTGCATTCCACACAAGGAAGTCAACAACGAAAGGTTCGGGGCTCTTTACTTATGACTTGATATAACAAAGTGATTAACTTTAGGATTTGGTTACTTTGAATTCAGTATAACAAAAGTGGTTAGGAATATGAAAGCTAACAACCTTACAAAAAAGAATAATGAGTAGTTAATCAATCGCTTTCAAAAATTACCTCAAAGGCAAGTATTTTCAAAGAGATAAGATCGTGAAAGTGTTTATTTGAATTAAACAAGATTTAAAAATAGTAGCGATAACGAAGGCTCCTACTAACTAAGTTTCAACCAATAAGTCAAAGTTTAACTTCTTGAGTTAAATTTAAACGTTGAACGCAAGCAAGAGAGATAAAATAATGGGTAGAACCCAGATTCTAATAAGGTATAGACTTCGAAGAATTTATAATTAACTAACCCGTGCTAACTTCGTTCGGTTACCCACTTTTTTGAGAAGTCACGAAAAACGCTCTTCCTAAACCACCGACTTTGTTTTGTCTGCAGATCCGCCTTTGGTGCCACTATCCCAAATGGACTTGACTTCACTATACGACAAAATCGAGCTAAATGACCTTCTCTTCTTGAAATTTCCACTTCTATTATCTTTGCCATGATTACCACCGGTGGTTACCATTCTTAGCATGATAATTTCCCCGATGGTTATCATTGTTACGATAGCCATTTGCCACCAAGATGATTATTATCGTGTTGTTGGTCGTTACCTTTTGTTTGAAATTTGAATCAACACTCTCATGTGCTTCATTGCTTATTTCAAAGATTTTCGGATGCCATTCTCAAACACCGTCACAAAACAAGGGTTAATTGACATGTAACATATTATCACTATACTCGACCACCAATCAAATACCAAATAAACTTAGGTAGGTCATACTAGCGAAGGAATTCCCGCCTCTCCCCTCCTAGTACTATTCTCACATCTTAGCCGTGGATCATATCCTAAGCTCGATATATTAACCGTGACGCCCCAAAATTAGGTATCGTCACCCATCTTGGGTCGCCACTTACATGGTACATAGATTCAAATCGACTTACTAATATAAGCATGTGTATACAATACGACATAAATCGCGAGTTTGAATACAAATATTGTCTACTAGATATTATACAAACTCAAAAGGAGTCCTCATTACAACTATTATCACACTATTTCACGAATAGTGAGGACTACTAATGCTATCCTCTCGACCATTACTTCGTTCCCGACTCGTCCCAAATTATGTTCACATTTCAAGAGAACGAAAGAAAGAAAGGGTGAGCTCAACTAGCCCAAGAAGAAATATTATGACTAAGATAATGCGTAATAAATTATCATTAGCCTTCAACAGATGTTAAACCGATAAAATACAATAGACAACCAGTTTAATCTGCAATGGAATAAGCAATCCATTAAAAGAGTCGTAGTAGAGAATAAAGTCTACTATCTTTTAGGTTTTAAAAGGTTTTCATCAATTTTTATCATTTGAGACTCAACAATAAATAAACCACCACATCTAATCATCCCCGTATTACCACGGTCGAGGATTTTCATCAAATTATCAATGGTCATGACTATACCGAATCACCCCTCGTCATAATCATACCAAAAACTATCCATCATCGCATTACAAAAGCCATCGAGGACTTTTGTCACATCATTTATATCAAGTCATGATTATACCAAATGATCCCCGATCATAATCATACTAAGTTCATCTATGCACGTAAGCCAAAGATAACATAATATAACATGAGGATGATGACAATGACATAGTAATTCAATAAAACAAGTTCAAGAATTATTTAATCCATGAATTATTAACGTCCAAATTGTCAACATGATCTTTGTTTACAGTAGAGTAAAATTCAAGAATGATCGTAAGAATATTTCCATGAAAGATATTGGATGAAACACAAATATCAAGGATATTCTACTAATTTCATGGAGTATAGAAGTCAAAGTTTTAACCAACCGAGTATAATAAAGAATGGAATAACAAAAGAAATCACCATGCATGCGATTGCCATGCATGTTATTATTCAACGAGAATAATAATAACGGAACCAAATCGTGAAATTCACACCATCCGCAGATGTTCCAATGAATAATAAAGATGGAACGGATCGATCCTGTAAAACACATGAATGGGATATTCCAACGGAATGATAAAGATTTTAACTGAACCCGGTCAGGTGTAAAACACACGAGGATGTGATGTTCCAATGTAATAATAGAAGAATGTCACCAAGTATAGGGTAATCCATATCTGAGTTATTCCAACGAAATAATAAGCAATGGAATAACATAAGGATTTCACCAAGTATAGGGTATGCCACAGCGTGTCTGAGGTTATGTATAGGGTATGCCACTTTTTACAAAGTTATTCCAATGTAATAATAGTGAATGGAATAATGAAGTTCTCTTCAAGAAGAAAGAATAACACCCACCGTAGAAGAACCTAATATAGAAGTAGTGAAGTAGCGAGATACTCTTCTTCTTTCTATAATTTTCTCTCTATAGCTTCTCTCTATAATTTCTCTCTACAGAGTTTCAATGAATTCGTAAAGAAAATAATGAAGGAATGAGCTTCTATTTATAGGAAAATGGAATGCATAAGAATTCTAATCCATGAACGGTCTGATTGATTTACTTTAATCTGACGGTCCATATTTAAAGAAAAATCTTTTAAATAAAATATAATATATTCTATTTATATAAAAATATTTTACTATGCAAACACTATGCAATACTATGCAAAACACTATGCAAAACACACTATGCAACACTATGCATAATAAAATATAATATATTCTATTTTTAGAATAACTTTAATAAAGTATTCTATTTTATATAAAAGATGTTTCGCTTTATTACGTTAATAATAATGAATAAAACAAAGCGTCATTATCGTTATAATAATTCATATTATTAATCGTAATAATGGAATCAATGAGTGACTTCTCACAAAGCATCGATAATCAATCACAGGTGTGTTACTTATGCGACCACACGTCTTTGTACTTTTACTTCTTAGTAGTTCAACATTATCATCGGTAAAACTTCCGCCGTTATTTTAATAAAATATTTTTGTCGTTTTCTCGAATCAAATGATACATTACATTATTAGGTCCACCAATGATTGATAGTTATTTAATATTCACTGCTAAATCGAATATTCTCTAATCAATCGAATATAATATAACCATTGCATACTTTGCAAAATTTATGAATACTACCCACAACTATAGTATTATCTCAAATTCACACCATAATATTAAAAATTATTTTGACAAAATTTAAATCTTTATTGATAAAATCTGGGTCTCACGGGAGGTTGTAAGACCCCAAATTTTATAAATAAAGATGAATTTTCTATAAATATTATTTTTGAATATTATGGAATAAATTTGATATAATGTTATAGTTGTGGTAATATTTATAAATTTTGCAAAGTAAGCAAGTTGTTATAAAATATTCGTTTGGTGGGGAATATTCTTTTTTGTCGAGGAATATTCGTATGACGGCTCAATCATCAGTGGACCCTACAACTCAAAGTATTATCGTAGTTAGAAAACGACAAAATTATCTTTCTATAAAAATAATGGCGGAGGTGTTACCGTTAAAACCGCTTGAACTACCCTATGGTAAAAGTACAATGAATACATGTGGTTGCATAAGAGCACACAGTAGATTGATTATCGATGCTTACGTGAGAAGTCACTTAGCTATACTCAATTATTGCTATAGTAATTCTTTTGATCATATCTCTTATATTATTGATTCAATTATTATCACAAGATCATCTATATAATATATTATATTATTAATTGAGACGACCGCTTATAAATGATTAATAATTGTTGAAAGATTAAAATGTGTTGATTAAAAATAAAATGATTTGTGGTAATATTTATTCAATCCTTGATGTATATAAAGAGTCTATTATGAGACGTTTGTGGTAAGTTTAATTATTTTATGGGGGGCCCATATGTCATCATCTAAGAGTCTCTTCGTTAATAGTAATTACCTTTATGAATAGTAATTACCTTCGTCAATAGTATTTACCTTCGTCGATAGTAATTACCTTCGTCAATAGTATTTACCTTCGCAATAGTATTTACCTTCGTAAATAAAGTAATTACCTTCACAATATTATTTTACCTTCGCCAATAGTAATTACCTTCTTCAATAAGAGTTTGTCCCTTAAATATTACCAAGAGTTAACGCGCTCTTGATTGTTCCAAAGGTTAATTACCCCTTCATGAAATAGTAGTTGTCTCTTTCAATATTACCAAGAGTCATTTCACCCTTTTGTTAAGACCAAGAGCCACCCTCGCTTTTTCTATAAATAAAAGCTCATTCCTTCATTATTTCTTACAAATTCATTGAAACTATAGAGAGAGAAATTATAGAGAGAAAGAAGAAAAGTATTCTGCTACTTCACTTTTCCAATATTCAGTTCTTCTAAGGTAGGGAATATTATTTGTTGTACTCGTAAGGGGTGTTATTCTTTCTTATTCATAAAGAGAACTGTTGTTATTCCATTGCTTATTATTCTGTTGGAATAACCTGTATACGTGGTTTACCCTATACTTGGTGACATTCTTCTATTATTCTGTCTTTATTATTACGTTGAACATCCTATTCGTGTGTTTTTTACGGGACCGGTTCCGCTTTTTATTATTTTGTTAGAACATCCTGTGCATGTGTTTTACACCTAGTTCCGCTCTTTATTATTCGGTTCCGCTTTTATCATTCTCGTTGAATATACTATATATCGTGTGTGTTTTTACACCGATCTGGTTCCATCTTTATTATTACATTTGGAACATCCCGCTTGTGTGAATTTCACCACTGTTCCGTTATTATTATTCTCATTGGAATAACTTTGTTTATCACGATGAACCGCATGCATGGTGATTTCTTTTGTTATTCCATTCTTTATTATACTCACCGTTGGTTAAAGTTTTGAATTCTATACTCCATGAAATTAGTGGAATATCCTTGATATTTGTGCTTCATCCAAAGATCCTTTCATGGAAATATTCTTCTCAAAGATTCTTGAATTTTACTCTACAAAGCGAAGATCATGTTGGACGGTTTGGATGTTATTGGTTCCTAGATAAATTAATTCATGAACTTGTTTTATTTAATATCATTGTCATCATCCTCGTGTTTATATTATGTTGAAAGTCATCTCGTGGCTCTGAGTGCGTAGATGGACTTGGTATGATTATGACTCGTGGACTATTCGATGTAATCATGGCCGTAATGTTACAAATGATGTGGTAAAAATCCTCGATTGGCCATAGTGCATTGATGGACAGTTGTTGGCATAATCATGACCATTAATGAATACACAACTATTCTTGGCCCGTAGTGCATGAATAATTGTGGTCGTGATACTAAAGAATATCATTGGCCGTAGTGCAGGGGTGATTCGATGATGTGGAATATTTATTAAAGCTAAGTCTCAGCTATAACTGTGATGAAAAACCTTTTAAATCATAAAAGATAGTAGATTTTATTTTCTACTTGACTCTTTTAATGGATTGTTGGTTCCGCTGTAGTTAAACTTGATGTTCATTATATTTTATCGCTTTAACACATGTTGTAGGCTAATGATAATTTATTCTCGCATTATCTTAGTCATAATATTTCTTCTCGAGCTAGTTGAGCTCACCCTTTCTTTCACCGCTTCTCTTGAAATGAGAATATAGATGGGATGAGTCGGGAACGAGTAATGGCCCATAGGATAGCATTAGTAGTCCTCACTATTCTCGTGAAATAGTGTGATAATAATTGTAATGAGGACTCCTTTTGAGTTTGTATAATATCTAGTAGACAACATTTGTATTCAAACTCACGCTTTATGTCGATTGCATACGACATTATATTATTAGTAAGTTGTATTTAAATTCTGTACCATGTATCTGACTACCCAAGATGGATGATGTATACCTAATTTTGGGGGCGTCACATTTATGGTCCATGTATATCTCACATTTCTCTCCGTAAAGATAATGTCTCCATATCTTTTAGGCAAATACTAATGTAGCCAGTTCCAGATCATGAGTAGGGTAAACTTTCTCATAATTCTTCAACTGTCGTGATGCATACGCAATGACCTTATCATGCTGTATGAGCATGCAACCAAGTCCTCTATGCGAAGCATCGCAATAAAATACAAAATTTCCTGTGTCATCAGGCAATGACAAAATAGGTGCTTCACTTAACATCTTTTTCAGGTCTTGAAAGTTGTCTTCACAATTCTCAATCCACACGTATTTCACCATCTTCCTTGTCAAATTAGTCAACGGAGTAGCTATCTTTAAAAAATCTTGGATGAATCTCCGATAGTATCCCGCTAACCCGAGGAAACTCCGCACCTCAGTCGGCATTTTCAGTTGTTCCCAATTTATCACAGCTTCCACCTTCGCTGGATCTACTGAAATCCCCTCACGGTCAATAACATGACCTAAGAATTGTACCCTTTCCAACCAAAATTCACACTTAGTGAACTTCACATACAACTTCTCCTTCCTTAGTGTTTCCAACATTATTCTTAAGTGTTCTGCATAATCTTCTGGCGGCTTAGAATAGACTAGAATATCATTGATAAACACCACGACGAACTTGTCCAAATATTATTTGAACACTCTGTTCATCATATCCATAAATGCAGCTGGTGCATTAGTTAACCCAAATGACATCACCAAAAACTCGTAATTACCATAACGAGTCTTGAATGCCGTCTTTGGTACATCCTCCTTCTTAACCTTTAACTGATGATACCATGTCCTCAAATCTATTTTAGAAAAATACTTTGCCCGTTTTAACAGATCAAAGAGATCATCGATCCTGGGCAATGGGTATTTATTCTTTATTGTTAACATGTTCAACTCTCGATAGTCGATACAAAGTCTTAACGATCAGTCCTTCTTCTTTACAAACAGTACCGGTTCTCCCCACGTCAAAACACTCGGTTGAATGTACTTTATGTCCAACAGTTCTTGTAACTAAACCATTAGCTCCTTCATCTCCACTAGCGCCATATGATACAGTGCCCTGGAAACTGGTGCCGCTCCTGGCACAATGTCTATTACAAACTCGGTCTCCCTATCCGGTGGAAGACCTGGCAATTCACTTGGAAATACATCCACGAATTATTTAACTATAGGTATTTGTTCCATGGTCGCTCTCACTCTCTAGGTATCAACAACATGGCAGAAATAACCTACACATCCCTTCCTCAAAAGTTTCCTAGTTTATGTCATCGTAAGACAACACGAACGCCCCGACAATCTATTACCGTAAAATACTACCTGAGGTTATCTCAACATCCTAATATTTACACATTTTTTCTGACAATCGATAATTTCCCCATGGTTAAACAACCAATCCATCCCGAGAATTACATCGAATTCTCCCAACTTTATTGGAATCAAATCTACGGATAATTTACTACCTTGTATGTCTACGCAATAACTCCTATGAATATCTTCAACAGGAATTATCTCTTCATTTTCTACCTTAATATTCAAAGGTACAAGTAACTTTTCGGGAAGTAATCTTAATCGTCTAGCAAAATCACAGGCGATAAACGAACAAGTAGCACCCAAATCAAACAACACGTAAGCATTTATATCGTTGATCGGGATAATACCTGCAACACATCTTCGGATACAACTGCATCTTGCACCATCATGTTAATGGTGCGGTCCATCGGCCGAGTGGACCACCAATAGCTAACTTACTGCTATTAGCGCCCTTATTCCCATCTGTCACCTTCTTCGGCAGTTCTTTGCTATATTGTGAGTTAACCCACATACCAAAGCATCCATGATTCTTCTTTGGACATGGACAGTTAGGCAAAATGTGCCCCTCCTATCCACAGTTGTAACATACGGCTTTTCCCTTGAGACAGAATCCTAAGTGAGTCTTCCCACAAGTCTTACGTGTGTCCATCCACCTCTTAGGATCCCCTTGCTTCACTCCAGTATTCCCAGAGTTAAAATCCTTCCTCTTTTGACCTTCGCCACCTCCGCTAGCTCCCTCGATCTTCACTCCCCCATCCACCTTATTCTTATTTTTCTTGTCCTTGTGGTACTGGCTTAGAGACTCATTCCCACCTTCGGCGATTATCGCCTTTTCTAGTATAGTCCCAAAAGAAGTACTTTGGAACACCGATATTCGGCTATAGAGCCAGGGTTTCAAGACCTTCTCAAACCTCCTAGCCTTTCTCACCTCAATGTCCACCTGATGTGGAGCAAATCTTGCCAGTTCATTGAACTTGGCAGCGTATTGGGGAACAGTCATCTCCCCTTGTTTCAATTGTAGAAAACGCATTTCCATCCTCCCCTACATACTTGTGGGAAAATAGTTCTCAAAGAAAATCTTCTTGAACCACACCCACATAAGGTTCTTTATACCAACCCTAGCCTGGTTTGCCTCCGACCAAAAGTTGGGTTCTCCCTTCATCATATAGGTTCCAAAAGCAACCTTTTGGCCCTCGTCGACATTTTCAATGATAAATGCCTTTTCTATCTCTTTCACCCACGTTTGGGCTTCTATAGGGTCCATAGTTTCTTTGAACTATGGCGGACCGACACTCTTAAAATCCTTAAAAGTAGTAACTCGTACTACTGCAGGATTTACGGGTATATTAGCCTTATTTCTATTAAATGCGGTCGTTAACAAGTTTACGAACTCTTGAATTGGGTTAACCAGACCTCCCTCCGGTTGGTTAACATTAGCATCTTGATTTCGTTGTCTCCTTCTTGGCGGCATTTTGCTGTTAAGATAAATAACACATCATTATTACTTTCTTCTTGTTACTTAGTTACTATTCATGTTTAAACAATAACTCCAACTCATTACACAATATGTTCCATAAAAAGGCTTATATTTATTTTCTTTTTGTAGTATAATACTACATCGTTCACATTTACACATCATAAACTGATTACATTACTATCCCATAATTGCTTTCCAAAAATTGGGATTTACAAAAGACTACCCTTTGATATACAAAAGAGGGTTTTACGTCACTACTAGATACATCATATTTACATATCTAACTCTACTCTAGCTAATACTAGGTTACATCTACCGTAAGGCATTTTCAAAATCCGCATTGGCAAGACCGGCTATAACATCACGACTGATAGTATGTCGAGTCTGCCCTGCCTCTATCGGATACCCAGCTACTTGTTGCTTAAAATCCGTATGAGAACTTCTATGTATATAGGACATCCTCCCAATCTTCTGTTTCTTGGTCTTTATCTCCTACCTGAGCTCAAAGACCTCCTATTTCAGCTCGTGGACCTTGTCCTTTGCCCAAACTCTTTCATCATGCTCCTCCTCCCACATCAACTCCATACTTATCTTATCTTCCAAGACAGCATGGAGCTCTTCTTTTAGTTCTTTCACCTCCTGACAATAATGGATGTTTCTATCCAATACTGTCATGAACAGTGATCCCATTGATCTCAGTGATCTCATGAACATGATCTTCTGCTATAGGGTTCGGTAGGATCTCTATTCGATTAAACGATTCCTCACTCACTATATGTATATCCTTATACATTTTGTTTTCTCCTGACATCTACAAAAAAATGATTTGCTTTGATTAGTACACATCACTAGAATAATAAAAACACATATCATATATAATGCATTTTTAAGGTTAATTTCATCTTTTACTTCTTTAACTCTTCTTAAGGTTATGACTTAAGGTTCTAATTCCCCCCTTAAGTTTTATAACCTACTTCTTTGATACCAACCTGTGATGCTAATGGTACTTTCAACCATAGCACCTCACAAGGGTACCTATCAATTTGCCACTAACTTGCTCGGCGTCCCATACGGAAAGTCTGGCTTCGGTGCATTCACTTATAGGGATGTCACCAGCAAAAGGCTGGGGTTCTTCACAAATTGTGTTTATAGCTTTGATACAAACTTGTGATGCCCCCAAATTCGGGTATCTTCCAACCCGACATATGGTGCTACACGGTGCTACAGTTCACACATACATTCAATTGAAATGCCTCAAAAGAACGAATATGTCTTACATATATTCCAAACAATATTACCATTCCCCAGGTTCTTAATAACCATTACATTCGTTCTTGTCATAATATCAAATAATATCAACATTCAACCTATACTATTATAAAAGCAATCTATAGGTTCGCCTTAGCCTTCCCTTTATCTTTTCTGGATCCTTTGGTCCGTTCGGTCTTAGCTGCATTCATATGTTTCAAGGAAGAGTGAGCATAACTAGCTCATCAAGTATGAAAATTCCATTTAAACAATATGCTTGAAACATACAAATCATATATCTTCAATAACTGAACAATAGTTATGAAGTACTATCGATAATTCAAAATAGAACTTTTCTTTTTGTTAAACGTTTCACAATGAACAACATTCAGTAAAACATCAATTTCGGTCCAAGACCTTGAGCATTTCATACTTTCTTTGAAAAGGACAACCCGACACTAATTTCGTATGTCCGGCATTACTTACGAGCACGTCTAGGTGATCAGCCTATAGTACTCTATGTTGTACAACACTACTTTCTTTAAACATATGTACGTTTAAGTTGTGGCAACCAACGTGCCTGTTGTTTGACGACAAAACATTTTCTTAGCATACTCAGTCTTCATTTGAAAACAATACCAACATAGTTTGGCAAAACTTGACAACAATTCAATAGATTATAACAAATCCAAAGAAACATCTTAAGTCTAGCCGAAGGAATTAGCTTTGACTTGATCATACATCAATTCATGCGTAAGAGACATGAATCACAAAGCTTGTCTAGATTGAACATAGACAAGGGTTAAAACACTTGCCTTTAGCGTCTGCTACAGTATAATTACTTTCCCTTTGAGTCTTTAAGAATTATACAACACATGATCACATAACGTACCACATTAGGTAATATATAATCAAGTATGTTTACTACTATATCTTACCCTTCTTCTCAATCTAATCATGCATTAGATTGTTTATCATTAGTTCCTACTTGTCGTTATGTTTTACATCGTTCTTACATTCATGTTCGAGTAAGTTATCTTCAACCTTTAGTATATTACTTAAGGTTAATAACATCCTAATTGATGTTATATTAAGTTAATTAAGGATATGAATTTCCATTAATCAATTACCTCTTTCCTTCCATATTCAAAAACATTCATTTCTAGGTCTTGTTCAGTGTTGGCGCTATGTGGCGCCAACTTCTACTCTATAAGTCGCTGTACTGCTACTACTTTCTGCAGGCTTTCACCATCCGTGGCTGCTACGCTGACTCCAGTTCAAAAGGCCGTGCTACGACGCGAAACTCCTGTAGCTCATGACATCGCTCGGCGCTACAGCTCCACCTATTTAGCCTTGGGCTGGCACCGCGGCGCCAGTTCTGTGCACCAGATAGTTTGATAGATTTTTTTACACAACGAACTTCCTAGACTCATAATTTGATCAATTTAAGTCCGAATTGGCTCGTTAAAAAGCCATTAGCTCACAAATCACATACTCTAAGTGTTCATGCAAGAATTTTTCATTTTTGAATCCGTTAACTTGAAACTAACATTTAAGTTCATTTTTAACAAAAACGATAAACGTTCGTGAACGTTCAACGCTCATTTCTTTGTTCTAAGTCAGAATTTGGTCATTTTCAAGTCCGCAACTCTATAATACCAAATAAGACTTATCCCCATCGAAAACTAACATTTTCGAGTTCAATGTCAAAATTTAACTTCCATTCCGAGAATTTCACGATTTCGACGATTATCGTCTAAACTCATGAATTTCGCCATAACTTTGTTACTTTAGATTTTTAAACCATTTCAAATGGATTAATTCCATCATACTAACATATTAACCAACATATTTCATTACATCATATACATAATAAGTTCTTACTTGTTCTTCATGAGTTTATAACTTATATAAGTAGTAATTACTTGCTCATAACTTATTAAGGCTTAAGTCCTTTGATTAGTCATTCTCATCACTTCTTAGCATACATATTCCACTAATCAACACTTCTCTATCAAACTACAATTGAAGAGATGGAAGATTAATGATATAGGATTCTTACCCTTGAAGATCACTTGGTTCTTCTTCTTTTCTACTTGGATTATCAAAGTCTAGCTTTTCTAGCTTTTTCTCTATAACAAATAAGCACTTATAATGTTGGTGGAAATCTATCAAGTGAGAAATGAACTAGAAAGTCTTCTATTTGTAGGAAATCCTAGATTAGGGTAGTTTAGTCATTAAACCGCTCCACCTCCTTAATCACCTCCTTACTATTCATTACTTGATCATCACATAACTTATCCTTTGCTTTCCCTCCAAGATCACCCATGGGATCATGGGGCCCACATGGGTTACCCTATAGGTCATCTTTACCCATTGGATCAATCCATGGATCCGGTTCTTAAGTTGGGCTTTGAGTTTAATTAACTTAACTTATGCTTTGGGCTTACATTTAACAAACATTTGGGCTTTAACATTAATTAGCATTGGGCTTTATCATAATTCCAATTGGACTTTACAACTTCCTACACAATCCTACAAGTCCATTACACATGGCTTAAAGCCTTAGAACGTATTGTCTACGTATTAATCTCATATACTTATTCATCATATATGATATACCATCATTCATACATACTCGTATATTACCTCGTATCATACTTGTATTCATTACCTTATACAATACTCGTGTATCATACGATATCATCGTTTAATTCATTAACACTTTTACTTTTCCTAATGTTCTCAAATTTAGTCCGTAGGCGAAAAACTGCGTTTACCATACGTGAATTATTATTACATAATCCATCTCACCTCGATATTCTATCGTTACATATTTCTCGGAAGTTCAAAAATAATTCATGAGCAAAAATTAGTGAATAGTGTTTTACGAAAAATTTCTCGAAAAAATTTTATTTTCGACTTGGAAATTCAAACACTTTAATTCATTCATGTAGATAAAATATTATGACATTTCGACATCTCTAGGTTATAGAATGACATTCATCTTACTAACACATAATAATAACAAATAATATAATTTTATTCATTATTTAATTAAATAAAATTATTTTATAATAAATCTAAATTTCTCGGTCGTTACAATATCTTGTTAAAATTGAACTTTTATACAAAAGTCAAACCTTTTGTATATAGGTGCAAACGAGGCATAGTACTACTTTTAGATAACTGTACATGCGCCCAACACACACACACACACACACAGATACACAGATAAAAGTTTAATGGAAAGTGGTGCTAACCGTGTTATCACGAAAGACGGGGGTGCCTAACACCTTCCCTCCTCTTAATCAAGCCCTCGGACCCTAATGAATTTTGGTTTCTCAGACCAGTTAAATAGCATCAAATCATTGGGTCTTTGTGCAAACTTTTTCTCAGTTGAGTTGTGCAACCATTTAAAAATACCAACTAGAGACTCTAATAGTCAAATCGTCGACATATACAAGTCAGATCTTTTCAAACTTGTTTTTTCAAACAAATCTCACTTAAAATGAGAACACCAAAAGACAAATAAAAATCCCAACGCCGACAATACATATTTGTTATTGTGAGTTTTTTACACACATACTTTGAAACATTGACACTCCATTTAGTAAGAAAAAAAAAAGGAAAGGAAGGAAAAGGAAAGGAAAGGGAGAAGCAAAGCTAAAATAGGCGACTTTAACTCTCTTTTTGTCTTAGGATTTTATGAACTTGTAATTTGATTTTCTATATTTTTTCTCTCCCTTTTACTTTAAGGCTATGTTTGTTTCCAAAAATTATAATTCTGGGATTATAATCTATGAGATTATAATCTCAAGACTATTAATCCTAGGAATATAATCTCATGATTATAATTATAATAACAAGACTATTAAGTCATTTTATAATCCCTAAATTAATAGGTCTCAAGTCTAAATTGAAAAACAAACAAGACACTTTTAAATTAATAATCATATTTTAAGTATAATTCTTACAAACAAACATAACATAAATTAATACTCCAAGAAAGGCGGTGATTTGGTATTTTCTTTATCAAAATTGCTTCCAGTGATTTGGTATTTTTCTTTATCAAAATTGCTTATCAATTGTAACATATATAGAAACTCTAATATGCATGTATCTTTTTAAATGTTATTTATGAAACACCAATTAATATATATGTAATAAATAAAAATTACCACATGTGTTTATCCTAAATAAACACCAGGCATTCCGCTTAACACCGTTAGGGATGACAATTGGACTTGTTCTCCCAATAATTGTCGCGTTTCGTTTAGAGTGGGGAAGGTGATTTTGACTTTGATAGTTTATGAGATCAAGAATGGGAAATCATTGAATAATATGTGTGTGGATGTTGAGTGAATAGTATTTACTTACCTTGTTAATGTAAGATCTATCCGTTCGTTGAATCACCAAACAACGAAGTTAACCTACACAATGAACAAACGATATCACTAAAAAGCTTGACAGTCGGAATCATCGGGAATAGCTCCGGTGTTAGAGTAAGTAGATGTTAGAAAATGTAAATAATGGAGGTATGCAATTTCTTTAGTGCATAAAATAGACAAAGTGTCATTACTTGAAATCTTGATCATGGTCGTGTATTTATAGCTTGACCACATCTCCCCCAATTGGACCACGAGTCTTGTGTAAAGATAACTACAAATCCCTTAACTAGATAAAATTCAACTTCCTTAGAAATAGGGAGTCAAATAGAATAAGGAAGTCATAAGTCAACATGGACTGTATACCCTCTAGAATGTCAAATCTCCTACTGTGATGTCATGCCACATGACATGGGTTCCCCGAATCTTCTGAACCCACAAAATCATGCTCCAACATTGTCCCCACTCTCTTATTATAAGAAACTTAAAGTAAGAGAGTAAAAAACTAGTTATCAAATAACATACTGCTACTATAGAAACCAAAACATCACCCCCGCTTGCCACATGCCTGATCGGGACCCACCACATTCATTATCATGCCGTAAATAGGGAAATGTGCCCATATGATCCGTTATCTCTTAAGCGTCTCCTCCACTGATCTGAACCGTCACTTCTCACTCATTCATTTAAATTTTTCCAGAAAGATCTAACGTCTACTGCCCCTTTTATTACAAATGGTAATCTTCTTCGGCCACATCTCTTTCATCAAATTGCTACGCCTATCAACCAACCTTGTCTGGTGAACACATTCTCCAACTCGCTCGCTCCGCTGACCAAACCTTTACTGCAACCACCTCTATCATCATATCCATCGCTCAACCCACAGTGACAATACTAACCACCACCATCGCTATCCTTAACACCTCCCTTTAAACTACCCCTTCCCCTATAACTGAGATTACCCCATCCCTAGAGATGACCGAAGCCAAAATTAGAGAGATGAGGATTCGAGAACAATAGCAATCGGAGAAAGCTTATTCCCATATCAACACCAGATCCTCCGTATTTGAACGCGTACTCTCCTACCTTTGACTTCATTACTAGATACCATATCAATATGATCTTCGAGCACAAAACCTATCAAAGGGAATATACTGGCGCCCGTATACGCGCTAAAATACGGAGTATGATTCCCTCTCAAAGAATTTATTTCATCTTTTTTTAAGCTTTGTTGGGATCGGGTTCGCACAACTGGTGTCAAACTCTTACATTTACCTCATTTTCTTCATTGTCTTCTGCCATGAGTGCAAAGTCAAACCATCCTTGGACTTCTTCTTTGCCATGTTTACCCTGGGTTGATCAAAAGAACTAGTGTACCATCAATTGAATAAACAACTGGGTTTACATCAATAAAGGGTATGGATTAAAACCCCCTTTAGCATTAAAAGGTAACACTCATACTGGGTCTACATCAAAGGTCCCGAAACCCATATGTTCCCCGATTGGGGAGAACCCTCAAAGACCACTTTCTGGTTTGATTCTGCCACCCAAGACTAGGAAGAAGAATTCAAAGTCTTATACTCGAAGATGCCGAAGATAGGTTGGTCCTTATACTTGCTATTCGACCCGACCAGGCTCTTTAAACATAAATGTAAGTCCTAAATTTAGCATAATATAGTATATAAAAATTGTTTGACTCTGATCACTAAATATTATTTACTTGCAGTAACTATATTCAAATCACAACTAATCGCCATATCGGATCCAAGACGCCCACTGATGCTTTAACAACCGAAGGCATCCTCAAACCAACCGACCATAACCAACTAATAGAGGAGTCGATCGCGATAGAACCTCTTTCCATTGTCCTCAAACCAAAGCCTGCACATACATCGAAGAGCTCCTTGGAGATTGACTGTGACGCCCCCAAATTCGGACCTCCACTTGGTCACTCGAATTCGGTTCATCACGTGCTCAAAGTATTACCATACTAACTAAAATCATACATTCACAATGGAAAATCTAATTTAGAATAATATACAATGATTTATTATAATTATTCCCCCAAGTCTCGCAACCTACAGTACTTAATAGATTTTATAATAGTATCGAATAAAGACCAATTATATAATCCTACTTAAGTTTAAACATAGTCTAAAAATAGTCTTAATACAACATATTAGTCTTAAACATAAAAGGGACATGCTAGTCGGTAGCCTTGCCCTTTCCCTTGTCTATTCTAGAGACACCACCCTATTCCTCCTTAACTAAAAGGTTTTAAATAAGCAAGGATGAGCACAAATTGCCCAACAAGTAATATACAACAAGGGTGAAGAATATAATATCACAAGTTTGAATTATCAAAGTATCATCTTTAAGATAGTTCAAAGTTTCATAATAATATTATGTATAATGAATATCAACAATTCTTGGAATAAGAACAATAATTCAATATAAATTAATGAGATATATATGAATTCAACAACTATCAATGTATCCAACTGGATAAACAATTTATCTTGAAAGCAATCACTAAGGATCAGTAGAACCTCCACTAGAGTTACCAATATTAAACGATAACCCAATGAGAATCAAGTACTATAGATGATCAGTCTACAATACTTTACGTTATGCATAACACCACCATAATATTCAATCATGTGTTGGGGTTTCCAACGACATACACTCCCCTTACCAAAAGGGTTGTACAACTCAGTTTTCAAGATTTCCGCACTAATCAATTGGTTTGGACAACTTTTATAAACATGCATATAGTCTAGCCGAATCAAATAGCATCGACTCTTTCACAATATTCAAGAACAATTCCAAGTTCAATATGAATTAATAACTTTCACAAGGATTTACACATACTAGCTCATGCGAATGAGAAAGTAGTAAATTTTTAAAATAAAAAGGAATTTCCTTTATTTATTATTTTAAAATAGTAAGGGTTGATTTGATTAATGTGGATAGTTAATGGTTAAATACGCAAATATTTCAAAATAAGCAAGTGGTTATAAAATATTCATTTTGTCTGGGAATATTCGTTTATCGTCGGAATATTCGCATCGCTTTGGAATATTCGTATTTACGACAAGCAATGCATGTGTGGGCCCCATAACGGAAAGCGATCGGATGAGGAAAACGACAAAGTTTGGGTGGTTATAAATAACGCGTAGTTGTTACCAAGTAAGACCGCTGAATACCCTTATGGTTAAAATACAAGAATACGCTGCGGGTCGCACAAAGAGACACTACCAGATTGCATGATTGTTGAATTATCGACTCGTGACGTAAGATGGCACTACTTAATAATTTTCACAAGAGTTACCGCTCAATATTTTATTTTATCGATTCAATAATTGTCATTGGTATTTTATATTATCGTTGTTTCAATAATTGTCACCGCACAATTTCCCATTATCGATCAATAATAATTCATATTATTTGAATAATATTATTAGATAACATTATTGGCAATGTCTAGAAAGTTCTGCTCTAAGGAGAGGTTTGGTCACCTAATCATGCCGCCAAAGAAGGAGAGATCCTTATCGAAAGCCCCTTTCCTCGAACTACCGTCATTATAAATTGTGATTCTCGAATATTATTTGTGAATAATTAATTATTGATTCATATGATAAGAAAATATTTATTTTATATGAATATAAATGATGGATTTATTTATGTGGTTATTAATGAAGAAATTATTGTCGAGATGTTTTATTTTTTTATCTGATCGAGGTATTAAAAGATCAAATCGTGTTATTACGCCTTTATTGTGTGAGTTATAATATTTAATCCGACCGCTGGATCGTTGTAATTTTTGGATATGTTATACATATATAAGTTGAGTATATGTCTACAAATTTTGAACCGTTAAAATGAACGAATGATTTGTTATAAATTTTAAGAGGTGTCTCGATTCGTAAATTAGGTTATAAATGATTTTGGTGGAAAATTCTAGAATTGGTGGGCCCCACTTGTGGTTGGTGAAGAAATGTGCTGAATTTTATTTCAAATGTGGTGGGTGGCAATAGTAGCGGTAAAAGCCATCGTGTAGCAGTCAAGTCTGCTTTTACGGCTAACATTTTCCTATAAATAGAGGGCTGTTAGAATTGAAAATCACACCGTAAACAAAGTTTTCTCTTTCTCTCTATATTATCGAGCGATATTTTGTGAGTATTTAGATACTTTGAGAGTTGCTGCTCAAAGATAAGTTTCATTCAAAGATCACTTCCGACCTTCCTTCCAAGTATCGATTCTTTCGAGGTAAGGGATATTATTTTTTTTTCAAATGATATTATTTCTTCAATATCATTACGTCAAATGTCGATCCAAGTTTTTATCAAATTTGAACTTTTTCATGTCTGGGGTTACTATTCATGAGTTACTATTCACGAGTTACTATTCATGAGTTACTATTCACGAAGTTACTATTCACGAGTACTATTCATGAAGCGTGAAAATGTTTTTTTTTGTGGAATTTCTATCTTTTGGTGTCTGAGTTACTATTCACGATACTAAAGACTATTCACGATACTAAGACTATTCACGATACTATTTATTCACCTAAAAATGAAATTTCTTCTTTTCGTCTAAAATATCTATTCGGATACTAGCTTTGATTGTATCCATGTTTTGATCATTCTTGAATTTTACACCACTATGATTATTTTTGAGGTATTTTTGACGTGGATAAAACCAAGTATGAATCCTTAATCCTTAATCCTTGTCATTTTGTTTCACCGATTCGCTTTTTAAAAATATTTTCATCATCCTCGCCTTAAATGATGATATTATTGAATATCTTTGGCCTCAGTAGTAAAGAGATGAATGATTTCAAGAATATCTTTGGCCTCAGAGTGCAAAGATGAGCAGTGTTTTAAATGAACACGACCGATCGATGAATATCTTTGGCCTTTAGTGCAAAGATGAACAGTGTTTGAGATGAATACGACCGATTGATGAATATCTTTGGCCTTTAGTGCAAAGATGAACAGTGTTGAGATGAATACGACCGATTGATGAATATCTTTGGCCCAGAAGTGCAAAGATGAATATTTGATTTGAGATGAATATCGATTGATGTTACAGGATAAAATATTGATGATGGACCGTTAAATTCATAGATTATAGTAGATTTCATTCTCTACGTAACTCTTCTATGAATTATTATTTCACGCGAATATTGATCCAAAACTTGTTGTTTATCAGATTCTATCGATTTTTCCTCGTTGGAGACTAACGATAATTTGTTGTATATTATCTTAGTCATAGTATTCTTTACCGGGCTAGTTGAGCTCACCCTTTTCTTGTTATTCCATTTTTCTTCTCGTGAGGCGAGAATGTAATGAGTACTAGCTCTGGTATGGAATGAAGGTTCTAGAGAGAGTTGTTTAGTAGTCCTCACCATTTTGTAAAATAATGTATCAATAAATGTGATGGGGATTTATTTGAGTATAGATATTGTCTAAAAGATAATATTTGTATTTAAACTCACAGCTTTTATCGTTGTAATAATAAAGTTGTAGTTGTTTCTGCATCATGTATTTGGCGACTCGTAACGGGTGTGGTGTATACCTATTTTGGGGGCGCCACAATTGGTATCGTAGCTTAGGATATGATCTCCGGCGAGATCTGGGAATAAAACTAGAGGGGAGAGACGAGTAAATCCTTCGCTAGTGTGTCCTACCTAAGCTTATTTGTTGGTCGGTCATATTATAGGGGTATTATGTGATTTGTTAATTTATTTAATTAACCCTTGTTTTATGATAGTTTTTTTAGAATGGTCACGAGAACGTTAACAATGGAGTGAATGAGATCGTGGAGACACCTCTAATCGCCAACCGTGATAATGTGATGTCAAAGTAAGAAGGAATTAGAGATATCCATGGTGAGTGAAGAATTGATAGTCAGACCCTTAGATAATCGCAGAGGTAACAAATGAGAGTTTTGAGGGAAGAAGAGGAAGAAGAGGTACCAAGAGAGTTTATTAGAGGTATTTTATGATCGAAATATAGAATTGCAAAATCGTATTCATGAGTTAAAGAGCAAAGCAAAGAATTGCAGTAAATGTGGAGCAAAAGGATGCAACGATTCAAGCTTCAGGTTACCCGACACGTGATGCTTGAATGTAAGCACTTTTCGCGTAGTATAAGATGATAAAGCTCGAATCGAAATGAAAGAAGAAATAATCGAACGAGTGAGAATGAGTGATGCATGGGTAAAAGTCGCATCGACGCGCTGATATTATGGAAAGAGATGTCCAATCTAAAAAGAGAAGATTTAACGATGACGGAAGACGCTTAAGAAAGAACATCAAGACTATCAACAAATTCTAGGGGAAGAGAACGATCGCCAGCTAGATGCTACAGATGTGGAGAGGAGGACATATAAGGTCAAACTGCTCAAAGCCTTCCAAGGTATGCTATAATTGTGGAAAAGAAGGACATATCGCCGAGATCAGACGATATCGAAACCCACCCAAATGTGAATGGTGACTCAAAAGGATGTCCCGTAAAAGTCAAAGTCAACGCTTTCGAAGAGCGCTTTGTCGTGACCCCATTAAAATGCGAGGAACCCAAACGGTTAGCACGGTTAGTTAATTATAAATTCTCGCGTTTATACCTTACTAGATACCTGCTTCTACCCATTCTTTTATCTCTTTGCTTGCGCCAACGCTTGAACTCGACTACACGAGAAATTAGACTTTGACCTATTTATGGAGAATCCGCTAGAGAAACTTTCATTACATCTCGTTGTTTAGAAATCTTGTTTGATTCAGTCAGGCACTATCACATTACCCGTTAACCTTATTTCTATAGTAGATATTTGCTTTTGATGTGATTTTAAGGTTAACTACTCATCACGCCAAATTGATTGCTTTTGTAAGGTTGTTAGTTTTCATATTCCTAAGCAACCTCGTTATTCAATTCAAGCAATCAAACCATTGTAATCAAACATTTTCATATCAAGCCATGAAGTCATTCGCTTATTACGGATGTCAAGTTTTCTTAGTCCATGTTATGGATTTGAATAAAGACACGCCGATTTGAATAATATTCCCGTTGTTATTGATTTTTCCCGATGTATTTCAAGAATTTCTCGCTTACTCCCAAAGCCTCGATATTAAATTTTGTATCGACTTTGAACCCTAGACAAAACTCATTTCTAAAATCTCATATAGAATGGCTCCTATTGAACTTCGTGAGTTAAAAATTCAACTATAGAATTTGGTACCGAGCCTTTATCTTGTGACTTCCAGTGAATGCACCGCCGCACTCTCCGTAGGGGACGCCATATTCGTAAGCGATAGTAAATCGATAGGTGTCATTGTGACGCTATCCAAGATTGGGATATGAGTCACAATTGAGAGCAACCTAAGTCAAGAATCGAAATACGTAGCTTTCTAGGCTTAGTTGGTTATTATCTGAGATTCGTTGAAGGATATTCTCAATCGCTATTCCATTATCGCAATTTACTCGTAGAGATACAAAATTCGAATGGAGCAAGGAATGTGGGAAGAGCTTCAAGAACTCAAGAGGAGACTCATTTCAAAGACATGTTCACCATGCCATCCTCGAAAAGCGAACGTGGTAGCCGACGTGTTGAGTAGAAGATCGATATACAAGTACGAAAATACGATATTGTCAAAGACTAATTTCAGATAATTTACAAATAATAGAGATGGAGATGAAAACTCTAGGTACCCACGTGATGATATACGAGTATAATCGACTTTAGTTAAAGTCGCCAAGCCACCGAATCTTGAAATGATGCGTATGAAGAGGAAAGTACAAGAAGGAGCTATTCCGGAAGCGAGAATTGATGAAGAAGGAATACTTCGAGTCCACTCTAGACTTTGTGTTCCTAACGACTCTGATTTGAGGTACAAGATTATGATGGAGGCACACAATACACCATTTGCAATCCATCCTGGAAGTACTAAAATGTATCGTGATCTTCGACATACATTTTGGTAGAATAATATGAAGAGAGAGATTGCAAAGTTTATCTCGATGTGTTTAACTTGCCAACGTAAAGGCGAGCATCTAGTACCTAAGGGTCCGCTGCAACCACTTGAGATTCCTAAATGGAAGTGGGAACACATTACCATGGATTTCAAGTACGGGTCTTCCTACGGCTTTCAAGGCATCAATGCTATTTGGGTTATTGTTGATAGATTAACCAAGTCTCGCTTATTTCTTTGCCGATACGGAGACTTATTCCCTCGAACGCCTTGCTAGTATGTACGTAAATGAGATTGTGAGGTTGCATGGCATGCCCAGTATCCATAGTTTCGGATAAAGGACCCAAGATTCACTTCATGATTTTGGGTTAGAAAAAGCTATGGGCACGGATTTACGATTGGCTTGGCATACCATCCTCAAACGGATGGGCAATCGAGAGAGGACTACTCAAACTCTTGAAGATATATTAAAACTCGTGGTCCTAGATTTCAAAGGAAGTCGATAAGTACTTGCCATCGGGTGGAATTCTCATACAACAATAGTTATTAAACAAATATAGTACATGGTTCCATTCAAGCATTATATGGACGAAAATGTCGCTTCTCCATATGTTGGGATGAGGTGGGTGAAGCAACATTGTTAGGACCGAAAGTTAGTACGTATGATCACCGAAAAGATCCAATCGATTCGACAACGATACAAACGGCACAAGATCGACAAAAGAGTTATGCGGATCTTCATCGAAAGGACGGGAATTTAGTGTAGGGGATCATGATTATCATGAAGTTGCTCCATGGAAGGGAGTTACAAGATTTGGGAAGAGAGGAAAGCTCAAATCCACGATTTATCGGTCCATTTCAAATTCTCGACCGAGTAGGAAATGTAGCCTATGACTTGCAGCACTTCTCCAAGTATGTCTCGTGTTCATAATGTGTTTCATATATCTCGCATTTCAGAATATGTGAAAGACCCAACCACGTTATCGAAGTTAGAACCCACGAGATAGCCAAGACTTAACGTATGAGGAGGTACCACCAAGATCTTGGATAGAAGGAGCATGTCCTACGCCAAGAAAGGTCATACCACAAGTTAAAGTTTTGTGGAGGAATCATGCTATAGAGGAAATGACCCGGAATTGAAACGAAATGAAAGCGAGGTATCCTCACCTTTTCAAACACTGTATCGTACGCCAATTTCGAGGACGAAATTTCATAAGGAGGGAGGTCAGAAGACCCTCAAATTTTTTAAAATAAAAAGGAATTTCCTTTATTTATTATTTTAAAATAGTAAGGGTTGATTTGATTAATGTGGATAGTTAAGGGTAAATACGCAAATATTTCAAAATAAGCAAGTGGTTATAAAATATTCATTTTTGTTTGGAATATTCGTTGGTCGTGGAATATTCGTGATCGCTTGGGAATATTCGCATTTACGACGCAAAATGTGTGGGGGCCCATAACGGAAAGCGATTGATGAGGAAAACGACAAAGTTTGGGTGGTTATAAATAATTAGTAGTTGTTACCAAGTAAGACCGTTGAATACCCGGTTAAAAATACAAGAATACGCTGTGGTCGCATAAAGAGTTAACACCAGATCAGATTGCATGAAGATTGTTGAATTATCGATCCGCACGTAAGATGGCACTACTCAATAATTTTCACAAGAGTTACTGCTCAATATTTTATTTTATCGATTCAATAATTGTCATTTAGTTGGTATTTTATATTATCATTGCTTTCAATAATTGTCACCGCACAAGATTTCCCATTATCGATCAATAATTCATATTATTTGAATAATATTATTAGATAACATTATTGGCAATGTCTAGAAAGTTCTGCCTAAGGAGAGGTTTGGTCACCTAATTGCGCCACCAAGAAGAGAGATCCTTATCGAAAGCCCCTCTTTCCTCGGAACTACCGTCATTATAATTGTGATTCTCAGAATATTATTTGTGAATAATTAATTATTGATTCATATGATAAGGAAATATTTATTTTATATGAATATAAATGATGGATTTATTTATGTGGTTATTAATGAAGAAATTATTGTTTAGATGTTTTATTTTGATTTTATCTGATTGAGGTATTAAAAGATCAAATCTGTTTATTACAAACTTTATTGTGTGAGTTATAATATTTAATCCGACCGCTGATCGTTGTAATTTTTGGATATGTTATACATATATAAGTTGAGTATATGTCTACAAATTTTGAACCGTTAAAATGAATGAATGATTTGTTATAAATTTTAAGAGGTGTCTCGATTCGTAAATTAGGTTATAAATGATTTTGGTGGAAAATTCTAGAATTGGTGGGCCCCACTTGTGGTTGGTGAAGAAATGTGCTGAATTTTATTTCAAATGTGGTGGGTGGCAATAGTAGTAGTGTAAAGCCATCAGTAGCAGTCAAGTCTCGCTTTCACGGCTAACATTTTCCTATAAATAGAGGGCTAAGTTAGAATTGAAAATCACACCGTAAACAAAGTTTTCTCTTTCTCTCTCTATATTATCGAGCGATTTTGTGAGTATTTAGATACTTTGAGAGTTGTTGTCAAGATAAGTTTCATTCAAAGATCACTTCCTAACCTTCCTTCCAAGTATCGATTCTTTTGAGGTAAGGGATATTATTTTTTTTTCAGAATGATATTATTTCTTCAATATCATTATGTCAAATGTCGATCTGAAGTTTTTATCAAATTTGGAACTTTTTCATGCTCTAAGTTACTATTCATGAGTTACTATTCACGAAGTTACTATTCATGAGTTACTATTCACGAGTTACTATTCACGAGTACTATTCATGAAGCGTGAAAATGTTTTTTTGGAATTTCTATCTTTTGGTGCTCTGAGTTACTATTCACGATATTTACTAAGACTATTCACGATACTGAGACTATTCACGATACTACGACTATTCATTCAATCAAAAATAAAATTTCTTCTTTTCGTCTAAAATATCTATTCTCGATACTAGCTTTGATTGTATCCATGTTTTGATCATTCTCAAATTTACACCACTACGATTATTTTTGAGGTATTTTGACGTGGATAAAACCAAGTACGAATCCTTAATCCTTAATCCTTGTCATTTTGTTTCACCGGATTCGCTTCTTTAAAAATATTTTTCATCATCCTCGCCTTAAATGATGATATTATTGAATATCTTCGCCCAGAGGCAAAAAGATGAATGATTTCAAAGAATATCTTTGGCCTCAGAGTGCAAAGATGAGCAGTGTTTAAATGAATACGACCGATCGATGAATATCTTTGGCCTTTAGTGCAAAGATGAACAGTGTTGAGATGAATACGACCGATTGATGAATATCTTTGGCCTTTAGTGCAAAGATGAACAAAAAGTTGAGATGAACATGACCGATTGATGAATATCTTTGGCCCAGAAAGTAAAAGATGAATATTTGATTCGAGATGAATATCGATTGATGTTACAGTGATAAAATATTGATGATGGACCGTTAAATTCATAGATTATAGTAGATTTCATTCTCTACGTAACTCTTCTATGAATTATTATTTCACGCATGTAATATTGATCCAAACTTGTCAGTCTATCAGATTCTATCGATTTTTCCTCGTTGGAGACTAACGATAATTTGTTGTATATTATCTTAGTCATAGTATTCTTTATCGGGCTAGTTGAGCTCACCCTTTTCTCTTGTTATTCCATTTTTCTTCTCGTGAGGCGAGAATGTAATGAAAGTACTAGCTCTGGGTAATGGAATGAAGGTTCTAGAGAGAGTTGTTTAGTAGTCCTCACCATTTTTGTAAAATAATGTATCAATAAATGTGATGGGGATTTATTTGAGTATAGATATTGTCTAAAAGATAATATTTGTATTTAAACTCACGCTTTTATGTTGTAATAATAAAGTTGTAGTTGTTTTCGTACTCATGTATTTGGCGACTTTCAGAATGGGTGTATACCTATTTTGGGGCGTGGTGTCTAGTTCATAACAATTATCAAGAATTTGAATTTCAAGAACTCAAAATTCCATTTTTACAGAGAATGAAATGGAATCAAGGAAAAGGAGTTATACCATTGTAATGTGAAAGAACTTGCTCCTAATGAACTTCGAATGTCCTAGAATGCTTGTATGCTCTTAACCTCCTACTTAGAAATTCTCAGACAACTTCCAAGCCACACCATTGAGATTTTTAGTCTGCTATTTAAAGGAGGAGGATGGACTGGACATTGATGTTACACAAAACTTGAATTCATGGTGCAATGCAATGAAACAATGGTTTCTCAAGGGTTGGCCAACCACCCTCAAGCTTAGCCATCATCACCTAGCTCTAGCCTTTTGGAGAATACGTATTCTAGGTTGGAGTTACTATTCATGTACTTGTGCCACTCATTTTGGGACAACAAGAAATCTCAGCAACACTTAGCTCCATTCCATTAGTTACTTTGTTATCCAAAAATGGTTTTAATGTCCAAGTGTTACAATATTAGGAGAATTTTGGGCTATTTACATACTCACATCATATAGTCCATGTATGCAATAAAATAATGAAATCAGGTATTATCGTCCGGGTAGATCCATAATTATTTCTACCACTCATATAACCACATGATAACTTATGTCCCAGTTTTAATAATTAATGTTTCAAGGTAGTAGATGTAATATGGAAATGTAACATATATATAATCCATGTACATTCTATTTTAATGTCTACCCACATGTATGTTGTTACATACACATTTTATGATATATTTATACCATTTAATTTCAATATGCTTAATCACATTACTTCATACAATATAGTTTCATACAACTTAATATATAGTCACATAAATGTCACACTACACTTATATGGTATAGTCGTATTATTGCTCACATGCACATAAATCGTTAATCTAATATTATCATATTAATAACTTATTTATTTATGTCAAATAAATAAATTATTCACTTCCTTGATTAATTAACACCAATATTAATTAATCCAATCATCATTGATTAATGTATTTATGGATTTCCATAATCATTATTTATCTATATAATTCTTATTATACTTATAAATATATTGCAAATAATAGTAATCACAAATTATTAGTTAATTACCAAGTAATCAATATTCTACCATAATTAATTAATATTAATCAATGGTTTACTTAATAATTCCTTCATCAACCATAACGTACTTTATTTTATGGTTTATCAATGTCACACATATCACATAATTGTTCCATTTAATTTCTAAAGTAAAAAATAATAATTTTTCTCCAATCGACAATCGGCGCAGCAATTGCTTGGCTTTATCTTCTTGGAACAAGAAGCCTTGCTACTTGCGTTCTCAACAAAGTGCTAAGACCTGTTTAGCTTCAACCCGTGTCAATTTTCATCACTAAACTCATTTTATACAACATGAATTGATGTCCACAAAAGTGTAACTACAAGTTTATGAGCGTATTGATTACACATATGAACTCACATTATCAACACGATTAATCTTCCAAATTCCAGTTTTAATTTGCTTAGTGAATTTCCTCGTTTCGCAATATTCCACACACGGCATTTCACAATTCTCATTGACACTTCACATTTCTTAATACGCATCGATCTAATATGAATCAATTGATTTAACCGACTCACAAATTAATAACACTTATATTCACATAATTTTTATTTCCATTAATATATTCATTTAATAATACGTGGAAATTCTCGGGTATTACATCCTCTCCCCCTTATAAAAATTATGTCCCAGAATTGCTATAAGGTTACACAAATAGATGGGGATAATCCCTCATCATCCTATCTTCTAACTCCCATGTTCCTCCTCGACATCGTGGTTACGCCAAAGCACTTTTAAAGAGGAAATAACTTTGTTCCTTAAAGTTTGCTCTTTTCTATCTAGAATTTGGACAGGAATTTCTTCATATGCTAAGTTCTTCTCCACTTGAATGGGTTCGTAAGAAATTATGTGCTTGTAGTTAGACTTATACGAACGCAACACGGATATGTGAAACACATTATGGATGTGCTCCAACTCAGGTGGTAGTGCAACTTTGTACGCTACTTCACCCACTCGCTTTAGTATCTCAAACGGTCCTATGAATCTTGGACTCAGTTTCCCTTTCTTGCCGAAACGGATCTTTCCCTTCCATAGAGATACCTTCAAGAATACAAAACTTCCGACTTCAAAATCTCGGTCTTTCCGATGCAAGTCTGCGTACTTCTTCTGGCGATCTTGAGCTGCTACTACTCTAGCTCTTATCATTGTTACCACATCTGCGGTTTGTTGTACTAACTCTGGTCCGAGTATTCATCGTTCTCCGACTTCGTCCCAATATAATGGCGTTCTGCACTTCCTTCCGTAAAGAGCTTCATACGGTGACATGCCGATACTCGCATGGTAACTATTATTATATGCAAATTCGACTAAGGATAGGTGGTTGTCCCAATTTCCCTTGAAGTCCATCACGTAAGTCCTAAGCATGTCCTCTAGCGTTTGTATTGTTCGCTCACTCTGTCCATCTGTCTGAGGATGATAAGTAGTACTTAACCTTAATTGTGTTTCCATCTTCTCTTGCAAGCTTTTCCAGAATTTTGACGTGAAACGAGGGTCTCGGTCAGAAATAATCGATACCAGCACTCCATGTCGTGAAACAATTTCCTTTACATACAGACTTGCTAATTGATTCAAACTGTAGCAGATCTTGATTTGTAAAAACTGTGTGGTCTTCGTAAGTCGATCCACGATAACCTAAATGGCATCCAACCCTCTCTGTGTGACTGGAAGTCCTACCACAAAATCCATCTTAATATGCTCCCATTTCCACTCTGGTATTTCCAACGGTTCTAGTAAACCACTCGGCCGCTAATGCTCTTCTTTTACGTGTTGACACATAAGACATCTACTAATGTACTCCACAATTTCTCGTTTTAAATTTGGCCACCAAAAATGTTGCCTCACATTCTGGTACATCTTCGTGCCTCCCGGATGAACGAAATATGTCGTATTGTGTGGTTCGTGTAAAATCTCCTCTCTTAATTCGGCTACCGCTTGTACCCATACTCTACCTTCAAATCTTAAAATACCGTCTTTACCCATTCGAAATTTCTCTTCCTCATTTTCTGAAATCCTTTTCCTGATCTTCTCGCATTCTCCATCTTTCTCATGTGCTTCCTTTACTTTATCCAACAATGTCAAACAAGCTTCCATTACAAATAACTTCTCTTCAGACCTCTCGGGTCCCTTCACCTCTATTTCCAACTTCTCCATATCTCTTATTAACTCCTACTTAGTTGTCAGTTGAAATAATTTCTCCTTTCCTTTCCTGCTCAGAGCGTTGGCAACTACGTTTGCCTTCCCCGGTTGATAAAGAATCTCACAGTTATAATCTTTGATTAATTCTAACCACCTCCTCTAACGCATATTCAACTCTTTCTGTGTGAAGATATATTTCAGACTTTTGTGGTCCGTGTATATTTCACATTTTTCTCCGTACAAATAATGTCTCCATATCTTTAACGCAAAAACTACTGCCGCTAATTCTAAGTCATGAGTAGGGTATCATTTTTTGTAATCCTTTAATTGTCGTGATGCATATGCAATGACATTGTCATGTTGCATAAGCACACAACCAATTCCTCTATGCAAAGCATCACTATACACCACAAATCCTCCCGTATCATCTGGTAATGATAATACAGGCGCCTCGCTTAATCTCTTCTTCAACTCTTGAAAACTTTCTTCGCATTTCTCGGTCCATACAAATTTCACTGTCTTCCTTGTCAGATTAGTCAACGGGGTCGCTATCTTAGAAAAATCTTGGATGAATCTTCGATAGTACCCAGCTAATCCTAAGAAACTTCTCACCTCTATTGGAGTTTTCAGTTGTTCCCAGTTACTTACTACATCGACCTTTTCAGGGTCTATTGAGATTCCATTCTCATCCACCAAGTGGCCTAAGAATTGAACCTTCTTCATCCAAAATTTGCACCTAGAGAATTTCGCATACATCTTCTCCTTTCGTAGTGCCTCCAAAACAATCTTCAGGTGTTCGACGTGTTCTTCCTCTGTCTTTGAGTATATCAAAATGTCGTCGATGAAAACTACTACGAATTTATCCAAGTACGGCTTGAAAACTCGATTCATCAAGTACATGAATGCTGTCGGAGCATTAGTTAAACCGAATGACATTACCAAAAACTCATAATGTCTATAGTGGGTTTGAAATGCAGTCTTTAGTATGTCCTCATCCCGTACTTTCAGTTGATGATATCCCGTCCGTAAGTCAACCTTTGAAAAACACTTCGCTCCCTTTAGTTGATCAAATAAGTCGTCTATCCTTGGTAGTGGATATCTATTCTTGATCGTTACTCTGTTTAATTCTCGATAATTGATACAGAGCCTCATCGATCCGTCCTTTTTCTTAATGAATAACATTGGTGCTCCTCAAGGAGACACACTTGGTCGAATGTAACCCTTATCCAATAACTCTTGAAGTTGTATCGTCAATTCCTTCATTTCTACTGGCGCCATACGATATGGAGCTTTCGAAATCGGTGTCGTTCCCGGTGCTAAGTCTATTATAAATTCAATTTCTCTGTCTGGCGAAAGGCCAGGTAGATCATCCAGAAACACATCCTGAAATTTACTCACTACGGGTATATCTTTAATCTCTACTCCCTTTTTTCGAGTATCCGCGATGTAAGCTAAATAACCTACACACCCTTTTCTTAACAATTTCTTGGCTTGCATCATCGTAACACAACATGATTGCTTAAGCAATGAACTACCATAAAACACTACCTTAGACTTACTCGGAGTCTAAAGGTTTACACACTTGTTCTGACAGTCAATTACTACTGCAACGTTATATAACCAATCCATTCCTAGTATTACGTCGAATTCTCCTAGTCTAATAGGAATCAAATCTACGCTCAGTTCATGTTCTCTAATGTTTGCGAGAAAATTTGATAGACATATTCTATAGGGATTATTTCCTTATTCACAACTTCTATGCTCAAAGGATCTTCTAAACGTTCTCGGGGTGTACTAAGTTTACTAGCAAATTCTTCAGATACAAAGGAGCAGGTGGCACCCGAATTAAATAATACATAAGAATTTATATTATTGATTGGGATTATACCTGACACCACGTCCTTTGCAGCTACTGTATCCTGGATGGTCATGTTAAAGGTTCGAGCGTTCGATCAGTTGGGTTGCGCAGGTCCACCAATCATTAACTTACTTCCTCCTCCCTGGCTCCCGCCAGCTCCACCGCTTCCTTTCTTCGGGCAATCCTTTATCTGGTGCTCTATTGATCCACAAGCAAAACATCATCTGATCTTCTTCGGCTTTAGGCAATTTGGCGATATGTGCCCCTCTTGGCCGCAATTATAGCAAGTGCTCTTTCTCTTCCAGCACTCTCCCTGATGACTTCTTCCACATTTGTTGCAAGCTTCAATCCTTTTCTTGAAGTTTCCCTGGTGACTCCCACCATGATTATTGCTTCTATTTTTATTGTTCTCCCATTTCCTCTTTCCGAGAGTTACTTCCTCCATTGCTGCTTCCTCCACGATGCTCACTACCATCGTTCTTGTTCTTCTTCTCCTTATGATATAGACTTAAGGCCTCACTGCCACCTTCCGTAATGATTGCCTTCTCCAACAACGTTGTAAAGGAATCAATCTGGAAGACTGATACCTTATTATATAACCATGGCTTCAACCCTTGCTCAAAACGTCTCGCCTTTCTTTCCTCATCCACAACTTGGTGCTCCGCAAATCGCGCTAATTCAATGAACTTAACTATATATTGCGCCACCGTCATATCACCTTGTTTTAACTCTAGGAACTTCACTTCCATCCTACTCTTCATACTCTTTGGGAAAATATTCTCGAGAATAACGTAGTAAACCTCTCCCATGTTATCGTTCCTTCCCACGCTCTCTGCTGGTTAGTTTCCCACCAATAGTTTGCCTAACCCCTCATCATGTATGTGGCAAATACTGTCTTTTTCTCTTCACCCACGCGAGCTATAATGAAGGCCTTCTCGATCTCCATGATCCAGGTTTGCGCAACTATCGGTTCAGTAGTTACCGTGAACTCTGGGGGTCCTACTATGACACCCCCAAATCTAGGTACTTCATTCCCACAAGACTTGGTGTTCACTTTCCATTCATTCATATCTATCTACCCAAATATAATAAAATTAAATCATAAATCCTCCCTTTAAATAGGGTTACATCATTAATCAAAAAGTTTTCCCAGGTTGTCTAACCTTAAACATCAATCAAGTGCGGAATTAAAATAATTACATTACATCCTTATATATAAAAATCCAACATCATGACAATAAATGAAATTACAAGTCTTCATCACTTGCACATTTTTCCCTTTCCTTTGCTAGTTGAAGGCTCATCTACCTTCTCAACTTTAGCTGCAATAATTATATATATGCAAGAGTGAGAAAAACAAATGCTCACTGGATATAACAATGAATCAATAGGAGAATAATAATAACAATTGCCAATGAATAGGCTCATCAAAACTGAATAGTACTCTATCAATGATAACCAAAAATTGGAATCGAAATATGAGATATATCTGAGGGTCAGAAGACCATGAACTATATCCACGGTTACAAGTAATCTTTCAACTTTAACCTTAACAGTTATACTGTAGGAACTTTTCGTACTTAGGGGGATCAACCCTTTGTACCATGTATTGTGCACAAACATCTAAACGCATTGTGTATCCCCTATAATAGGGTTGTTCTTCTCAGTTTTAGAGTACAAGTCCGCACCAAAGAAAGTTTGGTTTGGATAAGCTTTCAAGGGTAATTTAAAGTTTAACGATCATCACCTAGGGGACTAGTTAAATCAATAAGATTTGATAACACAACAGTTGTTTACTAACAACATAACATAGAACAATTGAGAATCATAGGTGAACTGATTATATATTAACCTCATGCTTGAAAATAACTAGAAAGCATAAGTACTTGAACAAAATGAATAAAATGATAAACCTTTGCTTGAACAATAATAAGCTAGGTCTATGATCTTGTAACATTTGAAATGAAATTACTGATCATATATTAACTCATAGCAAGCTGAAAACTAAAAACTTGCTCAACATGGTAATAACTTATGCAAGGTAATAAAACAGTTCAGTAATAGAGATGAGAGTTTAAAAGATGCGTTCATTATAAAAGAATAGAACTTAAGAAACTTGCTTAACTATAAACAAGTTAAAATGACTCAACCATAATAAGAATTACAATTAAATTAGAGTTAAAGCTTTCTCAAATGAAGTTTAGGAACAAATGACTTATTCAATAACAGTTAAGATAGGAAACTTGCTCAATCATAAGAATAAAGTTATACAATGTAATAATAGAACTAGCTCAATGAAAGTGTAGAGTTAGAAAATTGCTCAATGTAAAAAGATAAGGTTTAAAAACTTGCCTTGAGCGTAAGCTATAATATTAAAACTCAAGTTCACCTACACATTGTATTAGAACCACAATACCTATTAGATATACTAATATTCACTTTCCAACATAACACACATTTCTAGTTAGACTTGTTAATTTAGCACAAGTCTTACGTTACCATATACATTTCAGAATTCATAAGTGTTAGCTTCACAACACCTAGTTACCCTTCAATGTGTGCACTAAGTTCCAACATATCACGTTCATAACCTACTAATCATTTTTGAAACTTTGAATTTACTAACCACATAACACGACTCTGTTTTTAACCTTGTTGTTACATGTTTATTATACAAACATATCATTAGACTAAGGTATGTTGCTATCCTGAATCTACAGCTAGATAGAAGAGGTCATCGTCTCAGATTACAGTATGGCATGGCAATTGCCCATACACAAGCTTGGGACTAAAATAAGAAATTTAAAGTAGTATGCATACAAGCCAATCATGTTTGATGATAAAGCATATACTTTGTAAACAATCTTATTCATTTATTAATAAAAAGTATTAATTTATTAAAGGCTTTTAATTATCTACATGATGTTTGCTTTTATAATATGTGATAAACCCATAGTTTTAAGCAATGCTTTTAGAATAATGATGATGATCATTCTAATGAGATCTAAATTCTTAGAAAGCTTAAAACTAAAATAGTTCCCAATCATTGGATTACTAAATCGGGGATTAGTGAATCCTGGATAGATTGGTACATACGCTGCTTGCTCATTGATGAGGATGATTGATCTCACGATCATTTGTGTGGAGACACTAAAGCAAGTATGAGGTGCTTATTAGAGAATAAGTTCATCGAACGTTGGCTCGCTAAGGAATACCTAATGGAGTTTTATTTGCTCACAATAGGAATTCTCAGAGTGATAGTAGTACAAGTGATCCTTGGACTTGAGATCATCATAGTATCTTGTGTATGATGAGTTATACTTTGACTTATTCCTTAAGACCCTTAGGGTATATCAAAGGGTATGCTTGGGTATAATAAGTTGTACATGGAGATAATGTACGATCAATAAAGAATCTACCACTTCTAATAAAAGAAGAGAATGTCCTATGTGATTCGATAAATGACAACCCAAAGAGTCCTTGGTTAAGGCGTAATGAAATTAGAAAGGAGTTTCTAATTTGCATTATTTGAGTTGTGCATTTAAGAGTCGAAATACATATAATTAAATAAAATAAGACTTGACAAGAATTCCATGCCTTATATTTAATTGGGACATCAGGTGGAAAGGATTGAATTATACGGTAAACTATTTACTCAAAGGTTCTTTAATGATTAATGTTGAAATCTATATTATCCGGAAAGTCGTTGATCGCTAGGAGGCTTATCCCTATTGTAGAATAAATATTATTTATTTAAATAAATTAATTATTTAATTTATTTATTTAAATAAGATTAGAATTGTTCTAATTGATTTATTCACAACCGGTTTAATATGGAGAACCTAAAGGGTCACACCATAAAAGGAAGAATAATTACTTAAGAAGTTAATGGCATAATCATAATAATATAAGTAAGTATATTTAATTTAATCTATGGTGATAGAATAAATTAAATAGCTTAATATTTATTATTTAATATTTTAGAAATATTAAATATAAATTAATAAGAGGAGTCTTATTAATATTATTACAATTATTATTATTTTAATTTCTAAAGAGTTTAGGAATTAATTTAATATAAGTACTCTCATTTATTCCTAATTGAATTAGGAAGGAAAATTAGTTAAAGGAGTTTAATTAATTATCCCTAATAAGATTAGGGAGCTTAATTAATTAAAAGAATTTAATTAATTAAATAAAACCCAATTCCTTAATTGTTAAGGTGGGTTTCCCATATCTATAAATAAGAGGAGTCTTATTATGGGTGATGGGGGGATGTTGACTTTTTCAACATACGACATAATTCCAATTGTTGGGAGAGTACCCTTTTCTATAGAGATAGGAAAAACTAGGGTTTGAGCCAATACCCCTTCTTCTTGAATTCCTATTCTTCCTTGGTGGATCACCTCTAGAGGCCAAACACTTGGGTGGCTAACGTTGATCAAAGGAAGGAACCAAACCCGGTGGATTCAAGTTGAACGCGAAAAGGATTGGAGGTGAACTTGTACCTGAGGAAGCTCGATCTTCAAGGGTATGATTCTTATTCATCTTTTTCGTTTAATTAATAATTATGCATAAAGGGTGATCCGGGTATATAGTTTGTAAAATTTTTAAACTCGATTTTACACTTTTCGCATTATTTTTGCAATTTGATTGCGTTTCATGAATATTACAAACCTAATAAAGGGCATCGAGCCAAACCTTTATGCTAATTATTAATTGTTGATTTGATATATATATTGATATGTGTTAAGAACAATTTAATTGGGTATAATTTATTATATAAAATTTATTTAAAAAAAAAAAAAAACCGTGGCCTTCCTTGCAATTTCTCGATTTCCGTGACTTATGCCGATAAAAAAAAAAAAAAAACCGATTAGATCGAGGAAGTCGAGTTGTTTGATTTTTTTTTGTTGTGTTGCATTTGATTTTTTAAAGCTTGAGTGCGGTGAAATCAAATAAAACATGAAAAAGGCATAATGTACGCTTTTTAAGGGAACAAATTATATATATATATATATATATATATATATATATATATATATATATATTACGAATATCTATATACATATATATATTATTAATTATTATATAATTAAAATAAAAGTTTATTTTAATTTTAAAATAAAAGGTTTATTTTAATATTAAAATATAAAGTTTTATTTTAATTTTAAATAATTTTATAATTAAAATAAAAAAGGTTTATTTTAATCTTAAAATAAAAGGTTTATTTTAATTTTAAATAAAAAGATTTATTTTAATTTTAAAATTAGAATTTCATGCTAACTAATTAGAGTTGGAATTGATTCCATGATAACTAATTGGAGTTGAAATTGGATTCTATTTTTCCTTAAATAAAGGAGTTTATTTAGATATGAAATAAGATTTCATATTATTTAAAATAAAAGAGTTTATTTGTGAATAGAAAAGAGAATCCTAATTTCCTTAAATAAAGGAGTTTATTTAAATATGAAATAAGATTTCATATTATTCAAAATAAAGGAGTTTATTTGTGAATAGGAAAGATAATCAAGTGTTTCCTTTAATATTTTTTTTTATGGAATTGATTCCATAATTAATTAAAATAAAAGAGTTTATTTTAATTAAAGATTTTATATATATATATATATATGGAATTGATTCCATAATTAATTAAAATAAAGGAGTTTATTTTAATTAAAGATTTTGATTAAAATAAAATAGGTTATTTTATTCAAAATGGATAAATTAAAATAAAATAGTTTTATTTTGATTTAAATTTGATTAAAATAAAGGAGTTTATTTTGATTCAAAAATAGATTTTATACTAACTAAATTTGCCCATTAAATGATATCAATATATATATTAAATGTTTATTATTCATGAGATGAATGTTATTTATTGATGCATATGATGATGTGTATGATAATAAATGGGATTGATTATGGACTATCAATCAATATGATTGGATTTTATTTTAGTTGATGCATGAATGTATGAGTTTTATTAAATGGGGTCTCACAGATTGCCTTCTCTAATTTTTCTTAATGTAAATTCTATTCCCTCCTATGTACTTCCCTCGATCACGATCAAGGTTTCTATTTATTTTAAATAGTATTGTAATAGGAATAGTTAGAATTAATTTTAGAAAATTAGAGATCAAAGGAGCAAAGCGCGTGAAGACCCGCTTTGTTATGGAGCCCGGGTTTAAATGTAATAGTTATATTTAAATATTATTTCTTGCACCCTTAGGAGCTTTGATCTTTTTGTTCACTTGGTGGCTCTAGTGAACCAAACTAGAATAAAAGTCCATAATCAATCCGTAGTAGAATATAGTATTCTATATGTGCATGCTTATACTATATATATTATATATTATGCAAACATGCTTCGCATGTTAATTAATATATTGACGTATTTTATATATATATGTACACATGCACGCTTAAACAAGATGAGACAAATTAATAACAAACCCTCAATTTTTATATTAAGTCCTAAGCGCTCAAAGATATTTGGAATATCGAACGCAGCTTTCTAGCATGATAAAATTAATAGAGTATTAAATATTTAATATGAGTTTGTTGTGTCACCACAAGGCAAGTATTAAGTATTTAAGATGTTAATTTATCACATTTGATGCTTATAAAGAAAATTGAACAATATTGTTTTGTTGTGTCACCACAAGGATGATATTTTCTTTTTGAATATATGGAGTGCTAGGTTCTGATTTAACTTGATAATTTTGATTTGGATGTGCCACCACTTGATCAAAATAATCTAAGAGGCAAAAGAAAAGGAGTTGCATAGTAGTTGATGTAATCGACAAAAGTTGTTCACCTATTTATTTATATATAGTTTGTTGTGTCACCACAAGACTATATACATTTGAAATGGGATCCTTATTCTCACTAGCAAATCTTTAATTAGATTTTGCTTTAACTATATAAGTGAGGTAATATAGTTTGAAGAAAATAGTGGGAGATACCAATTTAAAACAAGACCTAAATTATTTTGGTAATTAATAAAAGAATGTATGTTAAAATGTTGTTAATTACATATTCATTTACGACTTTTACAAATGTCTAAAATTACTATCATCAAGCATATTAGATGCTAAATTAACTGCATCAATTAAATGGATTGGTTAAGGAATTTGAGAATAGTTCTCATAATCGAAAAGCTATCTTATGTCCTTAATACGCCTATCCTCAAGCAATGGTTGCGCATAATGCCTCGAGGAAGAGATCACTACTTTTAGAAAGTGGCAAGATGATGCACAAATTGGCTCAATGCATCATGCTCGATCCATGAGTAACAAGCTTCAAATACCATTAGCCCAAACTATGGATACTCCTACTATACTCCCGCATCGCCAAGTAGTTGATGGTGAGGAAAGTAGGACCGATAGATATCGATATCTAAGGAGCTCTTCCGATCTAGAATAACCGATGACACTATGTAAAGATAGAGAAAAAGTCCTTAACATTATCAATATGATTGATCAATTAGGACAACGAGTTTTGTCATGGATGGAGAGTTGAGCCAAGATTTGATCTTGCACTCACTCCTTAACTCTTTCATTAATTGTTGTGAATTTTTCATATAAACAAGCTAGATATCGCCTTTGCCGATTTGCTTAACATATTGAAAATGTCGAGAGTCACTTTCCAACCAAGAAAGATCGAGTCTTATCGGTAGGGGCCAAAGGATCTTCCTCAAAAGAAGAACGATTCAAAGAAGGTATATAGAAGGCATAAACAAAGGATAATAAGAACAAAATCGATATGGATAGCAAAGGAGTTTGCTTCCACTACAATAAGCTTCGACACCTAGAAAGAAACTACGGAAGTATCTTGCAGAGGTTAACCAAAGAAGCTTAGTGAAGTTTCTACATAATACGCTTTTGTTCATGATTGAAATAAATTTTTCTTTAAGTCAAGGTTCTACTTGGGTATTGGATACCGATTTTGGTTATCATAAATATAGATTTATGAAGGGACCAAGCAGTAAGTAAAGCTAAACAAATATAAGTAATTCTATGTGTGGAAAATGAAGCAAAGGTTGCTTAGATTAACTATAGAAACTTATAGTTTAGCAATACATACGAGAAAATCTATTAAGTTAATAAGTTGTTATTGTATTCCAGTTCTTCTTAAAATATTATTTCCATTTTATTGTTGGACAATGAAATCTTTGGTATTATAATTAAGAACAATTGTTGTTCTATTTATAATAATAATATTTTGTATATAGAACTCGAATATTACTTAATAAATTTTGTATACTGACTTACATGAAAATAATTTTGCATATCGAACAAATTAGTATAAGAAAAGGAGATGATCATTCAAAGAGTTGAATGTGTGTATTTGTTGAAATACAAGTGTGAATTATTCGAAAGGTTCAAAGAATTCAAAAGTGAAATAAATTGGCTAAGTATTAAGATTCTTTGATTAGATCAAGGAAGGAATACTTGTGCAATAAGTTTCTAGATCATCTCAAATGGTTTTCTCATAATGGACACATCCCGATACGCAATAAATGATTGATGTATCCGAATGAAAAATCGCACCTTGTTGGACATGGTGCGGTCCATAATGATTTTACCGAACATTCCAAAAGATCCTTCCGGGATAATATCCTAGAAATGGCCGACATATCTATGAAAATGGTAACCTCAAAATCCAAATTTCAAGACTCCATAAAAGTTATGGACAGGGAGGATTCCTAATCTTAAGTATGTTAAGATAAGGGGTTGTCCAACTTATGTGAAAAGGTTTCAAAGGATAAGCTAGGGACAAGATTTGACAAGTACAATTTGTGGGACATCCTAAAGTAAGTTTAGGGTAAATGTTCTATAATCCTACTTAGCAAAAGGTGTTTATTGCGAAACACCCTGCCTTCTAAGATAAAGGTGTTTATCATTAAAAGGGGCTAGTGGGAGGTTAATAGATCTTGAAGAGTTCAAGAACCACAAAACACTATAAGTCAAATAAGAGGAACCTATAGATAAACCTATTGTACCACAAACCAAATCGTAAATCGAATAGTACCAAAGATACCGGAGGTATGGATTCATCATGGATGATGATGATGAGGTACACATCATGTAGAAGATGATGATCCAAAGTATATACGATGAGGTAAGAGTTATAGACACTCTCAAAATGGAACATTCGCTTTGATGAGGCAATCAAAAGAGTTTGATTTTATCAAAATAAGAATGAACCTAGTGTCATAAAAGGGTCATGGGAGCGCTAATACATTTCTAGTATTATATATTGATATACTACGGATAAGGAATGACATACTAATGCTACAATCAAGAATGATAAAGTTGTTCAAACATTCCTCCATGAATGGTTTGGGAAGAGTATCTTAATTGGGATAAAATCTATATAGATAGATTCAAGAGGATGCTCGACTTAACCCAAGGAACGATATTCATTTGATGCTAAAGTCGCTTTAGCATGGCAAACTCCAAGAGATGTCTCATGTTGATGAGCCATGGAGTGTATCTCTCTTAATAGTCCCCATAGACTCCAAAAGAGAGATCGCATGAGTGACTATCATGTATGCAATGAAATATACGAGACCCGATGTGGATCACCATATTCGGAGAAATTCACTATGAGTCGCTGAAAACATCTTAAAGTGCTTAACCGCACTAAGGATGTGATCATATTCATGGTGGGTCTAAATTAAAACTAGAGGGCTTAATGCACTCAAGTTTTTTTCTGCATGCACTAAGATGATGACGTAAAAATCCACTTTAAGGTAAAGTGTTACCTTGAACAAAGGTGCAAAGAATCGAAAGGTTCCAAACAAAGAAAAGAGTTGTTGGTTTAGTGATAAAGACAAAGTATATAGCTATAAATGAAGTTTGCAAGTTGATTGTTTGATTAAAAGTTCATTACGTAACTAGAATAGTTCCTAAGTCTCATCTTGGATCTAAACATGTGTCAGTGGCACTTTCATTTGATTATTGTAATCATCAAAGATGGGAAATCACTATAGAGATAGTGGACTATCATGAACAACATTACATATCCATTAACTAAAGCTTATCCAACAAACAGGATAATCGCCACTTAGAGAAGAAGAGTATGAGATACCACGACGATCGGCTTTTAGTGCAAGTGGGAGATTGAAAGTAGTATGCATACAAGCCAATCATGTTTGATGATAAAGCATATACTTTGTAAACAATCTTATTCATTTATTAATAAAAGTATTAATTTATTAAAGGCTTTTAATTATCTACATGATGTCGTTTTATAATATGTGATAAACCCATAGTTTTAAGCAATGCTTTTAGAATAATGATGATGATCATTCTAATGAGATCTAAATTCTTAGAAAGCTTAAAACTAAAATAGTTCCCAATCATTGATTACTAAATTGGGGATTAGTGAATGCAGGATAGATCGGTACATACGCTGCTTGCTCATCGGATGAGGATGATTGATCTCATGATCATTTGTGTGGAGACACTAAAGCAAGTATGTAGGTGCTTATTAGAGAATAAGTTCATCGAACGCGGCTCGCTAAGGAATACCTAATGGAGTTTTATTCACTGTCAATAGGAATTCTCAGAGTGATAGTAGTACAAGTGATCCTCGACTTGAGATCATCATAGTATCTTGTGTATGATGAGTTATACTTTGACTTATTCCTTAAGACCCTTAGGGTATATCAAAGGGTATGCTTGGGTATAATAAGTCAGTACATGGAGATAATGTATGATCAATAAAGAATCTACCACTTCTAATAAAAGAAGAGAAATGTCCTATGTGATTCGATAAATGACAACCCAAAGAGTCCTTGGTTAAGGCGTAATGAAATTAGAAAGGAGTTTCTAATTTGCATTATTTGAGTCAGTGCATTTAAGAGTCGAAATACATATAATTAAATAAAATAAGACTCGATGAAGAATTCCATGCCTTATATTTAATCGGGACATCAGATAGTGGAAGGATTGAATTGTATTTAGAACTATTTACTCAAAGGTTCTTTAATGATTAATGTTGAAATCTATATTATCCGGAAAGTCGCCGATCGCTGGGAGGCTTATCCCTATCAGAGAATAAATATTATTTATTTAAATAAATTAATTATTTAATTTATTTATTTAAATAAGATTAGAATTGTTCTAATTGATTTATTCACAACCGGCTTAATATGGAGAACCTAAAGGGTCACACCATAAAAGGAAGAATAATTATTTAAGAAGTTAATGGCATAATCGTAATAATATAGTTATATATTTAATTTAATCTATGGTGATAGAATAAATTAAATAGCTTAATATTTATTATTTAATATTTTAGAAATATTAAATATAAATTAATAAGAGGAGTCTTATTAATATTATTACAATTATTATTATTTTAATTTCTAAAGAGTTTAGGAATTAATTTAATATAAGTATTTCATTTATTCCTAATCGAATTAGGAAGGAAAATTAGTTAAAGGAGTTTAATTAATTATCCCTAATAAGATTAGGGAGCTTAATTAATTAAAAGAATTTAATTAATTAAATAAACCCAATTCCTTAATTGTTAAGGTGGGTTGCCCACATCTATAAATAAGAGGAGTCTTATTATGGGTGATGGGGGATGTCGATTTTTTCAACATACTACATATAATTCCAATTGTTGGGAGAGTACCCTTTTCTATAGTAGATAGAAAAACTAGGTTTTAGCCAATACCCCTTCTTCTTCAATTCTATTCTTCCTCGGTGGATCACCTCTGAGGCCAAACACTTGGGTGGCTAACGCCGATCAAAGGAAGGAACCAAACCCCGTGGATTCAAGTTGAACGCGAAAAAGGATCGAGGTGAACTTGTACCGAGGAAGCTCGATCTTCAAGGGTATGATTCTTATTCATCTTTTTCGCTTAATTAATAATTACGCATAAAGGGTGATCCGTATATGGTTTGTAAAATTTTAAACTCGATTTTACACGCTCTTCCGCATTATTTTGCAATTTGATCAAGCATTGAATATTACAAACCTAATAATAACAAGCGCCATTTCTCCGCCTCGCATTTGCCAAGAATCGCCTCAAATCACATGAACCAACCGTAGATAGCATGAATAATAGCCGACTTTAGCCCAACTAACACGAATTTCACTTACCAAACAGTGAATTTAACACAAACAATTGATATAGAACTATTACAAACATGTTTGACAACATATTCAACCAATTAGAACAATTTAGCAACAACTTAAGCTAGTTTAATTTCTCAAATTCCATGTTTTTCATATGAAAACTCCATTTTTGATATCTCTTACAAATATTATCACTGTGATTACCATTCTACACCGAATCACTCCATTCAAACTACGTTTTCTCCATTTCTTAATGAGCTAGCATAAATTAACAATACTCAATTTGCATATTAACATACAAACTAGCCACTAAATTCGATACTTTCATAAGCCATATGAAAAATATAAACACTGTCATTACTTTTCTTCCTTTTTGAACAAAATTAGCATAACAAATTATTATCTAAATGTAAACTCTAACATTATAAACACGTATAATCACAATTACCAGTTATATATATCAACAATTTAGCAAATTGAATTCACATAACATGAGATTTTATGTCGTTAAAACCCATATATATACATATATACATACATAATATTAAGGTTAAAGAAAATACCTTCAATTGGCTTGTTAATTCTTGCTAAACCCTGAAGTTGCTGAAAATTCTCTCAATCTCTCTCTCTCTCTCTATTCTCTCTCAAGTTCTCTGCAGCTTTTCTTCTTAGGCCAAATACCAATTCACGTAAAATTAACACACACTTAATCGTAAAGATAATACTAATAAGCCATAATACACACACTTATTAAAATATCGGTTACAAAATAAACGTATAAGTTATAATTATATTTTATTTATTAATTAATTTATTTTATTTATATTATTTAAAATTTCAAAAGTAAAAATCCAAAAGCCATAAGGCTTTGTTTGGCAAAAAGTCTTTAAAATAAAGACTTAATATATTTAAGCCTTGTTTGGGTTAAATTAATTTAAAACTACTTTAATTATTTTAATAAACAATTTAGTTTATAATTTATAATCACATATTATTTATTTGGATTTTCATATCCAACATGAATCAAATAAATTAATTACATATACTATATTTTAAGTAAATATTCCACTTTAACAAATATCACAAAATTATAAATTTGTTATAATTTTATCTAATAATTTAACATACCATTTAAATTATTAAATCAACACAACAATATAACTTCTCATGTTATATTACAACTCTCTAAACTATAAATTAATTTAATTTAGAATATTATCTAATAAATTTAGATTCATAAATATTTACTAATAACCACTACATCAATAAAATATTTATTCAATAATTTCAACAATAAACTCATCAAATAAATATTTATATAATCCAATAAATATTTAAAATTATAATTTGAAATTCCGGATTGTTACATCATTCCCTCCTTACAAGGATTCTGTCCCCAGAATCACAACTCAAACAATGAAATCGTCACATTATTCCCTCCTTATAAAGATTTTGTCCCCAGAATCGAGGACACAAACTAAACAAATAACTCAGGGTAATTCTTCATCATATCAGATTCGAGTTCCCACGTAGCCTCTTCGACATTTTGGTTCCTCCATATCACCTTCACAGAAGGTATCACTTTATTCCTGAGCACTTGTTCTTTCATGTCGACTATCTGGATAGGAATCTCTTTATATGACAAATCTTTACTGAACTGCAACGGTTCATACTCGATCATATGTTTGTAATCAGGATTATACGGTCGCAACACCGACACATGAAACACGATGTGAACGTGTTCTAATTCTAGAGGTAAAGCTACCTTACAAGCTACTTTTCCCACTCTGCGTAGTATTTCGAAAGGTCCAAAAAACCTTGGGTTGAGCTTTCCTTTCTTGCCGAAATGAATTTTCCCCTTCCACGGAGAAACTTTCAGGAACACGAAATTTCCTGCTTCAAACTCGCGATTCTGCCTGTGTTGATCAACATACTTCTTCTATCGATCTTGAGCAACTACTAGTCTTGCTCTGATGAGTTTGATAACTTCAGCGGTCTGCTGTACTAGTTCTGGTCCTAATAGTTGACGTTCACCAACTTCATCCCAAAGATAGTGGAGTTCGCATTTCTCATCAGATAATGCCTCGTGATGGGTGGCATGCCAATGCTTCCATGGTAACTATTGTTGTATAAAAATTCCACCAGCGGTAGATGATCATCCCAGTTTCTCTTGAAATCCATTATGCACGCTCTAAGCATATCCTCTAATGTTTGGATTGTTCATTCTCTTTGACCATCAGTTTACGGATGGTATGCCGTACTCATCTTTTAGTTGCGTTCCCATGCATTCTTGTAGTTTCTTCCAAAAATTTGAGGTGAATCTCGGATCTCTATCTGATACTATTGACACAGGAACTCAATGTCCTGAGACAATCTCCTTGACGTACAGTTTTGCCAGCTGATCAAGATTAAATCTAATCTTTATTGGCAAGAAGTGTGCTGATTTTGTTAATCTATCAACTATCACCCATATCGCATTGTATCCCTTCTGAGTTGTAGGAAGACCTACCACAAAATCCATTGTGATATTCTCCCATTTCCATTCTGGTATTTCTAACGGTTGAAGTAATCCACTTGGTCTTTGATGCTCGGCCTTCACTCTCTGCCATGTCAAGCACTTTGCAATGCATTCTGCAACGTCTATTTTCATATTTGGCCACCAAAAGTGTCACCACAAATCTTGATACATCTCTATACTTCCCGGATGAATCGAATATCTTGAACTATGAGCCTCTATCAAGATTTCTTCTTTAATATCCTGTACTACTAGAACCCAAATTCGTCCCTCGAATCTTAGCATTCCCTCATTATCAAGCTTATACTTTACCTCTTTACCCTCGACCACACTTTCCTTTATTTTTTTGCATTCTTCATCATGCAATTGAGCATTCTTCACCTTGTCCACCAAAGTTGGACTAGCTTCCATCTTGTACAATCTTTCGTCAGCTTCTTTTGGAAATTTGATTTCCAACTCTAGCCTTGCCCTCGCTGAAATGAGCTCCTCCTTATCGGTTAACAACATCAATTTTCTCGCCCTTTCCTACTCAAAGCATCTGCAACCACATTATCTTTGCCCGAATGATAAAAGATCTCGCAATGATAATCTTTTATCAATTTCATCCATCTCCTTTGACGCATGTTCAGGTCCTTTTGAGTGAAAATATACTTCAGACTCTTATGGTCTGTGTAAATCTCACATTTTTCTCCAAAGAGATAATGTCTCCATATCTTATGTGCAAACATAACCACGACCAACTCTAAATCATGAGTTGGATATCCTTTCTCGTAGTCTTTCAATTATCTTGATGCATAAGCAATAACTTTGTCGTTTTGCATAAGGACACATCCTAAACTCTTGTGTGAAGCATCACTATACACTACAAAATTTCCTGCATTATCTGGTAATGATAACACAGGTGCCACACTGAGCCTCTTCTTCAATTCCTTAAAAATCTCTTCACACTTCTCCGTCCAAACAAATTTTACCGATTTTCTTGTCAAATTTGTCAATGGAGTGGCAATCTTGGAAAAATCCAGGATAAACCGTCTGTAATATCCTGCCAATCCTAAGAAACTTCTTACTTCTGATGGAGTTCTTGGTTGTTCCCAATTTACAATAGCTTCGACTTTTCTAGGATCCACTAAAATCCCATCCTTATCAATTATATGCCCAAGAAATTGTACACGTTCCAGCCAAAATTCACATTTAGAGAATTTCACGTACAACTTTTCTTTTCTTAACGTCTCCAGCGTCAACCGTAAGTGTTCCACGTGTTCTTCTTGAGATTTAGAGAACACCAGAATGTCATCAATGAATACCACCACGAACTTGTCTAAAAATGGCTTAAACACCCTGTTCATCAAATCCATGAATGCTGCAGGGGCATTTGTCAAACCAAAAGACATCACCAAAAATTCATAATGTCCATACCGAGTTCGGAATGCCATCTTCAGTACATCCTCCTTTCTTACTTTCAGTTGGTGATACCCACTTCTCAAATATATTTTTGAGAAATATCTAGCACCCTTCAACTGATCAAATAAGTCATCTATTTTTCACAATGGATATTTATTTTTAATAGTGACTTTGTTTAATTCCCTATAATCAATGCAAAGACGCATTGACCCATCTTTCTTCTTCACGAATAACACCAGTGCTCCCCACGGTGATACGCTCGGCTAAATATACTTCTTATCTAACCATTCTTGCAGTTGCACCATTAGCTCTTTCATCTCTACTGGAGCCATTCTGTACGGGGCCTTCAATATTAGATCAGTCCCTGGCGCTAAGTCAATCACAAATTTGATCTCTCGGTCAGGCGAAAGTCCTGGCAAATATTCCAGAAACACGTCTACAAAGTCCCCAACCACTGGTATTTCCTCCAATTTTACATAATCCTTCTTTTGAGTATCGACTATGTAGGCTAGGTACCCTACACAGCCTTGGCTCAATAACTTCTTGGCCTGCATAATCGTCAGACACCTTCCTTGTCTAGGTGAATTTCTATAAAAGAAAACTACCTTTGACGGAGTCATAAGGATTACACACTTGTTTTGGCAATCAATTATCGCTCCATAATTGAATAGCCAATCCATTCCCAATATCACGTCAAACTCTCCAAGTTTTATTGGGATTAAATCTACTTTCATGACATTCCCCTTAATGTTCACCCTATAATTCTTGTATACGAATCTAACATGAATTACCTCTTTATTCGCGATTTCTATGTGCAAAGGGAAATTCAACTCTTCACTAGGTATTTCTAACCTCTTAGCAAAGTCATTAGATATAAACGAGCAAGTAGCACCCGAATCAAATAATACATATGCATTTATATCATTGATTGGGATAATACCTGACATGACATCTTTTGATTGCACCACATCCTACACTGTCATATTGAAGGTTCTTACTATGGGCTTATTTGTTGACGTTGGTCCAACAATAGTCCGTGTACCTCCACCGCCATTTCCATTGCTTCCAGCTGTCTCTCCAGATTTCTTCGTTGGACACTCTCGAGCGAAATGGTCCTTCGATCCGCAGGTGTAGCAAGCATTCTTCTTGGGTTGATTGTAGTTTGGGGTGATGTGACCCTCCTGACCACAGTTAAAACATACTCGCTCCCCTCTTAAGCATATACCCGTGTGAAACTTCCAGCATGTAGCACATGTGTCAATCTTCTTCTTCTACTGGTTACCTTCCTGATTTCCAGTTCCCACATTTTCATTCCTCTTTCTCTTCAAATTGTTGTTGCCATTACCACCAGCATTCTTAACTTCACCTTCATTCTTCTTCTTTCTCTGCTCTTGGTTGTGCTTTGTTACAGCCTCGCCTCCACTTTTAGCGAGAATCGCCTTTTCAAGCACCACCGCAAACGTCTTTAACTGGAACAGGGAGACTTTGTTGTACAACCAGGGCTTCAGTCCCTACTCGAATCTCCTTGCCTTGCGCTAATCCGTATTTACCTGATATGGCGCGATCCTTGCTAACTCGTTGAATCTTGTTGCATATTCCGACACTATCATTGTGCCTTGTTTCAGCTCTAGAAATTGCACTTCCATCTGATTCTTTGAGCTTTCTGGGAAATAGGTCTCAAAGAATATTTCCTTAAACCTATCACATGTCATCACCCCTTGACCTCCTCGGGTTTTATTGGCTTGCCACCAATAACTAGCCTCTACTTTCAACATGAATGTTGCAAAAGCGCCTTCGATTATCCTATACCCTAGCAACATCGAAAACCTTCTCTATTTCCATGATCCAGGTATGTGCCTCAACTGAATTCATGGACCCATGGAATTCTGGTGGCCCAACCGCCTTGAAATCCTTAAAAGTCGCACTTGATTCTGTGGCTGATTCTGTAATGCTCCCGTTAGTAGCGTTACGAATTGTTGAACTGGATTATTCTCAGCATTTTTGTTATTCCCAGGGTTCCTTTGTCGTGGTTGACGTCTTGGAGGCATTTTCTGTTAAAATACACCCATTAGATTCTATTCAATCTTTTAAGTATTACTACTTAATTTTTACACCATAAAATATTATCATGTAACATATAACACTTTGAATTTATTCCCACAAGACTTGGTGTTCACTTTTCATTCATTCATATCTATCTACCTAAATATAATAAATTAAATTATAAATCCTCCCTTTAAATAGGGTTACATCTTTAATCAAAAAGTTTTCCTAGGTTGTCTAACCTTAAACATCAATCAAGTGCGAAATTAAAATAATTACATTACATCTTTATATATAAAAATCCAACATAATGACAATAAATGAAATTACAAGTCTTCATCACTTGCACATTTTTCCCTTTCCTTCGCTAGTTGAAGGTTCATCTACCTTCTTAACTTTAGCTGCAATAATTATATATATGCAAGAGTGAGCAAAACAAATGCTCAGTGGATATAACAATGAATCAACAAGAGAATAATAATAATAACTGCCAATGAATAGGCTAATCAAAACTGAATAGTACTCTATCAATGATAACCAAAAATTGGAATCGAAATATGAGATATATCTGAGGGTCATAAGACCACGAACTATGTTCACGGTTACAAGTAATCTTTCAACTTTAACCTTAATAGTTATATTGTAGGAACTTCTCGTACTTAGGTGGATCAGCCCTTTGTACAATGTATTGTGCACAAACATTTAAACGCATTGCGTATCCCCTATAATAGAGTTATTCTTCTCAGTTTTAGAGTACAAGTCTGCACCAAAGAAAGTTTGGTTTGGATAAGCTTTCAAGGGTAATTTAAAGTTTAACGATCATCAACTAGGGGACTAGTTGAATCAATAAGATTTGATAACACAATAGTTGTTTACTAACAACATAACATAGAACAATTGAGAATCATAGGTGAACTGACTATAAATTAACCTCATGCTTGAAAATAACTAGAAAGCATAAGTATTGACCAAAATGAATAAAATGATAAACCTTTGCTTAAACAATAATAAGTTAGGTCTATGATCTTGTAACATTAGAAATGAAATTATGGATCATATATTAACTGATAGCAAGCTGAAAACTAAAAACTTGCTCAACATGGTAATATCTCATGCAAAGTAATAAAACAGTTCAAAAATAGAGACGAGAGTTCAAAAGCTGCGTTCATTATACAAGAATAGAACTTAAGAAACTTGCTTAACTATAAACAAGTTAAAATGAATCAACCATAATAAGAATTCCAATAAAATTAGAGTTAAAGCATGCTCAAATGAATTTTAGGAATAAATGACTTGTTCAATAACAGTTAAGATAGGAAACTTGCTCAATCATAAGAATAAAGTAATATAATGTAATAATAGAACTAGCTCAACGAAAGTGTAGATTTAGAAACTTGCTCAATGTAAAAAGATAAGGTTTAGAAACTTGCCTTGAGCTATAATATTAAAACTCACGTTCACCTACACATTGTATTAGAACCACAATACCTATTAGATATACTAATATTCACTTTCCAACATAACATACATTCCTAGTTAGACGTGTTAATTTAGCACAAGTCTTACGTTACCATATACATTTCAGAATTCATAAGTGTTAGCTTCACAACACCTAGATACCATTCAATGTGTACACTAAGTTCCAACATATCATGTTCATAACTTACTAATCATTTTTAAAACTTAGAATTTACTAACCACATAACACGACTCTATTTTAATCTTGTTGTTACATGTTTATTATACTAACACGTCATTAGACCAAGGTATGTTCCTATCCTAGAATCTGCAAATCTGTTCAGGGTATGTTCTTATCCTGTAACTGCAGCTGCCAGTTTGAGGCCATTCTTGATGCTGTGCGTTTAACCAGCTGATACGGGTATAGAGCTTTGTATTGCTATCATTTCACACGTAGAAATTCTAGTCATAATTCAGCCGTTTAACTCTGTTTACATGAACCGGCTGGCCTACATAATTCTCAAGGCGCTTAAGACGATGCACAATGCTAACGACAACATGAACAAGACAACAATTACCAAATAGTGAATTTAACACAAACAATTGATATAGAACTATTACAAACATGTTTTCCATCATATTCAACCAATTAGAACAATTTAACAACAACTTAAGCTAGTTTAATTTCTCAAATTTCATGTTTTTCATATGAAAACTCCGTTTTTGATATCTCTTACAAAATTCATCACTGTGATTACCATTCTACACCGAATCACTCCGTTCAAACTACGTTTACTTCATTTCTTAATGAGCTAGCATAAACAATACTCAATTTGCATATTAACATACAAACTAGCCACTAAATTCGGTACTTTCATAAGCCATATGAAATATATAAACACTATCATTACTTTTCTTCCTTTTTGAACAAAATTAGCATAATAAATTCTTATCTAAATGCAAACTTTAACATCATAAACACATATAATCACAATTACCAGTTATATATATCAACAATTCAACAAATTAAATTCACAGAACATGAGATTTTATGTGAGACCCCGAAGTTTATGAATAAAGAATTAAATTTCTCGAAATATTTTTTTTGAATATTATGGTATGGATTTTATATAATGTTATAGTTGCAGGTAATAGTTATAAATTTTGCAAAGTACGCAAGCAGTTATATAATATTCGATTGGTCGGGGAATATTTATTTTAACAGGGAATATTCGTACGAAGGCACAATCATTGGTGGACCCCACAATGGAATTATTCTCGGATTGAGAAAATGACTAAAATATTTTATAAAAATAACAAATTGAAGTTTTATCGTTAATCTGTTGAAACACCCAATGTTAAAGTAATGTGAATACGGCGTATTAGTTGCATAGTACACTCAGGTATTGATTATTGATGCTTACGTGAGAAGTCACTCGATTTTGTTCAATTATTGCTTCAAGAATTGTTGTGATAAGATCTCATGTTAATTGATTCAATTATTGTCGATATTTTTATATTATTAAATCAATAATTGAGACGACGGGTTATTAATATTATTATTTGCAATATTAACGATGTCAGAAATTACGCCAAGGAGAGGTTTGGTCACCTAATTAAGGCGCCAATAGGAGAAAAACCTTATCGAAAGCCCTCTTTCTCAGGAATGACCAGTCGATTAATAGTGTGAATTATAATAATGATGATGAAGTTTTGTTTTATTAGTATTATTAATATAATAAAACAAAAAAGCTTTTTATATAAAAATGTAATACTTTTGTAAAGTTATTCGTTTTATTATACTATAAATAAAATATATTATATTCTATTATGTATGGTGTTTTGCATAGTAAAATCTTTTTATATAATACGTAATACTTTTATAAAGTTATTCATTTTATAAGACTATAAATAGAATATATTATATTTTATTATGCATAATGTTTTTCATAGTGCCTCCATAGTGTTTGTATAGTAAAATCTTTTTATATAAAACATAATACTTTTATAAAGTTATTCGTTTTATTAGATTATAAATAGAATATATTATATTTTATTTAAAAGATTTTGTTTTATTAGAATATTTTATAGTAAGACAATCTGGACCGTTCGTTTAAAAATAAATCAATCTAGACCGTTTAGGAATTAGTTACTATTTAGTCCATTCTCCTATAAATAGAAGCTCATTCCTTCATTATTTCTTACAAATTCACTGAAACTCTAGAGAGAGAAACTATAGAGAGAAAGAAGTAAAGTATTCTGCTACTTCACTACTCCTATATCCAGTTTGTTCTAAGGTAAGGGGTATTATTTCTTTAGTATTCATGAAGAGAACTTCATTATTCCATTTTTTATTACATTGGAATAACTATTTTTACGCGATCTACCCTATACTTGGTGAAATTCTTCTGTTATTCCATTCTTTATCATTATGTTGGAATAATCTGTCTATGCGAAGTACCGCATATATGGTGAAATTTTTCTGTTATTTCAATCTTTATTATTATGTTAGAACATCCTGTCAGTGCGAATTTTGCCTGATCAAGTTCCGTTATTTATTATTTTGTTGGAACATCTTGTCGGTGCGAATTTCGCCTGACCTGGTTCCGTTATTTATTATTCTGTGCGGTCTATCGCATGCCTGGTGATTTCTTTTGTTATTCCATTCTTTATTATACTCAGTTGGTTAAAGTTTTGACTTCTATACTTTATGAAATTAGTGGAATATCCTTGATATTTGCGCTTCATCCAGTATCTTTTCATGGAAATATTCTTCTGAGCATTCTTGAATTTTACTCTACAAAGAAGTATCATGTTGACAATTTGGACGTTATTATTTCCTGGATAAATTAATTCTTGAAATTGATTTATTGAATTCTTATATCATTGTCATCATCCTCATCTTTATTTTATGTTGAAAGTCATCTGCGGCCTGTAGTGCATAGATGGACTTGGTATGATTATGACCAGGGATTAATCGGTGTAATCATAACTGTAATGTTACAAATGATGTGGTAAAAGTCCTCATTGGCCCGTAGTGCATTGATGGACAGTTGTTGGCATGATCATGACCATTGATGAATACACGAATATCCTCGCCCGTCATCGCATGGATAATTTGTGATTGTGATACTAATGAATATCTTTTCAGAGTAGTGCGTGGATGATGTGGATTATTTATTGTCGAGTCCCAAATGATAAAAGTGATGAAAAACCTTTTAAATCATAAAATATAGTAGATTTTATTCTCTACTTAACTCTTTTAATGGATTGCTTGTTCTGCTGCAGTTAAACTTGATGTTTGTTATATTGTATCAGTTTAACACTGTTGAAGGCTAATGATAATTTATTCTGTATTATCTTAGTCATAATATTTCTTACTGGGCTAGTTGAGCTCACCCTTTTACTTTCATTGTTCTCTTCAGGAAATGAGAACGTAGCAGGGACTAGTCGGGGAACGGAGTGACGGTCCAGATAATTGCATTAGTAGTCCTCACTATTCTGTTAAATAGTGTGACAATAAATGTAATGAGGACTCAATTGAGTGTGGATATTGTCTACATGACAATATTTGTATTAAAATTCACAGCATATGTTTTGTCGTATTTTACACGACTATTGTATAATTAAGTTGTATTTGAATTTTGTACCATATATTTGGCGACTCAAGATGGGTGATGTATACCTATTTTGGTGGCGTCACATTTTATGCCATAAAACCCCATATATATACATATATACATACATAATATTAAGGTTAAAGAAAATACCTTCAACTGGCTTGTTAATTCTTGCTAAACACTGAAGTTGCTGACAATTCTCTCAATCTCTCTCTCTATTCTCTCTCAAGTTCTCTAGCAGCTTTTCTTCTTAGGCCAAATACCAATTCACGTAAAACTAACACACACTTAAGCATAAAGATAATACTAATAAGCCATAATACGCACACTTATTAGAATACCAGTTACAAAATAAATGTATAAGTTATAATTATATTTTATTTATTAATTAGTTTATTTTACTTATATTATTTAAAATTTCAAATAGTAAAAATCCAAAAGCCATAAGGCTTTTGTTTGGCAAAAAGTCTTTAAAATAAAGAATTAATATATTTAAGCCTTGTTTGGGTTAAATCAGCTTAAAACTACTTTAATTATTTTAATAAACAATTTAGTTTATAATTTATAATCACATATTATTTATTTGGATTTTCATATCCAACATTAATCAAATAAATTAATTACATATACTATATTTTAATTAAATATTCCACTTTAACAAATATCACAAAATTATAATTTCATTATAATTTTATCTAATAATTTAACATACCATTTAAATTATTAAATCAACACAACAATATAACATCTCATGTTATATTACAACTCTCTAAATTATAAATTAATTTAATTTAGAATATTATTTAATAAATTTAGATTCATAAATATTTACTAACAACCATTACATCAATAAAATATTTATTCAACAATTTCAACAATAACCTCATCAAATAAATATTTATATAATCCAATAAATATTTAAAATTATAATTTGAAATTTCAGATTGTTACACCTACACTCTTAAAATCTTTGAAGGTTGGTACTGATATAGCTTGGGGAACAAGTGGTACGGGTTCGTTTCTTCCCCTTAGAGCTTCTCCCAATAAATCTACCAGTCTCTGTATCGGATCTACAGGACCTCTTTTATCATTAACTAACTCTTCCAGGACAGTTTTTCTACTTCTGGGCGGCATTTTCTACATCACAAAATTTTTCATTTTATTATCTAATTATCATACTTAGACATTTCACAATAGAAAAAAACTATAGGTTTATAACACATTTCTGAAATAAGACCATTTATATTCATATGCCAAATGGTTACATTACATGTTCTTTTCTAGCATACTGATATAAATGATATCTCATATCCCCTATTATCACAAAAGACGGGGACATACTAACTTACTACCCCTCTAACACTTTTCAGAAGTTTGGGGGTTTACCATTACCTCATGTCTTACACAAAAGACTGAGATTACAACAACATATTAAATAGCACATAAATAACAATACTACACTACTGAGCTTTTTCCCTCTAGACATAATCTAACATTCCACGCTCTATGGCACTTTGATATTCCTTCTATGTGATGTGCACCACCATGTCTCGGCTTATGGTATGTCGGGTCTGTCCTTGCTCAGCTGGGTAGTGATTTACCCCCATCGATCAATCTCTCCATGGCAGTGTGTAGAGCATAGCCCATCTTGTTCATCTTCCTCCTCTTGCATCGCACCTCATCTTTTAGATCATATTCCCTATCATTGGCTTCCTCCCACTTCTCCTCGAAGTGAATCCTATCCATCACCTCCATCTCTAACTAAGTTCGAAGAGCCTCCTTCTCCATCCTCTCACTCAAAACCTTCTTCTCTAATTCCTCCAGCTTTCCTGGCACCTCAACATTCCTCGCCACCACTCGGTGAAACAAAGCTCCCATCTGGATCCCTGCCTCCTTACAATGAGCAATTTTCACCTCCATCTCCTGCATCACTAGTTGCCTCTGATGGTCCTCGTCCCTCAACTTCTGGAACGCAGACTCTCCCTCTCTAGCCTTAGCCTCTAGCTCCTCCACTCTACACCCTAACTCTAAAATCTATTCTTCATACTCTCCTAACATCTGATCCTCAAAGGTAGCCTCGTCGGAGTCCTCTATAGGTTTGGGCTCATCCTCCAAAGGCTCCTCCTCTGGATCAGACTCCACCTCTTCCTCATCATCATCATCAATAGGGGCCACTACTGAAATAGGCTCTGCTATCAAGGGTACCACATAGACTACGTGGATATCACGCGGCTCCTCCTTTACTACTTGGCTAGGTCCTCCCATGTTAGTCATCCTACAATCACCAACATAAGACAACTCAAACAACAACTCCATCAGAATGTTAAATAAACATAAGTTCATTGTATAGAATGAAGTTACATTTCATAACACACTAAGTCTCTCAAGGAAAACTCTACACGAGTTTTATCCCCTTCCTAACTTCTAAGTGTTAGGTTTGTAATATTCAAGAACGCAATCAAATTGCATAAAAAGTGCGGAAACGTGTAAAAATCAGAGTTTAAAAAATTTACAAACCTATATTCGACCATATAAATCTTGATCCCTTTATCACCCTTTATGCACAATTATTAATTAAACGAAAAGATAAAGAATAAAATCATACCCTCAAGATCGAAAGCTTCCTCGTATAAGTTCACCTCCAATCCTTTTCGCGAAATTCTTTCTTATTAATTTATATTAATCATTAGCAAAATATTACATAACTTTAGAATCCAATCTCCCTACGTGATTCCAACATTAATCATAAAAAGAACCACCTGGTTAATTCCTTCTCTTATTTTATTTAATTATATGAGGTGATCAACGTTAGCCACCCAGAAGTGTATCTGGCTCAACCTGAGTTTTCTTTAGTGGATCACTCATTATGATCCACCAAAGAAATGATCGTCTTCCGGATTCACTTATCTTAGTTTGTTCAATTTGCAGAATTTTCAAGAAGAAGAGGTATTGGCTCAACCCTAGTTTTCTATCTCTATAGAAAGTAGAGTCGATTTCTTAGAAGCTTTCTTTCGATGCATGTATGAGTTAGATATCAAGATTTGTAGCACTTCTATTTCCTTCTAGTCCATGATATCGAATAGCATATTTTAAAGATCCTTTACTCCCCTTGCTACTCAGCACTTCATTCTTATAGTTTATATTAACAAACTCTTTTACTGATTCTATCACTAATGTTAAGCAAATCGGCGAACTTTGTCTTTCTGCTTATTTTATGAACCTTACCTCAATGTCATCGCACCATCTTAAAATCAAATCAGGCAACCTTGATGACCTAGTTGTAAGTGGATTGATGCTTTCGATTTATGCTTGGTCTATTATTAGAAGATCACATCCTTCCTGCCAAATGGCATGTTTAACTTCAGATGTTTTAGAAACGGAATATTTACAAAGGAACTTCATAATTTGATCATCAACATCGTGTCTCGAGCATTTCTATCAGCATACATGATTTGCTCACTACCATCATGATTCTTCGTGGAGTCTAGAAAGGCGTCTTTCTCCAAATTAAATTATTACGTAGTTGTTAAAGTCAACAACCACCTCACCCATAATAAGACTCTCTTATTTATAGATGTGGGCAACCCACCTTAACAATTAAGGAATTGGGATTTATTTAATTAATTAAATTCTTTTAATTAATTAAGCTCCATAATCTTATTAGGGATAATTAATTAAACTCCTTTAACTAATTTTCCTTCCTAATCCAATTAGGAATAAATAAGAGTACTTATATATAAATTAATTCCTAAACTCTTTTAGAAATTAAAATAATAATAATTGTAATAATATTAATAAAGACTCCTCTTATTAATTTATATTTAATATTTCTAAAATATTAAATAATAAATATTAAGCTATTTAATTTATTCTATCACCATAGATTAAATTAAATATACTTAACATATTATTACGATTATGCCATTAACTTCTTAAATAATTATTCTTCCTTTTATGGTGTGACCTTTTAGGTTCTCCATATTAAACCTTGTGAATAAATCAATTAGAACAATTCTAATCTTATTTAAATAAATAAATTAAACAATTAATTTATTTAAATAAATAATATTTATTCTACAATAGGGATAAGCCTCCCTAGCGATCAACGACTTTTCTAGATAATATAGATTTCAACATTAATTATAAAAGAACCTTTGAGTAAATAGTTACCGTACAATTCAATCCTTCCACCATACAATGTCCCAATTAAATATAAGACATGGAATTCTTTGTCAAGTCTTATTTTATTTAATTATATGTATTTCGATCCTTAAATGCACAACACCAAATAATGCAAATTAGAAACTCCTTTCTAATTTCATTCGCCTTAGTCAAGGACTACTTTGGGTTGTCATTTATCGAATCACATAGGACATTTCTCTTCTTTTATTAGAAGTGGTAGATTCTTTATTGATCATACATTATCTCCATGTACAACTTATTATACCCAAGCATACCTTTGATATACCCTAAGGGTCTTAAGGAATAAGTCAAAGTATAACTCATCATACGAAGATACTATGATGATCTCAAGTCCAAGGATTACTTGTACTACTATCACTCTGAGAATTCCTATTGACGAATAAGTAAAACTCCATTAGGTATTCCTTAGCGAGCCCACGTTCAAAGGAACTTATTCTCTAATAAGCACCTACATACTTGCTTTAGTGTCTCCACACAAATGATCATGAGATCAATCATCCTCATCCAATGAAAGCAAACAACGTATGTACCAATCTATCCGGATTCACTAATCCCCAATTTAGTAATCCAATGATTGGGAACTATTTTAGTTTTAAGCTTTCTAAGAATTTAGATCTCATTAGAATGATCATCATCATTATTCTAAAAGCATTGCTTAAAACTATGGGTTTATCACATATTATAAAACAGCATCATGTAGATAATTAAAAGCCTTTAATAAATTAATACTTTTTATTAATAAATGAATAAGATTGTTACAAAGTATATGCTTTATCATCAAACATGATTGGCTTGTGTGCATATTACTTTCACTAAGTCCTCCCGAGTTATAATCTAAGGACACTCGATCCTAAGGCTTATAACTACGGCTTTGATACCAACCTGTGACGCCCCCAAATTCGGACCTCCACTTGGTCACTCGAATTCGGTTCATCGTGTGCTCAAAGTATTACCATAATAACTAAAATCATACATTTGCAACAGAAAATCTAATTTAGAATAATATACAATGATTTATTATAATTATTCCTCCAAGTCTCACAACCTACAGTACTTAATAGATTTCATAATAGTATCAAATAAAGACCTATTACATAATCCTACTTAAGTTTAAACATAGTCTAAAAATAGTCTTAATACAACAAATTAGTCTTAAACATAAAAGGGATAAGCTAGTCAATAGCCTTGCCCTTGCCCTTGTCTGTTCCTGAGACACCACCCTATTCCTCCTTAACTGAAAGGTTTTAAATAAGCAAGGATGAGCACAAATTGCCCAACAAGTAATATACAACAAGGGTGAAGAATATAATATCACAAGTTTGAATTATCAAAGTATCATCTTTAAGATAGTTCAAAGTTTCATAATAATATTATGTATAATGAATATCAACAATTCTTGGAATAAGAACGATAATTCAATATAAATTAACAAATATATATGAATTCAACAACTATCAATGTATCCAACTGGATAAACAATTTATACTGAGTAGTCACTAAGGACTATAGAACCTCCACTAGAGTTACCAATATTAAACTGATAACCCAACAGAATCAAGTACTATAGATGATCAGTCTACAATACTTTATGTTATGCATAACACCACCATAATATTTAATCATGTGTTGGGGTTTCCAACGACAAACATTCCCCTTACCAAAAGGGTTGTCCAACTCAGTTTTTAAGATTTCTGCACCAATCAATTGGTTTGGACAGCTTTTATAAACATGCATATAGTCTAGCCGAATCAAATGGCATCGACTCTTTCACAATATTCAAAAATAATTCCAAGTTCAATATGAAATAATAACTTTCACAAGGATTTACACATACTAGCTCATGTGAACGAGAAAGTAGTATAACTTGTATTCAAAGAGATTAGCTTACGGTATTCGTCGAATAAAGTAATGAAAGAGTTAGAATACTTTGCACAATGTAATGTATGGTTCGGATACTTTAAGAAATCAACACTTTCGAATCCTATTTATAGCGTATTATATGTTCAAGATGTTCATTAGCTAACACAGTCTTTAATCAAGCTTGACATGATTCTAGTATGCACATATGGTATAAAATCATATTATAGATTCATCATAAATCGAATACCTAGTCATTTCATAAATAATTTAAGAATGCTAAGGGTTAAGTCCTTTTTCTCATGGACCTTCCTATTATGAGCCAACACCAATATATTATCTAAGCATCACTTATATACATGTATCAGTAGGTTTTAAACCACCTCTAGCATTTTAGGTACCATAGACTTCAAACTAACCAAGTTTTGATTTGAGATCATGGCAATTTAGCGCCTTATGACTAAGCTTCAGGACTAAGGCGTAGGCTATGGCCCTTTAGCTATGCTGAAGACTCATTCTTTGCCTTGTGGTTTCTGTAGGCTTGACCAAAATAATCATACACTATATATTTGTCATGATAATTGTCTTTACATGATTTTCATGTAAGACCCCGAATTTTATGAAATGAAAGTATTCTATTTTCTTATAATTATTATGTTATTTAGTAAATGGTTAAATTGAGAAAGGGTTAAAGGTAAGGGTGATATTTAAAAATTTTACAAAGTAAGCAAGTTGTTATTCGTTGTGTCAGGGAATATTCGATTAATCGAGGAATATTCATTTTCATAGAGAATATTCGTTCGACGGCATAATCATTGGTGGACCCCCCCAACGGAAGTATTGTCGTATTTAGAAAACGACGGATTTATCTTTTATTAAAAATAACGACGAAAGTGTTACCGTTAAAACTGTTGAACTACCCGGTAGTAAAAGTACAGTAATACGCGTGGTTGCATAGTAGCCCACGGTATTGATTATTGATGCTTACGTAAGAAGTCACTCAGTTATACTCAATTATTGCTACAGTAATTGATGCATCATATCTCTCATATTATTGATTCAATTATTGTCACAGTATCATCTTCATAATATGTTATATTATTAAATCAATAATTGAGATGACAAAGTTATTTATATTATTATTTATAATATTGACAATGTCTAGAAGTTCTGTCAAGGAGAGGTTTGGTCACCTAATTGCGCACCAATAAGAAGAAATCCTTATCGGAAAGCCCCCTCTTTCTTGGGAACGACCTGGTTGTTAAATATTGTGAGTTATAATATTAATGATGAATGTTATTAAAAATCAAATTTGAGTTCGGAGTTGAATTTGGATATGCGGACGTGATAATTGAGTCTGGAACGATGAAATTAGTAGGAATAGACTATAAACACAAAATTTGTCGGGGTTGACTTTTTGGTCAAAAAAGTCAACAGTTGACTTTTTTAGAAAAAGTGAAACTTTAAAATTTAAAAATGAATTTTTTTATAAAAATATTTCCATTGTGTTGGGATTGTTAGTGTTAGTGGAAATCGACATTTATTTCGATATTAATTGATGTTTGGAAATTTTACTGACTAGTCGGGTAATTAATCGGATAAATGAGCAATTAATTGCTATTAATTCACATGATTATAACTATTTGTTCACATGTGTGTACTATTGATTCACATTCATGTACTATTAGGGGAGTTGGTGCAAGATTGATAATACTTGCATGACTAAGTTAAAAATGGAGGTATAGATGGAAGTACTATATTGTAATTCGTATTTTCACACGATTATAAGTATTGATTCACATGATTGAACTATTGATTCACATTATTTACTATTAGGGGAGCTGGTGCAAGTTTGATAATACTTGCTGGACTAAATTAAAAATGAAGAAAAAGAGGAAGGTATTATACTGTAATATTTTGAGCCCCAAAATGTGTAATTATTGAAACTATATTTTCCTATAAATAGAAGCTCATTCTTTCATTATTTTTCACCAATTCACTAAAGCTATAGAGCAATTATTATAGAGAGAAATTATAGAGAGAAAGAAGAAGAGAAGTCTGTTACCTCACTATTCCAGTATCCAGTTTTCTTCTAAGGTAAGGGGTATTATTTTTTTCGTATTCATGAAGAATGCTATTGTTATTCCATTCTTTATTATTCTATTAGAATAACCTATCTATGCGGTCTATCGTATGCCTGGTGAATTCTATTGTTATTTCATTCTTTATTATTATGTTGGAACATCCTATCTGTGCGAATTACGCATGATCTGGTTCCATTCTTTATTATTCTATTGGAATAACCTGTCTGTGCGGTCTATCGCATGCCTGGTAAATTTTATTGTTATTTCATTCATTATTATTCTGTTGGAATATCCTGTCTGTGCGGATTACGCATGACCTGGTTCACTTCTTTATTATTCTGTTGGGAATAACCTGTCTGTGCGGTCTTCCGCATGCATGGTGAATTCTTCTATTATTACATTCTTTATTATTCTGTTTGAATAACCTGTCTATGTGGACTATCGCATTCATGGTGAATGATCCTTCGTATTCATTCCTTATTAAATTGTGAAAATGATCTATCTACGTGGATTACAGCATGGCGAGTGAAAATCCATTTGCAGTTTCGTAATTTTTTTGACCCTCAAAAATTCTGGAAAAACATGAAATGATAATTTGATGAGTTTTCTATATTGTGTCCAAAGATGGCGATTTTTGGATGTATAGATTAAGAGTTATGGATTTTATGGGAAAAGACTATTTTAAAAGTAAACCCTTATAACTCCTTGTGGTTAACTCCAAAATTGGTGAAATTTTTATTGGGAGTACATGTATATAACATGAGTATACCCTGTAAATTTCAGAATTTTTGGACAAAAGTATAATTTTTGCTAAATGTATAAATATTCGGCAGTTTTAACCATATGAAAAATAGTAAATGAATTTTAAAAATTCCGAGAAAAATATATGTTCAATATGGGACTATATTCTGTTAAATCCCAGAAAAGAAATATTTTTGGGACTGATTTGGTATTTTTTCATGAAAATGAACTAGTTATGAGTAAATGAATTAAATATGTTATGTGAAGTAACAAAATTGGAAAATAGGATTTTATGGCTTGAGAATCCTATATAGGGTATATGCAGATTTTTGATGAGGGATTTGATCATTGGTGATGAAATCTTATGAGTATAGCATTTTGAATGATTAAATGCTTATTATTTGGTAAAGTGTAAATAATTGAAATAAATTGTTTATAAGTTTAAGAAGTGATTAAAATATTGTTATAAAATTAATAATATTAGATTATGAGTTTATTAAGTGATTGATAATATTTGGATAAATTTAAAGTCTTTAATATTTATCCTTGTTTTCGCTTGATTAATGCTTATATCATTGTCATCATCCTCATGCTTATATTATGATGAAAGTCATCTTTGCTTACGCGTCAAAGATGGATCGTTAATTATTAGTTTTACAAATTGAATATCTTTGGCTTACGTGCAAAGATGGACCGTTGATTATTAGTTTTACAACAGATATAGCTTTACGTGCAAAGATGAACTATTGATTGATGAGTATCTTTGCTTATGTGCATAGATGAACCTATTTATTGGTATGATTATGACCAGGATCATTCGGTATAATCATGACCCGTAAAGTTATAGATGATATGGTAAAAAGTCCTCATTGGCCTGTAGTGCATTGATGGGACGCTTATTGGTATGATTATAACCAGGATTATTCTCGTATAATCATTACCATTGATGATTATATGAATATCCTCGGTCAGTAGTGCAAGGATGATTCGATGATGTGGATTATTTATTGTCGAGTCTCAACGATAAAATATTGATTATACACTTTTAATTCGTAAAAGATAGTAGATATCATGCTCTACTTGACTCTTCTAAAATACAACAGTATGTCTTTTGGCTTCAGTAGTGCAAAAGAATAAATTGTTAATGAATATCTTTGGCTATAGTGCAAAAAGATGAATTTATTAGTATGATTATGAAAGCAGGAATTATGATTTGGTATAACCATGATTTTTGATGTTTCGGTGAAGAAAGGTGATGAAAATTATCTTCGCCCCAGGTGCGAAGAGGAATTTAGAATCACAATTATGATTATGAGTTATTCATATGATTGTGGGATGTGAAATTGTTGATTGATGTTACGGTGGATAAAACATTATTGGTGAACTTTTAACATGGAGAAGATAATAGAGTCGATGGTCTATTTTACTCTTCTAATGGATTGCTCGTTCCGCTGCAACTATGGTTGAAAAGTTTTATCATATACCATATGTTCTAAATCTCTAATTTATTATTGATGAAGGCTATTGATAATTTAATTATCTTTAGTTATGATATTCTTTTCTGGGCTATTTGTGCTCACCCTTTGATTCACAATTCCTTTCAGGTAATAAGAGTATAGTAGTCGGGTCGAGCTTGAGGATAATAGGGAAATAGTGTGATGGTCCGAGACTGTCGAAGTTTCTCAATACATTATAAAATGGCATAACATGCAACAGATAATTGTATTGAGGACCTAAGATGTGTGTGTCGTATTTTATACGTCACTTAATAATTAATTTTGGCAAACAACAATAGGGTGATGAGAACCCAACTTTGAAAGCGTCAAAAGTGCACCTCATTAGAATGAATATGATAGTAATCTTCTCGTTCTTCTTTGGGGTCTTAAAATATTTGCTGCTGTATTTTATATGGCATTATAACAATTTGTGTTTGGATACTATCTATGAGACAATATTGTATTAAAACTCACACTTATCTCATTGTCGTACTTGCATTTACGCTTCAACAAATAGTATAAATGAAGTTTGTATTTGATTTTTATAGAGTGATATCTGGCGACTCAAAATGGGTCGTGTGGACCTATTTTGGGGGCGTCACAAATGGTATCAGAGCTTAGGGATATGGTCGCTTGCGGAGATAAGAGTCTAGAACTAGGAGGGGAGAGATGAGTAATATACTTCGCTAGTGTGTGACTTACCTAAGCCAAAATTTTTACTTGATAAGTTGACAATTTGTGATATGTCAATTGACCTTTATTTTGAAGATATATTCTAGAATGATATCTGAAATACATGAGATAAGCAATGGAAAAATCATGATACAAAGGATATTACCGGGGAGGTAAAATCCCAAAAGAAAGCAAGGTATTCTCATCTCTTCGAACTACCAGGTACGTAAATTTTGAGGGCGAAATTTCATAAGGAGGGGAGATTGTAAGACCCCGAATTTTATGAAATAAAAGTATTCAATTTTCTTCTAATTATTATGTTATTTAGTAAATGGTTAAATTGAGAAAGGGTTAAAGTTAAGGGTGATATTTGAAAATTTTACAAAGTAAGCAAGTCGTTATTCGTTGTGTCGGGGAATATTCGATTGGTCGGGGAATATTCATTTTCACAGAGAATATTCGTTCGACGGCATAATCATTGGTGGACCCCCCAACGAAAGTATTGTCATATTTAGAAAACGACAGATTTATCTTTTATTAAAAATAACGGCGAAAGTGTTACCGTTAAAACTGTTGAACTACCCGGTAGTAAAAGTACAGTAATACGCGTGGTTGCATAGTAGCTCACGATATTGATTATTGATGCTTACGTAAGAAGTCACTCAGTTATACTCAATTATTGCTATAGTAATTGCTACATCATATCTCTTATATTATTGATTCAATTATTGTCACAGTATCATCTACATAATATGTTATATTATTAAATCAATAATTGAGATGACAAAGTTATTCATATTATTATTTTCAATATTGACAATGTCCAGAAGTTCTGTCAAGGAGAGGTTTGGTAACCTAATTGAGCACCAATAAGGAGAAATCCTTATCGGAAAGCCCCCTCTTTCCTGGGAATGACCTGGTTGTTAAATATTATGAGTTATAATATTAATGATGAATGTTATTAAAAATAAAATTTGAGTTCGGAGTTGAATTTGGAGACGTGGACGTGATAATTGAGTCCGGAACGATGAAATTTGTAGAAATAGACTATAAATACAAAATTTGTCGGGGTTGACTTTTTGGTCAAAAATGTCAACAGTTGTCTTTTTTGGAAAAAGTCAAACTTCGAAATTTCAAAAATGAAATTTTTTAGAGAAAAATATTTCCATTGTGTTGGGATTGTTAGTGTTAGTGGAAATCGACATTTATTTCGATATTAATTGACGTCTGGAAGTTTTACTGACCAGTCGGGTAATTAATCGAATAAATGAGTAATTAATTACTATTAATTCACATGATTATAACTATTTGTTCACATGTGTGTACTATTGATTCACATTCATGTACTATTAGGGGAGTTGGTACAAGATTGATAATACTTGCATGACTAAGTTAAAAATGGAGGTATAGATGGAGATATTATACTGTAATTCATATTTTCACATGATTATAACTATTGATTCACATGATTGAACTATTGATTCACATTATTTACTATTAGGGGAGCTGGTGCAAGTTTGATAATACTTGCAGGACTAAATTAAAAATGAAGGAAAAGAGGAAGGTATTATACTGTAATATTTTGAGCCTCAAAATGTATAATTATTGAAACTATATTTTCCTATAATTAGAAGCTCATTCCTTCATTATTTTTCACCAATTCACTAAAGCTATAGAGCAATTATTATAGAGAGAAATTATAGAGAGAAAGAAGAAGAGTCTCTACCTCACTATTCCAAAGATCCAGCTTTTTTTTAAGGTAAGGGTATTATTTCTTTTCAGATTCATAAAGAGAGCTATTGTTATTCCATTCTTTATTATTTTGTTGGAATAACCTGTCTGTGCGGTCTATCGCATGCTTGGTGAATTCTATTGTTATTCCATTCTTTATTATTATGTTGAAACATCCTCGTCATAAGTGATTACATGACTTTGATTCCATTCTTTATTATTTTATTGGAATAACCTGTCTGTGCGGTCTATCGCATGCCTAGTGAATACTATTGTTATTCCATTCATTATTATTCTGTTGGAATATTCTGTCTGTGCGGATTATGCATGACCTGGTTTCATTCTTTATTATTCTGTTGGAATATCCTATCTGTGGGGATTACGCATGACCTGGTTCCATTCTTTATTATTCTGTTGGGAATAACCTATCTGTGCGGTCTTCTGCATGCATGGTGAATTCTTCTATTTTTCCATTCTTTATTATTCTGTTGGAATAACTTGTCTATATGGACTATCGCATGCATGGTGAATGATCCTTCGTATTCATTCCTTATTAAATTGTGGAAATTATCTTCCTACGTGGATTACCGCATGGCGGGTGAAAATCAATTTGCAGTTTCGTAATTTTTCTGACCCTCAAAAATTCTGGAAAAATTTGAAATGATAATTTGATGAGTTTTCTATATTGTGTCCAAAGTTGGCGATTTTTGGATGTATAGATTAAGAGTTATGGATTTTATGGGAAAAGACTATTTTAAAAGTAAACCCTTATAACTCCTTGTGGTTAACTCCAAAATTGATGAAATTTTTATTGGGAGTACATGTATATAACAAGAGTATACCCTGTAAATTTCAGAATTTTTGGACAAAAGTATAATTTATGATAAATGTCTAAATATTCGGCAGTTTTGGCCATATGAAAAATAGTAAATGAATTTTAAAAATTTTGAGAAAAATATATGTTCAATATGGGACTATATTTTGTTAAATCCTAGAAAAGAAATATTTTTGGGACTGATTTGGTATTTTTCATGAAAACGAACTAGTTATGAGTAAATGAATTAAATATGTTATGTGAAGTAACAAAATTGAAAAATAGGATTTTATGGCTTGAGAATCCTATATAGGGTATATGCAGATTTTTGATGAGGGATTTGAACATTGGTGATGAAATCTTATGAGTATGGCATGTTTGAATGATTAAATGCATTATTTGGTAAAGTGTAAATAATTGAAATAAATTATTTATAAGTTTAAGAAGTGATTAAAATATTGTTATAAAATTAATAATATTAGATTATGAGTTTATTAAGTGATTGATAATATTTGGATAAATTTAAAGTCTTTAATATTTATCCTTGTTTTCGTTTGATTAATGCTTATACCATTATCATCATCCTCATGCTTATATTATGATGAAAGTCATCTTCGCTTACGTGCAAAGATGGACTGTTAATTATTGGTTTTACGAATTGAATATCTTTGCTTACGTGCAAAGATGGACCGTTAATTATTGGTTTTACAAACAGATATCTTTGCTTACGTGCAAAGATGGATCGTTGATTATTGGTTTTATAGTTGTATATCTTTGGCTTACGTGCAAAGATGAACTATTGATTGATGAGTATCTTTGGCTTATGTGCATAGATGAACTATTTATTGGTATGATTATGACCAGGGATCATTTGGTATAATCATGACCCGTAATGTTATAGATGATGTGGTAAAAGTCCTCATTGGCCCGTAGTGCATATCGATGGGACGCTTATTGGTATGATTATAACCGTGGATTATTCGGTATAATCATGACCATCGATGATTACATGAATATCCTCGGCAGAAGTGTGTGGATGATTCGATGATGTGGATTATTTATTGTCGAGTCTCGGCGATAAAATATTTATTATAAACTTTTAATTCAAAAAAGATAGTAGATATCATGCTCTACTTGACTCTTCTAAAATATAGTTGTATGTCTTTGGCCTGTAGTGCAAAGATTAAATTGTTAATGAATATCTTTGGCCATAGTGCAAAGATGAATTTATTAGTATGATTATGAGTAGGAATTGTGATTTGGTATAACCATGATTTTTGATGTTTAAGGTGAAGATAGGTGATGAAAATTATCTTCGTCCTGGGTGCAAAGAGGAATTTAGAATCACAATTATGATTATGAGTTATTCATATAATTGTGTACAGGAATTGTTTATTGATGTTACAGGGATAAAATATTATTGATGAACTTTTAACATGGAGAAGATAATAGACCTGATGGTCTATTTTAGTCTTCTAATGGATTGCTTCGTTCCTCTGCAACTATGGTTGAAAAGTTTTATCATATACCATATGTTCTAAATCTCTAATTTATTATTGATGAAGGCTATTGATAATTTAATTATCTTTAGTCATGATATTCTTTATTGGGCTATTTGTGCTCACCCTTTGATTCACAATTCCTTTCAGGTAATAAGAGTGTAGCTGGGTCGAGCGGGGATAATAGGGAAATAGTGTGATGGTCCGAGACTGTCGAAGTTTCTCAATACATTATAAAATGGCATGACATGCAACAGATAATTGTATTGAGGACCTAAGTTGTGTGTGTCGTATTTTACTTAATAATTGATTTTGGCAAACAACAATAGGGTGATGAGAACCCACTTTGAAAGCGCCAAAAGTGCACCTCATTAGAATGAATATGATAGTAATCGCCTCGCTTTCTTCTTTGGGGTCTTAAAATATTTGTTGTTGTATTTTATATGGCATTGTAACAATTTGAGTTTGATACCGCCTCACGAGATTATATTGTATTAAAACTCATAGACTTATCTGTTGTCGCATCTACACGGCATTTACGCTTCAACAAATTGATAAATGAAGTTTGTATTTGATTTTTATAGAGTGATATCTGGCACTCAGAATGGGTCGTGTGGACCTATTTTGGGGGTGTCACATTTCAATTCAATCTAGGTTCCCTTTTATAATATATTTCTAAATTAAACATTTCTACAAGTTAAGGCCATTCAATGTCATGAAACCACAAAGTCTGTCATGCTTGCTCTTTAAACATACAAGATAGTTATAAAACTCATTTTAGGCATGCTTGTGAGTATTCATAACACATATGTGAAACTAACACCGCTTTAGTTGAAAATATGCTTCGTTCATGCTTTATTTGAAATATGATACACAAGCATGGTGTATATACGTTTATGCTACATGAGTGAGTCTAAAAGCATCATCAAACATGATCACAATTATCAGTTTCTAACCCTCATGGTAGTTTGTCAATATTCACATTCAAAGGTCATATTTTCATTTGTAAAGTGTACAAATTCATTCAACATGTTCATGCTTCCTTAATAATCATATAAAACAAGCTAAAGGTTTATTCATGCATTTCTAAGTCATACTAACATGCTTGCAAAGTCAATATACATACATGGCATACATACATATTCAGTTCATTTCTAAGTTTCTAAATTTATTTTAAACTCCACACTTTCGTTAATCATGTCAATCTAGTCTAAACATACTCACATTAGGTTCATATATCTATATATACCCCTTACACATGCTTGCATACTAATATATGTCATATTATAACAAATTGTAAAATAGAATCTCAAAACCGAACTCAGGGGCGGTAGCAAGCTACACATGCCCTCGAGTTGTTAATCAAAGCAAATTATGTGCCGTGTCTGGTTCAAGCCAAGAATACCGCTTTCATAAAAGCTAGCCCAACCTTAGAAATTATTCATCATTTCGATTCTAACCAGTCATGTATCAATTGCAACATGCTTATATGGTTATATAACAACTATATGGATATTACCCAACCTCATTAACATTCAGTTCCATAAAATCAAGAATTTAAATTTCAAGAACTCAAAATTCCATTTTTACAGAGAATGAAATGGAATCAAGGAAAAAGAGTTAAACCTTTTAATGTAAAAGAACTTGCTCCTAATGAATCCTAGAATGCTTGTATGCTCTTAACCTCCTACTTAGAAATTCTCAGACAACTTCCAAGCCACACCACTGAGATTTTGTCTGCTATTTAAAAGAGGAGGATGGACTGGACATTGATGTTACACAAAACTTGAATTCATGGTGCAATGCAATGAAACAATGGTTGCTCAAGGGTTGGCCAACAACCCTCAAGCTCAACCATCATCACCTAGCTCTAGCCTTTTGGAGAATACGTATTCTAGGTTGGAGTTACTATTCATGCACTTGTGCCACTCATTTTGGGACAACAAGAAATCTCAGCAACACTTAGCTCCATCCCATTAGTTACTTTGTTATCCAAAAATGGTTTTAATGTCCAAGTGTTACCATATTAGGAGAATTTTGGGCTATTTACATACTCACATTATATAGTCCATGTACGCAATAAAATAATAAAATCAGGTATTATCATCCGGGTAGATCCATAATTATTTCTACCACTCATATAACCACATGATAACTTATGTCACAGTTTTAATAATTAATGTTTCAAGGTAGTAGATGTAATATGGAAATGTAACATACATATAATCCATGTACATTCTATTTTAATGTCTACACACATGCATGTTGTTACATACACATTTCATGATATATTTATACCATTTAATTTTAATATGTTTAATCACATTGCTTCATACAATATAGTTTCATACAACTTAATATATAGTCACATAAATGTCACACTACACTATATAGTATAGTCGTATTATTTCTCACATGCATATAACCGTTAATCTAATATTATCATATTAATAACTTATTTATTTATGTCAAATAAATAAATTATTCACTTCCTTAATTAATTAACACCAATATTAATTAATCCAATCATCATTGATTAATGTATTTATGGATTTCTATAATCATTATTTATCTATATAATTCTTATTATACTTATAAATATATTGCAAATAATAAGTAATCACATATTATTAGTTAATTACCAAGTAATCAATATTCTACCACAATTAATTAATATTAATCAATGGTTTACTTAATAATTCCTTCATCAACCATAACATACTTTATTTTATGGTTTATCAATCTCACACATATCACATAATTGTTCCATTTAATTTTTAAAGTAAAAAATAATAATTTTCTCCAATCGATAATCATGCGGCAATACTTATTTTAGGTTTCATTGGACTGGCAAGCAATTGCTGTGCGTGCTCGACAACGGCTAAGACCGGTTTAGCTTCACTTAGTGTCAATTTTCATCGCTAAACTCATTTTATACGACACGAATTGATGTCCACAAAAGTGTTACTACAAGTCTACGAGCGTATTGATTACACTTATGAAATCACATTATCAACACGATTAATCTTCCAAATTCCCGTTTTAATTTGCATAGTGAATTTCCTCGTTTCGCAATATGCCACACAAGGCATTTCACAATTCTCATTGACACTTCACATTTCTTAATACACATCGATCTAATACGAATCGATTGATTTAACCGACTCACAAATTAATAACACTTATATTCACATAATTTTTATTTCCATTAATATATTCATTTAATAATACGTGGAAATTCTCGAGTATTACATGAACAATGAGAAAAAAAAAGGTTCTGCTAAGAAAACACAATGAATGGTGAAGGCAGCAATGAAAACCCCTTCCACACCTTTGGCTCCTTCCACCGAACCTTCCCAAGGGACAACCCTTGAACCGCTCCAACCCCCAACCATAACCGAACCTCAACAATCAACACCAAACGAGCCCATCCTGGAAAAAGGAAGGAACCCAAAGAACCACCCATAAAACAACCTGCTAAAAAACCATGTAAAGAAACTTGTCCAACTCCTATTGAACCCCAAAAACAAACATTGCCCCCACAACCAACCAACTCCTCTATTGCCTCCACACCAAGGTAAACGGACCCCTCCTCCAACCAGCCTGTGGCCCAGAGACCCTCTTAACGAATACTGATGTGTTAAACTTAAGTACTACAAGCGCACGTCTATTATAGATTTGGCAAGTACAAGTTGAACCATAGAGACTAGATTAATTCTTTAATATATCCTTAATTAATATTTTAGGCAAATTAGAAATAAATATGGTGGAGTCGACTTATTAACTAAATTATACAAATTAATAATTAATAATGGAAACTATCAATGAGAAAAGATACTTAGGAATCTGAATCCACTAATTATTGACATAATAAAAAATTTCTTATTTTCCAAATTAATTCCCAAATTATTCTTCATTCCTTTTTAAAATAATGATTTATATAATTAATACGGACAAGTATAAGTTATGAAAAAATCATAGATTAACTATAATTTATCAAAACCTCGCAATCAATATAAGAATCATATGCAATTTGTGCGAAGGAAAATATGAAGGCGAAAACAATTAGGCTCTAATTCCGGAGCAAAAAAAAAATATTATTATAAAATACCTAGTTTTCATCATCATCTTAGGTATTATAAATTTAACTAACCATGGAATCAAAAATTAATATTACTAATTGCATGAGATAAGAACAATAATTAAAAAGAGAATTTCTATTAGACCAATAAAAGAAAGTTACAAATACTCCTTGACACTAGTATCACACATGATTAGAAGAAAAAGACAAAAGCTCTTAATATCTCACTCCCTTCTGCACTAGCGAAAAACTAAGAACGAGAAAATAAGAAGTGGTGTCTCTGCTCTCTAAAACAAGAGACCTATTTATTGGGGAAATAATATGTGTTCTAATTTAGATACATTGAACTTGGTCTCTTTTGCTCCCTTTTTTCCTATTCTTTCCTTCTTGACTTCAATCTGTATATGATAATCTCCAAAGAGTCCTTTTCAATGTAGGTTTCAACTTTCTAGTGGCAATCAACTTCTCAAAGATATCTTCTAGAAAGATTTTCTTTTCTCTTTCTGGATTTGACTTGCACACAAAGATTATTCTACCTATTTTATTCTCGTTGTAGGATTATTCTTGGATATTTCCTTACATAAATAAGAGAATTAAATATCGCTTAATCACCAAGATTTTGACTCTATTGTAACAAAATATTAAATCATACAAAACAAAATAAAACATATTAATTAAATAAATTAAAAGGAAAAATTAGGGATAATAAAATGTATGAATTATATGTCTATCAAATACCCCCCCCCCCCCCATATCTAATTTTTGCTCGTCCTCGAGTAAAAGAAAAGAAAAGAAAACTAGAACTACCCAATTTTCGTAGGAATCACGATTGCACTTAACATGTGCAACAAACCTTTAAACCGTAAGGTTACCCCAACTGGATGAGTTGTGTCTCGTGAGGGTTTGCAGTGAATATACCCACAAAATTCAAAAATATTTTTGGGTTCAAGAAGTTATGAAATTTAAAGAAAACTTCTAAGTATACATGGGCATTATACATAAGTAAGATTAAATTTAAAATCACACTTTCACCTTATAAAAAATACTCAATTTTTATTTTAGATACCATCCTTCATAAAATTAATTTCATATGTTGCATGCATGTGTATATAATGTAACTCTTAGTAGGGATTTTTACCATTAAAATCAAGCAAACTCATTTATCTTTTTCTTCTTTCTTTTTCCTTCTTTTTTCCATTGTGCAATGTCTCATTTTCTTAAGCTTTTCAGAGTTACTCATGTAACGAGCTTTGGGCCAATGACTCCCAAATCAGTTGGCTTTAGAGCCTTAGGTGTAGAGACACCCCTAAGGACTTACTTACTCGAGTAAGAAAGACTACACAACTAGACTTGTTAAGCTGCTTATATCTAGGGTTGTTCAACACATTCGATATTTTTGGTTTTCAAGGCAAACTGAACCAGTCCAAATCGATCGGTTCAGTAAAAAAAATTAGTTTGGGACCGGTTCGGTACAAACCGATTTTTCGATACCGGTTCTGGTTATCAATTTCATAAGTCTAATATGTACCGGACCGAACCAGTTGTACCGATCCAATCCCTTTTTAAAAAATTATTTTACTTAGCTTTTTAGACTTGGATTAAAGTCTCCTCTATTTATAAAATGGAACTATAGAACTAACATAAGAAAAGACATAATAGAATATTTAGGACTTGAATGAAATTTGAATTGGTGGTCTCCCCTATTTATAAAATAGAGTTAAGATAAGAGAACACAAATTAGACAATGTGAGATATTGGTAAGATAAGAGAATACATATTAAAGAACATATATATGGTTGTTTGTAAGTCCCATATTGATTAATAAAAATTTAAGAAAGCTTTCTACCAAGTGAAGGCCAAGTCTCACATTGGTTAATTGGTAAAAATCTAAGGAAGTTTTTCTTATAAAATGAGTACCAAGGGAAGCCTTAATAGTTAGTGGTTTACAAGTATTATATTGATTAAATTGGTAAAAGTATAAAAGTTAGATAACTTTAAACTATTTATCAATAAGTTGGGAAAGCTCCACACTCTTGCAACTTTAATAACTCCAAAGTCTAGTCTTTGTTGAAACTGGGAATATATACTTTGTTTTAGGGTGGATAGCAATTAAGGACAAGAGAATTAAATAGTTAATTAATTAATTGGATAGAATATGGTTGTTTGTAACTCCCACATTGGTTAATAAACATTTAAGGAAGTTTTTCTTATAAAAAGACTAATAAGTGAAGGCCTTAATACTTGGTGGTCTCCAAGTCCCACATTGGTTAATTTATAAAAGTTTTGAGGAAGTTTTCCTATAAAAAACTACCAAGTGAGATCTTAATAGCCAAGTTCCACATTGGTTAACTTATAAAAGTCTAAGGAAGTTTTCCTTATAAAAAGACTACCAAGTGAGTCCTTAATAGCCAAGTCCCACATTGGTTAATTGATAAAAGTTTAAAAAAGTTTTTCTTATAAAAAGACTTTTGGCTTAAAGCAGGCTTGTATGCTTGGGCCAAATTTTAAGGCTGGTATTAGGTTGCTTTACCATAGGTTGAAATTTGGCTTAACAGCAAGTCTTGGGCTGCTCTTTTTTGGGCCAGATTTTGGTTTAAACTTGGGATAAATTTTGGCTTAAAGATTGGGCTGGTTCAAGTCGGTAAAAACCAGTACCGGACCGACTAATCGGTCCTGTATACCTGTTCAACCGGTAGCGATATCAGTACTCTATTTTGGGTACTTTTGATATTAGGCCCGATTCAGTTCAGATCGGTTCGGTCCGGTATTTTATCTGTGAACACCCTACTTATATCTATTACACTTTTTAATGTGAATATTGATGCTTCTTGAGACTTAGATACCCAATTATTTCATTCAATGGACATTGAAGCAGTTATTTATTTCTTTCAACTTTTTTTCCCAACTTTTTTTCCTTATTTTTCAATTTCTTTTTTTTTCTTGAAATTGCTCAAATCATAGTTTATACCCCACAACTAAGAGTTAGTGCAAACGTGAAGTGCATAAATGAATAAGAACTTTATTTTACACAATATGGTGTTTCAAACTAAGATTTTGCATCTTATCGAAGGTTCAAGAGTTCTAAATCTTTCAATCTTACTCATGAGTTTTAACTCCACGAACACTTAAAAAATAAATTCAATCCATAAAAAGTCGTACAAAAGTTTTCATTTTTTCAAATTTTTACTATATTTTCCTAAAAGAGAACAAAAAAAAATCTAATACAATAATACAAACAAACTCCCCCATACCTAAATCATGCATTGTCCTCAATGTATGTAAATGAAGAAAGAGAACAAAGAAATGAAATAATTGTAGCTCGTATGCGGGGCATTTGCTTTGCAAGAAAATGTGGTGAGAAAGAAAACAAATGTATATATTTATAAATTTTATACATCCTGAAAATTATGCGACGGTAAATGAGTGATGCAAACTGACAAGTTAGTGTGAATTTCTTAAGATGTTTAAAGAGGTCTAGGTAATTGGAAATAGTCAGAATTTGAATTAGAAGAACAATACCGGACTGATTCTTTTAAAATTGGGTCAAGTAGTGACAAAGGAAAATGAAAGTTTCTTTTGAAAAATTCTAACTTCATAAAATCTATCCAAACGTGTCATCTATATTCATTACCAAGAGGCACTAAAACATTTTCATCATTTTGAATAATTGTTATACCAAGATTTTTATGTACCACTTGAATTGGACTGACACATACATTATTTGAAATGGGAGATATGATCTTATTATCTAAACATGGAAGATTTTCATTGTCTATAACCTTTGGTTCATTTGTTAAATCATATTTAGTGAATTTGGAAAGTGCTTCGGATGGACCCAAGGTAGACTTAAAATGATCATAAGAGGATTTAAATTCAAAATCAATGTGAGCCTCTTTAAAATGCTCAAAATGTGGCGAACTTGATTTAACTATAGGTTCTAGTCTAGAGTAAGATTTTTGGGCTGTCAAATCCATCATCTCATTGACTTCATTCAAGTATTCAGTTTCATCCCAATTTTAACCAAAATGATTTAGACAAAAATTTAGAATTTCATCTTCCCCCGTAAGTTCATTTTTAAACATTTTCTGAATCATGTTTATTTAAACTGGCGGGTCAAAAAAATCACTAATGTGACGCCCCCAAATCCGGGTATCTTTTCAACCCAATAGATGGTGCTACACGATGCTCATAATCATACATTCATTCCATTGAAACAACAACACAATGAGTGTATTAACTACATTATTATTACATTCATAATAAATCATTTCCCAAGTTCATAAACCGAATACATTATTCGTTGTTCATAAGTATAATACATACAAACATACTAGTCTATTACAGGATAACTAACTATCCATCCTAGCCTTGCCTTTATCTTTCTTAGAACCCTCGGTTCATTCGGCCTTAGCTGCAATCATATAATTCAAGTAAGAAGTGAGCATAACTAGCTCAACAAGTCTAACGAATGATAATATAAATACTACGTCAAGAATTATATGATTATCTTCCATAAAAGAACAAATAGCTATAAAGTACTATGAAACATCGACTAGCACTTCTCATTTCATAACAACAATTCCAAAGTATTTATAATAGCTTAGGAATTCTGAACCGGTCAAAAGACCATGAACATACTCTTTTCATTTTCATACATGAAAAGGACATCCCAGTACTAAGGCCATACATCCGATATTTCTTACGAGCACTTCTAGGTGATTAGCTTATAGTACTCTATGTTGATCAACACTCATCTGTTAAACGTATTTACGTTTAAGTTTTGGCAACCTCACGTGCCCATCGAATAATCGATGAAAAATACATTTGTTTGTTCATATACAAACTTACCTTGAATCCGTACCAAATACTTGGCATAGGATAGCGTTAATAGTTCTATATCGAAAGACTTGTAAACAAATCAATATAAATCTTAAGAATAGTCCAGCCGAGTTAAAACTGGCATCGACCCTTTCGTAAAATAATTCATGCATCTCAGAACATGAATCACAGAAAACTTAGCTAACACGAAGGTTAGACAAGTGTTAAGAAAACTTGCCTTCAAGCGTCTTTGAATACAATATTCAATAGTTCTCAGTCTTTACAGAATCTACATGATATATTCACATAGCACACTATAATTAGCTACCAACCAATCTAATCACATTGTTATTACCAACTTCTTTCTCTTCTATGTCTTCAAGGAATTTATTTCATTAATAAATGTCAATTCAACTTATTAATCTTTCTTTCAGCTTGTTAACGTTCTTACGTTCCTAACCGAGACTTACTCGTTATTGGTTAAATACCAAAGCTCGAATATATTTTACTTTTGTATATCTTAGGTTCTTCATTTAATCCCTATTAAACAACATTTACATTCCTAAAGTCATCACTAAGTAAGTGATTTAAAGTTAGTCTTACCATGTATATTAAGTACATTCATATTCCACTATTGGTTTATAACCACTTGGGATTAAAAACCAAATTGTGCAACAAATTCTCACTGCCGGCGATGCAGCGCTAGACTCTAGCACACCATTAGCGCTGCGGCGCCAATTAATAGTGGCTAAAGTCCGGACCCGGCGCTGCGGCGTGACATTCCTTTGCAATAGTGGTACTGCGGCGCCACTCTTCAGTGACCAATCTTCCTATTCATGGCACTGCAGCGCGACCATTAACACTGGGGTTGGCGCTGTGGTGCCTCCCCTAAGCCTCAGTTGACTTTGACAGTTTAATTTTTCTACTAACTTCCCAGGCTCATAACTTATTCGTTTTACATCCGAATTAGCTCGTTCAAAAGCCATTAGCTCCTAAATCATGAGCACTATGATTTCATTAGAAAATATTTCATTTTCGAATCTTTTAACATGGAATTCACTGATTGGTTCATTATTAAGCGTTCGTTTATCATTCGTGAGCGTTCAAAGCTTGTTTTCTTCGTTCTAAGTTTGAATTTGATGATTCTTGAGTCCAAAACTCTTGAATACCTTATCTCATGTGATGCCACTTAAAACCAAAGTTTTCAAGTTACACGACAACTTTTAACTACTAATCCGAGATTTCTACGTTTTTAACATTTACAATGAATCTCAAAAATTTTGTCATAACTTCATTACTCGTGTTGTATACACCAAATCAAATGGAATAACCCCATTGATTCATCATCTACATCCTAACCAAGTGATATGCACATACCCTAACAATGATGGTTTTCAATTTGTCCATCAACAACCAAGTTAACGTTCAAAGGTTTCTTCGGTTTAAACTTACGTAACTACTTATGATTTCTATTTAAACATGACTTATCAATGTTTTAATCATTAGCCATCCTTATCCCTCCGAAAGAGACATTCTCCACCAATCTATGATTCTCTACGAAAAATAAATCGAAAAGGTTAAAGACTAACGTTTACGAAATATTACCTTTTCGTTTTTCGCGTTCTTGCTAAAAGCTCTTATGATTTGCTTCAATGTAGCTTGATTAATTGTTTCTAGCTCTTTCTCTCTCTCAATATATGTTGGCTAATTTTTGTAAAATATCAAATGAACTAGCCAAGCTTCTTTATGTAGAAAAATCCAATAAAGGGCAAAATAGTTAATTGGCCACCTCCTTACTATTCCTCACCTCCTTAGCAACTTAGCCACCAAGTAATGGCTTTATTTGGGCTCCAAATGGCTGGCCCACATAAATTGTGGGTCCCCCCATGGGTTTCCCCATGGATTTTACCCATCCGATAAACCATCGGTTCGATCCGCTGATTCGATTTCTTGGATCGGGCTTGATTTAACGTAACATTGGGCCTTAACTTGGGCTTTATTTCACTTAACATTGGGATTGGCATAATCCAAATCCAATTAGATTCTACAAAGTCCATTAAGACTAATCGTATTCTACGCGTTCAATTCTCGTATTCTCTTCGTTTAGTATTCATACGATATTCATATTATAGGTCGTAATATTCTTCATACTATACTCGTATTCTAACTAGTATCATACTCGTATATCATATGTATAATAACCCTAATCATTATACGCATTACATTTATTTCTCAGAAACTACTTTCCCTAACCCTTTGGATTTAAGTTCGTAGGCGAAAACTTTGTTTACCATAACTGAAATATTATTGGATATTCCATCTCGTCTTAGAATTCTATCATTACGTGTTTCTCAGAATTTCAAACTTAATTCCCGAACAGAAACGGATGAATAGTGTTTTTACAGAAATTTCTCGAAAAACTTTTATTTTCGTCTTGGAAATTCAAAATAATTAATTCTAGCACATAGCCAAAATCCTAACCACATCCGCACATTCTAGGTCATAGAACGACCTTCAAATAGCTTACTCACATAAATAATCAATTAAATTCATTTAATCCACATAATCAAATAAAAATTTAATTGATTTAAAAATCAAATTTTCTCGGGCATTACAACTAAGTTGCTTTTTCACATTAAACACATTTAAATCAATTGTAATGTTCCCAAATGTCAATTTTATTAGTCCATTTCTACAATTGATTAACGCATTAGAGGTTGCTCAAAATGGTCTACCTAAATAACTGGAATTTGACCCTTGGGATTAGCAACATGCTGGCTTTCAAGGACAACAAAGTCAATAGAGAACACAAAATCTCCAACATTAATGAGAACATCTTCAACTATTCCTTTTGGCACTTTAATGGAACAATCATCCAGTTGGAGTGTGACACTTGTCCTTTTCAACTCCCCTAAGCCCAAGGTTTGGAAAACTGAAAATGGTAACAGGGTCACACTAGCTCCTAAATCAAGCAAAGCCTTTTTAATTAAGGTGTCACCTATAATGCATGAAATAGTAGGACAACCGGGGTCCTTATACTTCATAGGGACTTGACATGGCAAGATAAAACTAACATGAGTGGAGAAAAAGCGTTCTTAGAAACATGAGTGATTCTTTTGTGTGTGCACAAATATTTTAAACATTTAGCATATAAGGGAACTTGTTGAATGACATCTAGAAGAGGAATATTAATTTTCACTTGTTTGAAAACTTCTAAAATTTTGTCTAATTAGGCTGACTACTTGTTTGAAATAATTCTTTGAGGGAATGAGGCTTTTGATTTAAAGACTTTTCCATTTGACTCAAAAGATGTGATTTGATCATTTTTTGACGCAAGTTTAGTGAATGGGCCTACTTACTTAGAGTTTGTGGGCTTTTCAGGCTAGGCTAACTTTGAAGATGGATTGTTAGATTCAACATTAAAAATTCTCTTCTTCATTATCAATGCAAGCATGATTGTTAAAATAATTTTCATACCTTAAAAATATTATCAAATTTAAATGATTGACTTGGTTGTTTTCAAGTGAATTAGCATGATAATGTTTTTAATTAGAGACAAGAAATTTTGGATTGGTCTTGGGTTGATTAGGAAACTTACCCTTCTCTCTTTCACTAACTGTAGTGGCCAATTGACTCATTTGGATCTCTAGACGAGATAAGGCTTTGTTAGTATTTTTCATGAAATTATTGAAATGATTATGAGATTTCATTAAAGTTTCTATGCTCTTTTCTAAAGTGTTAAGTCTCTTCTCACTTTTATTAGAAAAACCTGGTGGATATTGAGTTGCTGAATTTGAATTTTGGTACGGACTAAGATTCGACTTTTGGTAAGGTTAAGAAGATTGATTTAGCGACTGATTGACCTGATGCGAAGATTTAGTTGGGTAGGGTCCTTGATTCCATTCAAAATTAGGATGATTTCTCCGACTTGTATTATAAATGGGTGCAAATGGGTCATTCCTAGGTCTTTGAAACATTGCATTGACTTGTTTATATTCTTCAATTTGGGCCATGACTCTAGGACATTCCTCTATCACATGACTTGGTGAATTACAACTTAGACACAAAGGTGTTGGTGTTGAGACTTGGTTCACATGTGATGGTCCCCTAGTTTCTAAAGCTTCGAATCTTTTAAGTACACTCACTAACTTAGCTTCGGTGGTAATTGAATTATCAATTATATGAACACCCCTAGATGAGCTAGGTTTATCGATCTCGCGAGTGGTTTCCCATTGCATGTTTTTTTTGCTAAGTCTTCTAAAAATTCCATAGCTTTTTCCTCATCATTATTCAGAAAATCCCCTTAACACATTGGCTCTAACATTGTTTTAGTAGGATATTCTAAACCTTCGCAAGTAATTTAACACAGTCTCCATTTCTTAATTCCATGGTGTGGGCACTGGGATAATTTTTTTAAATCTATCAAAATATTTCCAATAGGACTCTTTTTCAAGTTGGGAAAATTGATGGATTATCATCCTAATTTTAGCAGTTTTACGATTTGGAAAATAATTTTTTAGAAATGTAACAACAAATCCCTCCCTGTTTGATATATAATTATTTGGCAGACTATATAACTTTTTAACATTATCTTTTAAAGTAAATGTGATAAATTTTAGCCTAATTTAGTATTCAAACAATTGTTGAATTTTCATTAAAACAAAAACTTCCTCAAATTCCTGAATGAATAAATATGGATCTTCTATACCAGTGAACCTAGGTAACATATTTATAAAATGCAATTTAAGTTCAAAATTGTTACCAGTTACTGGTGGTAGACTGATGCATAAAGGCTGGGCAGAGCGGGAAGGATAGCATCCATCCCTTAAAGAAACGATTTGTGCAAACTCCATTTTTCTTAAAGTGAACTCTGAAAAATCAAGTTTTCTCACTAATCGAGATGTTTCATCCCTAATCCACAATTTTTGCATACACTACTCAGCAAATAAACAACTAAGCACACAAAAACAAATAAGAGAAAATAGAAAGAAAAAAAAACTACATCTAAGGTCAACCTATATAAAATCAAGACAGCTCCTAACTGTTCCAAGTTACACCGCAAGGTCCACCAAATTTGAAATTAATCACACCACTAGCCATAAAAGTGTAAGGTGGGAGTCTCTTCGAGGTACGGTGACTAATTGAATAACCACACAATATTTAGGTGTTTTCCTTTTGAACCACTTGCCTAGACACCAATAACTTGATTAATTTAAAATTTAGACTCCTCTTGGAGTTTCTTGTCCGAATTGAGCTAGAGAATCCTAGGGGCCAACTTCTACTTGATTTTATTAGGTCAAGATTATGCAAAATGCAAGTTAGGTTATTTGTGTTCCTAGGAAGGGTGATGAAATCCTCACCCTATCTTATTATAGGTTTTTTCCCTTAATGTTAGATTAAAGATGAAAATGCACAAAAAAATAAAAAAAAAATTGTAAGCAAATAAAGTGTCTTAAAACTATGTGAATTACGAAAGAATGAGAAATGTTGACGTACCTCAATCCTCCAACAATCACCATAATTTATATTTGACAAAAAAACTAACATGATGTTCTTTACGTGAGTGAATGCATGAATGCGACAATTAAAAAATATCAATAATAAAAAACTAAACTAATTTTTTTTTAAATATGGAGATACGAAGTACCAAAGAAAGCGCACCAACAAAATTTTTATTTTTTCGCTCCTTCGATCCGCTTCGATAATCCTGAAAAAAAAAAAGTAGACTTAAAAACTAATTCGAATAAATAAAAATTAAGGAATAAAAAATTAATTCTAGTCTCTAGCAACGACGCCAAAAATTTGATGTGTTAAAATTATGTACTACAAGTGCACATCGTCTATTGTAGATTTGGCAAGTGTAGGTCGAACCACAGAGACTAGATTAATTATTTAATATATCATTAATTAATATTTTAGTCAATTTAGAAATAAAGATGGTGGAGATGACTTATTAACTAAATTATGCAAACTAATAATTAATAACAAAAATTATTAATGAGAAAAGATTCCTATAAATATGAATCAATTAATTATTGACATAATAAATAATTTCTTATTTTCCAAATTAATTCCCAAATTATTCTCCCTTCCCTTTAAAAATAATGATTTATATAATTAATATGGGCAAGCATAAGTTATAAAAAAATTCACAGATTAACTATAACTTATCAAAACCTCGCAATCAATATAAGAATCATATGCAATTTGTGCGAAGGAAAATATGAAGGAAAAAATAATTAGGCACTAATTTTAGAACGAAAAGAAAATATTATTATGAAATTCCTAGTTTCATCATCATCCTAGGTATTATAAATTTAGCTAGCCATGTAATCAAAAATTAATACTACTAATTGCATGAAATAGGAACAATAATTAAAAAAAGAATTTCTATTAAATCAATAAAATAAAGTTATAAATACTCCCTGACACTAGTACCACACATGATTTGAAGAAAAGACAAAAGCTTTAAATATCTCACTCCTTTCTGCACCATCAAAAAACTAAGGAAAAGGAAATAAAAAGTGGTGTCCCTTCTCTCTAAAATAGGAGAACTATTTATAGGGAAAATAATTGTGTGCCCTAATTTAGATATATTGAACTTGATCTATTTTGCTCCCTTTTTTTCCTTTTCTTTTCCTCTTGACTTCAATCTCTATATGGTAATCCCCAAAGAATCCTTTTCAATGTAGGTTTCAACTTCTCAAAGATATCTTCGAGATAAATTTTCTTTTCTCTTGCTGGATTTGACTTGCACACCAATATTGTTCTACCTATTTCCCTCTCGTTGTAGGATTTTTCTTGGATATTTTATTACATAAATAAAAGCATTAAATATCACTTAATAACGAAGATTTTGACTCTATTGTAACAAAATATTAAATCCTACAAAACAAAATAAATTATATTAATTAAATAAACTAATATAATTAAATTGACAAATTAGGGATAATAAAATATATGAATTATGTGTCTATCAACTACTCTTTCATACTTTTCAATACCTTCGTCCTCCTGGAAGACGATGAAAGGTTCGAAGAACTCAACCCCCAACAACTAATCTGTGTAATCACGGTCCACGACGGGTAAAGTATAACATACACAACCCTCTCTTCAAATGTTTACCACTTCGGTAATTTTTAGTAAAATATTTCATATTCTAGGCTCTGGTTGCCCTCTGCCGAATATTGAACCAGCTCTCCGCAATAATGACCAAAGAAAAGGAACTGGAAGCCGAAGTCGAATGCCTCTAGAAAGAAATCCAAGTCTTGAGGTTTGTCATGGAAAAAGAGAGAGGTCTGTTAGGTTTGTAATATTCATGAATGCAATCAAATTGCATAAAAATAAGCGGAAGCATGGAAAATCAAATTTTAAAATTTACAAACCATATACCTGGATCATCCATTATGCATAATTATTAATTAAACTAAAAATATGAAAAACAAGAATCATACCCTTGAAGATTCGAGTTTCCTCAAGTACAAGTTCACCTCCAATCTTTTTCGCGTTCAACTTGAATCCACCGGGTTTGGTTCCTTCCTTTGATCAATGTTAGCCACCCAAGTGTTTGGCCTCTAGAGGTGATCCACCAAGGAAGAAGAAAGATTCAAGAAGATGGGTGTTTGGCAAAACCCTAGTTTTTCTATCTCTCGTGAAAAATAAATAAGACTTTCCAACAATTGAATCACGCCTATATTGATATCCGATATAAGACTTCTCTTATAAAGATATCGCTTAACCTTCTAATCTAATTAGAAAATAGGTGTTATTTAATTAATTAAATTCCTTTAATTAATTAAGCACCCTAATCTTATTAGGATAATTAATTAAACTCTTTTAATTAATTTGCCTTCTAGTCTTTTTTAGGATATTTGAGAGTACTTTTATTAATTAATTTTCAAACTCCTTTAGAAATTAAATAATAATAATAGTAATAATAATAATAAGACTCCTCTTATTAATTTATATTTAATATTTCCAAAATATTAAATAATAAATATTAAGCTATTTAATTTATTCTATCACCATAGATTAAATTAAATATACTTAACTTATTATTATGATTATGCCATTAACTTCTTAAATAATTATTCTTCCTTTTATGGTGTAACCCTTTAGGTTCTCCATATTAAACCTATTGTGAATAAATCAATTAGAATAATTCTAATCTTATTTAAATAAATAAATTAAACTATTAATTTATTTAAATAAATAATATTTATTCTACAATAGGGATAAGCCTCCCTAGCGATTAACGACTTTCCAGATAATATAGATTTCAACATTAATCATAAAAGAACCTTTGAGTAAATAGTTACCGTACAATTCAATCCGTCCACCATACAATGTCCCAATTAAATATAAGACATGGAATTACTATCTAGTCTTATTTTATTTAATTATATATATTTCGATCCTTAAATGCAAAACTCCAAATAATGCAAATTAGAAACTCCTTTCTAATTTCATTCTGCCTTGGCTAAGGACTACTGGGTTGTCATTTATCGAATCACATAAGATATTTCTCTTCTTTTACTAGAAATTGTAGATTCTTTATTGACCATACATTATCTCAACGTACGACTTATTATACCCAAGCATACCCTTTGATATACCCTAAAGGTCTTAAGGAATAAGTCAAAGTACAACTCATCATACATAAGCTACTATGATAATCTCAAGTCCAAGGATCACTTGTACTACTATCACTACAGGAATTCCTATTGACAGACAAGCAAAACTCCATTAGGTATTCCTTAGCGAGCCACGTTCAGTGAACTTATTCTCTAATAAGCTCTTATATACTTGCTTTAGTGTCTCCACACAAATGATCATAAGATCAATCATCCTCATCCAATGAGAAAGCAACGTATGTACTAATCTATCCGGATTCACTAATTCCCAATTTAGTAATCCAACGATTGGGAACTATTTTAGTTTTAAGCTTTCTAAGAATTTAGATCTAATTAGAATGATCATCATTATTATTCTAAAAGCATTGCTTAAAATTATGGGTTTATCACATATTGTATAGCAACATCATATAGATAATTAAAAGTCATTAATAAATTAATACTTTTTATTAATAAATGAATAAGATTGTTATAAAGTATATGCTTTATCATCAAATATGATTGGATTATGTGCATACTACTTTCAATCTCTCACTTGCACTAAAGTTAATCGCCATGGTATCTCATACCCTTCTTCTCTAAGTGACGATTATCCTGTTGTTGGATAAGCTTTAGTTAATGGATATGTAATGTTGTTCTTGAGAGTCCACTATCTCTATAGTGATTTTACATCTTTCAATGATTCTTATAATCAAATGAAAGTGCCACAACACATGTTTATATCCAAGATGAGACTTAGGAACTATTCCTAGTTCTGTAATGAACTTTCCATCCAAACAATCAACTTGTAGCTTCATTTATAGCTATATACCTCGTCTTTATTACTTTACCAACAACTCTTTTCTGTTTGGAACCTTTTCAATTTCACTGCACCACCGTTCAAGGTAACACTTTACCTTAAAGTGGATTTTCTATTGTAACACCCGAGAAAATCGGATTTTTATGAGAATTAAATTTTTATTTGATTATGTGGATTAAATGAATTTAATTGATTATTTATGTGATTAAGCTATTTGAAGGTCATTCTATGACCTAGAATGTGAGGATGTGGTTAGGATTTTGGCTACGTGGTAGAATTAAAGTGTTTGAATTTCCAAGACGAAAATAAAAGTTTTCTAAGAAATTTCCATAAAAACACTATTCACTGATTTCTGCTCGGGAATTATTTTTGAACTTCCGAGAAATACGTAACAATAGAATATCAAGGGAAGATGGATTGTGTAATAATAATTCACGTATGGCAAACGCAATTTTTTGCCTGCGGACAAAATTTGAGAACATTAAGGAAAGTAAAGTGTAAATGAGTTAAATGATGATATCGTATAATACGTAAGTATTGTACGAGGTAATGAATACGAGTATGATACGAAGTATTATACGAGTACGTATGAATGATGGTATGTTGTATATGATGAATAAGTATACGAGTTAGAATACGAGATTAATACGTAGACGATACGTTCTAAGGCTTTAAGCCATATGTATTGGACTTGTAGGATTTGTTAGGAATTATACAAGCCCAAGTGTAGGAATGGTTAAGTCTAATTGGAATTATGATAAAGCCCAATGCTTATTAATGTTAAGGCCCAAATGTTTGTTTAATGGAAGCCCAAAGTATAAGTTAAGCTAATTAAACCTAAAGCCCAAAGTAAGAACCGGATTCGTGGATCGATCCAATGGATAAAGATGACCCATGGGGCAACCCATGTGGGCCCATGATCACATGCGTGATTTTGGTGAGCAAGCAAAAGATGAGTGTTGTGAACTCCAAGTAATGAATAGTAAGCAGGTTTATTAAGGAGGTGGATAGCTTAATGACTAAACTACCCTCACTTTGTGATTTCTATAAATAGAAGGAGGGCTAGTTCATTTGTTGATTGTTTTATTTCATCCAACATTATAAGTGCTTATTAGTTAGAGAGAGAAAGCTAGAAAAGCTAGAAAAGTTAGACTTTGTTAGTTCAAGAAGCAAGAAGTAAGAACAAGAAAGAATCAAGTGATCATCAAAGGTAATGATACTAAACCATGATTCTCCCTCTCTTCAATTGTTAGAGAAGTGAGTAGTGGTAGAACTTGTATGCTAAGAAGTAATAAGAATGGCTAATCAATGAACTTAAGCCTTAATAAGTCATAAACAAGTAATTCGTACTTATATAAGTTATAAACTTATGAAGAACATGTAAGAACTTATCATGTATAAGTTATTGAAATGTGTATGTTAAGATGTTAGTATGATGGAATGAATCCATTTGAAACGATGAACAAATCTTAAGTAACGAAGGTATGACGGAATTCACGAGTTTGGACGATAATCGTCGAAATCGTGAAATTCTCGAATAAAAGTCAAATTTTGACATTGAGCTTGGAAATGTTGGTTTTTGATGGGGATAAATCTTATTTGGTATTATAGAGTTGTGGACTCAAAATAACCGAATTCTGACTTAGAACAAAGAAACGAGCGTTGAACGTTCACGAACGTTATCGTTTTCGTTAAAATGAACTAAAAGGTGAATTTTGAGTTAACAGATTCAAAAAATTAAAATTCTTGCATGAACACTTAGAATATGTGATTTGTGAGCTAATGACTTTTGAATGAGCCAATTCGAACTTAAAATGAACAACTTAGGAGTCCGGGAAGTTCATTAAACTAAGAAATCTATCAAAATTTTTCTGCATGATCGAGGTCCAGCGCCAGCATGCTAGCCAAAGCTAACAATAAGTGGCGTCCGCAGCCAAAAGCTTCGATAATAGCCATCGAAGAGTGGTCATGCCAGCCGGCCGATAGAGAAGGAGATGGCGCCGCAACGCCATGTTCGGGTCCTAGGCACTGAAGACTCATGCCGTAGCGCGAGTCTAAGAAGAAAAGCTGGCGCCGCAACGCCAGCACTAAATGAAACATAGAGAAAAATGTTTGTGAATGTAAAGAGAAAGTTGGTGAATTATATCCATACAAAACCTAAAGTAACATTGATTAAGACATTGTTAAACCTTATGTTATATAACTAGAGGTTGAAGATAACTTACTCGAACATGAATGTAAGAGCGATGTAAAACATAACGGCAAGCCGGAACCAACGATAAACAATCTAAGGCATGATTAGATTGAGAAGAAGGGTAAGATGCGTTAGGAACCATACATGTCTGTTCATAACCTAATGTGGTATGTATTGTAGAGACCTTAAAGAATCAAAGGAAAAGTATAAAAACAGTAGCAGACGCTGAAGGCAAGTTTTCCTAACGCTTCTAACCTTCGTGTTAGCCAGGTTTTCAGTGATTCGTGTTATGAGATGCATGAATTATTTTAAAGAAAGGGTCGATGCCAGTTTTAAATCGGCTAGACTAATATTAAAAGATTGATGGATTTATTTACAAGTCTTTCAATATAGAATTCAAAATGATATCCTACGCCAATTGTTTGGTACGGATTCAAGGTAAGCCTGAGTATGAATAAACAAATGTATTTTACATCGATTATTCGATGGGCACGCGAGTTTGCCAAAACTTAAATGTAAATAAGTTTAACGAATGAGTGTTGATCAACATAGATAGGCTGATCACCTAGAAGTGCTCCTAAGAAATATCAGACATACGATCTTAGTACTGGGTTATCCTTTTCATGAATCAAAACTAAAGAGAATGTTCATGGTCTATGGACCTCCTCTGAATTTCTAAGCTACTATATGTACTTCGAAATTGTTTTATGAGATGAAAAGTGCTATTCAATATTTCATAGTACTTCGTAACTACTTGTTTAGTTATTGAAGAATAATCATATGATTCTCGAAGTGGTATTTACATAATATTTTGTTAGACTTGTTGAGCTAGTTATGCTCACTTCTTGCTTGAATCATATGATTGTAGCTAAGGTCGAGAGAACCGAGGGTTCTAATAAAGATAAAGGCAAGGCGAAGATGAATGATTAGTTTATTATGTAATAGACTAGTATGTTTTTATGAATTATATTATGATGAACAAAGAATGTAATGATTTCAGAACCTGGGAACTTGATTTATTATTATTAATATAATAAGAATGTCGTTGATGCACACATTTTGATGTTGTTTCAATAGAATGAATGTACAGTTAGGAGTGCCATGTAACACCATCTATCGGGTTGGAAGATACCCAAATTTGGGGGAGTCACATCTGTCGTCTTGGTCTGTCTAAAAAACATAAGTCTGTTAAGCCCTTTGATTTTAATTTAGACCCACCATAAATTTTAATCATATCCTTAGTGCCAATTAAGTACTTTAAGATGTTTTTCACTGTCTTACAGTGATCTTCTCCAAAATATGACTGATTAATATCAGGTCTCATATATTTCATTATATACATGATTGTCACTCATGCGAACTCTCTTTTCAGGAGTCTATGGGGACTATTAAGAGAGATACACTACATGACTCATCAACATGAGACATCTCTTAGAGTTTGCCATGCTAAATAACTTTATCTTAACTTACATAAAATTAGGAATCCTTCCTGTCCATAACTCTTACAGAGTCTTGGGGTCAAATTTTGAGGTTACCTTTTCATAGATATGCAGCCATTTCTAGGAAATTATCCCAGAAGGATACTGGAATGTCGGTAAAATCATTATGGACCGCACCATGTCCAACAAGGTACGATTTTTCCTTTCAGATATATCAATCAATTATTGTATATCAGGAGGCATCCATTATGAGAAAACCATTTGAGATGATCTAGAAGCTCATTGCACAAGTATTCCTTCCTTGATCCGAACAAAGAATCCTAATACTTTGCCAATTTGTTTCATTTCTGAATTCTTTGAAATAATTCACAATTGTATTTCAACAAATACACACATTCAACTTTTTGAATGATCATCTCTTTTTTCTTATACTAGTTTGTTCAATTTATAAAATAATTTTTACGTAAGTCAAGTACACAAAATCCATTAAGTAATATTTCAGTTCTATACAAAACATTATTATTATAAATAGAACAACAATTGTTCTTAAATATAACACTAAAGATTTAATTGCCCAACAACAAAATGGAAATAATATTTCTAATGAGAACTGGAATACAATAACAACTTATTGACTTAATAGGTTTGCCCGTAGGCAATGCTAAACTATAAGTTTCTATGGCTAATGCAGCAACCTTTGCTTCATTTCCCACACATAGGATTACTTATCTTTGTGTAGCTTTAGATTTATGATAACCAAAGCCGGTATCCAATAACCAAGTAGAACCTTGACTTAAAGAAAAATTTATTTTAAATCATGAACAAAATTATATTTGTAACCGAAACTTCACTAAGATTCTTCTGGTTAACATCTACAAGATACTTCTCGTAGTTTCTTTTCCAATGTATAGGCTTATTGCAGTGGAAGCAAACTTCTTTGCTATCCATATTAGTTTTGTTCTTATTATCCTTTGTTTTTGCCTTTCTATTTACCTTCTTTGAATCATTCTTCTTTTTAGAAGATCCTTTGCCCCTACCAGTAAGACTTGGTCTTTCTTGGTTAGAAAGTGACTCTCAACATGTTTCAACATGTTAAGAAAATTAGTGAAGCTGATATCTAGCTTGTTCATATGAAAAATTCACAACAATTGTGAAAAGGAGTTCAGAGTGACTACAAGATCAAATCTTGGCTCAACTCTCCATCCATGACAAAACCCTTTGTCCTTATTATTCAATCAAATTAATCATGTTATGGACTTTTGTCTGTACTGTAGTGTCATTGGTCATTCTAGATCGGAAGAGCTCCTTAGATATTTGATATCTATGAGTCCTACTTTCCTCACCATCAACTACTTGATGTGTAGGAGCATAGTAGGAGCATCCATAGTTTCATGCTGACGCTGAAGCTCGTTACTCATGGATGCAAGCATGATGCAATGAGCCAACTGTGCATCATCTTGTCACTTTCTAAAAGTAGCAATGTCTTCCTCAGAGGCATTGTCTGACAACCATTGTAGGGATAGGCGTATTAAGGACATAAGATAGCTTTTCAGTCGTGATAACTATTCTCAAATTCCTTAACCAATCTATTTAATTCGGTCCGGTTAAATAGCATCTATTATGTTTCACAATGATAGTAATTTAAACATTTTAGCATATATTCTTTTATTAATTACCAAATAAATTAGGTCTTTCTTTAAATTGGTATCTCCCACTATTTTCATCAAACTATATTACCCTCACTTATAGTTCGGCAAAATCTAATTAAAAATTTGCTAGTGAGAATAAGGATCCCATTTTAAATGTATATAGCCTTATGGTGACACAACAAACTATATATAAATAAATAGGTAGACAACTATTGTCAATTACATCAACTATGCAACTCCTTGTATTTTGCCTCTTAGATTATTTTGATCAAGTGGTGGCACATCTGAATTAAAATTATCCAAATTAAGTCCAACCTAGCACTCCATATATTCAAAAAAGAAAAATATTGTCCTTGTGGTGACACAATAAAACAACATTCTTCAATTTTCTTTATAAGCATCAAATGTGATAAAATTAACATCTCAAAGAATTAAGATAAGCCTTGTGGTGACACAACAAAATTATAATAATTAATTGATACTCTATTATTTTTATCATACTGAAAGGCGACGTTCAATATTCCAAAATATCTTTGAAGCTTAGGATTTAATATGAAAAATTTGAGGGGTTTGTTATTAATTTGTCTCATCTTGTTTAGCGTCCATGCACATATATATATATATATATATATATATTGTATAAGCATGCACATATAGAATACTATATTCTACCCAGATTGATTATGGACTTTATTCTAGTTTGGTTCACTAGAGCCACCAAGTGAACCAAAAAGGCCAAACCCTAGGGGTGCAAGAATTAATATTTAAATATAACTATTACATTTAAACCTGGGCTCCATTACAAACGGGTCTTCAAGCGCTCCTTGATCTCCAATTCTTCAAAATTAATTCTAACTATTCATATTACAAAACTATTTAAAATAAATAGAAATCTTAATCAACAGTCAAGGGGAAGTACATAGGAGGGAGTTAGAATTTACATTAAGAAAAAATTAGAGAAGACGAGGTACGCAGATCCCATTTAATAAAACTCATACATTCACGCATCTAACTAAAATAAAATCCAATCACATTGGTCAATAGTCCATAATCAATCTCATTTATTATCATACACATCACCATATGCATCAATAAATAACATTCATCTCATGAATAATAAAAATTCAATATATATATTAATATCATTTAATGAGCAAAATTAATTAGCATAAAATCTAATTTTGAATCAAAATAAACTCATTTATTTTAATCCAAATTTAAATCAAAATAAACCTCTTTATTTTTAATTTATCCAATTTTGAATAAAATAAACTATTTTATTTTAATCAAATTCTTTAATCAAAGTAAACTCATTTATTTTAATTAATTATGGAATCCAAATCTAAGTAAAAAAACTCCTTTATTAAAGGAAACACTTGATTCTCTTTCCTATTCACAAATAAACTCCTTTATTTTGAATAATATGAAATCTTATTCCATATCTAAATAAATTCCTTTATTTAAGAAAACATAGATTCACTTTTCTATTCACAAATAAACTCCTTTATTTTAGGAAATATGAAATCCAATTTCAACTCCAATTAGTTATCATGGAATCCAATTCCAACTCTAATTAGTTAGCATGAAATTCAATTTTGAGATTAAGATAAACTTTTTATTTTAATTATAAAATAATTAAGAATATTATATATATATATATATATATATAATACTAAGTAATCACTGAATGAATCATGTAAAGTGATTCACGTGATATCAATATGAGATATATGATTACATAAGTTAAAATCACCAGTTAACATGATATTATATATAATATGAATCCAACTGGTGAAGAATAAAATCAGCCACGGATTTTGCGAATTGATCATCACGGCTTTTTTATTATTATTATTATTTTTAAAATAAATTTCATACAACAAAATTATGCCCAATTAAATTTATTCTAAACACATATCAATATATATCGAATCTGAAAAATTAATAATTCACATAAAGGTTTGGCTCTGATACCACTGTTAGGTTTGTAATATTCATGAACGCAATTAAATTGCACAAAAATAAGAGGAAGCATGGAAAATCAAGTTTTAAAATTTTACAAATCATATACCCGGATCATCCTTTATGCATATTTATTAGTTAAATGAAAAATATAAAGAACAAGAATCACACCCTTAAAGATTCGAGCTTCATCATGTACAAGTTCACCTCCAATCTTTTTCCCGTTCAACTTGAATCCATCGGGTTTGATTTCTTCCTTTGATCAATGTTAGCCACCCAAGTGTTTGGCCTCTAGAGATAATCCACCAAGGAAGAAGAAAGATTCAAGAAGATGGATGTTTGGCAAAATCCTAGTTTTTCTATCTCTCATAGAAAAAGAACGTACTCTCCAACAATTGGAATCACGTCTATATTGATATCTGATATAAGACTCCTCTTATAAAGATATCAGTTAACCCTTCTAATCTAATTAGAAAATAGAGTATTATTTAATTAATTAAATTCTTTTAATTAATTAAGCTCCCTAATCTTATTAGGGATAATTAATTAAACTCTTTTAATTAATTAGCCTCCTAATCTTTTTAGGATATTTGAGAGTACTTTTATTAATTAATTCCCAAACTCCTTTAGGAATTAAATAATAATAGTAATAATAATAATAATAATAATAATAATAATAATAATAATAATAATAATAATAATAATAATAATGACTCCTCTTATTAATTTATATGTAATATTTCCAAAATATTAAATAATAAATATTAAACTATTTAATTTATTCTATCACCATAGATTAGATTAAATTAAATATAATTAACTTATTATTACGATTATATCATTAACTTCTTAAATAATTATTCTTCCTTTTATGGTGTGAGCCTTTAGGTTCTCCATATTAAACCTGGTTGTGAATAAATCAATTAGAACAATTCTAATCTTATTTAAATAAATAAATTTAACTATTAATTTATTTAAATAAATAATATTTATTCTACAATAGGGATAAGCCTCCCTAGCGATTAACGACTTTTCAAATAATATTGATTTCAACATAATCATAAAAGAACCTTTGAGTAAATAGTTACCGTACAATTTAATCTTTCCACCATACAATGTCCCAATTAAATATAAGACATGGAATTACTATCAAGTCTTATTTTATTTAATTATATGTATTTCGATCCTTAAATGTAAAACTTCAAATAATACAAATTAGAAACTCCTTTCTAATTTTATTCTGCCTTGGCCAATGACTACTAGGTTGTCATTTATCGAATCACATAAGATATTTCTCTTCTTTTACTAGAAATGGTAGATTCTTTATTGACCATACATTATCTCAATGTTCGACTTATTATACCCAAGCATACCCTTTGATATACCCTAAAGGTCTTAAGGAATAAGTCAAAGTACAACTCATCATACATAAGCTACTATGATGATCTCAAGTCCAAGGATCACTTGTACTACTATCACAACAGGAATTCCTATTGACAGACAAGCAAAACTCTATTAGGTATTCCTTAGCGAGCCACATTCAGTGAACTTATTCACTAATAAGCACCTACATACTTGTTTTAGTGTCTCCACATAAATGATCATGAGATCAATCATCCTCATCCAATGAGAAAGCAACGTATGTACCAATCTATCCGGATTCACTAATCCCCAATTTAGTAATCCAATGATTGGGAACTATTTTAGTTTTAAGCTTTCTAAGAATTTAGATCTTATTAGAATGATCATCATTATTATTCTAAAAGCATTGCTTAAAACTATGGATTTATCATATATTATAAAGCAGCATCATGTAGATAATTAAAAGGCTTTACTAAATTAATAGTTTTTATTAATAAATGAATAAGATTGTCACAAAGTATATGCATTATCATCAAACATGATTGGCTTGTGTGCATACTACTTTCAAGGTTAACACGCCGAAGTTGCACTCAAGTCCATATAGACTCTATGACACGCTTGCGTGAGGTGGTCGTCGCCCGGATCATTTCTATTAAGTTATGTGGTGGACCTTTGTCTATAAGAGATGAGAACTTCAGTACAAACGATAATGTATTGAAGTTGCATTTAATGGAACACTAACGACACCTTGAACCAATGCTTATATGTAAGTAAGAACCTTGGTGTCGACGCCGAATTTTTTTATCCTCCTCCTATGTGTTTCTTACCCTTTATATTTTCTATGTGAATTTGTTTGATCTGAAGGGTGAGATTTTCAAGAAAAAGAGCGACATATAATGTCGACAATTTGAAAAGATTTGATTTTTATTGGTCCAAATTAAACAGAACCGCTAGTTGATATGTGTTAAGTGGTTGTATCAACTCAACCGAGTTTTGAAAGATTTTATAATATGGCCCAATATTGGACTCTGTTTAATTGGTCTTGGAAACCGAGATTCATAGAGTTCAGGGGCTTGATTAAGCGAGGGGAAGGTGTTAGGCAACCCCCGACTTCTCGTGAAACACGGTTACCGTGATTTTTGTTCCCTAGTTTTGTGTGTATGTATGTGTGTGCATTGCAGTTAATTGGGCCTAAGTGATTTATTTGAAAGTAGTGTTATGCCTCTTTTGCGCCTATATACAAAGGGTTTGACTTGTATAAAAGTTCAATTTTAATAAAAGACATATAAAATGATCGGCCTTTGTTAGATATTGGGCAATTGTGTCCCATTTCCCTGTACTTTTTATTTTCAGTTGTAAACATAGATGTTGTATTTAATCTTTATTTAGATGATGATGTATTTATAAATGTATATAAGAGCCCCAATCAAACTCTTTTATATGGTCCACCTCCCGAGTGGCACTAAGTAAAGCGAATGATACCGTCGAGGAGTTGTCCGCCAGGAAACAACCCTTAATGATGATCAAGAACAATAACCAAGGTTATTTCTCTCTCTAGGAATTTCTCTCTGCCTTCTCTCTAGGTTTTCTACTCCCTTATTTCTCTTTCCACCCTAGTTTCTTGGTCCTTCTTGTCTCTTTTGGCTCTCTTCTTCTTTTCCTTTCTTCTCACCCATTGCTTCTTCTTCTCTTCTTTTTCAATGGTTGATTTCTCACACCTTTCTGCTGTAAATTACTTAAGCGATCCATCGGGGGGTTTGTTTGATGAGTTTGGGATCTCTAAACCTAACTTCGGTCATAGATGAGTTAGCTGTGGAAGAATCTGTAATAATCCGATATTTTCTATATAATTAAATTAGAAATTTTGCACATAATTTTTTTTATTTATTTTAAAGATGGGAATACGTGCAAGGTAAAGTGTATGTATATATGTGATAAATAAAATTTATTTATTACATGAATAATTTTAAATAATTTTTTTTAAAAATTTCTGATCATTATAAATTATATTGTTATAATTAATTTTGTAGTAAAAATATTTTTATTATTTATTTTCTATGAAAATATGATTATATATTATTTAAATAATATATGGAATGATTATTAAAATTATTTTATTGTATAAATTTTAGTTCAGATTATTTAAGTTAATTATTTTAACTTAATGAATTATGGTATATATGAATGTTATGTCGGATATGTATTTAAAACCCTAATTCTGGATTTTGAATAAGGACAAAGAATAATAATTAATATTATAATAATTATATTTTAGTGCTATAATATGTACTGTATGTATAGACTGAAAATGGTTGGTCAATTATGGCGTATCATGATAAAACCTAGTATTACTGTAATAAACCCTAATTTAAAACTCAAAACCAGAGTTTAAGATCGGTCAAAAATTGTGTTAATGTGATTAATAACAAGTATTAGAATTATAAACTTAATTAGGGAAATCCTAATTATTAGAAACCCTAATTACTAAATTAGGAACCCTGTCGACGTCGGATTTTTAGTTGTCCCTTTTCGTTACTTGTTCATTGGTGTTCTCATTGTTATGTGAGATTTATTTGAAAAAACAAGTGAAAAAGGTCCGACATGTATAATGTCGATGATGGACTGTTAAGAGTCGCTAGTTGGTGTTTTTAACTAGTTGCACCAACGCAACCGAAAAAGGTTTTCACATTGACTCAGTGATGTGACACTGCTAAACGGGTCTGTGAAATCGAGATTCATTTGGGTTCGGGGGCTTGATTATGTGGAGGGAAGGTGTTAGGCACCCCCCAACATCCGTGTTGCCACGGTGACCGCCACTTTTCATGAAACTGTTATATGAATGTGTGTGTGTGTGTGTGTGTGATCAATGTGTAATTATTTGAAAGTAGTGCGAGACCTCGTTCACACCTATATACAAAGGGTTTGAATTTTATAGAAAAATTCAGTTTTAAGCAAGATATAGCAATGAAGTTTTGTAAAAGAGGTTTTTCAAACCCTGTGCTCAATAGGAATTGAGACCTTTTCATACTTCCATTTTATTATTAAATATTCGGCTTGTTTGCTTTTATTTTCGAGATGTGAGGCATCTTCGAGAAAATAATATACAACAGTGTCGAACTTCTCATGGGCGTGATGTACCATCCAAGGAAATTCGCACAATCAGTAAATAATGTACAAGCTGCCATACACGAAAATGTGCATCACAGAACTCAATCTAGATTCATGAGATCAATATGTGATCACATAATTCCTAAGCTCACATGATACCGCAGCTTTATATGAAAAGCGATAGCGATTATATATATATAAAGTCAGAAATATATATATACTGACATGATCAACCACCACGAAGCAACTCCATGGGGATCGAAAATATAAATATATAAAAGCGGTAAATATATATATATATATATATAAACATGATCAACCACTACTGAAAAGCAACTCCACGGGGATCGTAAAAGTAAATAAAGCAGTAAATGCGATCAACCGCCACGAAGTAAACTCCAGGAGGGACTAAATGTAAATAAAGCAGTAAAAGGCTTCGAAGTAAACTCCGGGCCTAATAGAAATGTAAATATATATATATATAGAAGTAGTAAATGCACCGGATATAAAATCCAGGCTCATCGGATATGTCCAACAACAATTATATATATAAGTATATATATATATAAAAAAAGCAATAAACGCTCCGGATGTAAAATTCAAGCTCATCGAGATGTATCGACAACAGATTATATATATATAAGTATATATATATATATATATATATATATATATATAAAAGCAAGTAAACGCCTCAGGACATAAGTCTAGGCTCAATCGAGGCAAAACTCAATAATGTTAGTCCATATATAAATATATACATATATAAGTATATATATGATGTAAATGAAAACCACGGACCAAAGTTCTAGTATACGCACACAACACGACTCTCAATGTAGTAGAATAGTGTGTGCAAAGATGAAGAGAAAGGCTTTATAGAGTGTGAGAAGGCTTACGGTGGCTTGCGCCAATGCAGCTTCTATGACTCTATATGGATAAACACTCGGCTCCCACCCCAGAAATATATAACTATATGTGGGCTAACAGTGTTTAAAATGAGGAAACACTCAAGATGGGGTGTGTACAGAGTAAATTGACGTAGCTTCCTCGTCTCTTTTTTCAAAATGACCACCCCAAGCCCTCTATTTATAGAGGGGAGTCAGCAGTGTACTGCATGCGGCCGAGAATGCTTCTGCAATTGCCCGCAGCCTGGGCTCATGGGTCCAGTCCGCCGTCTCAAGTATGTGTACTGCAGATTTGTAATATCCGCTCGAACTTGCAGAACTTCAATCCGAGCATCTGAATGAGGTATATAAGACCTTCTTCGGACCGCTTGTGTCGAGAGTTACGTAATGACATGGATTAGAGGTTGTACGAAGTCAGAAAGAGTGGACCATGCACATGGTCTTTAAGCTTCAAATTCTATCCGGTGTGCTGCCACGCATAATAGTCACTTGGGATTGGAACTCCTTGGTTCTTGTAGGACATTGTTGTATGTATATATATATGAAATGTTGAGACGACGCGCAAGTGTTGAGGTGGCAAGATGACGTTTGACTCCTCACCGGGGTTATCTCCGGTTTGAGTTGAAAGCAGACGTTGCTCGGGGTTACATTTGAGATTGGACTGCTGCAAGTGTTTGAATGCCGCAAGGTCATCTGTAAGAGTGCCTGTCTGCCCGGTGTTAGCTCCGGGTCTGAGGTATAAGTTCCTCGGTAGGAGGTCTGAGATTGAAGTTGATTGCATGCATTTGAAACAAGCATTTCTAGAGTTATCGTCGGAACTGCAACAACATTCCTTGGGGTTATCTCCAAGGATGAAACTCGGGGTTATCTCCGAGGTTGGGAAATGATCCTTCCGGGGTTGGAAATGATACTCCCGGTGTGTGTTCCGGGTTTGAGATTGAACTTCCGGTAGTATCTGGAATGTATGTGAGCCGTCTTCCAGGGTTATCTCTGAAAGACAATTCTGCTGTAAGACCCCAATTTTTTTTGAATAAAGAATAATTTTTCTCGAAATATATTTTTGAATATTATGGTGTGGATATGATATAATATTATAGTTATGGGTAATATTTGGAAAATTTTGCAAAGTAAGCAAGTTGATATAAAATATTTGTTGTGTTAGTTAATATTCGATTGGTTGGGGAATATTCATTTTAACAGGGAATATTCGTACGACGACACAATCATTGGTGGACCCCACAACGAAAGTATTGTCATAGTTAGAAAACGACATAAATATCTTTTTATAAAAATAACAGCGAAGGTTTTATCGTTAAACTGTTGAACTACCCGGTGGTAAAAGTACAGTAATACACGTGATTGCATAGTAGCACACGGTATTGATTATTGATGCTTATGTGAGAAGTCACTCAGTTATACTCAATTATTGCTATAGTAATTGTTGCATCATATCTCTCATATTATTGATTCAATTATTGTCACAGTATCATCTGCATAATATGTTATATTATTAAATCAATAATTGAGATGACAAAGTTATTCATATTATTATTTGCAATATTGACAATGTTTAGAAGTTCTGTCAATGAGAGCTTTAGTCACCTAATTACGCGTTAATAAGGAGAAATCCTTATCGGAAAACCCTCTCTTTCCTGGGAACGACCTGGTTGTTAAATATTATGAGTTATAATATTAATGATGAATAATTGTTGAAGTATTAAGAATATGTTTATTGAAGATAATTGATTTACAAAAGTTAAGGGGGAATAATGCAAACTTGAAAAACTTTAGGAGTACTAAAATGTAATAAGTTAAATCAATCTGGACCATTGGTGGTGGTTTTAATAGTAAATCAATCTGGACCATTGACGGTGGTTTTAATAGTAAATTAATATGGACCATCGGTGGTGGTTTTAATAGTAAATCAATCTGGACCGTCGGTGGTGGTTTTAAAAGTAAATCAATCTGGACCGTCGGTTGTGGTTTTAATAGTAATCAATATGGACCGTCCGTTCTAATAGTGAATCAATCTGGACCGTTCGTGAATTAGTTACTATTTAGTCCATTCTCCTATAAATAGAATCTTAATTCTTCTTTCATTCTCACCAATTCACTGAGATTCATAAGAGACACTATAGAGAGAAAAACTATAGAGAGCAAGAAGAAGAGTATTCTGCTATTTCACTTTTGCAGTATCCAGCTTTCTACTAAGGTAAGGGGTATTATTTCTTTCGTATTCATAAGGAATACTATTTTTTGTTTTCATCCTTTAGTATATATAATAACTTCGCTCACGCGGATTACGTCATCGTATGACGTGAAAATCTATTTTAAGTTTTCGTATGTTAATTCTTTTCATATTCTTAAATCTAAACTTACTAGGGTAAGTATTGCTTCTATAATCCTTGAAATTAGTGGAATATCCGTGAGTTTTGCGCTTCATCCAGTGTCATTTTATTGGAATATTGATATGAACTTTCTTATTAAATATCAATATTTTCACCGAAGTACTATTCACGAGTTACTATTCACTATAATATTATTCACTCGGGTATTCGGGACACTTTTCATATCGGGGTACTATTCACGAGTTACTATTCATGGGTTACTATTCACCTAATTACTATTCACTCAAATATTGTTCACTCGGGTATTTGGGGTACTTTTCATGTCGGGTTACTATTCACGAGATACTATTCCAGAAGTACTATTCACGGGGTACTAATCACCGAAAAAATTATTTTTTTTCTGTCCAAATTATTTTTGATACATGGATATTATTCTTGAATTTTACTCTACAAAGCAGTATCATGTTGAAAATTTGGACATTATTGAATTATGGATAAATTAAATTATAAATCTTTAAAAATTTATCCTTTACTTTCTTTTAATTGAATTCTTATATCATTGTCATCATCCTCATGCTTATATTGTGATGAAAGTCATCTTTGGCTTACGTGCATAGATGGACTGTTGATTGGTATGATTATGACCAGGGATAATTTGGTATAGTCATGACCATTGATGATTACACGAATAATTCTTGGCCCGTAGTGCAAGAATAATTTGTGGATCGTGATACTAATGAACATCCTCGTCAGTAGTAGTAGAGATGATTCGATGATGTGATCTATTTATTGTCGAGTCCCAAATAATAAAGTTAATGATAAACTTTTTAAATCATAGAAGATAGTAGATATCATGCTCTACTTGACTCTTCTAATGGATTGCTTGTTCCGCTGTAGTTAAACTTGTTGCCTATTATATTCTATCAGTTTAACATTGTTGAAGGCTAATGATAACTTATTCTGCATTATCTTAGTCATAATATTTCTTACTGGGCTAGTTGAGCTCACCTTTTTACTTCCATTGTTCTCTTTAGGAAATGAGAACGTAGCCGGAACTAGTCGGGGAATGGAGTGATCGCTCGAGATGGTGTTATAGTAGTCCTCACTATTCTATAAAATAGTGTGCCAATAAATGTAATGAGGACTCTATTTAAGTTTGGATATTGTCTAGATGACAATATTCGTGTAAAAACTCTCAGCTCTTATTGTATAATTAAGTTTGTATTTGTATTTTGTACCATGTATTTGGCGACCCAAGATGGGTGATGCATACCTATTTTGGGGGCGTCACATCTGCCCTCCTGCAATGTTAGTAACAGGTATGCAGAAAATTTCAAGTGTCTACAGATGCCCCTCTTTATCATATTCATGCAATGCAAGGCATGGATAGGATAAAGAATCCTAGACACTTAAAATGCAACAAGATAAACATGATGCTATGTGCAGCAACATGATGCAAATGTATGATGCATAAATGAGATGATTGTCGGTTCCCTGTTAATCCTGTTGGGATGACAATCAGTGATGTCTTGGACATGCGATCTAAGTCTTCAAGGATGTTGACGTTGGGGCTATTACCAAAGTCCTAAATCCTAGACACAGACTTTTACTCCATAGAAGTGCCTCTTGTGTACAAGAGATCTGTGGGGAGAAAGCTTTGTCTGTTAGAGGATGTGTATAATATATCCCACCATCCTGTCGGAGTTACTACCAACAACATGTATTTGTCAAGGTTGTCTTACCTTCGTTGATGTGTGTCTCACCGGATAGATCCATGTTGGGTAAACCATCAAGGCTGCTTGACCTTCATTTATATGTGTATCAATGGTTGCATCGCGTTGTGACCACCGTCGGGGATACTTTATCATGGATAAGTTACTTCGATGGGTTTACTTGCCACCGGCTGAAATAACATCAAGGTTGCTTGACCTTCATTGATGTGTGTATCAATGGTTGAATTGTGTTGTAACCCCCGCCGGAGATACGTAGATGTTTGAAAGTTTTGCGTTGTGACCCCCGTCGGGGATACGTCATTAGTTCGTAGCTTCGGCGTTGTAACCCCCGCCAGGGATACTTCATTGATTCATAACTTTGGCGTTGTAACCCCCGCCGGGGATACTTCATTGATTCTTAACTTCGGCGTTGTAACCCCCGCCGGGGATACTTCATTGATTCGTAACTTCAGCGTTGTAACCCTCGCCGGGGATACTTCTAGGGTTGTGGCCCTGCACTGATGGCATCGGACCTGTGTGAGGTATTGCCGAGCATGATTTGTAAAGGCTGAGGCCACTAGTATAGTATACCTTGTATACAGCCGAATACCAATGAGTAAGATGTGGAGCCAGAGTTTGGCCCATGAAAACCAGGATTTCAGGCTATTCCGCTCAATCGCATAGCGTTTTTATTCCTGATTTGGCCTTTTCAGCTTATGAGACCTCCTTTGCAACTCTAACTGGATCGAGCCGGAGGTGTGGGACCCACATAGGGGTGCCACAGGTACACCTGTAGCAGCCGCAGGTGGATCTGTGACCAACCGTGGCTATGTAAAGCCTGCAGGTTGCTTTCATAAGTCATTTTCAAGTTGTGCTACGAAGGAAATCTGAGAGCTCTTCTTTAGACCTCATTGAAGTTCGGGCAACTTTCTCGATATTCTTACGCCACCGTATGGCGTTCTTCATCATCTCCGGTAACATATGCATGTATTCTTTTCAGCTTTCTATCCATTGGAAAATGACTTATCACATTAAATGCATTTAGACACATAGTAGTGAATATGCATGCTGATATGACTTTAAAAAAAATATTCAACACAGTAAATGTTAGTATTAAACCATGCTGAACATAATGATGTGAAAAAAAAATTGACTTTTGAAACAGTCAAATTGGTACCTTTTACTATCATTTCTTTTCCAATTTGAGGACAAATAAGTAAAGGTGGAAAAGTAAAATAACCTTGGTAATTAGATTACACTTACGGATTTTTTACTGTGATGTATTAAATGCATTTAGGATGTATATGACTGTTGGTAGGTGTGCTACTGAATGGCCACCTAGTCATGCCTATGTGGATAGTCCCATTTACAAAGGGGGCAATGGCAAAATTTTTCCAAAACGTAGGCATTGGGTAGTCATGCATTTTTAACTCTACTATAGATGTATGTTAAAACAATGCATGCATACATGTAATCATAAAATGCATTTTGAAAATCTCCATGTAAGAATTTACCACACCCTTTCTGAGGTGATTTGGAGACTTGTCCAGATATTATGGATCCGGATCAGCCGAGTTGTTCCCGCAAGACCACTTCAGGTGTACAGAGGAGGGCTTCTGAAGTACATTGACCTCGTTCTGTTAGACAGCCTCGTCATTTGGTGGAGGCGGTGATACGTCCTATCCGGGTTAAAGTGCCAGATATCGAGGACGAGGAAGAGGATGTACCAATTTAGGTTCTTGATCCTGTTGCACATGTTCCTTGTAGGGATCTGCCAGGTATTCAAGTGGCGAACTCAGATCTTCTAGGTGACTTGAGTCGGCATCCTTTAGTTTACTTGCACACAAATAAGGTATGAAGTTAGATCTTAATCTTCCTTATTTCCTATTGATGAGGAGCAAAGGGTTCTGATGTTGATCTGCATTTGATGTAGGTTCCCGGCTTTACACAGCCTCGAGGGAACTGGTTCAGCATCCACTCTATGTATCAGGCTTTGCACGATGACTATAGAGCGATTGTAGATGGCTAGGGATTCGGGACGTTCTTTTCCATTCTTCCCTGTTGATGTCCCTGGGGTTACCTCAGGGCATTGTCTTTGTGATGGTTTCACCAGACTCAGTCACTCCATTTGCTAGACTATGAGGTGATGATGACGCCGATGGATTGGCGGTTTATCACAGGTATGGAGTTTGAAGGATCCAATTGCCTTAGACAATGGATATAACCCCCACTTCGCCGCGATCCTTATTGGGAGTTCCAGCAGAAGCGCTCAAGGGCGGGGGCATGCGTGTCCATTGAGCGTAGATGCTATGAGCGACTGTTGAGTGAGCCTATACCCGATGATGTGAGAGTCAGGGATCGCATTCTTCGGCAATTGTTCCTGGTGATCATTAGGGGCTGCTTCATAGCAGATAACTCTTCTACGGTATCCTTCACTTTGATCAGCGCCACTCAACACGTGGACCGTATAGGAGACTATGATTCGGGTTCCTACACCTTTACCTACTTCCTCAGGGGAATGCACATGCGATCGCAGGGCTTGACCGAGGCTTGGTTAGGATTCTACCCATTTCTGCTAGTGAGTATTTCTCTTGTCTTTTCCATGTATAGGTTAAGAGCGTTAACTGACAGCAGATGTTTGCCTTTGTGTTGGTAGTTTTGGGCCTATGAGAGGCTTCCATGTTTGCGTCCTGTGAGCGTGCTAGGTTTAGACACCTATCCATGGACGGAGATGGTATCATTCCATACTGGCGAGGTCCTCGTTCTTTGAGGGTTTCACTCATTGCACGCCACAAATTGGAGTTGTTTACAAATGGATGTCATCACATGGGTTCCCTATTCTAGGGAGCACTTGAGTGTTGGATTTGAGGATGGGTACCTGACTGGAGTTGAGTACATTATTTCCACCCGTAGGATTCCTCTCTTCACAGATGGAGGATGGGAGCTCTATTTAGGAGAGCGTGTTATCAGGAGCACTACAGGAGAGATCTGTATGCCGATCTTGCCTCTGCCGCCAAAGCGTTATTGGCCTATTTCGATCCACCCGTCATGTTTATGGGGATATGGTTCCGAGATCCGTGATGATGATGGATTGGTTAGCTTTGTGTCGAGATCCGACTCATGTGACACAGATTGACAATTTGACCCAAAGAGCTGGACCGGCACATTTATTTATCCAAAGACTTGGGTAGAGATCCTTCAGAGGCGTGATACTTTTGATCCTTCCACTCTGGTGCTGTGTGACGCCCCAAAATTAGGTATACATCACCCATCTTGGGTAGTCAGATATATGGTATGTAATTTAAATACAACTTACTAATATAACGTGCCGTGTACAATACGACATAAACTATGAGTTTAAATACAAATATTGTCTACTAGATATTATACAAACTCAAAAGGAGTCCTCATTACAATTATTATCACACTATTTCACAAAATAGTGAGGACTACTAATGCTATCCTCTCGACCATTACTCCGCTCCGCCGACTCGTCCCAAATTTATATTCTCATTTCAAGAGAACAAAGAAAAGAAAGGGTGAGCTCAACTAGCTCAAGAAGAAATATTATGACTAAGATAATGCGAAATAAATTATCATTAGCCTACAACAAAGGTTAAACCGATAAAATATAATGAACATCAAGTTTAACTACAATGAACCAAAGAATCCATTAAAAGAGTCAAGTAGAAAATAAAATCTACTATCTTTTATGATTTAAAAGGTTTTTCATCATCGTTATAAATTTAGACTCAACTTTTAATAAATATTCCACATCATCGAATCACCCCTCGCACTACTACCAAGGATATTCTTTAATATCACGACCACAATTATTCATGCACTACGGGCCAAGAATAGTTGTGTATTCATTAATGGTCATGATCATGCCAACAATCATCCCATCAATGCACTACTGACCATCGAGGATTTTTATCACATCATTTGTAACATTACGGCCATGATTACACCGAATAGTCTCTTGTCATAATCATACCAAGTCCATATATGCACTACAAGTGCCATGATGACTTTCAACATAATATAAACATGAGGATGATGACAATGATATAAGAATTCAATAAAACAAGTTCAAGAATTATTTTATCCAGAATTATTAACGCCCAAATTGTCAACATGATACTGCTTTTATAGAGTAAAATTCAAGAATGATCGTAAGAATATTTCCATGAAAAGATCTTCGGATGAAACGCAAAATATCAAGGATATTCTACTAATTTCATAGAGTATAGAAGTCAAAGTTTTAACCAACCGGGTATAATAAAGAATGGAATAACAAAAGAAATCACCATGCATGCGATAGACCAAATGCAAAAAGTTATTCCAATGTAATAATAAATAATCTAACCCGGTCCCAAAAGAAACGCATGCATGTGATGTTCCAAATGTATAATAATAAAGACGGAACCGAGTCCCGTGTAAAACATACGACAGGATGTTCCAACAAAATAATAATAAAGATTTTAACCAGGTCCTGTAAAAACACACACGCATGGATGTTCCAATGTAATAATAATAAAGATTTTAACCAGTCCGTCCGCGTAAAACACACATGCATGTGATGTTCTAACGTAATAATAGAAGAATGTCACCAAGTATAGGTAAATCAGCATATCATGTGTTATTCCAATAGAATAATAAGCAATGGAATAACAACAGCTTCTCTTCATGAATAAGAAAGAATAACACCCTTTACGAGTACAACAAATAATATTCCCTACCTTAGAAGAACCTAATATTGGAAAAGTGAAGTAGCAGAATACTTTCTTCTTTCTCTCTATAGTTTCTCTCTCTAGAGTTTCAGTGAATTCGTAAGAAATAATGAAGGAATGAGCTTTCTATTTATAGAAAAACTGAGGGTGGCTCTTGGTCTTAACGAAGAGTCAAAATGACTCTTGGTAATATCAAGAGACAACTACTATTCATGAAGGGTAATTAACCCTTGGAACAATCAAGAGGCGATTAACTCTTGGTAATATTGAAGGACAACTACTATTTGCGAAGGGGGGTAATTACTATCGATTTAAGGTAATTACTATTGACGAAGGTAATTACTATTGAAGAAGGTAATTACTATTGACGAAAGTAAATACTATTGACGAAGGTAAATACTATTGACGAAGGTAAATACTATTGACGAAGGTAAATACTATTGACGAAGGTAAATACTATTGACGAAGGTAAATACTATTGACGAAGGTAATTACTATTCACAAAGGTAATTACTATTGATGAAGAGACTCTTAGAAGATGACATATATATTTCCATAAAATAATCAAACTTACCACAAACGCCTCATAATGGACTCTTTATATACATCAAGGATTGAATAAATATTACCACAAATCATTTTATTTTTAATCAACACATTTTTAATCTTTCAATAATTATTAATCATTTATAACTTGTCGCCTCAATTAATAATATAACATATTATACGATGATAATCTTGTGACAATAATTGAATCAATAATATAAGAGATATGATGCAAAGTGAATTCATCGTAGCAATAATTGAGTATAGCTAAGTGACTTCTCACGTAAGCATCAATAATCAATACCGCTGTGTACTACGCAACCACGCCAGTATTATTGTACTTTTACCACCGGGTAGTTCAACAGCTTTTAACAGTAACACCTCCGTAGTTATTTTTATAGAAAGATAATTTTGTCGCTTTTCTAACTACGATAATACTTCCGCTAGGGGGTCCACCAATGATTGAGCCGTCGTATTTAATATTCCCCGATAAAAAGAATAATATTCCCCACCAAACGAATATTTTATAACAACTTGCTTACTTTGCAAAATTTATAAATATTACCCACAACTATAACATTATATCAAATTTATTCCATAATATTCAAAAATAATATTTATAGAAAATTCATCTTTATTTATAAAAGCTGGGGTCTTACACGCTGGCCCCTCAGGTGACCCATATGGTTTTGCCGGTGCAGATCCTCCCTTGTATAGGCCTGACACCCTTGTAGATAGAGATCCAGTGACTCAGGAGGAGTTACATCAGGTCGACAGGATTGACGATGTAAACATCGATACCATTGACTTCTTCTGATGTATATTCTCATTATCTCTTTTGATAGGCCTCTGTTAGATGCTGGGTAGCTTCGCCCTATTCTCGCTATATCTTTTGATAGGCCTCTGTTAGTTACTGGGTAGCTTCGCCCCATTTCCTTGTATTTTAGTTGTATAGAGATGAATTAGATGATGATATACTTAAGAATGTATGTACAGTTTTCCATTCCCTATATCATATTGCCATCTATTGTATCATGCATGTTATTATGTTATGCATATGTATGTATGTCCAGAGATATTAAGCATCAACCTGGATGGTCTTATGTACCGGCATCTGAGATGTCTTCTTCGACGATTAGTCAGTATTGATCATACCCCACCATTTTTGGTGGCATCGATATCGCGCTTTGGTAGTATACGATAGTATGTCACCACCGCATGTGGTGATCAGAGATCATTTATTACAGCATACTATGACCCTGTTGATGTTTCAGGTTCCCACAGGATTCATAGAGGGTATGCTAGAGCATTTGGTACCGGAGAGATAAGTTTTCCGATTCGGGACCCAGGAGTTGACTCTTACTCTGGAGGAGTATGCACGGTTGACGATGTTGCCGTTGAACAGACCTTGCGTACACATAGTGATCGGAGACATGAGTAGGCAGTTCATGACCCTCACTGGATTGAGGCGCAGGGTGGTACTGGATGAGATTACATCTGGCCACATGATATCCCAGCTTTTTCTGTTTGACAGATTTTGCTCTGAGGATAGTTATGCACAGTATTCCGTGGATTTCACCACACCGGAGGATCATTGGCGTTGGCCAGAGTGGATGTATTGCTATTGTGCGTATTGTCATATATCTTTATGCCACGGTACATGGATGAGTTGGACATAGGGGTCATTATGGCAGTGAGATCTCTCAGGGAGGGTCACACATTCATACCAATGATTATGGCAAAGACTCTGAGGTCGGCCATATATTACTGCACTTATCCGACAAGAGTGTTCACAGGCAGCTCGGTCATGTTGTACGTGTGGTTTATGTCACACTTGAGACCGATTGGCACATTCAGACGGCATGGGTATTGCTTCACCCATGATATAGCCATATCATACTCCTTTTAGCCTACGGAGTGTACAGATGTTGCATCTTGGTCAGCTTTCCTGGCAGAGATTAGAGATCCGCTTTATATCTTTGCGCATGTACAATGCTTAGTTCACCCTACTGACTTCATTACTCATGCTCCGGGCATGGATTATCTTCCTCTAGTTTGGTTTGAGAGGATGATCACCTACCACCCATCGCCGTGATGTCAACACCAGACCCGGTTCGATTTCTATCCATTTGATGGGTTAGTGAGTCGGTAGCTTTTTTTAGCATTTATCATCTGCAGATGATCTAGGTTGTATGCTGTTGGGGATCAATGAGAGCTAGCTAAGTTTTCCGTCACCATCCCAAGTTATTCTACGTAGTATTCAAAGATGGATGGAGACAGAGATCGATCGACTATGGTAGTATCCACAATGCAGGATATAGATTTCGACGATGAGGAGCCTATGGAGGAGGCTGACATTCCCATCGATGGGGACTTAAATGCTGGGCTGCCAGCATTTGTGATGGATTCTCCCACCCCGAGTGCCACTATTATTCAGTATTCAGCACAGCATTTGGAGCAGAGCCTACATCTGATGACCTATGAGAGAGATCAGGCAAGGGCCTTGATGTTGATAGCTCTTGATGGGAGAGACGCCGCTCTATTAGAGAGGGATGAGGCTAGATCAGCCAAGATTGCATTGATTGTGGAGCGGGATGCATACTATCTCGCTAGGGATGTGGCCATTCTGAGCATGCATTGCCATGAGATCCCATACGACTGGCATCCTTGCCGATATGAGTGAATACATTGATGAGCATCATGTCACCATGCAGTTAGCCTCTGATCTGCTAGCTCGTGTAGATGCCATTGGGTAGGAGCCTGCAGCGTTACTTTCTTCTTCAGAGAGGGATGCTATGTTAGAGATCGATGGTCCGTATACACGTATCCGTAGATAGCTTTGTATTTTCCCCGCATGTACTAGCTTAGCCATTTTGTCATGTACAACACATATGTATATATCAAACTGTATTATATATGGCAGAGAAATATATTTTGATTTACTTCCCTTTTGGTTGCGCCTTGATACTTGTTTGATATTTTCCTGTTTCTTCAGGGCTTTTGATCTTGATGCATTCTGAACTCATCCTTGATGTGTGTACATTGAACCATCGCAGGATCTCTTAGAACGGATCATTGATCTGTATGTATCCCTACCATCTTTGGTGTCTTGGGACTAGTTTCTGTATGGAAATATGGAGGGAGTGTGGCTTTTCCTCTCTAAGATTGACCGCACCACAGATGGTCACCATTACTTCTATTTGTGAGAAGCCTAGTTAATTCCATCTCTTATGGATTGATGTTGCTCTTTGAGGCACAACCGCAGCTCAGATGGTCACCGAATCTCCTATTTGTGTAGAGAGATTGGATAATTCCATCCCTTTGGTCTGAAGCCGATGAAATGTGGCGGATTGAAGTTTGATCCCAATACCGTGTGACAAGAATTTTTATTCTGGTAGGGGTTAGACTGAACCATAAATGGCTGCATACGTACTCCTATTGAAGAGGAGATCAAGTCTGCGTAGTTTGAACCTGGTGTAAGAGGTTCAACGCTAAATTTGAAAGGTAGATGGGTGTAAAAGCTTTATTGATGAAGAACGGTGTAGAAATATTTTTGTTGTTTTTGTTTTATTAGAGAAAGGGCAGAAATGTTTTTGTTGTTTTTTTTTATTACGACCGGGCCATATAGAATATGGTTGCCTACATACTCTCGGGTATCAGGGAGATTAGGTCAACGTAGTTCGTCCCTCAAGATGAATTGTAGCCAAAGAGAAGTGTGAATCCCATGTGCAGGCTATACTGCGTGGAGAAGAAAGTTTGGTCCCATGATAGGGACAAACTGTAGGTGTGGAAAAAGTCTGATCCCGTCTTCAGGATAAACTGCAAGCGTAGAAAAGCTTAATCCCGTCTTTAGGATAAACTACAGGTGTGAAAGGTTCAATCTCGTCTTCAGGATAACTGAAATTGTATGAACTAATTGAAATGAGGTAAAACCAGGCTACTGGTTTGAAGTGTAGGTTTTCCTGAGGGGCAGAAGAGTTTATAAAAAAAAGAGGGTTCAAAACCAGAATGACTGGTGATTGGATGATCAATACCAGGATGTTTGCTTGATGGTAACTTCAGACATAGTACCGTTTCACGGTGTCCAAGTTGATAAGCTGTGGAAATTCATCGCCATCCATTTCTTGTAGTCTAAGAGCACCTCCTGTCAATACCTCCTTGACAACAAACGGACCTTCCCAGTTATGAGCGAATTTTCCCTTAGATTGATCTTGGTTGTCAATGATCTTTTTCAAAACCAAGTTATGTTGTTTGAACTGTCGTAGCCGGACTTTTCTGTTGTAGGATCTGGCGATCCTTTGCTGATATAACTGACCATGGAATATAGTCGCGGTTCACCTTTCGTCTATTAGAGACAATTGGTGATACCTGTCTTGTACCCATTGGTCTTCATCCAATTGAGAGTCCATCAACACTCTGAGGGATTCCATTTCCACCTATATGGGGAGCACTGCTTCCATCCCATAGACTAATGAGTAGGGGGTTGCCCCAGTGGAAGTACGCATTGAAGTTGTAAGACCCCAACTTTTATGAATAAAGATTTAATTTTCTCGAAATATTTTTTTGAACATTATGGTGTGGATTTGAGATAATGTTATAATTGTGGGTAGTATTTATAAATTTTGCAAAGTATGCAAGTTGTTGTATTATATTCGATTGATCGGGGAATATTCGTTTTAGTAGGGAATATTCATACAATGGCGCAATCATTGGTGGACCCCACAACAGAATTATTATCGGATTGAGAAAACGACAAAAATAGTTTTATGAAAATAATGGCGGAAGTTTTACCGTTAATACTTTTGAACTACTCGGTAGTAGAAGTACAGTAATACGCGTGGTTGCATAGTAGCACACGGTATTAATTATTGATGCTTACGTGAGAAATCACTCAGTTATACTCAATTATTGCAACAGTAATTGCTGCATCATATTTCTCATATTATTAATTCGATTATTGTCACAGTATCATCTGCACAATATGTTATATTATTAAATCAATAATTGAGATGACAAAGTTATTCATATTATTAAATTACAATATTTACAATGTTTAGAAGTTCTGTTAAGGAGAGGTTTGGTCACCTAATTGTGCGCCAATAGGGAGAAATCCTTATTGGAAAGCCCTCTCTTTTCTGGGAACAACCTGGTTATTAAATATTGTGAGTTATAATATTAATGATAAGCTCGTGTTGATTAAAGATGAATTTGATAGTTCCATTGTGTTGGGATTATTTGTGTTAGTAGAAATCGACATTTATCTCGATAATAATTGATGTCTGGAGGTTATATTGTTCAATCGGGTATTCAGGGCACTTTTCGTGTCGGTGTACTATTCACGAGTTACTATTCATGAGTTACTATTCACGAGTTACTATTCATAAGTTACTATTTATGAGTTACTATTCATGAATTACTATTCACGAGTTACTATTCATGAGTTACTATTCACGAGTTACTATTCACGGGGTACTATTCACCCGAACAATATATTTCTTTTCATTCAAATTATTTTTGGGTACAATATTATTCCATGAGGAGATGTGCTAATTTTTCGGATTTGTTGGTTGAAATTATTAAATCAATATATTAGCTTTAAATCAATATGAATCAAGATGCCGCTGGTTAAAGTTTAATAGTGAATCGGTATGGATGATTGGTTTAAACTTTAATAGTGAATCGATATGGACCGTTGGTTTAAAGTTTAATAGTAAATCAATATGGATCGTCCGCTTAAAAGTAAATCAATCTGACCGTTCATTTATTAGTTACTATTCAATCCATTCTCCTATAAATAGAAGCTCATTCCTTCATTATTTCTTACGAATTCACTGAAACTCTTGAGAGAGAAATTATAGAAAGAAAGAAGAAGAGAAGTCAGCTACCTTTCTTTTCCAATATCCAGTTCTTCTAAGGTAAGGGGTGTTATTCTTTCGTATTCATGAAGAGAACTTCTGTTATTCCATTCTTTATTACTCTGTTGGAATAACCTGTATAAGTGGACTCCCCTATACATGGTGATCTTCTTATGTTATTCCATTCCTTATTATTATGTTGGAATAACCTGTCTATGTGGATTACAGTTGGTATCAAAGCTTAGGGATATGATCCCTGGCTGAGATGTGAGATAAGAACTAGGAGGGGAGAGAAGGGGAATTCCTTCGCTAGTATGACCTACCTAAGTTTATTTGGTGTATAATTGGTCACGTAATATAGGGATAATATGTGATATGTTAATTAACCCTTGTTTTGTTGCAGATTTTGCAAAATGGCATCCAAAATGTTGAGATAAGCAATGAAGCACGTGAGACCGCTGAGTCACCAACGATCAATGCCTGTGGTAATGTGCAACAGAAGACAATAATCCTCATGAAAACAATAACACCGGCGAAATGGTGAATGATGGGATGGTCAAAGGCTTTATGCAATTCATGCAACAACAAAGTGAAGGCTCCTGTCTAAAATACGGTGGAAACACTAACAACTCTCGACGGTCACCGCTAAGCAGTTCAAGGAGCTGGGACCACCGGAGTTTTTTAGAGAGCCAAAACCACTTAAGGCGGAGACGTGGATAAGCAGATCAACAAGATATTTGAAGACTTGGGATGCTCCGAGGAACAAAAGGTTCCCTTTGCCACCTTCATGTTGCGTGCAGAGGCAGATTACTGGTGGGAATCTGTAAAGCGTACTCAACCTGCCACACTAAAGATGTCTTGGGAGAAGTTCCAAGAGCTGTTCAACGACAAGTACTTTCCTGAAAGTATTCGTCACATGAAGGAGGTAGAGTTCATCAAGCTTGAGCAAAATAATATGACCGTGGCGCAGTACGAAGCTAAATTTGCCGAGTTGTCTCGATTTGCATCCCACTTAGTTGATAATGAGGAGAGAATGACGCGGATGTTTCTAAGAGGTTTGAAACCCGAGATACGTCAATACCTTATCTCTCATAAACTGTGTTTGTATTCATATGTTGTGAATAGGGCTTAGTTATTGGAGCGCGATAATGAGTTAACCCAACCAAGAGAGAGCAGCCGACAAGTCGATAATACCAGTGGTAGCAGTCATCGAAGCGGTGACAACAAACGTGGAGGTAATCAACATGCCAGAAATGATAACCACTTCGGTGGTAATCATGGCCAAGACAATAGGAGTGGAAAGTTCAAGAAGAGAAGGTTCAGCAAAGATGGAAAGACGTCAAGACCAAAGACCAGTTGTTAAGGAAGGAGAACGACCACTGGTCGTATGTTACAAATGTGGAGGGGAAGGACACATAAGTCCAAACTGCACGATGTAGTCCAAAGCATGTTATAATTATGGAAAAGAAGGTCACCTAGCCCGATTTTGTCATGCACCAAAGTCAAGTCCAGCTGGGATGGAGGCATCAAAGGGTGTCCTAGACAAGACAAAATAGGTAGTTCAAGGGAGAGCGTTTGTCGTAACCTCCCAAAAAGCAAAGAATCCGAACGAGGTGATCACGGGTAAGTTAACCATAAACTCTAGCGAAGTTTATACTTTATTTGATACCGGTTCTACCCATTCCTTTATTTCTCCTACTTGCACTCAACGTTTAAATTTGACTCAGAGAAATTAGACTTTGACTTATCAGTTGAAACTCCATTGAGAGAAACCTTTATTACATCCACGGTTTATAAGTCTTGTTTGATTCAAATCGGTAACCGCACGTTACCTATCGATCTTATTTCTTTGAAGATACTTGCATTTGATGTGATTTTAGGGATTGATTGGTTAACTTCTCATCATGCTAAAATCGATTATTTTCGTAAGGTTGTTAGCTTTCATATTCCTAACCAACCTATTATGCAAATTCAAGCAACCAAACCATTAAAATCCATCACTGTCATCTCAAGCCATAAAGTTATTCGTTTATTGAAAAACAGATGTCAAGCTTTCTTAGCCCATGTCACGGATTTAAATAAAAATACGTCAGATTTGAATGATATTTTTATTGTTAATAAATTTCTTGACGTATTTCATGAAGAACTTCCTGGCCTACCCCCAGAGCGAGAAATTGAATTTTGTATCGACCTTGAATCCGGTACAAAACCCATTTCCAAAGCCCCATATCGAATGGCCCCTATTGAACTTCAGGAGTTAAAACCCCAACTACAGGAATTGTTAGACATCGGTTTCATTCGTCCCAAGTACGTCTCCTTGGGGGTGCTCTGTTACTATTCGTGAAGAAGAAAGATGGAAGTATGCGACTTTGTATTGATTATAGGGAGTTGAATCATGTCACCATCAAAAATAGGTACCCGTTACCTCGTATTGATGATCTATTTGACCAGTTGCAAGGCACCAAATTCTTTTCAAAGATCGATCTTTGTTCTGGATATCATCAGTTGAAGATTAAAACTGATGACATTCCAAAGACTGCTTTCAGAACTCGGTACGGGCATTATGAATTCCTAGTCATGTCTTTTGAATTAACTAATGCTCATGCTGCCTTCATACACATGATGAACCGAGTATTCAAGGAATATTTGGATCACTTTGTGGTCATCTTTATTGATGACATCCTCATATACTCCAAAACCCGTGAAGACCATGAGCAACACTTGAGACTGATACTTCAAAAGCTTCGTGAAAACAAGTTGTATGCCAAGTTGAAGAAATGTGAGTTCTGGCTTGAGGAAGTAGCATTCCTTGGGCACGTAGTATCATGTCATGGAATATCTGTTGACCCGACAAAGATTGAAGCAATTCAAAGCTGGGAGCAACCTAAGTTAGTGACCGAGGTACGTAGCTTTCTCGGCTTAGCTGGTTATTATCAGAGATTTGTAGAAGGGTTTTCTCGAATTGTTATTCCATTAACGCAGCTTAACTCGAAAAGATACAAAATTTGTTTGGAGCGAGGAATATGAGAAGAGTTTTCAAGAACTCAAGAGTAGACTCATTTCAGTACCTGTTCTGACAATACCATCTGGCACGGAAGGATTTGTCATTTACAGTGATGCTTCAGCCAAAGGGTTAGGATGTGTTCTCATGTAACATGGGAAAGTCATAGCCTATGCCTCACGACAACTCAAAGAATATGAGAGGAATTATCCTACTCATGATCTAGAGTTGGCCACTGTCATTTTTGCGCTTAAGATTTGGAGGCATTACCTGCATGGAGAGAAGGTGGAGATCTATACGAATCATAAAAGCCTCAAATATTTCTTCACTCAGAAGGAACTCAACATGCGACAACGACGTTGGCTTGAGCTGTTAAAGATTATGATCATACCATCCAATACCATCCTGGAAAAGCGAACGTAGTAGCTGACACATTGAGTAGAAGATCATATGCGGGCACGAGTGCATTATTGTCAACGCAAGGGCCCATTGTGTATGACTTACGAAGGATGGAGATAGAGTTAAAGACTTCAGGGACACATATGATGATGGCAAATATACGAGTAGAACCGACTTTAATCGATAAAGTTAAAGCTGCTCAAGCTACAGACCTGGAGCTGATGCATATGAAGAAGAAAGTGGAAGAAGGTGCTATTCCGGAAGCAAGAATCGATGAAGAAGGAATACTTCGAGTCAACTCCAGACTTTGTGTTCCTAACGATTCCGACTTGAAGTATAAAATCATGATGGAGGCGCACAACACACCGTTTACAATCCATCCTAGGAGTACCAAAATGTATCATGATCTTCGTCATACATTTTGGTGGAGCAATATAAAGAGAGAGATAGCGTTGTTTATCTCAAGGTGTCTAACTTGTCAACGAGTTAAGGCGGAGCATCAAGTGCCAAAAGGTCCAATGCAACCACTTGAAATTCCAGAATGGAAGTGGGAGCATATTACCATGGATTTTGTTACTGGTCTTCCCAAGGTTTCTCAAGGAATAGATGCGATTTGGGTCATTGTTGATAGATTGACCAAGTCTGCTCATTTCTTACCGATACGAGAAACTTATACACTTGAACGTCTTGCTAGTATGTATATAAATGAGATTGTAAGATTGCATGGTATGCCAGTATCCATAGTTTTTGATCGAGACCCAAGATTCACTTCAAGATTTTGGGTTAGTTTGCAAAAAGCTATGGGCACGAATTTACGATTTAGTTCAGCATATCATCCTCAAACAGACGGGCAGTCAGAAAGAACTATTCAAACTCTTGAAGATTTATTAAGACTCTGTGTCCTTGACTTCAAGGGAAGTTGGGACAAGTTCTTACCATTGGTGGAGTTTTCCTACAATAATAGTTATTAAGCAAGTATTGGCATGGCTCCATTTGAGGTGTTGTATGGAAGAAAGTGTCGTTCTCCAGTCTGCTGGGATGAGGTGGGTGAACCAATGTTGTTGGGACCGGATTTGGTACGTATGACTACGGAAAAGATTCAAACGATCCGGTAACGTATAAAAACCTCACAAGATCGACAAAAGAGTTATGCTGATCTTCATCGAAAGGACGTGGAATTCGATATTGGAGATCATGTGTTGTTATATGTTGCTCCATGAAAAGGAGTTACGAGATTTGGAAAGAGAGGAAAGCTCAATCCTCAATTCATTGGCCCATTTATAATTCTCAAACGAGTAGGAACTGTGGCTTATAGACTCGCCTTACCGCCAAGTATGTCTCGTGTTCATAATGTTTTTCACATATCTATGTTACGTAAATATGTGAAAGACCCGAACCACATTATTGAACTAGAACCAGGACGAGATAGAGGAAGATTTAATGTATGAAGAGTTACCAGTTAAAATCTTGGATAAGAAGGATCATATTCTACGCTCCAAGGTTATACCTCAAGTCAAAGTTTTGTGGAGAAACCATGATGTGGAAGAAATGACCTGGGAGTTAGAATCTGAGATGAAGTCAAGATATCCTCACCTCTTCGATATATCAGGTACGTACCCTAATTTCGAGGATGAAATTTCATAAGAAGAGGAGGGTGTAAGACCCCAACTTTTATGAATAAAGATTTAATTTTCTCGAAATATTTTTTTGAATATTATAGTGTAGATTTGAGATAATGTTATAATTGTGGGTAGTATTTATAAATTTTGCAAAGTATGTAAGTTGTTGTATTATATTCAATTGGTCGGGGAATATTCGTTTTAGCAGGGAATATTTGTACAACGGCGCAATCATTGGTAGACCCCACAACAGAATTATTGTCGGATTGAGAAAACGACAAAAATAGTTTTATAAAAATAATGACGGAAGTTTTACCGTTAATACTGTTGAACTATTTGGTAGTAAAAGTACAGTAATATGCGTGGTTGCATAGTAGCACACGGTATTGATTATTGATGCTTACGTGAGAAATCACTCAGTTATACTCAATTATTACTACTGATAATTCTTTGCATCATATCTCTCATATTATTGATTCGATTATTGTCACAGTATCATCTGCACAATATGTTATATTATTAAATCAATAATTGAGATGACAAAGTTATTCATATTATTAAATTACAATATTTACAATGTCTAGAAGTTCTGTCGAGGAGAGGTTTGGTCACCTAATTGCGCGCCAATAGGGAGAAATCCTTATTAGAAAGCCCCCTCTTTCCTGGGAACAACCTGGTTATTAAATATTGTGAGTTATAATATTAATGATAAGCTCGTGTTGATTAAAGATGAATTTGATAGTTCCATTGTGTTGGGATTATTTGTGTTAGTAGAAATCGACATTTATCTCGATAATAATTGATGTCTGGAGGTTATATTATTCAATCGGGTATTCAGGGCACTTTTTGTGTCGGAGTACTATTCACGAGTTACTATTCATGAGTTACTATTCACGAGTTACTATTCATAAGTTACTATTCATGAGTTATTATTCATGAGTTACTATTTATGAAGTTACTATTCACTAGTTACTATTCACGAGTTACTATTCATGGGGTACTATTCACCCTAACAATATATTTCCTTTTCGATCCAAATTATTTTTGGGTACAATATTATTCCATGAGGAGATATACTAATTTTTCAGACCGTTGGTCAAAATTATATTAGTAAATCAATACGGACCGTTGCTTTAAAGTTTAATAGTGAATCAGTATGGACCGTTGGTTTAAACTTTAATAGTGAATCAGTATGGACCGTTGGTTTAAAGTTTAATAGTAAATCAATATGGACCATCCATTTAAAAGTAAATCAATCTGGACCGTTCATAAATTAGTTACTATTCAGTCAGTTCTCCTATAAATAGAAGCTCATTCCTTCATTATTTCTTACGAAATCACTGAAACTCTTGAGAGAAATTATAGAAAGAAAGAAGAGAAATCGACTACCTTTCTTTTCCAATATCCAGTTCTTCTAAGTTAAGGGGTGTTATTCTTTCGTATTTATGAAGAGAACTTTTGTTATTCCATTCTTTATTACTCTGTTGGAATAACTTTGTATAAGTGGACTCCCCTATCATGGTGATCTTCTTACATTATTCCATTCCTTATTATTATTATGTTGAATAACTTTGTTTATCTGAAATCTTGCATACATGGTGAAATTCTTCTATTATTCCATTCTTTATTATTACATTGGAATATCTTGTCGGTCTTAAATTTACTTTGACACAGTTCCATTATTTAGTACTCGCATTTATTATTCTCGTCGGAATATCACATACATGCATGCATTTTACGCAGGACTTGGTTCCATTATTTGTTATTCCGTATTTATTATTACTCGCCGGAATATCACATGCAATGCGTTCTGCCGGACTTGGTTCCATTATTTATTACTCGCATTTATTATTCTATCGGAATATCACATGCATGCGTTTCTGTGGGACTGAGTTCCATTATTTATTATTTCGCATTTATTATTACATGCGAATATCCATCTGCATGCGTTTCTGTATTCTGGTTCCATTATTTGTTATTCCGCATTTATTATTCTGTCAGAATATCCTATCTATGCGTTTACGCCGGACCTAGTTCCATTATTTATTATTCTCGCATTTATTATTCTATCGGAATATCTCGCTTGCTGTGCGCTTACACGGACTGGTTCCATTATTTATTATCTGTTAGGAATAACTTGTCTGTGTGGTCTCTATCACATGTATGGTGAATCCTTTTGTTATTCCATTCTTTACTATTCTGTTGGAATAACCTGTCTATGTGGATTACCACATGCATGGTGAATGATCCTTTGTATTCATTCCTTATTAAATTGTGGAAATGATGCAGATATCGTGGATTACCGCATGGCGGTGTGAAAATCCATTTGCGCTTTCATATATTCTTTATTATACTCGAGAGGTTAAAGTTTTGACTTCTATACTCCATGAAATTAGTGGAATATCCTTGATATTTGCACTTCATCTAGTATCTTTTCATGGAAATATTCTTCTGAGCATTTTTAAATTTTACTCTACAAAGAAGTATCATGTTGACAATTTGGACGTTATTAGTTCTTGGATAAATTAATTCTTGAACTTGTTTTATTGAATTATTATGTCATTGTCATCATCCTCATGCTTATATTGTAATAAAAGTCATCTTTGGCTTACGTGCATAGATGGACTTAGTAAGATTATAACAAGGGATCATTCGGTATAATCATGACCTATAATGTTATAAATGATGTGGTAAAAGTCCTCAGTGGCCTGTAATGCATTGATGGACAGTTTTTGGTATGATTATGACCAGGGATTATTCGGTATAGTCATAACCGTTGATGATTTAATGAATATCATTGGCCCGTAGTACAGGGATGATTAGAAGATGTGGTTTATTTATTAAGCTGAGTCTCAGCGATAAAAGTTGATGAAAATATTTTTTTAAATCATAGAAGATAGTAGGTTTTATTCTCTACTTGACTCTTCTAATGGATTGCTTATTCCGCTGTAATTAAACTTGATTTCTATTGTATTTTATCAGTTTAACATTGTTGAAGACTATTGATAATTTATTCTGCATTATCTTAGTCATAATATTTCTTACTGGGCTAGTTGAGCTCACCCTTTCTTTCACTGTTCTCTTGAAATGAGAATATAGGCTTGGACGAGTCGGGGAAAGGAGTGATCCCGAAGATAGCATTAGTAGTCCTCATTATTACATTAAATAGTGTGACAATAAATGTAATGAGGACTCCTTTGAGTGTGGATATTGTCTAGATGACAATATTCCTATTAAAACTCTCAGTTTATGTATTGTCGTATATTACACGACGGTTGTATAATTAAGTTTGTATTTGTATTTTGTACCATGTATTTGGCGACTCAAGATGGGTGATGTATACCTATTTTGGGGGCATCACAGAAGTTCTGTAGGTTAATAAAGTCAGAGGCAAAAGGTCAGGCCATCCTTTGGGATTGGCGGACATTTTCTGCATGATCTTCTTGATGTTTTTATTAGCCGCTTCAACCGCACCATTCATCTTTGGATGGTAGATGACGGAGTTAAGGTGTTTGATGTGGAATTTACTGCATAACTCCACCATCATTTTGTTGTTGAGGTTCTTAGCATTATCTGACACAATGACCTCTGGTTGTCCATATCGACAGACGATATTTCTTCTGATGAAAGCAATGATGACTTCTTTAGTAGCCCTGGGGAAAGAGGCTGCTTCTACCCATTTGGTGAAGTAGTCAATCATGGTGAATATGAATCGATATCCATTCCTGGCTTTGGGCTCGATGGGCCCGATCACGTCCATTCCCTACATTGAGAAGGGCCATGGCGAACTCATATTGTGGAGTTCCGTTGGAGGGGCGTGGATAGCATTCCCATGAATTTGGCATTGATAGCATCTCTTGATGTGATCATCACAGTCAGCTTTAAGTGTAAACCAATAATGCTCTGTTCTGAGAATTTTCTTGACAAGTAAGGGTTCGCTCATGTGGGGGCCACATACTCCACCATGGATCTCATCCATGAGCCTCTGAGCATGGTTTTTGTCCAAACATCTGAGGAGACCTAATCCTGCATCTCTCTTGTAGAGTGCATCTACACTCAGGTAGAATTTCATAGCAAGTCGATGGATCCGCCTCTTGTCAATCAGGCCCGCCTCAGCGGGTGTAGATCCATCTCGCAGATACTCCTTGATATGTTGATACCAAGGGTTGTGGATGGGGGGTAGCTCATCCGATACTTCTCCAACATAGTTCCCATATGTTGGGGCCTTTTGCAGGGCAAATGTGATGCTTGGCATATTTTCCTTGTTAGGTATGTGAATCAAGGAGGCCAATGTTGCTAGTGCATTCTCAAAATCATTCCTATTATGAGGAATGTGTAGAAAGTAGATTTCTTCGAACTACAAAGCCATCTATAAAACTTGCCGATGGTAAGGCAGCAAATGTAATTCTTTGGTTTGATAGATTTCCTTGGATTATTTGATTACCAATTCGGAATCCCCAAAGACAGTTAACCGCCTGATGCCCATTGAACGGGCAAGTTTTAGCACCATGATACAGCCTTCAGACTCAGCTGTGTTGTTGGTGCTGACAAACTGTAATTTGATGGCAACGAGATACTGCTCCCCTGTACTGGATATTAGAATTGCTCCAGCTCCAAAGCCTTCTGTGTTAATAGCTCCATCAAAATACATTTTCCATGTATGGCATGCATCGTACTGATGGTGTTGCTGAACTGTCATTACCCCTTCATCGAGAAAGTATGTTTCTAAGGGTTTGTAATCCCCTGCAGGTGCGGCGGCCAGTTGATCCGCAATTCCTTGACCTTTGACAGACTTTTGCGTCACGTAGAAGATGTCAAATTGTTGTAGGATCAACTGCCATCTAACAGTCGACAATTCAATATGGGCTTACTGAACACATACTTGAGAGGATCCACGCAGGATATGAGATGAGTTGTGTATGGAGGTAATGTTGTAACCTCATGGAAGCCCATGCTAAAGCACAACAAGTCTTCTCAATCAGAGTGTACTTGTGTTCACTGATGCTGAATCTTTTGCTAAGGTAATAGATAACTTGTTCTTGGCCTCTATCGTCTTTTTTCCCCAACATGTAGCCCATGGCATTGTCATTAATGGACAGGTACATGAACAGGGGAACATCATCCCTGGGTGGTACCAAAATAGGAGCATTAACTAGCTGCTCTTTAATGGTAAGGAAGGCTTTCTGACACTCATCGTTCCATTTCATGGAGGAGTACTTCCTTAACAATTTGAAGATGGGCTTACAGGTTGCTGTGAGTTAAGAGATAAATCTGCTAATGAAGTTGATTCTTCCCAAAAATCTCCGTATTTCCTTCTCTATCTAAGGAATGGGCATTTCCTTGATGGCCTGGATTTTGGTGGGATCTAGCTCAATCCCTTTGTGGCTGACTAGGAAACCTAGCAACTTGCCTGATTTAACACCAAAGGCGCACTTGGCTGGATTCAACTTCAAGTTGTACTTGCGCAACCTATTGAAAAGCTTTTTGAGATGGTCTAAGTGGTCTTCCTCCTTTCGGGATTTGACAATGATGTCATCCACATAGATCTCTATCTCCTTGTGCATCAAATCGTGGAAAAGAGCCATCATAGCTCGCTGATAGGTTGCCCCGACATTGATGAGGCCGAATGACAATCGTCTATAGCAAAAGGTTCCCCAAGGCGTGATGAAAGCAGTTTTCTCATGGTGTTCCTCAGCGACCATAATCTGATGGTACCCATAAAGCAATCCATGAAAGGAGTACATGCCGTATTGAAAGCAAAGATTGTTATCAATGAGAATGTGGATAAAGGGTACGAGAAAGCTATCTTTAAGGCAAGCTTTGTTTAAATCCCGGTAATCCACACAAACTTGCACCTTTCCTCCTGGTTTAGGCACGGGAACAATGTTGGATATTGTGACGCCCCCAAAATAGGTATACATCACCCATCTTGGGTCGCCAGAAAATACACTACTTACAACTCCATTTATACAACTGTCGTGCAAAATACGATGACTCATATACTGTGAGTTTCAATACAAATATTGTTACGTATATAATACGACAATATTCATATTTAAATTATTACAATGCCATATAAAGTACAGTAGCAATTATATCAAGTCCCCGAAGGGACACGAGAAGATTTCTATTCTCCTCATTCTAATGGAGTGCACCTTTGACGCTTCCAAATTTTGATTCGCCTCACCCTATTGTTGTTCACCAAAATTAAATATCAAAAGATGTATAAAACATGCCACACACATTTTAAGTTCTCAGTACAATTATTATGTCACATCGTTTCATAATTTGATTAGGCTTGTGACTAATTCGTATCACCACTTTATACCCATGTTCTCTCTGCTAGTCCCAACTACACTTTTATTACCTGAAAGGGGTGGTGAAATAAAAGGGAGAGCACAAATAGCCTAGTAAAGAATATCATGACTTAAGATAATTAAATTATCAATAGCTTCAAAAACTATTATTTAATAGCTTCAAAATAGAAATACTAACTTCACATACTTATATATCTTAAAAACATCATCAATAATAATCTTATATTATTATAATATTTTTAGCGAAAATTATAATTTCCCACCATTCATAGAATTTTCTATGAATTTCCTCTATTTTAAACTAACCACAAATAGCTTAAAAATACAATAAATATTTCATTATTCAATTTTCCAAAACTATCCAAAATTATAAAACAATATTATACCATTTTTCACCAAGTTTCATAATTTTCATCATTCATAGAATTTTCTATGAATTTCTTCTATTTTCTAACTATAAATAGTTTAAAAATACAATAATTATACCTTTTCAATAATTCATCAAAAATTTATAGAAATTCTAAGATGATATTATAAGCATTCTGTAAAAATATTTCAACCCAAATAATTTTTCTGATAAATAAATTATAAATTCTAATATTCAGAAATTTCAATAATTCACAATAATTAGTACTTTTATCAGAAAAATACAGATCTTATGTCCTTCTATGTAAAATTTAATTCTCTAAAACTTTGTAGAAGAAATTTTTGCCAAATTCTGACTCAAACATAGAGAGAAAGGCTTACCGAAATTTCTGCTACTAAAATTATGAATCAGTTACCTCACAGAATTCATAACAAATAATAAGTTAATCTTTAACGGTTCAAAATTTGTGGACATATACTCAACTTATATATGTTTAACATATCCGAAAATCACAACGATCCAACGGTCGGATTAAAAATTATAACTCACGCAATATAGCTTAAGAACACTGATTTTTCGGACTATGAGTCCTTCGGACCAGTTTCATTCAAACGGTCACCACAAAAATCCACAATATATTTTTGGGTGATTTCAATTTCTGCAGTTAGCTTACTTCCAGGGCTTTCTTTTGATATATAGCTCTTCCCCTAACTCATTATACACAAAGAGTTATGAATTTTACAAAATCAAGTAGTAAACTAATTTTTCCGAAAACCTCCATATTTTGTTCTTCTTTTGATTTCTTGATTTCTTTCCTTTGATTCATATTTTTACAAGTTTAAATCATCCAATACATACATAAGTATGTACTCAATAAAATTCATAAATCTAAGAATTAATCAAAGATTTTAAAATTATCTTTCTTGATTTCTTCTTTATTTCCTTCTTCCCTTTTTCTTCCTCTTCATTTTCTCTCTTCTTTCTTTTCTCTTTTCTCTCTTCTTTTCCTTCTCTTCCCTCTCTCTTATTCTTCTAATAAGGTACTTGGCGTAAGAAAATGGAGGTGAGAGCTAGGGAGTATAATTATTGCATCTATTTTCCTTTCCCTCTTTTTCTTCTTTTTCTTTCTTATTTTCTCTTCCCTCTCCCCACATGTTCCCCCCAATCTCTTTCCCAATTTCCTTTTAATCAATACATGTGACTTCATTACACCCACCATTTCAACATTCCTAGCCGCCTCCCACATGAGCAATGCTACTAGATACTAATTCCATTAATATATTAATTTGTTTATCCGATTAATTATTCATTTGACAATTTATCAATTTAACATTTTATAATTTTAGAATAATAATCATAAATTAAATTACTCTTTTATTTCATAAAATTCGGGGTCTTACAGATAACCACTCTGAATATGTAGACACCATGATGTTAGTTCCCATTAGGCACAATAGATCTAGAAGGGGGTTGAATAGATCCTTTTAATTTCAAATACTTTTCTGGTTTATTTTGTATATGACAAACATAAGAATCTTTTCAAGCATAGCAGAATAAGTAAAAGATCCCCTTCATTGATATATTCATAATCATGCATACATTGTTCGTAGAGTTACTTTAGTAGTAAGCAGTTAAAACATACATAACAGTAATAGAAATTAATATACATAATGTAAATGACATAAAGTAAAAGACACAAGGGGTTTTAAGTGGTTCAGAGACTCAAGCTCCTAATCCACTCTTCTGCTTTTAACTAGCAGGATTTCCACTAAGGAAAGGTAGCACCCTGAATCACTAAGATTCCTTCAGGCCGATAGCCTTGGGACTTGATTCACTAAGAAATCTTCAGGCGGCTGACCTTGAAACTTCTCTAGTTCTCTAGGAACTCTTGAAGCCCAAAGAACTTGTAACTTCATTTAGTCCTCCAAACAAGGACCCCTCGAATCTGGCTTCTTGTTGTTGTAGTTGTTGTTGTTGGTGGTCTTTGTTGCTAAGATGTCATTAAGCTTTGAACATCTTTTGTACTTAGCGACTTGATGTGGTCCTCAATGCATTACGCTTGATCTCGGACCACATTTTCTTTGAATGTAGTGATCTTCACTCTTTTTGCTCATCTTCATCTGGTATCAACTGTGCACCATCACCATCCGGGTTTGCTAAGTCTACGTGCTTTTCGATGACTTAAATGCAGGCACATAGCAATCCTGAACCCTTCTTGAATACTTTGCGAGACATGGTTACGCACTTATTGATTCGACTTTCGGTTCATGGTGACTCGTAGAGTGGCTCTTTTGATCTTCTTTGTACTCAGCCACTTTCCTGAATGCTATCTTCTTGGCCTTCTCGGCTCTCATCTTTGTTGAGTGAAGCTTTGATCTATTTGAGTTCTTCTTCAAAGCTACTTCACTTCCACCTTGGTAGTCTCACTGTCACTGAGACTTGTTTTGTTGATCTTTGGTGGAACTCGTAGAGTCAACAATAGCATTCCCAACAACTCAACGATTCTGTAACTTAGCAATCAACAACAACTTTTGATCTTTGAAGCTCTATTGATTTATACTGCTTCCCAATCTTCCCGTTGGAAAGTAGCCGTTGAAAGCTATTCAAATTGCTTCGCAGATCTCGAGTTATTTGGTGTAGACTGCAGATGTGACATGACATCTTTTTTTGACTTTCTAACACTGCAGTCTACTGTTTCACCTGCCTTTTTAGATATGTTACTTTGATGTTTCGGGCAGGTCGTCGACTTTATTTCTCCCTTTTGATTTCTTGATCAGAGGTTGTCCTTGCATCGATGCTTTCAATAAGATTTTGTCCGAATGCCAACCTTCAGATTAAACCATTGCCAATGCTTTAATCCTCAGTTGTTCGAACTCAACGATTCTGATGCACTTCTTCTTGAACCTGATCATAGTGTCTTATTGACTGGTGCTTATTGACATGTAGAGTCAACACTACAATCTTGAAGAGTGTTTACTTGATCTCTAGTGAAAAACAACTCTTCCTTCTTTCGATGCGGTGCTTCAACACTTACATTTTGCTCAATTGTTCTCGAATCTTGATGGCTTGACTCCTTGCTCGCCCCCTCGAATAACAAGACACTTGATTTGTGGCGTGTCCAGCTCGCTTTCTCCTTGTGATCTCCCGTTCACTTATCATCAATGGACTGACCCAATGCTTAATCACTTTAGCCTTATTCTTCAGAGGCAGACCAGTATCTTTGTATATACTCCATCAGTTCCTTCTTTGTTTGGAAAACACTACGATCCTGGTTACTTCCAAGATCATTGTCATCTTTCTACTTGACAGCTACTGCACAAGCTGACTTTCCTTAGTCAGCTACTGAAGTTTTCTTGTGATCATCTTGTGGAAGACTTTATCATGAATGACTTCACAACTCAATCTGGATGTTGATTAAGTTTATGCTTAGATCTTCTAATAGCTTGCATGCCATTCGTTGAGTGCTCTCTGGCTTCCTTTAGGTGAGATGTATCCTTACAGTACCAACCAGAGGCTTCATTTCTTGGATATTCTGGGAGTACTCAATTATTGAGAATCATGTTTGCTCTACGATTCTTCTTTGGCTTTGTGAGCACATCTGTTGAGGTCTTAGTTATGTACTCTCACGATTGACCAAACTATGTAGACACTCACGACTCAGAGATCGAGATCTTGACACTACGATTTACATCGTTGTGCTTGTTGTCTTCATCTGATCTTGCTCGACTACGATTTCTGCCTTTGATACGATCAGTAGACTCTACGATTCTGAGTGTAGTCTACGATCCTTTACTTGGCCATTAGTAGACTCTACGACTCCGAGTGTATTCTACGATTCTTGACTTGACTTTGGCAGATGCTCGGTTGGCTCGTAGGCAGGCTGTCTCTACGATTCTGAACATGACTTCCTCAGCAGACTACGGCTCTGAGGAAGCTTTACTCGACACACTACAATCCTTCCTCATCTCTCTTGGAAGTCTACGAACTCCAAGATCTACTATCTTGCAGACTACGATTCTACCTTGATAGCTCTCGAGTTATCCTTGACTCTCCTGGCAGACTATGATTTCTGGTGCAGTGCTCGACGATCAGACAAGCCTATCTATTACATCATAAGATCAATCTAACATGTTTGATCCTTCTATGTTTATAGTCCTTGTACATCATTTCTTTTTAAGGACTTTACAGAGTTGTTTTGCTTATGTAGTATCAACCTAACATATTTGATCAATTCATTTTAAGTCCTTGTACATGTGTTTCTATTATCTATCAAAGGACTTTACAGCTTTTCTTAATACAAGCATACTTGCATATTCATTCATATATATCATAATCAAATCATATATAAATAGGAATATCATTCACATGTTTATTCCTGACAATCTCCCCCTATTTGATTATGACAAAAATAATAAGTGCATATGCATGTTATGAATGAATCTTATATATAGTGAGCAGCTATATTTCTAAGACAAATAATCGTGAATGTCATTTATAATGATGTAGAATTTAATACACTGACATTTTACATCCTAGATCTAGAACATACCTAACTAGTTAGAGATGTACATCTTTGGTTCTATGTATGCTTCCAGGATGTCTGTTGATCAGCTATTCATCTGTTTGATTCATTTGCTCCTGTTCCCTTTGGGATGTGGAGCTATTCATTTCTTTTTCTTCTGGTTCTGGCTCTGGCTCCCCCTCAGCCTAAGGCTCATCATCCTTTGGCTCCCCCTTAGGTGATGATTCAGCTCCCCCTGGTGTTGTCTTCTTCTTTTCTTTCCTTTTGCTCTCCTTGCTCTTCTTTTCTTTCCTTTTACTCTCCTTGATCTTTCTAGAGTGCCTCTTATTCTTCCCCTTTCTATGCCTCTTTTTCTCCCCCTTTTTGTCATTAATCATTTGGGAGAGCTGCTCCATGTTGGACATAAGTTTGCTCCATCGGTGGGAGGAGTTCTGAGCTTCAATCTTGAGTTCTTGTTGGCTTAACTCAAGTTGCATAGAGAAGGACTGATTCAAGTTGTCAATCTTGTCAGAGAGGGCTTGTAGTTGCTCTTCATTTACTTTCTGAGCTAGTAGTGCATCTACCTTCTAATCATTTAAGGCCTTCAGATAGATGTGATCTCTATCTTTGATTTTGAGAGATACATCAGCCATAGTTGCTTGGAGTCTATCTTGAACTGAATTATCTTCAGCTGCTGTCACCCTCTTTGATTCTTCATGGATTAGAGATATCTTCTCAATCAATTCATCAGAGTTTTTCATTAGCTCTTGCTCCATAGAAATTTCATCATTTGGTTGGACAGTCTCTTGCTAAACACCAGATTGGACTCTACGATCTTCATCCTTGGACAAATTTTCGAAGGTGTTGAAAATCTAAAGAATCGTTGATGTCAGGAATAAACATGTGAATGATATTCCTATTTATATATGATTTGATTATGATATATATGAATGAATATGCAAGTATATTTTTATTAAGAAATGCTGTAAAGTCCTTGATAGATAATAGAAACATATGTACAAGGACTTAGAATGAATTGATCAAATGTGTTAGGTTGATCTTACATAAGCAAAACAGCTTTGTAAAGTCCTTAAAAAGAAATGATGTACAAAGACTATAAATATAGAAAGATCAAGCATGTTAGGTTGATCTTATGATGTAATAGATAGGCTTGTCGATCGTCGAAACCTTGCACCGAAATCGTGATGCGCCGGAGAGTCAACGAAAACTCGAGAGCTATCGAGTCAGAATTGTAGTCTGCAAGATAGTAGATCTCGGAGTTCGTAGACTTCCAGGAGAGACGGGGAAGGATCGTAGTGTGTCGAGGAGAACTTCCTTAGGGCCGTAGTCTACTGAGGAAGTCATGTTCAGAATCGTAGAGACAGCCTGCCTACGAGCCGACCAAACATCTGCCAAAGCCGAGTCAAGAATCGTAGACTACACTCAGAGCCATAGAGTCTACCGATCGCATCAGAAACAGATATCGTAGTCAAGCAAGATCAGATGAAGACAATAAGCACAACGAAAGAAATCGTAGAGTGCCAAGATCTGATCTCGGAGTCGTAGTGTCTGCATAGCCGAAGCTGAATTGTAGAGTGCAGAACTAAGACCTCAACAAGATGTGCTCATAATGCCAAGGCAGAATTGTAGAGCAAATACGATTCTTAATGAATGAGCACTCCCAGAATATCCAAAGGAATGCAAAGATATATCTCACATGAAGGAAGCCAGAGAACACTTAACGAATGGCATGCAAGCTAACAGAAGATCTAAGCATCAACTCAATCAGCATCCAGATTAAGTTGAGAAGCCATTCAAGGTAAAGTCTTCCATAAGATGAACATAAGAAGACTTCAGTAGCTGACTAAGGAAAGTCGGCATATGAAGTGGCTGTCAAGAAGAAAGATAACAACGATCTTGGAAGTAACCAGAATCGTAGTGTTTGCCAGACAAAGAAGAAACTGATGAAGTATACTCAAAGATACTGGTCAGCCTCTGAATAACAAGGCTAAAGTGATTAAGCATTGGGTCAGTCCATTGATGATAAGTGAACGGGAGATCACAAGGAGAAAACGAGCTAGACACGCCACAAATCTGAAGTGTCTTGTTATTCAGAAGGGGCCAGAGCAAGAAGTCAAGCCATCGGTATTGGAGAACAGTCGAGGCAAACAGAAGTGATGAAGCACTGCACAAGAGAAGAAAGAGGTGTTCTACATTGAAGATCCAATCAACACTCTTCAAGATCGTAGTGTTGTCTCTACCAGTCAACAAGACACTACGATCAGGTCCATGAAGATATGCATCAGAAACGTAGAGTTCGAATAGCTGAAGACTGAAGCATTGGCAACGGTTCAATCTGAAGGATAATATTCAGATAAGAGCTTATTGAGAGCATCGATGCAAGGACAACCTCTGATCGAGGAATCAGAAGGGTGAAATATAGTCGTCGACCTGCCCAAGATATCAAAGTGACATATCTGACAGGGTTGATGAAACAGCAGACTACAGTGTCAAGAAGTCAGAAAAAGATGTCATGTCACATCTGCAGTCTACCTCAATCAACTCGAGATCTGTGAAGATATTTGAATAGCTTTCAACGACTATTTTCCAACTGGAAGATTGGGAAGGAGTATAAATCAGCTAGAGCTTAAAGATCAAAGGCTGCTGGAGTTGCTGAGTTTGGAGAAATGGTGGACTGATCTAACCAACGTAAAATAGTGAGTGACCAATAAAGGTCCAAAGGCTCACTCTATGATCCACCAAGAACACTTAGAGACAGACAAAGAAAGAAGTAGAAGTGAGAGTTCTACAATGTAGAAGTGAGAGCTCTACTACAAGAAGAGTGTTCTGAACTGCCAAAAGAAAGAAGAGCATCATGTCATCTTGATGTCCATCATGGGAAGACTCTAAGTACCAGATAGAAGAGACTACAGTCATCTTAGCAAGTCCATCATGAGAAGGCATCAAGTATCAAGAAAGAAGATCACCAACGCCGTCATGGTGTCAAGTATGAGAAAGTTTCTAAGTACCTAGCAGAAGAGCTTACAGTCATCTTAGAAACCCATCATATAAGCGACCATCAAGTATCTAGAAGAATGATCTTCAGGTAGTTCATCAAGGATCATCGAAGTGGTTGAGTAATGGCGAAGAAGTCGAGCATCATGCAACACTCAGCGGCACTTCAAGGATGATCACGCCAAGCTACTAAGTCTGAAGATGTTCGAGCTTAAAGACATCTTAGCATTTCAAAGAACAACTCAACAACAAGCCGGGGCTGAGGGGTCTTGTTGGAGGGACTAAATGAAGTTCCAAGCTCTTTGGACTTGAAGAGTTCCTAGGGAACTAGAGAAGTTCAAAGGTCACGGCCTTGAAGAGTTCTTAGTGAACTGAAGTCCCAAGGTCACGCTAGCCTTAAAGGAATCTTAGTGATTCGGTCTTTGCCTTTCCTTAGTGGAAATCCTGCTAGTTGAAAGCGAAGAGTGGATTAGGGCTTGAGTCTCGAACCACTTAAACCCCTTGTGTCTTTTACTTTATGTCATTTACATTATGTACATTAACTGTTATAACTGCTATGTATGTTTTAACTACTTACCACTGAACTAACTCTACGAATAATGTATGTATGATTATGAATATATCAATGAAGGGGATCTTTTACTTATTCCGTTGTGCTTGAAAAGATTCTTATGTTTGTCACATGCTAAATTATTAGCAATACAAAATAAACCAGAAAAGTATTTAAAAGTAAAAGTATCTATTCAACCCCCTTCTAGATCTATTATGCCTACTGGGAACTAACAATTGAGTTCCAATCAGTAGTTAAGGATGAAGGAATGTCTGTCAGTAGTGCTTGAGTAAATGGAAGCTTCTTATTTTGTACTTGGATACCATCAGTAGTAGAGTGAACTGACTCTACGATTATTTCCTTGGTCATGATCCTTCTTCCTTTTGAGTCCATCCTACAATCGTAGGGGATATAGTGGTTGACGGCATGTCTATAGACCTTGTACTGAGGCTGGTTTGTGGTCATCATTGTAGCAAAACTCTTCACTCTTGGGAAGTTTTGTGCCACCAACTCCATGCTTGGAAAATGAGAGTAGCATCAGCTGAAGTAACTTGCATCCTTTTCAGTATGTGCCTTTAGCCAAGGCATCCATTGGAAGAGACATCTTATTACCAGGTCATCAGGATTGTAGAGGATGGTCGTGCAGTCTAGCTCCATGTTGTTCCAATTTTTGAATATATCTTGTGTAGTGATCCTTACAACATTGAGTTGTTCGTTTCCATATTTTACCCATCTTTCAGCTGGGAGTTCTTCTAGTTCATTAAGGACTTCTACCATAATTCTTCTACTGATTCTTGCAGGAGAGAGGACTGGATAGTCTGCTGGATCCTCTGATTCCTGATTTACGGAATTGAAATCATTCTCCATTTCTTCTCTTTCGGAGCTTGAAACATTTTGATCGTTTCCATCAATGAATCCTTCTTGCTGCATTTCATTTCTAGAACCTTTTTCAGCAAGATCTTCCTTTGATTCATCTTCTTCATCACTGGTTCCATCCTTAGCACTTACTTCTTGTGATACAGACTCATCATCACTTAATTCAATGACACCATTAGAGTGATCATTTTTCCTTTTGGAGGCAATTTGAGCAAGTAATATGTAGCTCTTTCTTCTTATTGGAAGTTCAGCTATAGGAGTCTCAGACTCCTCTTCTTCATTAGACTCTAAAGCTTCTGCATCATCGAATGAGACTTCTTGGCGTTCGTGATAGTGAGGGGCATTTCCTTCTTCATCAGAATCAGCATCATTTGATCCATCATCTGGGCTGGTTGGAGCATTTGCATTTGGAGATGCAGTTAGGTCAACTTGTATCTTGTTTTTATCATTAGAGTGAATTCTCTGGGGGCTTGTGCATTCTTCTTCATCAGCAGATGCTGCATTTTCTTCCATTAATCCAGCTTCACCTTCACTGCTGGATTTGGTCTGTGGGGGCTCAGCCTTGGGATTATCAGTTGCCTTCTCTTCTTCTGACAATACGTCCTTTTCTTAGTCAGACATACTTTCTTGGTATGTTGAGACTGGACTATTTACCATCTTAGCTTTCTTACTGGATGGCCCTTGAAGTAATCTGTTACTTCTCCTCTTAGTGGTCTCTGCAGTTGAGACCTTTTCATCTTCAACCTTGTCTTCTGTGGATAGACTTCTTGGAGGAGCCCCAGTTTTCCTCACACCTTTGGATTTACATCAATTTGGTGTAGTTCTTTCTTTGATGCTGAGGTCATCAAACTTCAGAGCTTTCTACCTCTTTTGCCTTCCTCTTCTTTATAGAGAGCCTTCTACTCTCTCCCGGTTATCGACCTATTCTCCTTTGGGTTTTTCTTCCAATTCACAAACAATTGTGGAGACATTACTTTGTGAACATTCAGAGGTTCTCCTTCATCATCCTTGATTTTGTTTCCCAATTTCTTCTTTAGCACAATGCTCAGTAGTCTTCCATGAAACACTTTTGTAAGTGGTTTTTATGTAGACTTCTTCAATTCAACCTTTTCTATCCATTTGGATATTTGATCAAGTGGGATAACTCCAAAGTTAATTCATTTCTTCAAGACTATAGCAGACATGATCTTTAACTGTTGATCAAACACTGTGTCGTGTGCAGTGTCCTTGCATAGTATGCATTTTCCCACTATCTCAGCAAGGAACTCGAATTCCTCAGGAAATTCTTTCTTCTTCATATCCTTCAGACTAGGGTTTCTTTGGTACCGCATTAGCCTCTTGCCTTCTTTAATGTCGACTTCATCCAGGTTTATCAGACCTTGATTGGAAAACCCTAGACATTGATTGATGTCTGATGCTCTTATCTTCAGACTAGATCCTTTCACCTTAGTAGTCAAAAACCAAGAGTTCTTTGAAGCATTTGAGTAGAACTGCTTCACTAGCTCTGTATAAATTGGAGTGTTGGCCTCCAAGCACTCAGAAAACCCCGCTTTCTTTACAAGTTCAAGTATGTCCTTGAACTTCGTCTCTAATTCTTCAAACTTTGTAAAGCCTAGTTGAATACCAGTTATAACTTTTCATTCTGCCATTTGAGGAGTTCAAGGTATATGGTATTTGATTTGGAGAGATTTAGTTGAAAGTGATTTGGGCTCTGGAAGTTTGATTGGTGTGGCTTCGAAAAGGATTCTAGGGTTTAAAAATGGGAGGGAAAGAGGTTCAATAGGTTCTGGTAACTGTTTGCATATTTTGAATTTGTCTTTGTGGCAGTTCCTTTTGACTCTACATACGCTTTGACGTGTCAACTAGCCATAGGTTTCACAATGTCCAGTAATGAGCTGTAACTCCCCATTAACTTTTCAGTTAGATGTCTCTTTTAGAAGAGTAGACGTTTGATTGACGTGGATTAACCGTTAACTTCTTGGGTTCGTAGAGTAGCATGATAAGACAGCTATGGACTCTACGTTTTCCTTAGTTAACTCAACAATCAACTTTTGAGAGATGTTGCAGTGGATGGTTTTGGCAATTCTTCTCATTTTGAATTTTCATGATTCAGCCAGTGATTTGTTTCATGAAGCCTTGGGTACTTCTCTTTAGCAAGACATCTTTCCAACCAGCATTCGAACTTATCTCCTCACAATTTGAATGGTTGGGCAATTGTCCTATTCTTCCAACTCCTCATGAGTTAAGGGTAGCCTCTTGTAAGACTGCGATCGTCGAGTCTGTTTCTACGATTGCTAAGGTTGCACTACGATCGTTGAAGTTACATTACGATCGTTGAGTTCTCTCAAACTCTACTCTATGATCGTTGACTGTCTTGGTCCTTGAGATGAACTTGATCAGGAAATTCTTCTGGTTTAAGGTAGCTCAGGAAGGGCCAACCTCTTAGAGTGAGCTAAGGGTCAAGTTTGTCCCTGAGGCGCTTTCCAGATGAAGTACTTTAGGAGTGATTTTCACTGATATCTCATTTGACCTTTTCTTGTGGTGAGGTCCTCTACCAACTTTAGACAATTGCATTTACTGTAATCGTGGTGTCCTCTTGCTCTTACACTACGATCAGATGTTTGATCGTAGGCTCTCCACGGTTTTGAGTTGGGTGGTGAAAAGTTATCGATGAAATGCGTTTTGAGATGTTCCTACTGACTATGAATCTTCATTTGGTTCATCAGCCACAATGTTTTGGGACTCTGTAGCTGGTATACTGCTTTATAGTATATCTCAGTATTGTTGTTCCTTAACAGATCACTACTCCCCATGGTTGATGCTGTCTTTTCAATGAGGTGTGATTTCCTTTTCTTCATGCACGTAAGGAAGCATCCTTGCATATCTCCTACTGATTAAAGTCATTAAATCTTCTTATATCATAGAAATGAGTATCTTCAGGGTTGATCATTCTACGATCCTTTGACAGCACTATGAACGTAGTCTTCCTTATTAGCTTGTGCTCTTGAAGTTCTAATCCCGTAATAAATTCCTCATGTTTGATGCTCGATGGTCCTCTGATGTGGGCTTCCTTAAGTGCAAGTTTTGCATGCTTGAGCATCTAGGACCCTTTTTCATCTTTAGTTGAGTGGCCTGCTTTCATATAAAGGTTAGCAGCCAATTGTGCTTTATTTGGATTAACTCAGCAGGTCTTCAAGGACAGACTTTGACATGTAGGAGTTTTGTCAGAATTATTTCTAAATAGTCTTAAGCCTTCTGCTGGTTGAATCTTCTTGACTGAAGTCTTTTGCCTTGGCATTCCTTAGTGTAATCAGATAGACCAAATACCTGCAGGTTATACATTTCTAATTTTTGGTACCCATGGTTAAATGGGTCCTGCTAGGTTAGTTTACTAAACCCCTATTCTTTATATATTTGGATAATCATCATATTGACCACCATCAGTAGTATTCATGCATATACTTCATTTAGAAAATATATTTTGAGATGCATGGTGGTGAGTGTGAGAGAAATCTTTCATTTTAATAAAACACTCTTTTCCTTGATGGTTTCATCTTTTGCTAAGTTATGTTCACAGGGTTTAAATGTTCACAGAGTGAGAATCAACTCTACGATTTATTAGTATCTGGTTAATTCATGGAGGTGATTAGTTTTTATGAATCTTCAAGATTCTCTTGTAGATCTGATAATACTCTGTGTGTCATTAAACACTTAGACCATATAATGTACAAGACACATTAACCCATCAGCAAAGATTACTTCACATTCAATCGACCTGTGATGCTCTTAAAACCATTTCAGGTCTCTTTTAAGTTTTCATCTTCAACCTAAAACTTAGATGGAGAGAAAGTTAATAGACATTTGAGTTTCCATCATTAGTGTACTTTATCTCTTCATCTTTTTAGATAGATTATGAATACTTGAAGGAAAACTGTTATAGTTCATAAGTAAGGTGCAAATATGATGTTCATATCTATATTAGTGAGGAACCGTACTTTTTTCTGTCAGTTTTTTAACTGTCATTTATCTTAGATATACTGAGTTTAGGCATTGATGTGCATGTTTTCTCATTTGCTTCTAACAGTCAGTTGCTCCGATTGATCTTCAGTCAATCAGTCGTGGTCTTGAAGATGCAAGCTAAGAGAGTGTCAGCATTTTTAAGTCCTTTGACATCCTTGAGTTTACAAGGCTTACATCCAGCTGCTGGTTGGCCAGATACATATTTGAGAGGTTCTTCTTTCTTCTCTGAATAAAATATTTCTTAGCAAGTATGGCCTTTTCATCTCTTCAGGCTAGTAGATGTTTGACTCTTTTCTGTTGATGTCATTTGAGCTTTCTAGCCTGGTCTTCAAAATAACAAGATTGACTGCGAGTAAGGATTGGTCTTGTTGATATGGTAATCGAGAGTATGAACCAATCTGAGCAGCTTCAGATGTATATACACATTTACCTGTACACAATATTACCAACGTGTGAGCTCATCTGCATACAACAAGTGACTTACTACTAAACTAAGTTTAGAATAATGTTTGTGCCTAGGATCAGACTCAAAACGATTAGCTTTTGAATATAGCATGAGAACCTACTCTGATACCAATTGTTAGTTCCCAGTAGGCACAATAGATCTAGAAGGGGGGTTGAATAGATCCTTTTAATTTCAAATACTTTTCTGGTTTATTTTGTATTGCTAATAATTTAGCATATGACAAACATAAGAATCTTTTCAAGCACAGCGGAATAAGTAAAAGATCCCCTTCATTGATATATTCATAATCATACATACATTGTTCGTAGAGTTACTTTAGTAGTAGCGATTAAAACATACATAGCGCTTATATAGCGGTTAATGTACATAATGTAAATGACATAAAGTAAAAAGACGAAGGGTTTTAAAGTGGTTCGAGACTCAAGCTCTAATCCACTCTTACTGCTTTCAACTAGCGAGGATTTCCACTAAGGAAGGCGGCACAGAATCACTAAGATTCCTTCAGGCCCGGCAGACTTGGGACTTGAGTTCACTAAGAACTCTTCAAGGCCAGCAGCCTTGGAACTTCTCTAGTTCCCTAGGAACTCTTCATGCCCAGCAGGCTTAGAACTTCATTTAGTCCCTCCAGATAAGGACCCCTCAGGCCCTGGCTTCTTGTTATTGTAGTTGTTGTTGTTGTTGGTGCTGAGCTACTAAGATGTCATTAAGCTCTGAACATCTTTTGTATTTAGCAGCTTGATGTGGTCCTCTTTGCATTCTGCTTCGAGTCTGGACCACATTTTCTTTGGTGCAGCTGATCTTCACTCTTTTTTGCTCATCTTCATTTGGTATCAGCTGTGCACCATCACCATCTCGGTTTGCTAAGTCTCTGTGCTTTTAGTAGACTTCGTATGGCACTTAGCAATCCCTGAACCCTTCTTGAATACTTTGCATACATGGTTCTGCACTTGTTCAGTTTCAGCTTTTGGTTCATTGTGACTCGTAGAGTGGCTCTTTTGATCTTCTTTGTACTCAGCCACTTTCCTGAATGCTATCTTCTTGGCCTTCTCGGCTCTTAGCTTGGCTGCCATCTTTAGTGGCATTCTCATCTTTGTTAAGTGAAGCTTTGATCTATTTGAGTTCTTCTTCAAAGCTGCTTCACTTCCACCTTGGTAGTCTCACTGTCACTAAGACTTGTTATGTTGATCTTTGGTGGAACTCGTAGAGTCAACAATAGCATTCCCAACAACTCAACGATTCTGTAACTTAGCAATCATCAGCAACTTTTGATCTTTGAAGCTCATTTATTTATCATCTGCTCCCAATCTTCCGTTGGAAAGTAGCCGTTGAAAGCTATTCAAATTGCTTCGCAGATCTCGAGTTATTTGGTGCAGACTGCAGATGTGACATGACATCTTTTTCTAACTTTCTGACACTGCAGTCTACTGTTTCACCTGCCCCGTCAGATATGTTACTTTGATGTCTCGGGTAGGTCATCAACTTTATTTCTCCCTTCTGATTTCTTGATCAAAGGTTGTCCTTGCATTGATGCTCTCAATAAGCTTTTGTCCGAATGCCAACCTTCAGATTGAACCATTGTCAATGCTTCAATCCTCAGTTGTTCGAACTCAATGATTCTAATGCACTTCTTCTTATTGACTGATGCTTATTGACATGTAGAGTCAACACTACGATCTTGAAGAGTGTTTACTTGATCTCTAGTGAAAAACAACTCTTCCTTCTTTCGTGCAGTGCTTCAACACTTCTGTTTGCCTCAACTGTTCTCAGATATTGATGGCTTGACTCCTTGCTCTGGCCCCTTCTGAATAACAAGACACTTCAGATTTGTGGCGTGTCCAGCTCGCTTTCTCCTTGTGATCTCTCATTCACTTATCATCAATGGACTGACCCAATGCTTAATCACTTTAGCCTTATTCTTCAGAGGCAGACCAGTATCTTTGTATATACTCCATCAGTTCCTTCTTTGTTTGGAAAACACTACGATCCTGGTTACTTCCAAGATCATTGTCATCTTTCTACTTGACAGCTCTTTCTGGTGACTTTCCTTGGTCGACTCTTCAAGTTTTCTTGTGATCATCTTGTGGAAGACTTTATCATGAATGACTTCACAACTCAATCTGGATGCTGATTAAGTTTATGCTTAGATCTTCTAATAGCTTGCATGCCATTCGTTGAGTGCTCTCTGGCTTCCTTTAGGTGAGATGTATCCTTACAGTACCAACCAGAGGCTTCATTTCTTGGATATTCTGGGAGTACTCAATTATTGAGAATCATGTTTGCTCTACGATTCTTCTTTGGCTTTGTGAGCACATCTGTTGAGGTCTTAGTTACAGTACTCTGATTGACTTGACTATACGAGACACTCACGACTCGAGATCGAGATCTTGACACTACGATTTCTGTCGTTGTGCTTGTTGTCTTCATCTGATCTTGCTCGACTACGATTTCTGCCTTTGATACGATCAGTAGACTCTACGATTCTGAGTGTAGTCTACGATCCTTTACTTGGTCATTAGTAGACTCTACGACTTCAAGTGTAGTCTACGATTCTTGACTTGACTTTGGCAGATGCTCGGTCGGCTCATAGGCAGGTTGTCTCTACGATTCTGAACATGACTTCCTCAGCAGATTACGGCTCCGAGGAAGCTTTACTCGACACACTACGATCCTTCCTCGTCTCTCTTGGAAGTCTACGAACTCCGAGATCTACTATCTTGCAGACTACGATTCTGCCTTGATAGCTCTCGAGTTATCCTTGACTCTCTGGCGGCGACTATGATTTACAGTGCGATTTTCTCGACGATCAGACAAGCCTATCTATTACTTTATAAGATCAACCTAACATGTTTGATCCTTCTATGTTTATAGTCCTTGTACATCATTTCTTTTTAAGGACTTTACAGAGATGTTTTGCTTATGTAGGATCAACCTAACATGTTTGATCAATTCATTCTAAGTCCTTATACATGTGTTTCTATTATCTATCAAAGGACTTTATAGCTTTTCTTAATGCAAGCATACTTGCATATTAATTCATATATATCATAATCAAATCATATATAAATAGGAATATCATTCACATGTGTATTCCTAACACATGATAATGTCAGCTTGAAATTATTTCACAATTTCTTCTTTAACCTTTAAACTCCACTCAGGTTTCAATCGCCTGAGTTTTTGCTTGACTAGCTTAAATCCCTCTTTAATAGGAAAGCGATGAAGAACAATGTCAGTGGACAAGCCCACCATGTCTTCATGAGACCATGCAAACACATCCTGAAATTGGGTTAATAATGCAACCATGTTATTCCATTGGTTTGGGGTGAGGTCTTAACCAATCTGGATTAACTTAGGGCTTTCTAAGGTTCCAAGATTGAAAGAAGTGGTTTGGTCAAGGTTGGGTTTAGGTTTGTCTGTGACCCATTCCTTAATCTCCTGAGGTGTCTCAATGTCCTCTTGTATTTTCATCAAGTCTGAGTCCAACTTTGCATCAAAGTTACAACCCTTGTGGAGAGAAGGCACCTCATCAGCAAGTATATGCACATCTAAATTTAGAGTCCTGAAACAAAATATGCTTTCACTTAATATATGAAACTGTTCAATCATACACAAGTGTTAGCATGTCTTGATAAAATAACTGCTATCATCAGATATAAAAGTAAGCAATTAAAGTTATCTCTGAGGCGGAGGATTTTTTGCCCGTTTACCCTCGTCGACTAATGCGTGGAGTCTTTGCTCCAATTGTCGAGGTTAAAGTCTGATGGACTACTGATGATGGAGGGGTTGTCATCATCCTCCTTCTCCCAAATGATAACCATGACATCCGGCAATCATCATCTGGGTATATCTGTTTGTATGTTCATCATGGACAATGATCGTATGCGAGACATCATCAATGGCGATGTCGTGTTTACGTTCTGCTCCCTTTCTTCCGATTCGGGATCGAGAATCGGCACCTCTTTTTGCTTTGAATGGTACTGGTTTGGGAAGCAACATATCCATAACATGGGTTGGCACCTTTATTTGAGATCAGTCGGCTCAATGCGATGCGGATGGAAAAAATCAATGCGTGTGGCGGAAGCTTGAGGAACTGTTTGTGCTTATAAGGATTCTTATGATCGAATCGCGAATAGCCTAGTCCTATTCCCAATTTGATTGGACACTTGAATATGGTGCTTAATACCTTGCTTTGATTTTACCAAGCCTTGTCCGGTGATGACCCAATGACATCATTTCTTGAGTGGTAAGCATAACCTCGGCAAATCTTGGGCACAGGAAGTGGTGCTCGATAAGTTGGTATCGTATGTTACTCACTTCCAAGGTATGAAAACTGGCCGGCTCAACTTCTGAGTTAAAGCTGATGATTGGTAGATCTCCTTGTTCAAGACATTCTAGCTTAGCGTTGATAGTGACTAGACTGTTGTTAACAATGTATTTGAGTTATTGATGTAGTGTGGATGGAACGACTCCAGCCATGTGGATCCATGGTCTCCCTAATAGCAGGTTGTATCCTGAATCTATCTTGAGGACGCGAAAGGATACATTGAATGTATTTGGACCAATCTCAATTGGCAGTTCAATCTTTTCGACGAATTTCGTCGGGATCCATCAAAAGCTTTAATAACCGTATGGCTGCTTCGGATCCGTTTGAGATTGACGTTCATCTTCACTAAGGTGGCATAAGGACAGATATTCAGAGACGAACCTCCATCTATCAAAACTCCAACTAACATATACCCGGAGGATAAAACTACAATGTGCAATGGCTTGCAATGACCGGTCCCTTCGGGCGGTATGTCATCATCAGTGAAGGATATCACATTGTTGTTGAAAATGTGATCAACCATATGTTGAAATTTTTCCACATCCACTGATTTCGGTAAGTAGGCTTCTTCCAAAACCTTCAATAATATCTTCCGGTGATCCTCGGAAGAGAAAACCAAGTCCAGTATTGATATCTGATGTGGAGCTTCTTTTAAGCTTAAAACCACCTTGGATTTATTATGGCCCATAGTGCGGAGGAATTTTTTAATTTTCTCCATGGGAATCTTCCCCTTTGCTTTAATGGCAAGCTTCATCACCTTCTGAGGAAGATACGGTGGATTTTCTTTCAACACTGTAGCAATAGTATGAGACGTGGATCCTTCAGCTTCTCCATAATTCCATGGAACTTTGTGTAAGCTGACAACAGGATATTGTGGTCTGAAAGGTAAAGAAATTGGCTCTGGTGCAGCCACTTTCAAAGGATTGTCAGCTCCTTTGAGTTGAATTGTTTGTATGGGAAATGCTTTGACAGTCTCATCATCCTCAGCGGATATAACTACTACTAATCCCTTCCATTTAGTTGGACATGTATTCCCACTCTCGAGTTACACAATGTCATCGTCTGCCAGCTACAGGACACCGCTATCAATAAGATTCTGAATGAGATGGCAAAGTGCCCAGCATTCTTCTTGAACGGGGATTGATTGGAGGCAGAAGGGAGGTAATTCTTCCTTCATTGATCAGCATTTGAAATATCTCCTCCATAGATTGGCCCAGATAGGTAAATTCCTTCTGATTGGCAAAATCCTGACGGGCTTTAGCATTTTCTCTCTTTGTAACCTTATCCTCCATAGCTTCACTTTCTGAAGGTGATGGTGGAGCATTCATAACAAAATGAAGGAGATAGGCATGCTCATGGCTGATTAATTTGCGTGTGACTTGATGCTAGTGGGTCACCAGTTCTGCCAATTGCTCAATTTTCTTGCAAAGAGCTTTCATATTTCGTTCCATAGTAAACTAGAACTTTGCATAATCACATCTGTCAACACCGTCTTTGATGGTCTGGGATGATTCATCATTAAAACTGGAACTCTGTCCAGCGCTCCAACTAATCATGTTGACCTCTTCTTCTTTGTGTTGAGGAAGAGGGTTTTCTTGCACATGAGGTTGATCTGGTTTGGTGACCACGATCTCACCGTTGTCTATTAAATCTTGGATCTTGTGTTTCAAGGCCCAACAATCTTGAGTATCATGTCCGTGTGCTCTCTGCATGATAAGCACACTCCGAAAGTAGCATTAAAACCCCCGCCATTAAGGTTGGTTTGGTGGAAGAAGACGCGTGTGATTTTCTTCTGAGTAGTCAGAAGAGGAAGAATATTCTCGAGCGAGTCCCCTAAGGGTGTGAATGTTCGAGGGCGCTTTACTTCTCCACTTTTAGGCAATGGAGGGTTTGAAGACTGTGCTTGGAAAGGGGAGTAGTTTCTCCTTTGTATAGGCATGTTCTGATTGCCTTTTTGACCTTGTAGTATCAAGGAAACATCCTCCTCTTTCTTTTTATGGACCATTCGGGGGTTATTTCCATAAGATCCGGACTGGATGTGCTCAGCAACTGCTTTAAGAGCGGCTAGGTCTTGAATTTTTCTTGACTTCAATCCCATCTCAGCCATCTCTCCGTGCTTGATCATTTCAGAGAATGGTTTGCCAATACCAGCTAAAACTCTCTCATAGAAAGGAGCTTCCTGTATATCTATGAAAGTCATGACCATTTCTGATTCTGTCATGGAAGGAATAACTTGAGCAAAGAAGGCACCTCCACCTTTGAGCATACTCTACAAAGACTCATTAATCAGACTTTCTTTCTTGACCTTGGTAATCGATCTGGACCGATCGAGAACATCTTAGATTGAAAACCGATTGAGTGAAGAAGGCGTGAGCTAGCTCTTCCCACTATGGATCTTTGAGTTGTCTAATCTGTATACCATGAATGGGCTTCTCCAGTCAGACTCTTCTGGAACAGCTGCATTCTGAGCTTCTCATTTTCCCTATAAGATCCAAGTTCTCCAATGAACACCTTCAAATGTGTATAAGGATCCCCTAATCTGTCATATTTTTCGAATTCAAGGGTCTTGAATTTCTCTGGATAATGAACACCAGGGAATATGCAAAGGTCAGCATATGAGACACTTCCATGTGTTCCAATCCCTTTAAGAGCACAGATAGTTTCCTCCATTTGGAGGACCTTCTTCCTGATATCACCGGTGTCTGGATCTCCTTTGAGATGGGTGTTTTCAAGGTCTTTGTTGGTCGTATCCAACTGAGGTTCTGGAATTGTTTTTTCCAAACCTTGAGCTCCTCCTTGTGCAGAGGATTCTGTATGTGTAGGTATCTTTGTACCCTGAGTAGATTAATGCAATTCTTTCAGCAGAACAGCCAAATCCGTAATTTGTTTACTCAATCCATTAAATTCTTCTCGAGAAACAGGATTAGATTGGTCAGAAGAAGACATGATTGGTTGTAGGCTCGTGGCCTTTTTAGATTTTGAGCGGGTAACAAACCCAATGATTTCCCTACAAAAGACTTATGTAGTTTAGTCTTAGGGATAATGTAAATGCTATCATAATGTGCCCATTTTAGGAATATTGTCCTGTAAAAACGAGTGTTATTTGATAACATGTATGCACAAATAATCTTCATATTTTCCATTACATAAAGATGAACATGAAATAAAATTACAAGTAAATGCTTTTACAAGTAATTGAAAATGGAAAGCATGAAGAGACTTTCCTCCGCATTTGGTTTATCAGGGGTTGACATATCTTAGGGTAACTCTCGCAGCTTTTTGGCATGAAGGTCCCTAGATCATCGTAATCTACTTGATGGGACGTTAATTCGATCTTTCAACTGGAGCGAATCTGGGTGGTGCCTTTCCTGAGCCTCGTTGGAATTAGTCTCCCTACGAGTTCAGTAATCAAACACCGACAGGATAGCTTCCTGGTAGAGGAACCACACAACATACATTCACGTACAACGTGTCTCACCGTTTATGAAAATGATGACATGTGCGAAGCACTAATATCACACATAGATATTTTGCAGTGAAGTAAGTAAAATGCATTCGTACACATTTATCATAAATGTAAATGCGACATTCACACACAAGCATATAATAGTTTTAAAAAGCTTGTAATAGCGACTTAAGCCCTCTTACTGGAGTCCCCAGCGGAGTCGCCACCTGTCAACGTCGGGATTTTTAGTTGTCCCTTTTCGTTACTTGTTCTTTGGTGTTCTCATTGTTTTGTGAGATTTGTTTGAAAACACAAGTGAAAAAGGTCTGACATGTATAATGTCGACGATGAATTGTTAAGAGTCGCCAGTTGATGTTTTTAATCGGTTGCACTAACAACGAATCAAAAAGGTTTACACATCGACCCAAAGAATGTGACAACTCGCTAAACGATCTCGTGAAACCGAGATTCATTTGGGTTCGGGGCTTGATTATGCGAGAGTAAGGTTTTAGGCACCCCCACATCCGTGTTTGCCACGGTGACCGCCACTTTTCAAGAAACTCATATATGAATGTGTGTGTGTGTGTGATCAATGTGAAATTATTTGAAAGTAGTGCGAGGCCTCGTTCGCACCTATATACAAAAGGTTTGAATTTTATAGAAAAATTCAGTTTTAAGCAAGATATAGCAATGAAGTTTTGTAAAAGAGGTTTTTCAAACCACATGCATGCTCAATAGAAATTGAGACCTTTTCATACTTCCATTTTATTATTAAATGTTAAACTTGTTTGCTTTTATTTTCTAGATCACGAGGCATCTTGAGAAAATAATATCTGACGATCTTAAACTCCTCATGGGCATGACAACCATCCAAGAAAATTCAGACACCGTAAATAATGTACAAGCTGCTTACAGCTGAAAATGTTCATCACGGGAACCGAATCTAGATTTAGTAGACTGAATCTGTGATCACATGATTCCTAGGCTCACATGATACCGCAGTTTATATGAAAAGAAGTAAGTAATTATATATATAAAAGCTGTAAATATATATATATATATAGACATGATCAACCACCACGAAGAACCTCCATGGGGGATTGAAAATATAAATATATAAAAGCGGTAAATATATACATATATATATATATATGGACATGATAAACCACCACGAAGCAACTCCATGGGGGATCAGAAAAGTAAATAAAGCAGTAAATGCGATCAACCGCCACGAAGTAAACTCCAAAGTGGGACTAAATATAAATAAAGCGATAAAAGGCCTCAAGTAAACTCCACGCCTAATGAAATGTAAATGTATATATATATATATATATATATATATATATATATATATATATAAAAGCAAGTAAACGCTCTAGACATAAGTCTAGGCTCAATCGAGGCACAACTCGATAATGTTAGTCCATATATAAATATATACATATATAAGTATATATATACGAACGATAAATAAAACCACTAATCAAAGTCCGAGCATACATACACAACACAACCCTCAATGTGTAGAATAGTGTGTGCAAAGAAGAAGAGAAAGGCTTTATAGAGTGTGAGAAGGATTATAGTGGGTTGCCAATGCAGGCTTCTATTACTCTATATGGATAAACACTTAGCTCCCATGCAAAATATATATAACTATATGTGGGCTAACAGTGTTTAAAATGAGGAAACACTCAAGATGGGGTGTGTCTGAGCAAATTGGGCAGGCTTCCTCGCTTCTCTCTTTTTTCAAATGGCCACCCCAAGCCCTCTATTTATAGAGGGGAGCCAGTGTACTACTGCTGGCCCTTGCAGATGCACCTATGGTCCGGGGTGCCCCGAGCTCTGGGTCCCGTCGTCTCAAAAGCGTGCACTTGTGCAATTGTAATGTCCGCTTCGAACTTGCGAACTTCAATTGAGCATCCGAACGAGGTATATAAGACCTTCTTCTACCGCTTGTGTCGAGAGTTACGCTGTGATGACATGGATTAGAGGTTGTGCGAAGTAAGGAAGAGGGACCATGCCCATGGTCTTCAAGCTTCAAATTCTATCCGGTGTCTTTACACGCGTAATAATAGTCACTCGGGATTGGAACTCCTTGGTTCTTGTAGGACATTGTTGTATGTATGTATGTATGAAATGTTGAGACGACACGCAGGTATTAAGGTGGAAAGATGACGTTTGACTCCTCACTGGGGTTATCTCCGATTTGAGTTGAAAGCGACACGTTGCTTTGGTTACATCCGAGATTGGATCTGCTACGCAGTGTTTGAATGTCGCAAGGTCATCTGTAAGAGTGCCTTTCTGCCCGGTGTTAGCTCCGGGTCTGAGGTATGAGTTCCTCGGTAGGAGGTCTGAGATTGAAGCTGATTGCATGCATTTGAAACAAGCATTTCCGGAGTTATCGCCGGAACTGCAATAACATTCCTTTGGGTTATCTCCAAGGACGAAACTCGAGTTATCTCCAAGGTTGGGGAATGATCCTTCCGGTGTGTGATCCGGGGTTGGAAATGATACTCCCGGTGTGTGTGTTAAGGTTTGAGACCCGAACTTCCTAGGTAGTATCCGAAATGGATGTGAGCCGTCTTCCAGGGTTATCTCCGAAAGATAATTCTGCCCTCCTGCAATGTTAGTAACAGGTATACAGAAAATTTCAAGTGTCTATAAACCCTAATTGTCAAAATAAAAACACTAATTGCTAATTATAAGCCCTAATGCTAATTTGTGAATTATTAAACCTAATTTGTGGGTGTAAGTACTTAGAAAACCTAAACTAATCAAGAAACCATAATTTTCATTTTTAAAAACTAAAATTTTTATTTTTTTAAACCCTAAATAAAAATCCTAGATAACTAAATTTTTTTTAAAACTTATAGTTAAACCCTAAGGGTTAAAGCCTAAGGGTTTGTCAAGATTACATTTTAGCCATTAAAACCAAAAGCTAAGGGACTAAATTGACCCTTTTGCATTATTGAAGCTAACTTGTCAAACTTGCCAAAGCTTTAGTTGGTGGCCAACCCTAATCTAGCTATATGACTAAAACTCCAGCAATCAGCCATCTTATACCACCAAATTCATTGCATACAAGTAGTATATATAGATCAAGAGAGAGAAAGTTCATCATTTAGTTCATTTGATCACCAAACACACCACCAAGACACTCTCTCTCTCTCTCTAAACCTCTGAAATATTTTGCTAGATCAGTCTCTAAACGAGTCCCAAGTTCAACCATAACAAATCAGAAGCCTAGAAATCAAGAACTTATTCATAGTAAGGTATAACCCTACTTTATAATCTGATCTTGGTTGCCATGTTAAATGTTATGATTTTGTGTTAAAACATGTTGTCTATAGTATAAATAGATGATCTAGGTTGCTAGATAGTAGATCCATAACATCTATAGGCACGAATTTGATGTTTTTCAAAATCTAGAAATCTGGAAAAATATTGTCTGACAATGAATGTCAGACTTCATAGATCAGTGATCATTAATGATTTTTGTGTGTTTGAAAGTTTGTAGTTATAGTATGTCATGTGGTCTTTGGTCTGGAACTCGAATCAGGGTCAGATCAGGGTCAAATTTCATGTTATTGTTGGTCAAACTTAGTTGACCGAGTATGACTGGGCAATTCTGGGTAACCCAGAAACTGTCCAGATTGTGTTTGACAAGAAGTTTATGGCCCTTGATTTGTCAGGTTTTTGTTTCTTTGTTCTTGTTTTTGCATCTAAGTTATAGTATGTTGTTTTGACTACAAGTTTAAGCTTTTATATCCCTAAAATATCAAACAGGACAGATTTACTGGATGGTCAAACCAAGCAGAATGATCACGACTTACGTTTTCTAGGTAACCCAGAAAACTCAAGAGCGTGACATCTGACAGGGTTTAACCGAACAAGATCTGCTTATTTAGTTGTTGTTATATGTGTTTTATGTGATAGATCTATACCTTGACATGTGGATTACACACTGAAACTCTTAAATCACAAAATCATTACTTGTATCACAAGTTGTGGAAGCCCAAATATGTTTCCACGAACTGTTCTTCATTTCTGGGTAACCCAGAAAATGAAGAACAACTCTGACAGCTTGTTCAAGGCCTTAGATCTTTCTGATTTATGATGTTTAGACTTGACTAGTGTTCAAAACATGTACCCTGTTAGTTGCTCTACAAGGCCCGACGTCTAGACCACCCATAACATGAATAGATTTCATGTTATAAGGCCATGAATATCGTCGATCGGCCATGACTTCATGTTTCTGGGCAGCCCAGAACATGAAGAACACGTCTGACAGCTAGTTCAAAGCTTTATAACTTTCATTTGTGATGTTGTATAACCTTGTTAGTTGTTGTTTCATGTAGCGTTACATTAATACTACATTTTTAACTAGTGATAGTTAGAATTAGTTTAATTAAATAATCTAATTCATAACCTTAAATTGATTATTTAAATAAAATTAGTTTGGTTAAGAGTTAGTATTTTTATAATTTGTATTAATAATTCCTCGTGGGAACGATACTCTACTTACACTTTATTACTTGTTCACCACGTATACTTGCGTGATATACGCAATTAGATTTTACCCAACAATATATTAAACTTTAATATCTAATTTGACCGGTAGTTAAATAAAACACTTACTCTGTTTCAAATTATAGGATTATTATTGACTTTTAAAAATAAATTTAAAATATTTTTAAACTCAAAACTCAAAAGATTCATTAAAAGTTATGAAACAATAGCTTTTACGGTGAATAGTGCTCCCTCCGTTCATTTTACTTGTCGTTTTAGAGGCTGAAATTTATTCATTTCTACTCGTGGTTTGCGGATTTAAAAAAGCATTAATGACTTTTGGTCAGTTAGACAAAACATTAATTGTATTTCTTAATTTTTTTTTTCTTTTTTAAAAAATAAGTAAAAAAGAAAGGAGGGGGTAATTTTTAATGAAGTAATATTTATTATTGTATTGACTAAAAATAATAAAATTATGTCAATTTTAAATTTAAAAATATCTTACGTTTACTTCAAAAGATCAACAATAATTTTATATTTTAAAACAAAGAAAATATTAATTACATTTATTAATATTTGTATTTTCTTCTAAAAAATCAATTAAAAAATGCCAACACAATAACGATCTGTTTCTAAGTTTTAAAATAGACAGAAAAGAAAAAAAAAGAAATGGACAGAAAAGTTAAGTTTTCTTTCCAATTCTTATGTTTCTGAGTTTTTTAATAAACGAAAAAGAAAAAAAACGGATAGAAAACTTGGCCACTTTTTCTGCCAAAATTTTCCTTCCAGAATTGACCTGATTTGGACGAAAAACAAATTAGAATAAGTAATATTTTTATAATTCTCATATTATCTTCAACTTTTAATATAATAAATTTTAAATTACAACTCATGTCCTCAATTTTAAATTTTCTATTCTTTTTCATTAAAAACTCAGAAACAACACAAAAAAAATTTCAAGTTTTTTTTTTTTTTTCTGTTCTAATTTAAGTTTTCTATTTTTTTTTTCTGTTCCAAACTCAGAAATAGAGTGTAAATGTCTAAGCAACATTATTTGTGATATGTCAAATATCAACCGTATTAAAAGAAGAAATTTAATGTAGTTTGCCATGTAATTGGGTTTTTCCATTCAATTAAAATACACACGCAAGAAAGTTAGGGTAAAAAAGCTAAAAGACTAATATTTATATCAAATTACCTGCATTTTTTTTTAGATTTTTATCAACCACTAGTTACTATGATGCATGGAGATACATGCGGCCTTTTCATTTTTCACATAATGCCACTACTTTTACTGTTTGTTGGGCTCTTCATAATCATACTTTGTGAAGATTTTAACTTCTTCTGAGAATTTGGTCGCTGAATGACAAGAATTTCAGCCTAATCTAAAGTGGGTCTGTTCTCTTTTAAAGTTAGTGGTGGGGTTAGGTTTTGGTATACTTGTCCATAAATGTGAGTCGCGTGAGTGTTGATTTCTCTTTATTCCTGCAAGTTTTGTTAAATTAAGTGGGGTTTTCCATTTGTTGCTGAAATTGAGTGATCACTCACTTTTCAATCTCATTGATACAGAATCTTTGATTCCCTGTTTTTTTTTCCTGTTTTATATGGTGATGTTGATTGATGAAGTAGTTTTGATTTTTGAAGATTCTGGAGATTTTTCTTCGACCATGTAAAATGAATCTTTAATTTGTGGATGCCTTTTTGTTATCTTTTTCTCTTTTTGCGCGTGGGGCAAGTTTTTTTTTCTTCCTGAAATGTTTGGCTGATTTGCTGATTTGCTTTTGCATTTTATGGGGTTTGGGTGCAGAAATTAGGTCACTTTGAATGCACAGATTTTTGTTTCATTTCAGAGTAATTTTTGGTATTTGAAGGATAGTAAGAACAAGCTTGCAGAAGGTATGATGCTGTCTCCTCTGTTCTTCATATTACTTGTTTGTGTTAGAGATGGATAATTTTGTTGATTAAATTATTTATTACAATAATGTTTTGATTTAATGAAAACAACTCTTTCTAGGATTAATCCTATGAAATTTGTATTTTTTTCTTTCTATTTTGGTACTTCAGTTCTTCTTTTGGTTGCATAAGTGGATTTTACATTTCAAAAGTTTTTTTGCTCTCTTTTCTGATGCACACATTTTGAATCTGATTTAATCATTTTGATTAGGTGGATTTTCGCTGAAATGGTTGTTGAAAGACAAAATTGTAAGGCATAATTAATCTTTTTCTTTCTTTTGTGTTCTTATCTTTTGTTTTCTTCTTCAACTTGGAATATTAATTTTAGATTTACATTGAAATTATTCTTGTAGGCTGGTGAAAATATGCATGATTTTGTTGTTTAGATTAATAAATTTATTTATTGGTGTAAACATCAAAATTCTTAAATGCTGATTTTGATTATTCTTTTAAGGTTAGTGATAATGTAACAAGTTAGATCAACACATTTAAATTTAACTGATGGTGTATTTTGTGGTTTATTTTAAAGCTAAAATGGTGATGATAAGTAAATTCTTAGGCTGGTTTTGATTATCCTTTTAGGCTTTTTATAACGTACATAATTGATTTTGTTGTTTGGATCGGTAAATTTGAATATTTGTGTATTTCTTTGGGTTATTTTCAGCAAAAATGGTGATGAGACGGGTGGATCTTCGATCAGACACAGTAACCAAACCAACAGAAGCTATGCGAACTGCAATGGCAAAGGCTGAAGTTGATGATGATGTATTGACTTTTGACCCGACAGCCCTCTGTCTTGAAACCGAGATGTCAAAGATCACAGGGAAGGAGGCGGCACTGTTTGTTCCCTCTGGCACTATGGGTAATCTCATCTGTGTGCTTGTTCATTGTGATGTCAGGGGGAGTGAAGTAATTCTCGGTCATAATTCTCATATCCATGTTTACGAAAATGGTGGCATTTCAACAATTGGAGGTGTTCATCCAAGGATTGTGATGAATAATAAAGATGGAACTATGGATATTAATCTGATTGAAGCTGCCATTAGAGACCCAAAGTTTGAGATTTGTTACCCAACTACTAAGCTTATCTGCTTGGAGAATTCACATGCCAAGTAAGGACTAACTTTCTGTACATTTTATATAAAACTGTGTTGGATTTGAAGATCATATTCAAGCAATAATTACTTAGTACCTTTTCCTTTTCTTTAAGTAGTACATGTCCTTATTATCTTAAGTAAAATTTTAAATTACAACATGTTATCTTCCGTAGTTAAATGTTTATGTTATTTTCTGATACTGTTTCATTATGTGCTTCACAAAGGCTAGTTGTTTCTAATTTTGCTTCTTCTTCTTGCTGTGGACCCTCTTTCTCTCTCATTTTTTTTATTATTTTAATTTTAAGAGTAGGGGATGTTCCTTTGAAATTTTCTTATGATTTTTCTCCATAGTTTATGGGACCAGTTTGTCTTATCTTTCTATTCTGATAGACAACCTTCCATAGGCTGCTCCTAATATTTATATGTTCACATACAGATGATCTAAGTGCCTTTTCCACTGGATTTGACATTCTAGCGGACCTGAAAAAGGTGCTTAGACAGGGCAATCAATTATTTATTTCAAAGGTTGGAAAGTGCCTAAGTTCATTAGTGGAAAAAGCTTCTTGTGTGCTCTTCATTTGCCTCTCTTAATAAGATATAAGATCAAATACATCAAAGTCTTTTCTCTCACGCTCTGATGTGGATCTTAAAATGAATTACTTCTTAAAATTATTTGTTTTTTTGTATTGATTTGATCTTCCGATACTTTCGCAACATGAATTAGAAATGCTTAGTTAATCAGCTAAGACCCCAATTTTTGAAGAATGTCTATGAATACATACATGACTGCATATCATAGTTGTACATAGTTATAAGTTATACCAAGGTGACGATCATTTTGACCAAGTTACCTGGACTGTCCAATGATCTTACAAATCGTATTTGTTAAAGCATGATACACATTGTTGGGTCTAACTCTAACAGGTAATGCTTTTAGAGCTTCTGGTATTTTGACATGGTATCAGAATTCCAAGTTTGCAAGGTCTTGTAGTTCTTCTTGGTTGCAATTCGTTGCCTAATATAGCTAATGTGAAATTTGTATGGTTTGTGCAATTTGATTCACCTTAGCTTGTCGCTCAAAATGCACATTCGTGTTTCTCATTCTCTAACAAAATAAGATTTTAGAGCAGCTGGTAACTGCAATATTTTGGTAATTGACACGAGTTTTTCATGCTCAAAATGCACATTGCCTTATTTTTGTTTTCCAGCCTTTTTCATAATTGATACAATTTCTTACCAGCAATACTTACTTATGCAGCTCTGGTGGTCGATGTATCTCTGTAGAGTATACAGACAAGGTTGGAGAGCTAGCCAAAAAGCATGGTCTAAAGCTTCACATTGATGGGGCCCGTATCTTTAATGCATCTGTTGTGAGTAATAAAAGTTTCAAGGCTTTAGTTCTGTTACTTCTGTGTTGCTCTCTAAAATATATATTCTACCATATTTAAGATGTTCATTATATGTAGCAGTAGAGACAAAAGAGATGTTGCTTGATAAGTTTATGTAAGTGGTGTCCATTGATACAACATATACGAAATATGCAAATTTCTGTGCTAGATATTCGAATTATAGCGCATCAGACAAATTACAAATGAAGTGTATTTTGTGCCTTAAAATTTTGAAAATTTAGATGATGTTTTCTTCTATTACATGCAGATGAATGAAAATGTCTACTGGATGCTCCAGTCTGGGATACTAGGAAATACAATTTAGGATCCGTGTCCACTTATTACGCATTATTTTACTATATTTTGAAAAGTCTGTGTAGCAATATATATAATTTCTTTCTTCTGATAATAACATATAAAGTGTTTATATGAACTATTCAGAAACTTTTGAGTACAGCATGAATATTAGGTTTATAATTTCTTGTATAATAGCATTAACGGATTCTCGTCTTATTTTCTGGAGTATTTAATTTTCCTTTCCTCTATATTGATTGTTGAAGGTGAGTGTGTACTAATAATTTGTAAAAAATTCCATGTCCACATATATTTGTGTGTATGCGTGTATATATATAACACATATATATTTGTATGTATGTATATTATATATTTTTCATTCGGTTATATAGATGATGAAGCATTAGACTTTATCAACTTGAGTTTTAAATACCGAAGAACTTGAAATTGAGTCATTTTGTATCCATATGGATTCAGGCACCTCAGTTTTTGAGATCGTGGCGGAGTTCAGAAGCATAACAACTCAAATTTACTTTAAACTCATAATTTACTGCTTTTAGTATGTTACGAATATTACTTGAGATTAAGAAATGGAGAACTGCCTAAAATTTTAACTTGATAAAATTGTCATCCAGGCACTTGGAGTTCCTGTTCATAGGCTTGTACAGGCTGCTGATTCAGTTTCGGTAGGGTTAAATGTACACTGGAATTCTATCATATCTTTATCTTTTCTAGTTTTGGCTGTTGTGTTTATTCACAAATTTTTATTATCTACTAGATCCTATAATTATAAATTTTATTGTTCTTTTTAATTTTCTAATTACCCATGTGATTCAGGTATGTCTTTCCAAAGGTCTTGGTGCTCCAGTTGGAACAGTGATTGTTGGCTGTAAAAGCTTTATTGCCAAGGTATTACTTATAAGTCTGCAACAACGAGTTTAGCGTCACTTAGGAATTACTGGTTAGTATATAACTCATGTTCCTATGGTTTTATAGGCAAGGATTCTCAGGAAGACCTTAGGTGGTGGAATGAGGCAGGTTGGGGTCCTATGCGCAGCTGCTTTGGTAGCATTGCAAGAGAACGTTGACAAGCTTGAGGGTGATCACAAGAAAGCAAAAACTTTAGCAGGTAGCATCTTGCTTCAAGGGGTCTTAATATATACTCCTTCCCTCCCTCCCAAAGAAGATGACTTTAAGTACATTTTTCACGTAAATTAAGAAACTTAAAGTAGCGAGTATAATTAAGTTCCATTTTTACCCATGGTGGGCCCTATCAATGTTACCTGAAACATGGTTCGTTTCAACAAGTGGTATGTATAACAGTAAGCGTTACACTACATAGTTAAAACGCGATACGCTAGGATATATTTATATAAATTCTTACATTTAGGAATTCTCTTAGCATCTAAATGTAATAAACCTAACTAACTTGGAAGATTTTTAGTTGAAACAATAAGTTGATTGTTTTATAAATAATTTAGTATAGATTTAATATTTGAGCGTCCAAAATTAAGTTAGAATATTGATATTTGTGCAATTATAGATAAAATAACAAAAAAAAAAATCAGTGCACTAAATTTAGAGTATTGGTATATAAGAGTATCATGTTTGGGTGCACAAATACCAATATGCGGTTCACTAGATTAATGAGAGTATCTGGTAACTTTAGATCCTACACAGTACATTAGAGATTCTTTTTCTTTCTTTAAATTAGTGGATCTCACCTTTAAGTAATTTTGAGGACAAAATAATCTTTGTATAATATTATTGTGTACAAGTCATCTTTTATGAGAAATTTTTTCTTGGCAAGTACTTGCGCCATCTTTTATGGGATGGAGGGGAATACCAATTTTTGGTTGAAAGGAGTTATACTGGCCTACTAATCTCATGATTTACATTATTGATTACTCTCGTTGCATACTTTAGGAACTATCAGTTTCTTTTCTCACTGTATTATGTGTTGTATAAATCACTAATCTTAAGATTTCTTTTTCCTAGAGGGACTGAACAAAATCAAAGGACTAAAGGTGGATGTTGCTGCTGTGGAGACCAACATTGTAAGCAGGCTACTCAACTTGTTTGAATTTTGATATGTTGGACAAAATTGTCACTTATTCACTAAATACCATTGCTGGGAAGTTATCATTATAGCTCATTGTTTGATGAATGAAATCATGATTCATGAGGCTGATTAAGTTTGTTTTAAATTGATGTCCAACAAGTCTAACTTGTCTTTAGAACGTTTTAAGGTTTAGGGAGCAACTAAATCAGCTCTCTAGGTACTGGAAATTGAATCATGTTGTAGCTTTAGGGATCATTTCCAGTTAGGACCCTTGTACCTAGCCTTTATTGGAAACCTTGTCGGGAGATGATGTATGTGAATAGTTTTGGATTATTTTCTCTAATTATATAACAAACTTAGTAATTGTTGATGTATCGGTACAAAATGAGCATATAATAACTCCACCACTCCTAAGGGTGTAAACGAGTTGAACCGAAACGATTAGAGAACTGCTCGAATTCGACTCAAAGCGGTAAATTCATACTCGTATTCGAATTGTATTTGAAAAATTCTACTCAGATTCAACTCGACTTGACTCGAATATTTATTATTCGAATTCGATCCGACTCGAATCGAATTATATTCAAACTACTCACGAGCTTTAAATTCAAACTCGAATTCGAGTGTCAACATAATAACTAGTTTTATAATAAATATAATTATAAATTGAATTTGTTATTTTACTTAGAAATGAGAAAATATATTTACTATTATACTTTACAAATATAAAATCACAATTAAAATTAAAAACAAAACAAAACAATAATAATTAATTATCCTAATTTGATTTAATTTTGTATATATTATAAGAGAATGTATCGAGTATCTAATCGAATCTTGATCAATTGAGTATGTATTAAATCACAATCGAGAATTCGAGTAGTTTGAATCTTAAATGTATCGAGAATAACTTTGCTCAGATTTTACTCATATTTTTATTTAAACTATTTTTTATGCTCAGATTTGGATCATATTATTAATAAACTCGAGTTTCGCTCGTATTTTTTTGAGTCGAGCCCGAACTGTTTGGCTCATTTACAGCACTCCAAAAATAAAATAAAAAAATAAACGCATAGAAAAAGATAAAATATAAATTCAACAAAGAATGAAAGAGGAATAAATTACAATATATCTGAAGCTTACTATTTTTTGTGCAAACAATTCCCCACCCCACCCCAAAAAAAAACTTACTAGTCCCTCTTCTCTGTTCCACATTGAATGATATGGTTCAAAACCAAATTGCGTGGATTTTGAGATATTCAAAATATAATTACAAATAAAATTGTGTAATATAATTTTTTTCTTAATTCTTAATTATTTAACATCTAAAGTACAATTCCAAATAACAAACAAATTAATATTATATGTGAGAAATAGTACGTCGGTCTGACTATTTGAATCAAATGTCACGTACTATTGTCTCTCTGTTAGTGCATCATTTTGAGTGCCCTATTAGTGCAAATAGAATTATTTTTGTAATATTCCTCTGTATTAAAATTATCATTCATTATTTTCCTTGGTAAATAAAAAAATATTATCAGTTATAGAGCACAACCATCTTCTATTTTGCCTTTTCTTCTGAACAGGTATATTTTGATATATTAGAGGGCTCAAATATTGCTGCACCAAAACTGTGCAAGATTTTAGAAGAACATGGTATACTTATGATGGAAGATAAACCATACAGGTTTGTGCAGCGTGTTTTTTTTTTACAAATTATTCGAGATTCAGGAGCTGTATTATATAATATAGACCTCGTTGCTGGTTTCACTATTAGGAGCAAATTTATTTGAATACACAAATGCCAATTGAGTTGGTTTAATTAACAGGTTTATTCCATCTTTATAACCTGATCAAGATGCTGGCAATTTGGTACTTAGTTATCACGAGACTGAACTAATTTTATATGGAACTTCTTACTGCCCATTTCTTTTCTTATAAGACTAGAACTGGAGTGGCATATAATACATTTTATATGCAATAAGATTGATGCAGGACGAGCCCAAGAGGTTTGGTTGGAGCAATATAAAAGGCTTCGGATGCCCATTGAAATAAAATAGAATTCTAGAAGTTAAGTTTAATAATTTACTTTATTTATAATTAAAACTTAATCTCCTAATTAAAATTCCTAAGATAAAAAGGAAACAATCTCCTAACTAAAATTAAAACTTCTGGAATATCCTACTTAATATAAGTAATAAATAATTACGTTAGTGACCAAATATTTATCTCTAAATAACAATAAAAAATTAATAATAATTTTTTTTTATTTTCCTCTTCTGTTTAGCATCAAAGATTGCATACAAGAATTGTAAGGATTTAAAGAAAAAAAGTCTAGCTGAATCATCTTCCTGAAATTTGAAAGTGTCCAAAAATCTCAGTTAAACAAATCTTATGGTGAAGATATTTCCTTACCCTCTTCATTTAATGTTTATAAATTTTTGTAAGTTGCTTAACCACACACTTCAATTTTGAGAGTTTGATAAGACTATAATATCCAGTTGCACTTGCATTAGGAGAGATGCAGCATCTAGCTTTCTGATCTCTTTAGAGATTTTCCCCAGTTTTCATCTAAAAGAATAGCCTTTAATTCATGGAAAATTAGCTTATTAAGACCAGGTTTTGATGTGATTTTTTACGACTGCAGGGTTAGGATTGTCCTTCACCACCAAATTTCAGCAAGTGATGTACAATTCACCCTATCATGCATTCAGGTATGTGTTATCACGTTGATATTCATGTTCTATTCCTCCTCCCCCACCCCCCAAAAAAATTTTAAGTTTTAAATAAAAATATAATAATGATAATATAAAAGTGTGAAAGAAAAAAATGGAACTCACAATCATGCTACTACTTTTATATTTTGCAGAAAGCTGTAAATGGAGTTTCAAATGATAATGGTGCCAACTGAATGATATTCTTATATTTTCAAAATGATTCACATTTGTTGTAAAGATGTTCAAACTTCAATCACTTCAAAATGGTTATCATTTGAGAAGTCTTTTAAGTTATAATGGAACTTCTGTAAATTCTTGATATTTCTATTTATTTTCTAGCTTTTACATATGCTTATCATTTTTTGCCGCTTCTTTTCAGATAAGTATCATACATTCTCTTTAATACCAGAAAGGAAACAGCCAACTTAGGTTGTCTATACTTCCCAAATTCTGGCTTGTTACATAATCAATGATGAATAGTTTACTTTACTCAAACTTTGCATGTTGATGGTATACTGTTGATATTGTCGGAGCAAAAATGATGCTGCTTGAGAAAATATATATTTAGCGTTCTAGTGGCACTTAACACATTAAGCGGCATTTATTGCTCTGGTAATGTCATTTTAAAACTTTAAATGACACTTATGCTTTGGCCACAACATTTTTCAACCGTGTTATAGTATGGACACTGAAAAACTAAATTTAGATCAAAGAAACATAATTTATACTCCTTGTTTGGTAATCTGTCGTACTAGTGTGAAATCATTTCCTAAAACTTAATTGATATTTCTAGAGCAGTTGATGACCTCTAAAATGAGACATAATACATAATAGTGCCGAATAAAATTTCTTTGGAAAGAAGTTGTGTTTGGTGTTTAGTAAGTTTAGGTTGGAAGGTTCAGTTGATTTATTCTTAGGTGTGTTTAGTATAGGCGAGTCTTTAGTAGGCCAAGATGATCAAAGTTGACGTTCTTGGAAGTGAATTGAACTTTATTTTGCACTCAATCCCATGCAATGATGAACGATTTTTGATGGAAGGCAACTGTGACTGGATAAAATTCGAGGGTCTTTATTCGAGAATTTGTTTGTTGTGGTGATCGGAGAGGAGTGTTCAAGTGACAATAATCTATTGACGGTGATGAATTCACTTTTTATGGGGAGATTGTTGATTTCACACTGGAGAAATAAAAAAATAATTGAAAGAATAGTATACATACATGGACCCAAGATCTAAGGGCTTAAGTTTTTGGGTTAAAGTTCAGGGCTTCGTGCGAACTTGCTTATTTTTGCCCAACAATCCGGACATAATGTGACATGCTCAAATTAAAAAAATTAGCACAAAATTTTGTACAAATAGAAACAAGTAAAGAGTTCATTGGTTTTCCCCAACGTCAACCCATAACCAATTACTCCATCAGTCGTAGGATAAATATCCTGGTGAATTTTTCACGCATATTAAGAAGAAGAATAAAATGACAAAATTGCTCATAATAATGTTATTAATTATTTTCAATGTAAGTGAGAGAGTGACTTTCTAGTTTTTGAATTCAAAATATTTTTAGCACATAACTAATTATACTTATTAAATATGGAGAGAAAATTAGAATAAGAAAAGATTGAGATATTTAATGCTACGGGTATAATAGAAAAAAATATGTAAAAGTTTGGTTATTAAAGAAAAATGGACATTCAATATAGGACTACCCAAAATAATAATAAAAACTTTTATCACGAGATACAGAAGGAGTATTAAAAATCTCTTGATAGCTAACTCAGGCTTCCTCGAACAAAACACTCTTAATCTTGAGAACATAATGCTCTTATTGAAACTCACACACATCATCTTCATCTAGGGTTACCCATGCCTCAATCCCATCACTATCTCTAGTGTCGATTAGGATGATTACCTCAGAAATCCGCCGAAGGGATTATCTCTTTAAAAGTGTGTCATCATTTCGAAAAGTTCACGACTGTGCAAATGCTTATCGCGAGTGCTCCTTATTGCATTTTTCACCAAGTCGTTCAACTCCAGCTTGTTAGTGTCATCCTTTGCTATCATTCGTGGCAGGGCTAGCGTAATGAAGTTTCCAAAAGTGCTTCTTGGCATGGGAGGAATTGTTCTTCTCTCAAGTTTACATGATGCTCAATTTGGGAAGTTTTTGACTTTCCTTGGTATGATGCTTATGCCATAGATATGAGAAAGCTCCACATCAATGCTGTCACTGCCTCTACTCACGATGATTGGCATCCGATTTTGGCTTTTAACCTCAGTATTGCCTCGTTATCAAACACAGCCTTCGTGTGACTCCTACATTTTGAGATTCATCATAAACATTATACTTTTTAGCTTCAATTTTAGAGTAGAAAACTAAAGAATAGGATATAAATTAACCTAAAAATGCAAATGAAGTCTTAGTTTAATGGTTAAGATGGAGATTATGAGACTATTAGGTTTTAAGTTCGATTATCACCAATTGAATGATGGAGATTATGAGACTATTAAGTTTTAAGTTCGATTATCACCAATTGAATGAGTTTGTACTTTGTAATAAATCCCCATACTTTTTTTTTGTTTTCCTTAGTGTGCAAGGTTTAATGATATATATTGTACTCAACAGATTCTTCATGTTGATTATGAAATTCATTCATTCTTCTAGTTTAAATTTGGTGCAACTAATATAGTTGAACCAAGTCCTTAAACGTAGAAAAATGGACGAGTGAATAATATAATTATTGTCGTCGACCTGCGGGGACGTGATCTGTAGTTGGAATTTGTAACCCTAACTCAAAATTGTAACACTATCTGCTCTTGCTAGGGTTGTCATTGTCCACAGATTCACAAAAGCAGTCATCTTGATCTATCAGCGATCCTATGGGAGATTTGGACGCAAAAAACCGGTAGTACCTGAACAATAGTGATTTAATAGCTAAAGAATTGTTACTAAATGTATATACAAAATAATGTTTATGCTTGTAAGTGATTATAGTCCTATATATGTGTGAATTATCAACTAATTATATTTTAACACTGGCTAAATTACATAGTGACGGGGGAGGGCCATGACCCTGTTGAAACTTTTGCTGTAGGATATTGTCGAAATTTTAAAAAATAATAATGGTACAGCTTGAATCGAATGAAAGTTCACTCTCTCCTTAAGACAATATTTATATAAATTGCACAAAGTTATAGCGAATCCGGCTTCTAAGATAAGACACACTTAAAAATTAATTTGTATTAAATACTACGTGCAGAATATTATTTATTCAAAACTATAATTTGAGAGAGAAGAAAATAATGGTAAATTGATGTATAACAACAATATTACCGTCTCAATCAAATGGCTGACTACTCTTTACTTAATACTATATTCGCCCTACTTTTGCTACACATAGTTATCAATTTAGTCTCCTAAGATAAGATGTGATGCCCCAAAATTCTTAGGTCAATACATTCATTCTTAAATACAAAATACATGATACATAATTCAAATACAAAACATAAAACATGTGAGAGTTTCAATACAAATACAAATATTATCTCGTAGACAATATCCAAACTCAAATAAAGTCCTCATTACAATTATTATCACACTATTGTATAGAATAGTGAGGACTAACAATGAAAGAAAATGGTGAGTTCAATTAGCCCAATAAAGAATATTATGACTAAGATAATGCAGAATAAATTATCCTTAGTCCTCAACAAAGAAAAATCTGATAGAATACAATAGACAACAAGTTTTAGATCAACAACTGCAGCGAAAATAACAATCCATTAGAAGAGTCAAGTAGATCATGATGTCTACTATCTTCTATGATTTAAAAGTCCATCATCAATGTTTTATCTTTGTAACACCAATCAATAAAATCAACGAATTATCCATGATTTACGGGCCAATGATATTCGTTAGTATCACCAATGGTCATGATCATACCAAACAACTGTCCATCAATGCACTACGGGCCAAAGATGACTTTCACCACAATATTTGTCTGTAACATTACAGGTCATTATTATACCAATATACAATTCCTAGTCATAATCATACCAATCAACAGTCCATCTATGCACTACAGGCCAAAGATGATTTTCAGCACAATATAAGCATGAGAATGATGACAATAATATAAAGAATGAATCAAGTGAGATCAAAGATAAATATTAAAGATTTATAATTCAATTTTGTTGGGAGATTGCATATTTATAATTTGAAGTTGAAATTTAATTGTCATGATTATATGTAAAATTTGTTGGGAGAATCGTAGAGTATCGAGGATCGTAGTCTGTCTGCCTTGAAGGGCCTCTCCGAAAATCGTAGAGTGGTCCAAACGTTTGTCGAGCCAACTCAGAGATCGTAGTGTGCGCTCAAAAACGTAGAGTCTGCAAGACAAGCAAGTGAAGATCGTAGTGTGCCAAGCCCTTAAGAGAAATCGTAGTTCTTTTGTTTGCTAAGTAACGGATCAAGCATCAAGGTGGCAAGACACCGCAATCATAATCGTAGAGCATCATATGTCTATGTCAGAAGCATCGAACCTTGCACATTTTTTTAAAGATAAATCCCAACAAATGTGGAAAAGGTTATAAACGTTGAATTCTTCGTCAGTCCCAATGACACATAAGATATCCTTAGTATACAACAAAGAAAATGTATTGAAGAAGCTAAGGAAAGTACCATGGGATAGATTAAAACATCTTTTCAGATGTTAGGTGAGATGACAGTCTACTGTGTCAGTGGGCCAGAATACTAATCAGAAGATGTGCAAAAAAGTCTCTATCAAAGTTCAGAAATGTCAAACGCATTAAATGCTTCAACGGATACATTTCAAGGATCATATATATGCAAAACATCTGCAGATGAAAAAGTAAGCAATCGAACAAAACGCTGAAGAACTCTAAACTCTCAACTCTGCGATCTAAAAAGAGAAAGCTTGCTTAGCCACTCAGTTCTTTTCAACAAGAGTTTAACGACAACCGTAAAGCACCAATCAAGAACTTATCAACTACCAACCAAGTGAAGTAAGAAGTTCCAAGTCAGAAGGACTTGAAGAGTTTTAAGTGAACAGTGAAGAACCAAGTCTGCTGGACTTGAAGAGTTCAAGAGTGAACTAAGAAGTGCCTAGACTGCTGGTCTAGAAGGAATCTTTGAGATTCAGAAAGTGTAAAAGATATCCTTATGGATTTCCTACTCAAGGAGTAGAAGAGTGGACTAGGAGCTTTAAGTGTTCTGAACCACTTAAAACTACCGTGTCTATTACATTCTTGCTATAACTGCCATAACTCCTATAACTGTCATAACTATCTCACTCTCATTAATTCACCACATCTAAGAGGGAGTTCAAACAAATATTAATTCCGCTGTGTTCAAATCATTAACAAAACTAACAATAAAGTATTTCGAAAAGAATTTTAAAATATCTATTCAACCCCCCCTTCTAGATAACTATTGTGCTTCCGGAAACTAACAATTGGTATCAAAGCAGGTTCTATCAAATAGCCTACAAAGCTTAAGTAGATCCAATGGCACATCTGATAAGCGAATCAAAGACTAGAGGAGGCAACAAGCCACCTATGTGCAACAAAGACAAATTCGCTAACTGGAAAGTTCGGATGCAAGCATACATGGATTCAATAGATGAAGATCTATTTGAAACTGTTCAGAATGGGCCCTACGTTCCTACAAAGCTTGCACCAACTCCATTTACCCAAAATGTAATATAGATCAAGGTCAAAGAAGAATGGACAGACAACGAAAAGAGAGCTGTTTAACTCGACAAAAAGGCCAAAAACATTTTGTTCCAATCCTTAGAGGATGATTTGTTCGAAAATGTGGCCAACAACAGAACAACAAAGGAGGTTTGGGAAGCATTACTCATCATGCATGAAGGAACAGAAGAAGTCAGAGAAAATAAACAATCTCTCCTGACTCAGCAATATGAGATGTTTGCACATGTTCAAGGAGAAAACGTCACTTCCACCTATGAAAGATTCAACGTATTGCTCAACTCTCTACGAGTCTATGGAAAGATCTATCCAAATAAAGATCTGATCATAAAGTTCATGAGAGCCTTACCTAGCAAGTGGGATGCCAAAACCACTGCTATCAGAGAGTCAAAAAATCTCCATGAAATGACAGTTCAACAACTATATGGGAATCTTCTTACATATGAACTAGAGCTGACTCAACAAGCGGAAACTCTATCTGAAGAAAGGAAAAAGGATAAAGGAGTTGCTCTCAAAGAAACTGACAACATCTCCAAAATCAACACTAAAAATGACTCTGACTATGATGAAGATAATGATGAAGACTTTGCAATGCTGGTAAAAAGACTCAGAAGGTTCATGCGTCAAGGCAGAATCAACAAACCAAAGAAAGTTAACAACTACAGCAGCCAGTAGCAGATAAATGATCAATGCTACAATTGCAAGAAGCCTGGACATTTCATTGCAAATTGCAACAAACCTCTTAGAGAAGAACTAAAGAAGAAATCACATCCAAAGAAGGAGTTCAAAGGCAACAAAAGGCCTCAGAAGAAAGACAAAGGTCTTGTAGCTGGAGGATCATGGAGTGACTCAGACAATGACATAACTCCCAAATCTGGAGATGATGAAGATACTCAAATGGCAAATCTTTGCCGGATGGCCAAGCATGCAAAGGACAAAAAGACCTCCAACATTCATGAAGTGAGTATAGAAGATGTATTTGACTTTAACTCTCCTGATGTAGACATTGATGACTTACGAACTGCACTGCATGACATAACATCTGATCTGCATCAATACATGAAATGGTTCAAAGTTCTGTCCAAAGATTACTCACTTCTTCAAAAGGAGAAAGAGAAAGTTCAGGAAAAACTGGAAACAATCCTTCTTAGTACTGACTCTCTCTCCAAGTTTGAAGTAGAGAATAAGCTTCTAAAACAGACAAATGAGCTTAATGCACTAAGAGAGTAAAGTCTAACCTCTAAGATTGAGGAACTAGAAAGGACAGTCTCTACATGGAATAAATCCTCTTCATCCATGGACTCCTTGATCTCTAGCCAGAGAAGTGTCTCTGACAGAACATGATTAGGCTTTGGGGAATCCATCTCAGAGCCATGTGTGGAAAAGGTAAAGGAAACTAGCACTAATAATGCTTCAAGTTTTAGTAAAGGCATTATATTTGTGAAATCCTCACAGAAAGAAGAACCAGTCCAACCCCGCTCTTCTGATTCAATCCATATTCCAAGGAATAAAGGATCTCATGCTGGCCTGGGTTTCAGAAAAGTGAAGGGTAACCCAACCACTATTATCCAACCTCGAAGGATCGTAGAGTTAGTAAAATCAACTCCACGAACCAACTGGGAAGGAACAATAGAGGAAAGGCACACTCATCTTAAATCATGAAACACAAGGATGTATGGAAGAAGGAGAGTTGGTTTGACATAAAGATGACTAATAACATACAAAAGTCCATATGGAGGAAGAATCCTCATACACACACAAGCATGCATCATATTAGATGCTTTGTGTGCGATAAGGTTGGTCACAAGGCTGCAATATGCTATTATAATCCTACGCATGTGAAACCCAAAATCAAGAAGATTTGGGTCCCAAGGGTACTAACAAAGTAGGACCCATGCAAGTATGGGTACCAAAATGAAAGTTTAATGTTACCATAGGAACAAAGCTCCACGATCACAACCTGGTATTTGGACAGTGGATGCTCAAGGCACATGACTAGAAACAAAGCCCTTCTGTCTAACTACATAGAAAAGGAGGGTCCTTCAGTCATATTTGGAGATAATGGCTCTGGCAAGACAAGAGGATATGGCTCAATAGGAAATGGTGCAGTGTCCTTCAACAAAGTGGCCTATGCGGAAGGACTCCAACATAATCTTCTGAGCATAAGGCAACTCTACGACAAGGGTCATCAAGTAACATTCCTCAACAATCAATGTCAAGTCAGAGATCTGAACACATCCGCCATAAAGCTGACAGGAACAAGAGAAGGAAATGTCTACACAGTAAATCTTGGTAAATTAAGCTCAGACGAGACAATATACTTTCTGGCGAAAGCATCTGAAGAAATGAGCCGGCTATGGCATAAAAGACTGTCTCATCTCAACTTCAAGAGCATGTCTAAACTGGCCTCAAAGGATTTAGTTTCAGGCTTGCCCAAGTTCAACTTCGTCAAAGAAAGGCCTTGTAATGCCTATCAGCTTGGAAAACAGACTAGAAGCTCATTTAAAAGTAAAACTGCAAACTCAATTGACAAACCCCTGCAGTTGCTTCACATGGATTTATTTGGGCACATTCCAACAACGAGCCTTGGAGGGAAGAGATACTCACTAGTCGTAGTGGACGACTATACCAGATTCACATGGGTGTTCTTTCTAACCTCGAAAGATGAAACAAGCTCACAACTGATCAAGATGTTCAGACTAGTAATGAACGAAAAAGGGGAGAAAATTAAGGCTATAAGGAGTGATCATGGCAGAGAATTCGACTTCTTTAAAATGGACCAGTTCTGGACAGACAATGGCATCAGTCACAACTTCTCAGCTCCACGAACTCCTCAATAAAATAGAGTAGCTGAAAGAAAGAACATAACGTTAATAGAGGCTGGAAGAACTTTACTAGCAGCAGCCCATCTGCCTGAGTACTTCTAGGAAGAAGCTATCAACACTGCATGCTACACTCAGAACATATCACTGATACACTCTACGATTAAGAAGACTCCCTACGAACTGTGGAAAGGAAGAAGGCCAAATGTCAGCTACTTCCATGCATTCGACTGTGCATGCTATATTCTCAACAATGGAAAGCAATATTTGACAAAGTTCCAACCCATGTCAGACAAAGGAATCTTTCTTGGATATGCCACAGACAGTAAGGCCTACAGAGTGTTCAACAAAAAGACACTGAGCGTTGAAATCTCAATCCACATCATCTTTGATGAAACAGACTTGGACAAAATAGTGCCTCAAGACTCTACGAACGACAGTTTAGATACTACGAACGAGGACGTCGAGCTCAACACTACGATCGTAGTTCCAGACAGTGGAATCATTGAGCAAGGAAATGAGATCGTAGAGAGGCCTACGCAAGACAACGAACCTCCACATCTAGAAGCAGAAATTAATCTTGAAAATCTCATATAAGAAGGCATCAGGACAGATGTCCCAACAGGAAATAGATGGGCAAGAGATCATACTCAAGACTTAATAATTGGAGATCCTAGTGCAAGAGTCAAAACAAGAGCTGCCACCCAAAATGAATCTTTCTATCTAAGCTTCCTATCACAAATGGAACCTAAGAAGATTGAGGATGCTATGGAAGACTCCAGCTGGATAGAAGCCATGCAGGAAGAACTTAATCAGTTTGAAAGAAGCAAAGTATGGAGATTGGTTCCAAGACCAAAAAGTCATCCTGTCATTGGAACTAAGTGGGTCTTCAGAAACAAGATGGATTAAGATGGAGTAATAACCAGGAATAAAGCAAGACTAGTAGCCGAGGGTTACTCTCAGGAAGAAGGCATTGATTACGATGAGACTTTTGCACCTGTTGCCAGACTAGAAGGCATCAGAATATTCCTGGCCTTTGTTGCTCATATGAAGTTCAAAGTCTTTCAGATGGATGTCAAGAGTGCATTCCTAAATGGTGAACTTCAAGAAGAAGTATATGTAGAGCAACCTCTAGGTTTTATCAATCCACCTCTTTCAAATTACGTCTATAGATTAGACAAAGCCTTATATGGTCTTAACAAGCACCTAGAGCATGGTATGAAACATTAACTAACTTTCTTATTTAAAATGGGTTCACTAGAGGTAGAGTAGATACCACATTATCTCTTAGAAAGCATAAAGACAAAGTCTTATTAGTTCAAATATATGTTGATGACATTATTTTTGGATCTACTGATGAAAAGTTATGCAAGAGATTTTCCAAGCTTATGCAGAGCAAGTTTGAAATGAGCATGATGGGTGAGCTGAACTTCTTCGTTGGACTGCTAGTAAAGTAGACTGATGAAGGAATCTTCATAAACCAAGCCAAATACATCAAAAACCTACTTAAAAAATATGGCATGGAATCAGCATCTCCCATGAAAACTCTAATTGCTCCTGCAACCAAGCTTGACAAAGATGAAAAAGATAAAAGTATTGACATAACTCAATACAGAGGTATGATAGGTTGTCTTCTATATCTGATTTCCAGTAGACCAGACATAATGTTTGCAACATGCATATGTGCTAGATTTCAATCTAATCCTATGGAATCACACTTAACTGCTGTAAAAAGGATTTTCAGGTACCTGAAGGGCACACCTCACTTGAGGCTTTGGTATCCCAAGGAGCCCTCATTTGAACTAACATGATATACAGATGCTGACTTTGCAGGTTGCAAAATATACAGAAAAAGTACCAGCCGACACTCGTCACCGCTAGAAATGCAGACTTGTGTCCGGTTCAAAGAAGAAGCAAAACTCAAGATTCTACTTCAACCGCAGGTTAAATACATTCATCATTGGCAAATGTGTTGTGCTCAAATCCTCTGGATGAAAAATCAGCTAGCAGACTATGGGTTTGAATTCAAATCTATACCTGTTCACTTTGATAACACAAGTGTTATAGCAATAACACATAATCCTGTCATGCATTCTAGGACTAAACATATAGAAATAAAGTATCATTTCATTAGGGATCATGTGCAAAATGGAACTATATCTTTACAATATATCCCTACTGAAAATCAACTTGTTGATGTCTTTACTAAGCCTCTAGATGAATCCAGGTTTAACAAATTAATAAGTGAGCTAGGCATGCTTAAGTTACAACCATGAAATCTATGCTCTAGTGTGTACTAATCATGCAGATACAAAGGCTATGCTCAAAATCGTAAACATGACCAAAGGAAGTTCACAATCGTAGAAGCTGCAGTGAAATGAAACTCAACGATCGCAGTGCCGACTCAACGATGGCAGAACTCCATCAACAAAACAAAGGAGCATCCAGTGATGATAAAGTTCAACAAAACAAAGCAATCTCTCTGATAAGTGTTTCAGGAACAAACCTAACCCTTGATTCAATCCATGAGGTTGGCCCTTCCTGAGCTACTTTAAACCAAGAAGAATGCTAAGTCAAAAGTTCATCACAAGGACACGGGAAAATTCAACGATCGTAGTATAGACTCGACGAATACAGAGCAGACTCGACGAATGCAGAGCAGACTCAACGAATGCAAAGCAGACTCGACAATCGCAGTGCATACTTGACGATCATAAGAACTACCTCAACGGTCGTAGTCCTCCCGAAGGACACATTAGCTCAGAAGGAGCTAAGGGCAAATTTGTACATTCCTCATCAGTCAAATTCATAGGGCCAAGCAAAATTTGACACATGCCCCACTAAGCAAATAGAGAGAGGGAAGTTACAAGTATAGTTTGAAAACACCTTTTTGAAATCAGAAGTTCAAAAACCTCATCTCTCTCTCTCTCTCTCTCTAAGCAGAAACCCTAACTTTCTGAAAAACTCAAACAACCATATTATGTACAAAGAAGACAATGGCAGCCTCAAATGTCATCTCCGATTACAGACTCTTCTTTGATGAGTTCAAGACAGCCGATCCTAAATTTCTCAAAACTATGTCTCTGATAAAGAAAGCTGGTCTTGAAGAGGCTCTGGGTACGACCACATGGATCTACCCTAAGCTGATAAAGGAATTCTACAGAAATGGTGCGTTCAAAAATGACATCATCACTACGAGGGTCAGGGACGTGGAAATCAAGCTCAAGGCTGAGGACATAAATTTAGCCCTAGGTTTCAAATCGAAAGGGTTTTCGTTCATAGATGGCATCGATTTCCATGAAGGACTTAAGAGAATGCACCATAAGAAGTTCCCCACTGTCAAAGGATACAAGAAGAAAGAGTTCCCTCAGAGGTATGAATTTTTGGCAGACAATGTTGGGAAATGCATATGCTATAAGTGCTCCGGCCATGATTCTATAAACGAAGTACAGATCAAGCTCATGACACCATAAGCTGTGGCATTCAACTCAACTATGGAGCTCTACTGCTTGACTAGATTGGGAAATGGATCTAAAGCTCGAAAAAATCAAAGAGCTCTGGAAAAATGCTCTACGAGCGATTCATTAGCATCATCATACAGTCTTCTTTGGGAGATAAAATTAGTGATGATGAAGGCAAATCCATAAATCCAAACAGAAGAGTGACTCAGTAGCTGTTTGAGAACTGGAAAAGGAATCCAGCGCAGAATGTGAGAATGATGTCTGAGTCTAGTGGAAGGACCAGTGATGCAAGGGAATCAGGGATTCCAGGAAATATTTCTGTCGTCAAAGAGACTAAAGAAGAAGAGGAAGAGATCAACAAAGAATAACCCACTACTTTAGTCAGAAAAAGCAAGGGCAAAAGAAAGCTGAAGGCTCAAATGAAAGAGGAACCCCAGGGGTCAACCACAGATGTACCTCAAGAATATTCTGATATTGAAACTATGAGGATTTTGAGAAGGAAAAAACAGCAGGCTGAGGCCGATGAAGACAGAGCTACCATCTCTCAGTTGCTGAAGAAAAGTAAACACAGTCACAAATCCAAGAGGCCCTCTGTCTCTTCGATCGTAGAGTCCTTACCGATTGAAGAGACAAGACTGGACACCACTTCTGAAGGAAATGCTGCAACAGCTTCTAAGACTGATCAACCATTCAGAGCTGAAGCTGAAGGAAGTGTTGAGGCTATGTACCTCAAGAATATTCTGATATTGAAACTCTGAGGATTTTGAGAAGGAAAGAACAGCAGGCTGAGGCAGATGAAGACAGAGCTACCATCTCTCAGCTGCTGAAGAAAAGTAAACACAGTCACAAATCCAAGAGGCCCTCTGTCTCTTCGATCGTAGAGTCCTTACCGATCGAAGAGACTAGACTGGACACCACTTCTGAAGGAAATACTGCAACAGCTTCTAAGACTGATCAACCATTCAGAGCTGAAGTTGAAGGAAGTGTTGAGGCTATGGCTCAGCCTAAAAAGTCAAGAAGAAAACTTGTCAAGAAATACATTCTTGTCAATGAAAAGGCCTTAAAGGAGGAAGATAAAAGGATAGCTGCAGAAAAGAGGCTATCCGAAGCAAATCAAAAGAACATAGCTCATATTAAGGGGGAGCTTTATAAAATTCCTACTCTAGAGAATGCTCCAGCTGAGGGGGAGCTTTTTGAAATGCAAATGGATGATATAGCTGAGGGGGAGCATCATGAAGTCCTCATGACAGAAGAAGCTGCTTCTGAGGAGGAACTGCCAAGAGATCATCAGGAATCTCCCTATGTTCCTCACGAAATTTTGGCTTCAGAAACTGCAGGATTGGAAAGAAGTGATACTATGGAGGGTGAGAAAGGAAGTGCAGTGGAGGTAACTGTTAAAGTGGAATCTTCACAAGAAGACAAAGAAGAAGAAGAGGATGATGAGGTTGAGATTATAGTTGTGGGTTGTGATGGTTATAGGAAAGCTAACTACAATCAATTGTTCTCCTACCTTCCGATGATGCCTTTCCATAGAGCCCAAATTCTCAACTCCTAGGATCACATGTTCTAGACCTTCAAAGCCTATCTAGCAATCTCGGTGCTAGCTCATGGATTCCCAGGCAACCTCAACTTTTCCCGAAAGCTTATCACAAATGGCTCTTCTTCAGTAAACAAGCATGAGGTACAAACTATCCCCATCTCTTTCAGAATTAATCACTGTCCATCATCATGTTTTAACCAATTCTATGAATTACCAAGATAGTTGGAAGTGATTCTTCATCCACTCAATCAATTCCCAGTTACAAAATCTCAACATTTTGTAATTGATAAACCAAATGTGCCCAATTTTCTTCTGATACAATCTCCTATCATCTCTCACTCTACGATTACTGATCCAAGTCCAAGTGTAGTCTAATTACCAGGATTACTTTGCTTTTCTACCTTTACTCATTTGTCCTTAGATAGGATAAGAAATGACAGTAAAAGGTGCCAATTTGATCGCTTTTCAAAAGTCAAATTTTTTCACATCATTATGTTCAAGATGGTTTAATACTAACATTTGCTATGTTAAATATTTTTATCAAGTCATATCAAGATGCATATTCACTACTATGTGTCTAAATGCGACAACCCGAAAATCCGATTGTCCAAAAATTAAGATTTAAAGAATTAGTTATTAATAAAATGAATTTTTATTAATACTATTCTCGTTTCCTCTTCTATATGTTTATTAATCGCTGCTCTATAACCTAGAATGATTATTAATCGGGAGGATTCTCGCTACGAAATTTCGAGCTAGACCGAACGAGTAGGAATTTTCAAGACAAAAATAAAATTTTTCCTGAGACAAAATATTTTCTTAGGAAAAAAGACGGGAAATAGGCACTATTCACCCGACGAAACCTAAGGGTTAGGGTTTTTGAATAACCTAAGCCTTTCCGAGAGTTCTAGTATGTCAAAATGACATTCCGTCGAAAGATTTGACGATAATATATCGTGAAAAGTTAAGTAGTCGATAAAAAAGTTTTTCTCGAAAAACGTAAAAAATCGGATAAAATAAAAATGACAAAAAGTATCATTATGTACTTTTCACTCATTTAGCTACGTTAGGGAAAACGTGAAGGAAAACGCTTAACGCCAAAAAAAAGTGTTTTTCAGTTTTTTTCAAAATCCAAGAATACGTAAAAGTTAATCGGTAAAGGAAAGACGAAAATATCCAAAAATATTTGATTCCGAGAATTGCAGTTTTTAAAACTGTCGAATGAAACCCGAAAGACTGAACTACAAAACTTAAGGGCTAAGCAAACTTGAGGGCTAAGTTAACTTAGTCCTTAAGTAATGAATAAGGAAGTAAGGAGGTTAGGGTGTGAAAAGACCAAAATGCCCCTAGCCTTGAAAAATCTATAAATAGAAGCTTAAGCTCATTTGAATGGGATTTTGAAAATCCTATCATTTGAGAGAGAAAGAGAGAGAGTTCTGATGGAAGATGAAAGAGAAGAGAAGAAAGAGGAAAAGTTAGCTCTCGTGAGCAAACTTTGTCCGACTAAGGAATTTAAGGATGAACTAGTATCCCAATCCTAGTTTCTTCTAATTTTCTTTAAGTTTAATATGTTCAATACATAACTTAATGAAGATAAGAAGTAGATAATGTTAATAATGAATTCATATAGTTGAATTCATGAGAAAATGAAGAAATAAGAATTAGAAATTTAGTTTATAAATTTCTTAAGGAAGTATAAGATTCGTAAGGATTTTGAGCGATCCGAATGAATCTTATGAATGAGTAGGTCAAATAAGTAAGGAATGATGTTCTATAACATCAAATTCCAAGAAAAAGTGAAATCATAATCCAAAATATCGATTAAAAATGAAGAACGAACGAAGAACACGAAGAACGCGAAGAACACGCGAGAACGCGAAGAACGTTGTTGATGGACAAATTTAAAACCATCGTAGTGTAATTGTTGTTGATGGACAAGTTTAAAACCATCGGTGTATAAGTTAGATGCTTATTGCTTGGTTAGAACGCTTAGAAACGCTCATGAAGAATCTGATTAAAATTGAGCTATAACGGGTTATGGCAAAAATTTTGTAAAAGAAGATCGAGAATTTGAAAGTTAGTAAATGAACCCGAACGTGTAGGTTTCATAAGAATGTAAGAGAACGATAAAACGTGAGTCGTGGACTCAAGAACGAACGAATTCCGAGTTCGGATGACCGAATTACGGACGAACGAACGAAGAACGTTAAAAACGTTAAAATGAACGAAGGGTGAAGATTAAGCCAATTGAATGGCATGTTAATGGATTCAGAACAAAGTTCTATCTCTGGGGTAATCAAAGTACGTTAGATAACGAAAGAAAATGGCTTTGGAACGATCTCGCTTTTGAAAGTTATAACGAAGAAGTTATGAGATTTCAAGTACGCTGCCTCTCAAAACTTGTAAAAGACTTAGAAAAAATTTCTAGAAGAAGGTCTTGGCATGCCACTACATACCATGCCTAGAATGGTGGCAGCTGCAGCAAAGAATTTCGTCAAGTAGGGTCACGATCGCTAACTCGCTCGTACCACAAGCGAGTCTTAGTCTTAGAGAGGTGGAATGCCGCAGCGCAAGCAAGTAGTAGAGCAATGCCGTAAATGAGATTTTTAACCGCTCAATTTCTGGGATGTGCAAGAAAGAGATACGAACATATGTAGTTCAACTAATGTAACACTTAATCAAGTGTTTTAAACCTTTAATGAAGGTTGAATGAAAGATTAAACGAGATTAAAAGAATGTAATTACGGGTTACGGACCGATAGTCGGGGACCGTAGTCGTAATGAATCGAACGCGAGGGATTGCTATGATGGTAATTCCTTAGACGCTGATGGATTTATAGTAATGTATAACATTTCGATGTTATGTCATGGTAATGCGAGATGAATGTAAAGCGATAGACGCTGTGAACGCAACGTTGTTTGCGATGAATGATCTGGCCTTAGCATACAACGAACGGTGTATGGCTTCGACATTAAGAAAGAATAATGAACATGGGGTTCATGGGATGGATAACGATCGAAAGTTATTAAAACCTTGAGTAAAGGTTGAATGAAAGAGATTAAGAGACGAGCAACGTGAACGTTGAATACGTAAACGATTCTCGTAAATCGTATCACTACGCGGACGAACGCTCTAAGTATACCCCGTCAGATGACTAACGTATACCCGTAGTAAGTAAGACTTAATGGTATCAAGAAAGCCGAAGTAAAGTAATAAGATTAATGAAAGTAAGTCTGATGAATGTTAGAATGAAATGTAAAGTCGAACCGAATGTGAAGGTCGAGGTAATAAGATTAAATGAAAAAACCGAAGTATGGTAATGTTTATAACTTGGAAGAATGATTAAACCCGTGATCGAATGAAGAAGTCAACGTTGTAAGATAAGAAAAAGGTAATGTAAAATGTTTAAATTTGCTATAATGCGAACCTGGACGTGAAGATATTGAATAAAAATGATGCGTAGAATGAATATCAATGATCGTTCGAGTATACAAAAGACCGTATATGACTTAGACGATGAAGAATGAATCTCGAGGTATGGCATTTACTTGCCGTAAAGCCATAAGGAATAAGAAATTGACTTAACGAACATTATATTTTAATAGTTCGATAAGTTAAGATAAAATTTAGGTTGTGGTACAATCGTAACCTTTGATGGTTGATATATGGGAGCTAGGCTAAACAATTCCTTCAGAGAGCGAAGGTATATACGAAAATCGGCAACCGATCTAACTCATCGTGCATGCAAAGTAGAGATTTAGACGAAACTTGTTTGTTGGTTGTTTGTGGAAACCACTCAGTACCATATGGACTACTAGCAAAGAAGCGATGTGTGCCGAGTCCTAGAGAAGTTATATAAGAAGAAGATAAGAATGTAAATCATCAAAGATGATGAACGCTTTTGAGTAAGACATCTCCAGATGTCATGAAACCGTAAACCCAGAATGAAAGTTAGTCGCGTAAAATTATATTGCAAGAACGCGAACCTTAAGAAGTAAAGTTAAGTAAACCAATGCGTAAGTCAAGTATATGACTAATTGGTGTACGTGTTATTTCCTTATGTGTTATAGGGAATGGAATGAGCAGTTCAACGTCAGCTGTTGCTGTAGCGTGTAAAGGCAAGTTTCCTAACTTCATTCATATTTTAAATGAATGCTAGTTTCTAAAACTTCTCAGATGTTGAACTTGAGAAGTTCTATCTATGTGCGAATGTGTGATATTTGTACAAGGTGGTAGAACGTATGAGGCCTTGTGCCACAATGTGAACACTTTGTTTCTATGATATGAACTGTTCTGTGATTGAACTGTTCAATAAGAGAATGTTCTGTTTATACATGAACCGTTATTATTAAGTCTTTGCTATTGATTCTAGCCAGCATGTAATGTGTGTGAAAGAGAGTAGAGAATGAAAGTATTTCAAAGTGAATGTGACTAATGTTTTAAAATGATAGAATCAAGATTATTCCTATTATTCAAGCCGCTTCATAACCTTTGTTCTTGCTTATCAAGTTTAAAAGAAATGTTTAAACTTCTTGTTTGTTTGTTCAATCATTAAGACTTGTCGGGCAATTGAATGCTCACACTTGCTTTAAATGAAAAACATTTTTAGCGAACGATGTTAGAAGAACTTAAGGATCCCGTATAGATCAAGTCGATGGTATCCAGATGAAGTGCCATTCAGAATGTGAATGAGCGAGAAGATCAAGTGAAGACTTGTAATGTAGAAAGATGAGAATTAAACTATAGAATAGTTTAATGAACGATTATGTATCCTTGGTGGCGGATAAAAGTCACTCGTGCAAGATGTAAAGAATAATGTAATTATCATTATTTGTAATGAGAAAAGCTATAAGGTTTTTAGAACCTGGGATTTGAGAGTGTATGTTGTTATATTTCAGTATATAATGATGTATGTTGGATGAATGATGTACTAGTGACGCACGGAATCCGGGTGTGAAGATAGACCGAATTTTGGGGCGTTACAAGTTGGTATCAAAGCTGATAGGTTATAAATCTTAGGTATGAGTACCTAAGACTATAATCATAAAGAGAAGGATAAGAAGATCACCACGTGATCACAGTAAATCGTAGTAACATATGATCTGTTAAACGATGAATGATTCATAGCTAATGCTATGAATGAATGGTACTACGAAGTAGTACGGGAAGAAGAACTCAAATTGAGTTGTAAAGGATAATATACTTAATTAAAGAAAATTCAGATTAAGTAAAGAGAAAGTTAGAAGTTCTAAGATTTCAATCGAGGACTCATGTGATAGCCGAGTTGTACAAACCTTCGAATGGGAGGTTTGTGCTTGGTGTAACAACCACTTAGTTTATTATAAAGATAATCATTGAATAAGATGTCGCGCTATCAATATGTATATGATGAGAAGGTGAATCTTTTCTCATGTATATACTTGATAGGTAGAGAATGATAAGATAGGTGCGGTTCTCAAACTCATACTTATGAAAAGTTTGTGACTCATAGTTATATGCTATGTTTCGAGCCCTAAGCATATGGATAGTCCTTGATTTGTTCTTGGATTACATATTGCGAAGATAAGTTCTTAAACACATATGGTTGTGGAAAGTTCCTAAACACATAAAGTGTGGTAAGTTGATGAACTATACTAAGGTATAGGAATGTTTAGACCGAAAGTAAGTAGTTATTTTCAGAGACTTAGCATCAAGGTGCTAGAGAAGATTAAGTATTGTCGCAAGTAAGACAATGAAGGAAGATGGAGAATAGATATTCCAAGTCATCTAGCTATGCTAGATTTCAAAGTTTCTTGAAATCGTGTTTGATGTGCGCGCTTTTGAAAATGAAAGAATTGGTTCAATTTTTGAAACCAATGGATTTTAAAAGAACTATTCTTGATATGTCTATGCTAGTTGATTCTTGGCAGATGTAAATTGATTTGAAATATCAAAATGAATTTTATATCATCATGCATTTGATGCAAGGATGGTAAAAGGATGGAGTTATTAATGCAATTAAACCCGGTGTGGAATTTGATCGAGGATCAACAACCCACTATGGTATGATGCATAATGATGAAGTCATAAATGACGAAGTCCTCAACGACATTATGAAGAGTGCGATATCATGACGCCATGAAACGCTTTTGATGTATTGCAAAAGAATTTAAAGAAGTAGTCGATGTCAATTGAGTCGACTAGATTTAATGTTTCAAGTTGATGTCCAATTTATTGGTATGGTCTAAGCTACTTGATTTGGCTAAGACGAATGGTATGTTATGATTAAAAGAAAATCGAGCTTTTTTTTGAAAAGTTATGCCAAACCAAATTGTTTTGGTGTGGAATCTAATGAGTAAGTCTGAGGTGAACATACCCTGAAATGGGGTTATACGATAGGCCGATCACCTACGTATGGGAGAGGTAGTTTACCTTCTTTGTGATTGTAAACTTACCGTGTAAGAAAGGTTTACTACGAAAAGGTCATTTTAACCTAGTAAGAGTTCATGGTCAATTTGACCCCTCAGCAAAAGAATGAAATGTTTTAAAGGAATCTTTATATTCCTCGTTATTCCTTTCACTTCATGATTCTTGATAAGTTATGAAGGGTAGGGAATGTAAGAAAGATAAGAACTTCTTTGAAGAGAAGTTGAAAAGAAGAGTAAGTTAAAATTTCGAGGACGAAATTCTGTGAAGAAGGGGTGAATGTGATGACCCGGGTATGGGTATGGTTTGAAGAAATTCCGAGGACGGAATTTTTATAAGGGGAAAGGATGTGACAACCCGAAAATCCGGATTGTCCAGAAATTAAGATTTAAAGAATTAGTTATTAATAAAATGAATTTTTATTAATACTATTCTGTGCTATGTGTTTATTAATCGTTCTATAACCTAGAATGATTATTAATCGGGAGGATTCTGGCTACGAGCTAGACTGAACGAGTAGGAATTTTCAAGACGAAAATAAAATTTTTCCGGAGACAAAATATTTTCTGGGAAAAAAGACGAAATAGGCACTATTCATTCAATTCGACGAAACCCAAGGGTTAGGGTTTGAATAACCTAAGCCTTTTCGAGAGTTCTGGTATGTCGAAATGACATTCCGTCGAAAAAGATTTGACGATAATATATCGTGAAAAGTTAAGTAAGTCGATAAAAGTTTTTCTCAAAAACGTGCGTAAATCGGATAAAATAAAAATGACGAAAAGTATCATATGTACTTTTCACTCGCTTAGCTACGTTAGGGGAAAACGTGAAGGAAAACGCTTAACGCCAAAAAAAGTGTTTTTTAGTTTTTCAAAAATCCAAGAATACGTAAAAGTTAATCCAGAAAGGAAAGACGAAATATCCAAAAATATTTGATTCCGAGAATCGCAGCTTTTAAAACTCGCTTGAATCTAAACCCGAAAGATGGAACTACAAAAACTTAAGGGCTAAGCAAACTTTGAGGGCTAAGTTAACTTAGTCCTTAAGTAATGAATAGTAAGGAGGTTAGGTTAGGGGGTGAAAAGACCAAATGCCCCCTAGCCTTGAAAAAATATAAAATAGAAGCTTAAGCTCATTTGAATGGGATTTTGAAAATCCTATCATTTGAGAGAGAAAGAGAGAGAGTTTGGATGGAAGATGAAAGAGAAGAAAGAGAGAAAAGTTGGCTCGAAAGCAAACTTTGTCCGACTTCAAGGAATTTAAGGATGAACTAGTAATCCAAATCCTAGTTTCTTCTAATTTTCTTTAAGTTTAATATGTTCAAAACATAACTTAATGAAGATAAGAAGTAGATAATGTTAATAATGAATTCATATAGTTGAATTCATGAGAAAATGAAGAAATAAGAATTAGAAATTTAGTTTATAAATTTCTTAAGGAAGTATAAGATTCGTAAGGATTTTGAGCGATCCGAATGAATCTTATGAATGAGTAGGTCAAATAAGTAAGGAATGATGTTCTATAACATCAAATTCCAAGAAAAAGTGAAATCGTAATCCAAAATATCGATTAAAAATGAAGAACGAACGAAGAACACGAAGAACACGCGAAGAACGCGAAGAACGTTGTTGATGGACAAATTTAAAACCATCGTAGTATAATTGTTGTTGATGGACAAGTTTAAAACCATCGCGTATAAGTTAGATGCTTATTGCTTGGTTAGAACGCTAGAAAACGCTCATGAAGAAGAATTAAAATGGAGCTATAACGGTTATGGCAAAAATTTTGTAAAAAGAAGATCGAGAATTTGAAAGTTATTAAATGAACCCAACGTGTAGGGTTTCATAAGAATGTAAGAGAATGTATAAAACGTGAGTCATAGACTCAAGAACTAACGAGTTCCGAAGTTCGATGACCGAATTACTTTACGAACGAACGAAGAACGTTAAAAAACGTTAAAATGAACGAAGGGGTGAAGATTAAGCCAATTGAATGGCATGTTAATGGATTCAGAACAAAGTTCTGTCTGGGGGTAATCAAGTACGTTAGATAACGAAGAAAATGGCTTTGGAACGATCTCGTTTTGAGTTATAACGAAGAAGTTATGAGATTTCAAAGTACACGCGCCTCGTAACGACTAAAGACTTAGAAAAAAAATTTCAGAATAAGGTCTCTCAGCGCCATGCGCCACCATGCGCCTAGAATGGTGGTGCCGCGAGCAGCCAGGGCAGGTCACGATCGCTAACTCTGTACCGCAAATGACGAGTCTTAGTGTTTGAGAGTGAAATACAAGCCAAGGCAGAGCAAATGCCGTAAATGAGATTTTTAATTGCTCAATTTCTGGGGGATGTGCAAGAAAGAGATACGAACATGTAGTTCAACTAATGTAACACTTAATCAAGTGTATTAAACCTTTGATGAAGGTCGAATGAAAAGATTGAACGAGATTAAAAGAATGTAATTACGGGTTACGGGACCGATAGCCGGGGACCGTAGTCGTAATGAATCGAACGTGAAGGATTGCTATGATGGTAATTCCTTAGACGTTGATGAACGATAATGATGTATAACATTTCTATGTTATGTCATGGTAATGCGAAATGAATGTAAAGCGTATAGACGCTGTGAACGCAACGTTGTTGCAATGAACGATCGGTCTTAGCATACAACGAATCGTATGGCTTCGACATTAAGAAAGAATAATGAACATGGGGTTCATGGGATGGATAACGATCGAAAACGATTAAAACCTCGAGTAAAGGTTGAATGATGATTAAGAGATTAGAACGAACGCTGGAATACGCAACGATCCTGAATCGTTGAATACGTAAAACGCTCTAAGTAAACCGTCGTATTCACGTTGAACGAATGTTCTAAGTATACCCTTAGTATCAAGAAAGACGTAAGAATGTTAATAAAAGATTAAAGTAAGAGAGCTCTGATGAATGGTATCAAGAAAGCCGTAAGAACACTTTAACCGATGTGAAGGTAAGATTAATTAAAAGCCTACACCCCGTATTAATGTTTATAACTTGGATGACGTTAAAAAGAAGCCGAAGTTAATGTTTATAACTTGTGATCGAATGAACCGGACGTTGTAAGATAAGAAAAAAGGTAATGTAAAATGTTTAACGCTATAAATGCGTAGAATGAGTATGAGTATCGATGATTGTTCGAGTATACAAAAGACCGTATTAACTTAGACGATGAAGAATGAATCTCGAGGTATGGCATTTATTTATTGCCGTAAAGCCATAAGGAATAAGAAATTGACTTAACGAACATTATATTTAATAGTTCGTATAAGTTAAGATAAATTTAGGTTGTGGTACAATCGTAACCTTTGATGGTCGACATATACGGAGCTGGGCTAAACAATTCCTTCAGAGAGCGAAGGTATATACAAAATCGGCAACCGATCTAACTCACCGTGTGGGGCAAAGCAGTAGACGATGAGACGAGAACTTGTTTGTTGGTTGTTTGTGGAAAACCACTCAGAGTACCATATGGACTACTAGCAGAGAAGCGATGTGTGCTGAGTCCTAGAGAAGTTATAAGAAGAAGATAAGAATGTAAATCATCAAAGATGATGAACGTTTTAAGTAAGACATCTCAGATGTGTCATGAAACCGTAAACCGTAATGAAAGTTAGTCGCGTAAAATTATATTGCAAGAACGCGAACCTTAAGAAGTAAAGTTAAGTAAACCAATGCGTAAAGTCAAGTATATGACTAATTGGTGTACGTGTTATTTCCTTATGTGTTATAGGGAATGGAATGAAAGCAAAATTAAACTATAAGTCGTAGTCATAGTAAGGCAAGTTTCCTAACTTCATTCATATTTTAAATGAATGCTAGTTTCTTAAACTTCTCAGATGTTGAACTTGAGAAGTTCTGTCTATGTGCGAATGTGTGATATTTGTACAAGGTGGTAGAACGTATGAGGCCTTGTGCCACAATGTGAACACTTTGGTGTTTCTATGATATGAACTGTTCTGTGATTGAACTGTTCAATAAGAGAATGTTCTGTTTATACATGAACCGTTATTGTTAAGTCTGTGCTATTGATTCTAGCCCAGAATGTGTATGAAAGATAGTAGAGAATGAAAGTATTTCAAAGTGAATGTGACTAATGTTTTAAAATGATAGAATCAAGATTATTCCTATTATTCAAGCCGCTTATAACCTTTGTTCTTGCTATCAAAGTCTTAAAAGAATGTTTAAACTCTTGAAGTTGTTTGTTCAATCATAAGACTTGTTGGGCAATTGAATGCTCACACTTGCTTTAAAATGAAAAACATTTTCAGCGAACGTTGTTAGAAGAACTTAAGGATCCCGTATAGATCAAGCTGTCGGTATCCAGATGAAGTGCCATTCAAAATGTGAATGAGCGAGAAGATCAAGTGAAGATTTGTAATGTAGAAAGATGAGAATTAAACTATAGAATAGTTTAATGAACGATTATGTATCCTTGGTGGCAGATAAAAGTCACTCGTGCAAGATGTAAAGAATAATGCAATTGTCATTATTTGTAATGAGAAAAGCTATAAGGTTTTTAGAACTTGGGATTTGAGAGTGTATGTTGTTATATTTCAAAGATATAATGATGTATGTTGGATGAATGATTTTACATTTCATTCCTCACCTGGAGTTTACTTACGTGGCGATTGATTTTTACGACTTTATTTACATTTTGTCCCACAGAGTTTACTTACGTGGTGGTTGATTATATCCATATATATATATATTTGCCGCTTTTATATATTTACATTTTCGATCCCCATGGAGTTTCTTCGTGATGGTTGATCATGTATATATATATATATATATTTACATCTTTATATATATATAATCGCTTATCGCTTTCCATACAAAATCGCAGATTGGTATCATGTGAGCCTAGGAATCATGTGATCACAGATTCAGGTCATCAATCTAGATTCTGCCCCATGATGGACATTTTCCATCCGTGAGCGACTTGTACATTATTTACAAAGTATTCGAATTTCCTTGGATGGCTGTCATGCCCATGAGGAGTTTGGCACTGTTGTATATTATTTTCTCGAGAATGCCTCGCATCTCGAAAATAAAAGCAAACAAGTCGAACAATTAATAATAAAATAGAAGTATCAAAGGCCTCAATTGCTATTGAGCATAGGGTTTGAAAAACCTCTTTTTATAAAACTTCATTGCTATATCTTGTTTAAAACTGAATTTTTCTATAAACTCAAACCCTATGTATATAGGTGCGAATGAGGTACAGCGCTACTTCCAAATAATTGCACATTGATCCACACACACACACACACACACACACACATATTCATATAACAGTTTCTTTAAAAAGTGGCGGTCACCGTGGTAACACGGATGTCGGTGGGTGCTTAACACCTTCCCTCCGTATAATCAAGCCCCCGGACCCAAAATGAATCTCGGTTTCACAGACCCATTTAGCAGTGTCAAATCACTGGGTCAATGTGCAAACCTTTTTCGGTTGCGTTGGTGCAACCAGTTAAATACACCAACCGGTGATTCTTAAAGTCAAATCGTCGACATTATACATGTCGGACCATTTTCACTTGTTTTTTCAAATAAATCTCACATTAACATGAGAACACCAAAGAACAAGTAACGAAAAGGGACACTCAAAAATCCCGACGTCGACGTTCATACTTTTTTTGAAAAGGACATCCCAACACTAAGTCCGTAAGTCCGACATTTCTTACGAGCACGTCTAGGTGATCAGCCTATAGTACTCTATGTTGATCAACACTACATTCATTAAACGTATGTACGTTTAAGTTGTGACAACCTCATATGCCTGTCGTTTGATGACAAAACATTTTTAGCATACTCAGTCTTTGTTTGAAAACCACACCAATATAATTTGGTAAAACATTGACCATACTTTGATAGATTATAAGAAATCCAACATATCATAAGTCTAGCCAAAGAATTGGCTTTGACTTCATCATAAAACAATTCATGCGTAAGAATACATGAACCACAAAGCTTGCCCAGATTGAACTGAAACAAGGGTTAGAATACTTGCCTTCAGTGTTTGTTACGGTACTATTACTTTCTGTTTGAGTCTTTAAAGTCTCTACAATATATTATCACATAACATACCAAATTAGGTCTTATATAATTAAGTATGTATACTACTATATCTTACCCTTCTTCTCAGTCTAATCATAACTTGGATTTGTTACTATTAGTTTCGGCTTGCCGATATAGTTCTCATTGTTTCTTACGTTCATGTTCAATTCTATATCTTCAACCTTTATGTCTCATACTTAAGGTTTAATAAAGCTTTAACAATATAATAATTAAGCTTCACTTCTTTACTAATCAATTACCATTCAGTCTATACTTGTAAACCTTCTTTACTGACTAAACCCTATGACTGGTGTTGTGGCGCCAATCAATACCCTTCAATTATTGTTATTGCCCCGGAGTTCAAAGATAGCTGTTCAGGCCAGGCCTTGGCGCGCTGTATTTCCACATATTCTGTTGGTAAGCCCACTTCAAGTGACTCTCAGATGGTGATAAGCTTTGCATATGGTGTCAGTAAGCGCCACCATTATGCTTTGAAATTTGGGCCTCAGAAGACCCCAACTTTTATGAATAAAAATAAATTTTCTATAAATATCATTTTTGAATATTATGGAATAAATTTGATATAATGTTATAGTTGTGGGTAATATTTATAAATTTTGCAAAAGTACACAAGTTGTTATATAATATTCGATTGGTCGGGAATATTCGCATACACCAAGACAATCATCGACAATCACCTGGACCCTACAAATTAATTATTGTCGGATTGAGAAAACAAAAAAATATTTTTATAAAAATAACTATGGAAGTTTTACCGTTGATACTTTGTGAACTACTTTCAGTAGTAAAAGTACAAAGATACGCTGTGTGGTAGCATAAGAGTAACTACATTATTGATTATTAATGCTTATGTGAGAAGTCACTCGGTTTGATTCAATTATTGTTTATATTTTATATGTTATTAAATCAATAATTGAGATGACGGTTGTTAATATTATTATTTGCATTATTAACGATGTCTAGAAGTTCTCGCCAAGGAGAGGTTTGGTCACCTAATCATGCGCCCAATAAGGAGAAATCTTTATCGAAAGCCCTCTTTCCCGGAACGACTTCGGTCGATTAATAATTGTGAATAATAATAATGATGATGACGTTTTGTTTTATTCAGATTATTAACGTAATAAAATAGAAAAACTTTTTATATAAAAATGTAATACTTTTATAAAGTTATTCGCTTTATTAGGCTAATAGTAAAATCTTTTTATATAAAATGTAATACTTTTATAAAGTTATCTGCTTTTATTGACAATAATTAGAATATATTATATTTTATTATGCATAGTATTTGCATATAGTGCTTGATAAGTGTTTGTATAGTAAAATCTTTTAAAAGTTATTCGCTTTATTAGATTATAAATAGAATATATTATATTTTATTTAAAATATTTTGCTTTAAATATGAACCGTCCGATTAAAGTAAATCAATCTGACCGCTCATGGATTGGTTACTATTCATTCCATTCTTTTATAAATAGAAGCTCATTCCTTCATTATTTCTTATTAATTCACTCGAAACTCTGAGAGAGAAACTATAGAGAGAGAAGAAGAAAAGTATTCTCTACTTCACTACTCCTATATCAAGTTTCTTTTTACTTAGTGGGTATTATTTCTTTTGTATTCATGAAGAGAACTTCTATTATTCCATCTTTATTATTCTGTTGAATAACTCAGATACTGCTGCTACCCTATACTTGGTGAAATTCTTTTGTATTCCATTCTTTATTATTCTCGTTGAATATCCTATATGTGCATTATGCGACTTCGTTCCGCTTTTTATTATTCTCGTTGGAATATCTTATGCATGTTGCGTTTTACGGATTCGGGTTCCGCCTTTTATTATTCTCGTTGGAACATCCTCGTTGGTGTGAATTTCATCCGACCGTTTCCATCATTTAGTATTCTCGTTGAATAACCTCGCCTATGTGAAGTACCGCATGCGTGGTGATTTCTGTTTGTATTCCATTCTTTATTATTTTGTTGAATATCCTATCGCATGCGTACGACTCCTTGACCGGTTCCGTTATTTATTATTCTGATGGATTAACCTATCTATGCGAAGTACCGCATGCATAGTGATTTCTTTTGTTATTCCATTCTTTATTATACTCAGTTGGTTAAAGTTTTGACTTCTACATTTCATGAAATTAGTGGAATATTCTTGATATTTGTGCTTCATCCAAAGATCTTTTCATGGAAATATTCTTCCGAGCATTCTTGAATTTTACTTTACAAAGAAGTATCATGTTGACAATTTGGACGTTATTAGTTCCTCGAATAAATTAATTCTTGAACTTGTTTTATTGAATTCTTATATCATTGTCATCATCCTCATGTTTATATTATTTTGAAAAGTCATCCGTGGCCCAGAGAGTGCATAGATGGACTTGGTATGATTACGACTGTGGATTATTCTTGTAATCATGACCGTAATGTTACAAATGATGTGGTAAAAGTCCTCATTGGCCCTAAGTGCATCGATGGACAAATGTTGGCATGATCATGACTGATGAATACACAAATATCCTCGCCCGTAGTATGGGATAATTTGTGGTCGTGACCCTAATGAATATCCTCGTCAGAAAAGTGGATGATGATGTGGATTATTTATTGTCGAGTCTCAAATGATAAAAGTGATGAAAACCTTTTTAAATCATAAAAGATAGTAGATTTTATTCTCTACTTGACTCTTTTAATGGATCGCATGTTCCACCGCAGCTTAAACTTGATGTCTATTGTATTTTATCGCTTTAACATCGTTGAGGACTAATGATAATTTATTCTCGCATTATCTTAGTCATAATATTTCATCGGGCTAGTTGAGCTCACCCTTTCTTTCACCGTTTCTTCTCAGAAATGAGAACGTAGCCGGACTAGTCGGGAACTTAGAGTGATGGTCCGAGATGGTGTCTTAGTAGTCCTCACTATTCTATAAATAGTGTGATAATAAATGTAATGAGGACTAAATTGAGTGTGGATATTGTCTAGATGACAATATTTGTATTAAAACTCACAAAGATGTATTTTGTCGTATTTTACACGAATCGTTGTATAATCAAGTTGTATTTGAATTTAGTACCATGTATTTGGCACTCAAGATGGGTGATGTATACCTATTTTGGGGCGCGCCACAACAGGTATCAAAGCTTAGGGATATGATCCCCGGCCGAGATGTGAGATAAGAACTAGGAGGGAGAGACGGGAATTCTTCGCTAGTATGACCTACCTAAGTTTATTTGGTATTTAATTGGTCTGGCCGTAGTATAGGATAATATGTGATATGTTAATTAACCCTTGTTTTGTGGCAAGATTTGAAAATGGCATCCGAGAATGTTGAGAACATCAATGGAGCACAGAGAGACCGCTGAGTCTCCACAGATCAATAATCAAGATAATGTGCATCGTGAAGGCGACAAATCCTAATGCAAACAACAACACCGACCAAATGATGAACGATGGAATGTTCCGAGGCTTCATGCAATTCATGCAACATCATCAAGTGAGAGCGGCTCCTATCCAAAATGCAGTGGAAACACTGGCAACTCTCGACGGCCACCGCCAAAAGCAGTTCAAGGAGCTGGGACCACCGGAGTTTTTTGAGAGCCAAAACCACTTAAAGGCGAGAGACATGGATAAAGCGTATCAACAAGATATTTGATGTCTTGGGTTGCTCGAGGAGCAAAAGGTTCCTTTGCCACTTTCATGTTATGGGCAGAGGCAGATTATCGGTGGGAATCAGAAAAGCATCTCAACCTCGCCAGATCAAGATGTCTTGGGAGAAGTTCCAAGAACTGCTTCAACGACAAGTACTTTCCCAAAAGTATTCGCACATGAAAGAGGTAGAGTTCATTAAACCGAACAAAACAACACGACCGTGTCACAAAGACGGGCCAAGTTTGCCGAGTCATGTCCCATTTTGCGCCCCATTTGGTTGATAATGAGGAGAGAATGACGCTAATGTTTCTAAGAGGTTTGAAACCGTAGATACGCCAATATCTTATCTCTCATAAACCGTGGTTTGTATTCAAATGTTGTTAATAGGGCTCGCTTATCGAGCGCGATAATGAGTCAACCCAACCAAAAGAGAGCAAATTTTAAAAATGATAATACCAAAGGATAGCAGTCATCAAGCGGTGACAATAAGCGTGGAGGAATCAACATGCCGAAAATGGTAACCACTTCGGGTAATCATGGCCAAAACAATAAGAATGGACATTTCAAGAAAAGAAGATTCAACAATGATGGAAAGACGCCAAGATCAAAGACCGTCGTTAAGGAAGGAGAACGACCACCTATCATATGCTTCTTCAATGTGGAGGGAGGGACACATCACCCAAAATGTGTGATGCCTCCAAAGCATGTTATAATTGTGGAAGAGAAGGACACCGGCCCGATTTTTTGTCATGCACCAAGACAAGTCCAAATGGATGGAGGCAACAAAGGCCATCCTGCATAAAAGACAAAACCAGGTTGTTCAAGGGAGAGCGTTTGTCGTGACCTCCCCGTAAAGCAAGGAACCCAAACGAGGTCATCACGGTAAGCTTATCATAAATTCTAGTGAAGTATATACCTTATTTGATACCTCTGTTCTACCCATTCTTTTATTTCTCCTACTTGCGCCAACGCTTAAATTTGACTTCTGAGAAATTAGACTTTCGACTTATCTCATTGAAACTCCGCTGGGAGAAACCTTCATTACATCCACTATTTATAAGTCTTGTTTGGTTCAAATCGGTACCTCACATTACCCGTCGATCTTTTATTTCATTGAAAATACTTGCATTTGACGTAATTCTAGGGATTGATCGGTTAACTACTCATCATGCAAAAATTGATTGTTTTCGTAAGGTCATAGCTTTCATATTCCTAATCAACCTATTATGCTAATTCAAGCAACCAAACCATTAAAATCAATCATCGCTATCTCAAGCCATAAAGCTATTCGCTTATTGAAAAATGGATGTCAAGCTTTCTTAGCTCATGTCACGGATCTAAACAAAAATACGCCGCTTTTGAATGATATTTCAATTGTTAATGAATTTCCGACGATTCCCCAAGAACTTCCCGCCTACCCCGAGCGTGAAATTGAATTTTGTATCGACTTTGAACCCGTACAAAACCTATTTCCAAAGCCCCATATCGAATGGCTCCTATTGAACTTCGTGAGTTAAAGACCCAACCGCAGGAATTGTTAGACATCGGCTTTATTCGTCCTAGTACTTCTCCTCGGGGTGCTCCTGCTCTATTCGTGAAGAAGAAAGATGGAGTATGCGACTTTGTATTGATTATCTGGAGTCAATCATGTCACCATCAAAAATAGGTACCCATTGCCACGTATTGATGACCTATTTGACCAGTTGCAAGGCGCCAAATTATTTTCAAAGATTGATCTTCGTTCCGGATATCACCAATTGAAGATTAGAACCAATGACATTCCAAAGACGACTTTTAGAACTCGGTACGGGCATTATGAATTCCTAGTCATGTCTTTTGGATTGACTAATGCTCCTGCTGCCTTCATGGATATGATGAACCGAGTATTCAAGGAATATTTGGATCACTTTGTGGTCGCTTTTTATCGATGACATCCTTATTTATTCCAAAAGCCATGAAGATCATGAGCAACACTTGAGGCTGATACTCCAAAAGCTTCGTGAATATAAGCTTTATGCCAAGTTAAAGAAATGCGAGTTCTGGCTTGAGGAAGTAGCATTCCTTGGGCACGTGGTATCAAGTCATGGAATATCTGTCAACCCTAAAAAGATTGAAGCCATTCAAAGTCGGGAGCAACCTAAATCAATGATCAAGTACGTAGCTTTCTCGACTTAGTCGGTTATTATCTGAGATTCATAGAAGGTTTTCTCGAATCGCTACTCCCTTAACTCACCGACTTTCAAAAGATACAAAATTCATTGAACGAGGAATGTGAGAAGAGTTTTCAAGAACTCAAAAGAAGACTCATTTCAAAGACTGCTCGACAATACCATCTGGCTTGGAGGGATTTGTCATATACAGTGATGCTTCAGGCAAGGGGTTAGGATGTGTTCTCATGCAACATGGGAAAGTCATAGCCTATACCTCTCAACAACTCAAAGAATATGAGAGGAATTATCCTACTCAAGATCTAGAGTTGACAGCTGTTGTCTTCACACTTAAAATTTGGAGGCATTACTTGTATGGGGAGAAAGTGGAGATCTTTACGGATCATAAAAGCCTCAAATATTTCTTCACTCAAAAGGAACTCAATATCGATAAATGACGCTGGCTTGAATCTGCTGAAAGATTATGATCATACCATCCAATACCATCCTGAAAAGCAAACGTGGTAGCCGACGATTGAGTAGTAAGATCATATGCGGGTATAAGTGCGATATTGTCAACGCAAAGGCCCATCTTGTATGACTTGCAAAGGATGGAGATAGAATTAAAGACTCAGGGGACCCATGATGATGGCGAAATATACGAGTAGAACCGACTTTAATCGATAAAGTTAAAGCCGCCAAGCTACGCACCGGAGTTGATGCGTATGAGGAAGAAAGTACAAGAAGGTGCTATGCCGTAAGCAAGAATCGATGAAGAAGGAATACTTCTAGTCAACTCCATTTTGTGTTCCTAACGACCTCGATTTAAAGTATAAAATCATGATGGAGGCGCATAACACACCATTTTACAATCCATCCTCGGAGTACCAAAATGTATCATCTTCTTCGCCATACATTTTGGTGGACCAATATGAAGAGAGAGATAGCGCCTGCTTATCTCAAGGTGTCTAACTTGTCAACGAGTCAAAGCGAGCATCAAGTACCAAAAGGTCCATTGCAACCACTTGAAATTCCGTAAATGAAGTGGGCACATTACTATGGATTTTGTTCTTTCGTCTTCCCAAGGTTTCTCAAGGCATAGATGCAATTTGGGTCATTGTTGATAGATCGACCAAGTCCGCTTCATTTCTTACCAATACGAGAAACTTATACACTTGAACGCCTTGCTCAGTATGTACATAAACGAGATTGTAAGATCGCATGGTATGCCAAGATCCATAGTTTCGATCGAGACCCAAGATTCACTTCACGATTTTGGGTTAGTTTGCAAAAAGCTATGGGCACAGATTTACGATTTAGTTCGGCTTATATCATCCTCAGATTTTACGAACAATCGAGAGGACTATTCAAACTCTTGAAGATTTATTAAGACTCTGTCCTCGACTTCAAGGGAAGTTGGACAAGTTCTTACTATCAGGAGTTTTCTTACAACAACAAAGCTTATCAAGCAAGTATCGTATGGCTCCATTCGAGGCGCTAGTATGGAAGAAAGTGTCGTTCTCTAGTAGATGTCGGATGAGGTGGGTGAAGCAACGTTGTTGGGACCGAAGTTGGTACGATATGACTACGGAAAAGATTCAAACGATCCGACAACGATAAAAACCTCACAAGACCGATAAAAAGAGTTATGCCGATCTTCATCGAAATGGACGGGAATTCGATATCGAGATCATGTGTTGTTACGTGTCGCTCCATGGAAAGGAGTTACGAGATTTGGAAAGAGAGGAAAGCTCAATCCTCGATTCATCGGCCCATTTTAATCCTCGATCGAGTAGGGATCAGAGCCTATAGACTTGCTTTTACCGCCAAGTATGTCTCGTGTTCATAATGTTTTCATATATCCATGTTACGTAAATATGTGAAAGACCCGAACCATATTATTGAGTTAGAACCGATTTAAATAGCGAAAGATTTAACGTATGAAGAGGTTCCCTGTTCAAATCTTGATAAGAAGGAACATATTCTACGCCCCAAGGTTATACCTCAAGTCAAAGTGTTATGGAGGAACCACGATGTTGAGGAAATGACCGGGAGTTAGAATCAAATGAAATCAAGGTATCCTTACCTCTTCAACATACCAGTAATGCACTTAAATTTCGAGGGCTAAAATTTCATAAGAAGGAGAGATTGTAAGACCCTCAACTTTTATGAATAAAATAAATTTTCTATAAATATCATTTTTGAATATTATGGAATAAATTTGATATAATGTTATAGTTGTGGGTAATATTTATAAATTTTGCAAAGTACACAAGTTGTTATATAATATTCGATTGGTCGGGGAATATTCGTTTAAACAGAATATTCATGCGACAAATCATCATTGTGGACCCCACAATGAGAATTATTGTTTGATTGAGAAAACGACAAAAATATTTTTATGAAAATAACGGCGGAAGTTTTACCATTGATCTTCGTTGAACTACTCTAAGTAAAAGTACAATGAATACGCGTGGTTGCATAGTAGCACACGATATTGATTATTAATGCTTATGTGAGAAGTCACTTCAGTTTGATTCAATTATTATTCGATATTTTATATGTTATTAAATCAATAATTGAGATGACGAAGTTATTAATATTATTATTTGCATTATTAACGATGTCTAGAAGTTCTCGCAAGGAGAGATTTGGTCACCTAATTGCGCTACCAATAGGAGAAATCCTTATTGAAAGCCCCTCTTTCCGGAACGACCTCGTCGATTAATAGTGTGAATAATAATAATGATGATGACGTTTTGTTTTATTCATATTTATTAACGTAATAAAATAGAAAAAACTTTATATAAAAATGTAATACTTTTATAAAGTTATTCGCTTTATTAGGCTAATAGTAAAATCTTTTTATATAAAAATGTAATACTTTTTATAAAGTTATCTGCTTTTTTAGATAATAATTAGAATATATTATATTTTATTATGCATAGTGTTTGTATAGTGTTTGCATAGTTATTTATAAGTAAAATCTTTTTAAAATTATTTATTTTATTAGATTATAAATAGAATATATTATATTATATTTAAAATATTTTGCTTTAAATATGGACCGTCCGATTAAAGTAAATCAATCTGGACCGCTCATGGATTGGTTACTATTCATTCCATTCTTTTTATAAATAGAAGCTCATTCCTTCATTATTTCATATAATTCACCGAAACTCTGAGAGAGAAACTATAGAGAGAAAACTATAGAGAAAGAAAAAAAGTATTCTCTTCTACTTCACTACTTGATATCAAGTTTCTTTTTACTAGTAAGGGGTATTATTTTTTTGTATTCATGAAGAGAACTTCATTATTCCATCTTTATTATTCGCTTGAATAACTCAGATATACGCTGCTACCCTATACTTGGTGAAATTCTTCCTGTATTCCATTCTTTATTATTCTTTGGAATATCCTATATGTGCATTATGCCGGACCGACGGTTCCGTTTTATTATTCATTGAATATCCTGCTACAGGCATTTTACGCTGGACTCGGTTCCGCTTTTATTATTCTCGCTGAACATCCTATTGGTGTGAATTTCATCCGACTTCGTTCCATCATTTAGTATTCTCATTAGAATAACTTTTATACATGTGAAAAGTACCGCATGCATGGTGATTTCTGTTGTATTCCATTCTTTATTATTTTGTTGGAATATCCTGTCGGTGCGTATTACGCCTGACCTGGTTCCGTTATTTATTATTCTGATGGAATAACCTATCTATGCGAAGTACCGCATGTATGGTGATTTTTTTTGTTATTCCATTCTTTGTTATACTCAGTTGGTTAAAGTTTTGACTTCTACACTCCATGAAATTAGTTGAATATTCTTAATATTTGTGCTTCATCCAGTATCTTTTAATGGAAATATTCTTCTGAGCATTCTTGAATTTTACTTTACAAAGAAGTATCATGTTGACAATTTGGACGTTATTAGTTCCTGAATAAATTAATTCTTTAACTTGTTTTATTGAATTCTTATATCATTGTCATCATCCTCATGTTTATATTATTTTTTGAAAGTCATCTCGGCTCAGTAGTGCATAGATAGACTTGGTATGATTATGACCAGGATTATTCGGTTGTAATCATAACCGTAATGTTACAAATGATGTGGTAAAAGTCCCCATTGGCCCGAAGTGCATTGATGGATAGTTGTTGGCATGATCATGACCATTGATGAATACACAAATATCCTCGCCCGTAGTGCATGGAAAATTTGTGGTCGTGACCCTAATGAATATCCTCGGCAGTAAAAGTGGATGATGTGGATTATTTATTGTCGAGTCTCATCGATAAAAGTGATGAAAAACCTTTTAAATCATAAAAGATAGTAGATTTTATTCTCTACTTGACTCTTTTAATGGATCGCATGTCTCTCAGCGTAGTTAAACTTGATGTCTATTGTATTTTATCGCTTAACACTATTGAGGACTAATGATAATTTATTCTGCATTATCTTAGTCATAATATTTCTTACTGGGCTAGTTGAGCTCACCCTTTCTTTCACTGTTCTCTTCAGAAAATGAGAACGTAGCCGGGACTAGTCGGGGAACAGAGTGATGGTCCGAGATGGTGTCTTAGTAGTCCTCACTATTCTGTTAAATAGTGTGATAATAAATGTAATGAGGACTAAATTAAGTGTGGATATTTTCTAGATGACAATATTTGTATTAAAACTCACAGCATGTATTTTGTCGTATTTTACACAACTGTTGTATAGTCAAGTTGTATTTAAATTTAGTACCATATATTTGGCGACTCAAGATGGGTGATGTATACCTATTTTGGGGGCGTCACAGCAACTCTATAATGCCAAATAAGACTTGCCTCCATCGAAAACCAATGTTTTCGAGTTCAAACACAAAATCCGACTTCCATTCCGAGAATTTCACGAATTCGACGATTATCGTCCAATCGTGTGAATTCCGACAAAACTTCGATACTTTGGATTTGATCATCGTTCTAAATGAATTTAATTCATCATATGGACATGTCAACCTACAAATTACATCAACTTATTTTCATGATAACTTATGGCTTATTCTTCATGAGTTTATAACTTATCAAAGTATAAACTACTTATAGTTTTTATTCTCATGACTTATGATAATTTAAGTCCTTCATTCATCATTCTTATATACTTTCATCATGTTAACAACATTCATGCAAACATGACACAAGTCTTACAAGTTCTTACTTAATTCATAGCTTATCTATGAACAAAGTGCTTATTCTCGGCTTATTAGGACTTAAGTCCTTATTTTATTCATTCCTATCATTCTTAACATACAAGACCATCACTTCATTATCAAGCTATCATGGAAGAGATGGAAGATTATAGGACAATACAGAGAAAAATCTGATAGAATACAATAGACAACAAGTTTTAGATCAACAACTGCAGCGAAAATAACAATCCATTAGAAGAGTAAAGTAGAGCATGATGTCTACTATCTTCTATGATTTAAAAGTCCATCATCAATGTTTTATCTTTGTAACACCAATCAATAAAATCAACGAATTATCCATGATTTACGGGCCAAGGATATTTGTTAGTATCACTAATGATCATAATCATGCCAAACAACTTTCCATCAATGCACTACGGGCCAAAGAGGACTTTCACCACAACATTTATCTGTAACATTATAGGTCATTATTATACCAATAAACAATTCCTGGTCATAATCATACCAATCAACAGTCCATCTATGCACTACGGGCCAAAAATGATTTTTAGTACAATATAAGCATGAGAATGATGATAATGATATAAAGAATGAATCAAGTGAGATCAAAGATAAATATTAGAGATTTATAATTCAATTTTGTTGGGAGATTACATATTTATAATTTGAAGTTGAAATTTAATTGTCATGATTATATGTAAAGTCCTTCAAAGGATGCATATACAAGGACTTAGTGATTGATAAAATTTGTTAGGTTTATCTGGTCTTTAAATGTTTATCATTCTGTAAATGAATGTATAGAAGAAAAGATCAAAGCTGTTAGGTTGATCTATATCTTGAGATGTAATAGATAGGGTTCAATTGAATCGTAGTCTATCGAGCTGATCAAAGAAATTACAGAAGCCAAGGCAGAATCGTAGAGCATCGAGGATCGTAGTCTGTCTGCCTCAAAGGGCCTCTTCGAAAATCGTAGAGTGGTCCAAACGTTTGTCGAGCCAACTCAGAGATCATAGTGTGCGCTCAAAAACATAGAGTCTACAAGACAAGCAAGTGAAGATCGTAGTGTGCCAAGCCCTTAAGAGAAATCGTAGTGCTTTTGTTTGCTAAGTAACGGATCAAGCATCAAGGTGGCAAGACAACACAGATCAGAATCGTAGAGCATCATATGTCTATGCCGAAGCACATCAAACCTTGCACATTTATTTAAAGATAAATCCCAACAAATGTGGAAAAATGTTATAAACGTTGAAGTCTTTGCCAGTCCCAATGACACAGAAGATATCCATAGTATACAACAAAGAAAACGTATTGAAGAATCTAAGAAAAGTACCATGGGATAGAGTAAAACATCTTTTCAGATGTTAGGTGAGATGGCAGTCTGCTGTGTCAGTGGGCCGGAATACTAATCAAAAGATGTGCAGAAAAGTCTCTATCAAAGTTCAGAAATGTCAAACGCATTAAATGCTTTAACGGATATCCTCAACAGATACATTTCAAGGATTATATATATGTAAAACATCTGCAGATAAAAAAGTAAGCAAGCATTGAACAAAATGCAGAAGAACTCTAAACTCTCAACTCTACGATCTGAAAAAGAGAAAGTTTGCTCAGCCACTCAGTTCTTTCGAACAAGAGCATAACGACAACTGAGTAGCACCAATCAAGAACTTATCAACTACCAACCAAGTTAAGTAAGAAGTTCCAAGTCAGAAGGACTTGAAGAGTTCTAAGTGAACTGTGAAGAACCAAGTCTGCTGGACTTGAAGAGTTCAAGAGTGAACTAAGAAGTGCTTGGCAGGCTGGCTGTCAGAAGGAATTTGTGAGATTCAGAAAGTGTAAAAGATATCCTTAGTGGATTTCCTACTCGAGGAGTAGAAGAGTGGACTAGGAGCTTTAAGTGCTCTGAACCACTTAAAACTGCTGTGTCTATTACATTCTTGCTATAACTGCCATAATTGCTATAACTGTCATAACTATCTCACTCTCATTAATTCACCACATCTAAGAGGGAGTTCAAACAAATATTAATTCCGCTGTGTTTAAATCATTAACAAAACTAACAACAAAGTATTTCGAAAAGAATTTTAAAATATCTATTCAACCCCCCCCCCCCCCCCTTCTAGATAACTATTGTGCCTTTGGGAACTAACAAATTTATCTAGAGTTCAAGAATGTCCAAATTGTCAATATGATAACTAATTGTGGAGTAAAATTTAAAAATGATATTCATGTATCAAAAATAATTTGGACAGAAAAGAAACTAATTTTGTCATTAATAGTACTTGAATGAATAGTACTCGAGTGAATAGTATCCCGAATGAAAATATTAAAATTTAATATGAAAGTTCAGACCAATATTCCAATGAAACGTTACTAGATGAAGCGCAAAATTCAAGGATATTCTACTAATTTCAGGGATTATAGAAGCAATACTTATCAAAGTAAATATAGATTTAGGAATATAAAATGAAATAATATTACTTATATACTATAGAGTATGGAAGAAAATAATATTTTTTACGAATATTGAAGGAAAATAATATCCCTTACGAGTACAAAAGAAATGATATCTCATACAAGTAAGAAAAATACATGAAACTACAAATGAATTTTCACCTGTCATGCGGTAATCTGTTGGGTAAAATCTAGTTACGCACAACACGCAAGTAATAAAGTGAAAGTAGAGTATCGTTCCCACGGGGAATTATTAATACAAATTACCAATTACTAACTCTTAACCAAACTAATTTTATTTAAACAATCAATTTAATGTTATAAAGTAAATTATTTAATTAAACAAATTCTAATTACCACTAATTAAAAATCAGATTATGGAGATTTAAGATCACAACTTCACTTATTGGTTCATTTAAGTTAATATACTTCTCATCAATTAAGCTTACTATTCTGAATTGTTAATCAAGAACACACAAGTAAATATGACCATCTCTCAATGTATCATACTCAAATCAACTTAAATCCATAGATGATAGAATTAAGAAGAATGCCCTAATTATCTAATTCACTATATCTCTATGTGAATTACAATTAAAGAGGATTTTAAACAAAAGTTCTTTATCAGATTACATACGAAATTATGTATTCCAACGCCATGCAGAAAACACAATCACATGCTATTATGATCAGATCTATATCTATACTTCATCTCTCGAATTCATATATATTATCATGGTAATTTTTAGCTAGGCAATTAAGCACTAAACACAAACCATAATAGATAATTCACAATGATAGATCACAATAATTGATAAAGAAGCATATTAAAATAAATTACACCATAAGATCCATTGTTATCTTAAACAAAGAATTAGTTCATTGAATTAAAACTAAGAATCCACAATTGAATAATCATTAAAAGATAAGAATAAGAGTAGAGTAAAGAATAAATCTATTGTCAACAAATCTCCATCTTCCTCAACCTCCTACTCTTGATCTTCAATGGTCTCCAAGTTGCTTCAATCTCTAAAACTAATAAAAACTAGAGTTTTGTCCTAATATACTATAATCTAATATAATGGAATTAATCATTGTGATTCTCCTCCTCTTATATGCCTTTTTATATGTCTTTAAGTCCTCCTAGAAGTCCTTGAATCAATTAGCTCAAACCAATCCTTCTCGAACTCAAATTCTGATAAAATTCGCTTTTTCTACGCGTACCCCCGCCCCGGCTGGCTTTTTTACACTGATAGGCCCGCCCCGGCTGGAATACCTACTATTTTTCAGCTTGTACCCCCGCCCTGGCTGGGGTTTTATGAAGAGATAGCCCGCCCCGGCGGGGGTCCTTTTTCTACTGCAGTGTCTTCTAGTAAAACAACCATAACTTTTGATCCGGGAGGAGTTACGGGGCCTTCCACCTATCAAATCGAAGCTATCGACGAGCTCTACAATTTTTATTATTTGAGGATTGAGAAATAAGGGATGGATGAAGGTCAAAATAGGGCTGGAAGTGACTGCCATGCAAATGACCACCCAAAACAGTGGAAGTTCAACGTCCGTTGGTACAAATGTCATAACTCTTGCATTCGAACTCCGATTGGAATGATTCAAGATGTTCTGGAAAGCTAAGAAGAAGCTCTACAACATAATCCAAGTTCCAAGCCAAGAACATGAAATGAACATGAAAGCCCAAACGATGTCCGAATTGCTTTTTCTTGCGTTTTCATACCATAGTCGCTCACACAGCTCCCAAGCATAAAATCTACAAAATGAACACAAAATGCATGAAAAGTAACTGAGAAACATCAGATGAAGCAAATAATTCAAGTAATAGATACCAGATAAGTAGGTATAAAACCTACTTATCAAATACCCCCAAACTTAAATCGTTGCTTATCCCCAAGCAACACAATAAAACAAAAATGCAATGCAATGCAATGAAAATAATCTATAGGCCTATGAATCCAACAATAATGACAGAGACAAATCGATTCACCCGGCCTCAGAGAAATCAAGCAAACATGACAATACTTCATATCAAAACCAATTAGTAAATTCCTCATCAATCATCAAATCTTAGACTGTTATCACTGATATAGTGTGTGTGTGTGTGTGTGTGTGTGTGTGTGCTCAACAACTATGCTAACTGATATAATGCTAAATACAACACATAATAGATCTCTTTAAAGGCATCATAAAATGTAAACTAACAAAATTCACGAACAAGCTAAATCCAACTAAATTCAAACATTCACCAAGTTCAAGAGTCCAATCCGGGATACTTATGCTTTACTTTTCATTAAGGGGGATTTTTGCTCTTTTCTCGTCTTATTGTTTTTTTTCAATAATTCTCATTGTTGTGCAATGTCTAATTCCCTTAGGCTAACAATGCTACCCCTTAGCGAGCTTTCGACCAACGACTCCTAGACCATAAAGACCTTAGGGCACTATGTGTAAAGACACTCCCTCGGGCTTAGTTACTCAAGTAACAAAGGCCACGAAATCAGACTAACCACGGTGTTTATTCATACATAGTTTTTTTATATCTTATATACCCTAAAATTTTCCCCCAAACTTAAGTTCTTGTTTAACTTTAGCCATCACTACCTATTCTTGTCATTCTTTCATTCAACTAGCATTATCCTTTAGAGTCCCATTATGTATCAATTTAGATTTAATCAATCCACAAAGCTATTTTTACTGTGTTATCCTAATTATAATAGTTTCAAACAGAAAAAAGATTCGATTCATAATAAGAAATCACATCAAAGCTCTAATAGTCAGTACTATACTTGTCTGCTCAATTCCAATCTCATCCTTGGCCAAAATAGATTGTAACTATCTTAATAGCTTTAAACATGAAGATGAAAATAGTAACTAACTTCTATTTTTGAATTTTTTTATATAGACATAAATAAAAACTATTTACAACTACTATACTATGCAAAATATTATGCACTTACACTACATGAATGTAAATATATAATAAACCTAAACTAAACAAACATGACAACTTATGCAAAACTAAAGCAACTACATTAAATATGCGAAACTAAACTAATTAACTCCCCCAAACTTAACAATTACAAGGTCCTCATTATAAAAAAAAGCTTTAAGTAGAAGAGAACTTCCCTGTAATCAGCTAAGTATAAAGTGATGGTAGCGTGGAACAAAGACTAAAAACTCCCCTACATCGAATTTGTTGGAGGGTACTATGGCATGGGCTCAAGCTGGTGGCTTCCCTTTCCATAATCTTTTGCCTATTCATAGAACCTCCAATACCTGCAATGAAGAAAGATAACATGGATTAGAATAGCACTTTAGATTATAAGAGAACTTAATAAGAAAATATAACAATTTGATTCCTATTAACTAAATAAACTAGTAAAGCATATAAATATAAAAATTCCTGGGTTGCCTCCCGATCAACAATTGATTTACATCTTTTCAAATTTCGACTTTGTCTAGTCAACACTATCCAATTCCTCTTCGATAATTGAGGAACCCTCCATCCATCGAAAATAATGTAACTTTTGGTAGTTTCCCATTTATGATGGCTATCGAGTTAAAGTCACCTAGCATGCTTTGTTTAAATAAGTGCCCAATTAAGAATGTTGAATAACTAGGTGCATTTCCGTCCGTTGAGCCTATGATTCGATTGGGGCTTTGAGGCTTGGCAAGCATAACGGGCTCTTCTTCTATCTTCTCCTCCTCATCCCACCATAACTTCACATTTGTACTAGCTCTCATGTCATAAAGAGCCTTGTCGATGACATGACTACCAAGCGGGCACGATTTTGCAAATCTAACTAGACCCTTGAACTTTGGCGGAGAAGGCACTTGGGGCACTAATAACATCGGCTCATCCTCGTTGGTACTCATAGTTAGTTCTTCACCGACCTTATTTTCATTATCCCCACTCGTTTCCTTTTTTTCAACATCTTGTGGCTCATCTAGTTGTAGATTTGGCTCGGGCACTTCATCAATCTCGGGATCCATGTCATAACACCATTTGTATTGAGGACAGTTGTTCAAGGCTTTGAACATTTGATCTATCTTATTCTAAAGATTTTGAATTGACCTCTCTTGATTAATCCTCCTCTCCTCATTTAATGCTACGAACTTGGACAACAATTCCGTCAACCCTGAATTATCTGTCTCAATTTTGGAATCCATGTATTGAGGACCATGAGTTAAAGTGGTGATGAGTTGTTCCATCTAGCGCTGAAAATTATGGCTCGATATTTCTTGACTCATCATCCTCTCCTCCTGGTTTGCTATGAGCTTTGATAGTAATTCCTCTAACTTTGACTTTTCTTTTTGTGGCAATGGAGGTTGACATGAGAATTTCGGTATGTATGTTGGATTTAGAGCGTAGTATTGGTCTTCATAATTTTAGCTCCATGAAGAATCCAAATGATACCCCCAAACTTTATTATAATTGGCATATGCATACTGGTTGAGGTAGTCACCACCATGTTGTTCTGGCCCAAAACTAACGGTGCATTGATTACTCGGGTAATTTCCAGCACAATAATTGCAAGTAACTGCTATCCTTCGATTACATTGGGCTATAACAACATCCAACCTCCTCGAAAGTCTCTCAAGCTGCGCTGATAATGCATAAATGCATTGAGTCCATCAATCCCCGCTCCCCTTGGCTGAGTCATTCTCATATACGGCCATTGATAATTAAATTTTGCCATGGTATCTGAAAAGAGAGAAAAATAGGAAGATAATAAAAAATGTTTAAATTAAGACTAATTTGATTGAATCTAATATTATCAAAAAAAATATTAAACTAATTCCCGAATAAATGATTGCCAAAAAACTTGTTTGTCAAATCTACGCAACAGCAAATATATGTATCATCAATAAAGTAATAAAGTGAAAGTAAAGTATCATTCCCACGAGGAATTATTAATACAAATTACCAATTACTAACTCTTAACCAAAATAATTTTATTTAAACAATCAATTTAATGTTATAAAGTAAATTATTTAATTAAACTAATTCTAATTACCACTAATTAAAAATCAGATTATGGAGATTTAAGATCACAACTTCACTTATTGCTTCATTTAAATTAATACACTTCTCATCAATTAAGCTCACTATTCTGAATTGTTAATCAAGAACACACAAGTAAATATGACCATCTCTCAATGCATCATACTCAAATCAACTTAAATCCACAGATGATAGAATTAAGAAGAACACCCTAATTATCTAATTCACTATATCTCTATGTGAATTACAATTAAAAAAGATTTTAAGCACAAGTTCTTTATCAGATTACATGCGATGTATAGGTATATCTCTATCCTAGACATAAATTATGTATTCCAATGCCATGTAGAAAACACAATCACATGCTATTATGATAAGATTTAAATCTATACTTCATCTCTCGAATTTATATAGATTATCACGGTAATTGTTAGTTAGGTAATTAAGCAATAAACACAAACCATAATAGACAATTCACAAGGATAGATCACAATAATTAATAAAGAAGCATATTAAAATAAATTATACCATATGATCCATTGTTATCTTAAACAAAGAAATAGTTTATGAATTAAAACTAAGAATCCACAATTGAATAATCATTAAAAGATAAGAATAAGAGTAGAGTGAAGAATAAATATGTTGTCAGCAAATCTCCATCTTCCTCAAGCTCCTACTCTTGATCTTCAATGGTCTCCAAGTTGCTTCAATCTCCAAAACTAATAAAAACTAGAGTTTTGTCCTAATCTACTATAATCTAATCTAATGGAATCCTCCTCTCCTTTAATCCTTGTGATTCTCCTCCTTTTATATGCCTCTTTATATGTCTTTAAGTCCTCTTGGAAGTTCTTGAATCAATCATCTCGAACCAATCCTTCTCGAACTCAAATTCTAATAAAATTCTCTTTTTCTACGCGTACCCCCGCCCCAGCTGGCTTTTTTACACTGATAGGCCCGCCCCAACTGGCATACCTACTATTTTTCAGCTTGTACCCCCGCCTTGACAGGGATTTTATGAAGAGAAAGCCTGCCCCAGCGGGGGTCCTTTTTCTGTTGTAGTGTCATCTGGTAAAACAACCATAACTTTTGATCTGAGAGGAGTTACGGGGTCTGACACCTATCGAATCGAATCTATCGACGAGATCTACAACTTTCATTATTTGAGAATTGAGAAATAATGGCGGATGAAGGTCAAAATTGGTCTAGAAGTGACTGCTATGCAAATGGCCACCCAAAACAGTGAAGTTCAACGTCCGTTGGTACAAATGTTATAACTCTTGCATCTGAACTCCGATTGGAATGATTCAAGATGTTCTGGAAAGCTAAGAAGAAGCTCTACAACATAATCCAAGTTCCAAGCCAAGAACATGAAATGAACATGAAAGCCCAAATGATGTTCGAATTGTTTTTCCTTGCATTTTCATACCAATAGTCGCTCACACAGCTCCCAATCATAAATCTACAAAATAATCATAAAATGCATGAAAAGTAACTGAGAAACATGAGATTAAGCAAATAATTCAAGTAATAGATACCAGATAAGTAGGTATAAAACCTACTTATCAAATACCCCCAAACTTAAACGGTTGCTTATCCGCAAGCAACACAACAAAATAAAAATACAATGCAATGCAATGAAACTAATCTACATGCCTATGAATCCAGCAGTAATGACAGAGACAAATCGATTCACCTGGCCTCAGAGAAATCAAGCAAACATGACAATACTTCATATCAAAACCAATTAGTAAATTCCTCATCAATCATCAAATCTTAGACTATTATCACTGATATAGTGCGTATGTGCTCAACAACCATGCTAACTGATATAATGCTAAATACAACACATAATAGATCTCTTTAAAGGCATCATACAATATAAACTCACAAAATTCACGAACAAGCTAAATCCAACTAAACTCAAACATTCACCAAGTTCAAGAGTCCAATCAAGGATACTTATGCTTTATTTTTCATTATGGGGCTTTTTGTTCTTTTCCCGTCTTATTATTTTTTTTCTTTTTTTATTCAATAATTCTCATGGTTATGCAATGTATAATTCCCTTAGGCTAACAATGCTACCCCTTAGCGAGCTTTCGACCAACGATTTCCAGACCATAAAGACCTTAGGGCGCTAGGTGTAAAGACACTCCCTCGGGCTTACTTACTCAAGTAATAAAGGCCACGAAATCAGACTAACCACGGTGTTTATTCATACATAGTCTTTTTTATAGCTTATATACCCCAAAATTTTCCCCCAAACTTAGGTTCTTGTCTAACTTTAGCCATCACTACCTATTCTTGTCATTATTTCATTCAACTAGCATTATCCTTTAGAGTCCCATTATGTATCAATTTAGACTCAATCAGTCCACAAAACTATTTTTACTGTGCTATACTAATTATACCAGTTTCAAACAGAAAAAGATTCGATTCATAACAAGAAATCACATTAAAGCTCTAATATTCAGTACTATACTTGTTTGCTCAATTCTAATCTTATCATTGGCCAAAATAGACTGTAACTATCTTAATAGCTGGAAACATGAATATGAACATAGTAACTAACTTCTATTTTTGATTTTTTTTATATAGACATAAATAAAAACTATTTACAACTACTCTACTATGCAAACTATTATGCACTTACACTACATGAATGTAAACATATAATAAACCTAAACTAAACAAACATGACAACTTATGCAAACCTAAAGCAACTACATTAAACATGTGAAACTAAACTAATTAACTCCCCCAAACTTAACAATTACAAAATCCTCATTGTAAAATAAAGCATTAAGTAGAAGAGAACTTCCTTGTAATCAGCTAAGCGTGAGGTGATGGTGGCGTGGAACAAAGATTGAAAACTCCTATACATCAAAATTTATTGGAAGGTACTATGGCATGGGCTCAAGCTGGTGGCTTCCCTTTCCATAATCTTTTCCCTATTCATAGAACCTCTAATACCTGCAATGAAGAAAGATAACATGGATTAGAATAGCACTTTGGATTATAAGAAAACTTAATAAGCAAATATAACAATTTGATTCCTATTAACTAAATAAACTAGCAAAGCATATAAATATAAAAATTCCTGAGTTGCCTCCCATTCAGCGCTTGATTTATAGTCTTTCAGCCTGACTTTGTCTAGTCAACACTATCCAATTCCTCTTCGATAAATGAGGAACCCTCCATCCATCGGAAACAATATAACTTTTGGTAGTTTTCCATTTATGACGGCTATCGAATTAAAGTCACCTAGCATGCTTTGTTTAAATAAGTGCCCAATTAAGAATTTGAATAACTAGGTGCATTTCCGTCCGTTGAGCCTATGATTCGATTGGGGCTTTGAGGCTTGGCAAGCATAACGGGCTCTTCTTCTATCTTCTCCTCCTCATCCCACCATGACTTCACATTTGTACTAGCTCTCATGTCATAAAGAGCCTTGCCAATGACATGACTACCAAGCGGGCACGATTTTGCAAATCTAACTAGACCCTTGAACTTTGGCAGAGAAGGCACTTGGGGCACTAATAACATTGGCTCATCCTCGTTGGTACTCATAGTTAGTTCTTCACCGACCTTATTTTCATTATCCCCACTCGTTTCCTTTTTTTCAACATCTTGTGGCTCATCTAGTTATAGATTTGGCTCAGGCACTTCATCAATCTCGGGATCCATGTCATAACACCAATTGTATTGAGGACAGTTGTTCAAGGCTTTGAACATTTGATCTATCTTATTCTAAAGATTTTGAATTGACCTCTCTTGATTAATCCTCATCTCCTCATTTGATGCTACGAAGTTCGACAACAATTTCGTCAACCCTGAATTATCTGTCTCAGTTTTGGAATCCATGTATTGAGGACCATGAGTTGAAGTGGTGATGAGTTGTTCCATCTGGTGCTGAAAATTATGGCTCGATATTTCTTGATTCATCATCATCTCCACTTAGTTTGCTATAAGCATTGACAGTAATTCCTCTAACTTTGACTTTTCTTCATATGGCAATGGAGGTTGACATGAGAATTTCGGTATGTATGTTGGATTTGGAGCGTAGTATTGGTCTTCATAATTTTAGCTCCATGAAGAATCTGAATGATACTCCCAAACTTTATTATAATTGGCATATGCATACTAGTTGAGGTAGTCACCACCATGTTGTTCTGGCCCAAAACTAACGGTGCATTGATTACTCGGGTGATTGTCAGCATAATAATTGCAAGTAACTGTTATTCTCTAATTCTAGTATGATTTTCATTTCTCAACTAAGCATCCTATTTATAGGAGAATGATAGGGCACTATTTAAGAAAATAATCATGTATGGACAGTAAAAAAATTCACGGGCGAATTCGGCGAGAAATTCTAATTTTTACTATTCATTACTGTGCAATAAAATATTCTAATAAAACAAAACTTTATATAAAATATAAAATATTCTAATTATAATCTAATAAAACAAATAACTTTATGTAAAATATAAAAAGTATTCTGCTTATATATAAAAAATTATTTTATTATTATTATAATAATAAAACAAACTGAGATAACTTTCTACCGACGATTGTGAAAAATGAGTAAGTGGAGGTACATGTAATAAGTCAAACTTACAACAAATACTTCATGATAAACCCTTCTATTTATATCAAAAATTAAATAAATATTTACCACAAATCACTTATCTTCAATAAGTACATTTTTAATCTTTCAACAATTATTCATCATTAATATTATAACTCACAATATTGACAACCAGATCATTCCCAGGAAAGAGGGGGCTTTCCGATAAGGATTTCTCCTTATTGGCGTACAATTAAATAACCTAACCCCTTTCATCGACAGAACTTTCTAAACATTGTTAATAATGAAAATAATAATATGAATAACTGTGTCATCTCAATTATTAATTTAATAATATAAAATATTATGTTGATGATACTGTGACAATAATTGAATCAATAATATGAGATACTATGCAGCAACTACTGTTGCAATAATTAAATAAAACTGAGTGGCTTCTTACGTAAATATCAATAATCAAAGATATTGTACAATACTGTGTGCTACTGTGCGACCACGCGTATTACTATTCGTTTATCACTGATATTTCAGCAGTTAATGGTAAATGTTTTGCCGTTATTTTTATAAAAAAATTATTTCTGTCGCTTTCTATATCCGACAGTCATTCCGTTGTGGGGTCCACCAATGATTGTGCTGTAAGACCCCAAATTTTATGAATAAAGATTTAATTTTCTCGAAATATTTTTTTTAATATTATGGTGTGGATTTGAGATAATTTTATAGTTATGGGTAATATTTATAAATTTTGCAAAGTAAGTAAGTTGTTATATAATATTCGATTGGTCGGGGAATATTCGTCTTAACAGGGAATATTCATACAACGGCGCAATCATTGGTGAACCCCACAACGAAATTACTGTTGAAGTTAGAAAACGACAGAAATATCTTTTTATAAAAATAACGACGGAAGGTTTACCATTAAAGCTGTTGAAATACCCGGTGATAAAAATACAGTAATACGCGTGGTTGCATAGTAGCTCACGATATTGATTATTGATGCTTACGTGAGAAGTCACTAAGTTTTGTTCAATTATTGCTACAGTAATTGCTGCATCATATCTCTCATATTATTGATTCAATTATTGTCACAGTATCATCTGTGTGAGACCCCAGATTTTATTAATAAAGATTTAAATTTTGTCGAAATAATTTTTTAATATTATGGTGTGAATTTGAGATAATATTATAGTTGTGGGTAGTATTTATAAATTTTGCAAAAGTATGCAAGTGGTTATATTATATTCAATTGGTCTGGGAATATTCGGTTTAGCAGGAATATTCATCTAACTACTCAATCATTGGTGGACCCCATAATGTAATTATTGTGGATTGAGAAATCGACAAAAAAATATTTTATTAAAATAACGGCGGAAGTTTTACTCGCGTGGTTCTTGTTGAACTACTCGGTAGTAAAAAGTACGATAATATGTGTGGTTGCATAGTAACACCTGTATTGATTATCGATGCTTATGTGAGAAGTCACTCGGTTTGATTCCATTATCACGATTAATAATAATGAATTATTATAATGATAATGACGCTTTTGTTTTATTCAGATTATTAACGTAATAAAATGAAACATCTTTTATATAAAATAGAATACTTTATTAAAGTTATTCTATAAATAGAATATATTATATTTTATTATGATAGTATTGCATAGTGTTTTGCATAGTGTTTTGCATAGTATTGCATAGTGTTTATAGTAAAATGTTTTTATATAAATAGAATATATTATATTTTATTTAAAAGATTTTTCTTTAAATATAGAATCACGATTAAAGTAAATCAATCTGGACCGTTCATGGATTAGTTCTTATGCATTCCATTTTCCTATAAATGAAGCTCATTCCTTCATTATTTTCTTTTAATTCATTGAAACTCTACAGAGAGAAATTATAGAGAGAAGCTATAGAGAAAAATTATAGAAAGAAGAAGAGTATTCTGCTACTTCACTACTTCTATATTCAGCCTTTTACTACTAAAGGTGTTATTCTTTCTTCTTGAAGAGAACTTCATTATTCCATTCACTATTATTCTGTTGGAATAACTCAGTAAAAGTGGCATACCCTATACATAACTCAGATACGCGCAGATACCCTATACTTGGTGAAATCCTTATGTTATTCCATTGCTTATTATTACATTGGAATAACTTTCAGTATACGCTATTTACCCTATACTTGGTGACATTCTTCTATTATTCTGTTGGAACATCCTCGCTCATGTGTTTTACACCGGGACTGGTTTTAAATCTTTATCATTCTGTTGGAATATCCTATCTGTGTTTTACACCCGGATCCGGTTCCATCTTTATTATTCTCGTTGAATATCACATGCAATTGTCAATTTCACGACACGGTTCCGTTATTATTATTATGTTGGAATAACTTTTTACATCAAGTACCGCATGCATGGTGATTTCTTTTGTTATTCCATTCTTTATTATACCCAGGTTGGTTAAAACTTTGACTTCTATACTCCATGAAATTAGTAGAATATCCTTGATATTTGCGTTTCATCCAAAGATCTTTCATGGAAATATTCTTCCGATCATTCTTGAATTTTACTCTATTTAAACAAAGATCATGTTGACAATTTGACGTTAATAATTCATGGATTAAATAATTCTTGAACTTGTTTTATTGAATTATTATGTCATTGTCATCATCCTCATGTTATATTATGTTATCTTTGGCTTACGTGCATAGATGAACTTAGTATGATTATGACCGTGGATCATTCGGTATAATCATGACTTGATATAAATGATGTGACTAAAGTCCTCGGTGGCTGTAATGCAATTGATGGATAGTTTTTGGCATGATTATGACCAGGGGTGATTCGGTATAGTCGTGACCATTGATAATTTGATGAAAATCCTTGATCGTGGTGCAGGGGATGATTAGATGTGGTGGTTTATTTATTAAGTCGAGTCTCAAATGATAAAATTGATGAAAACCTTTTAAAACCTAAAAGATAGTGAGACTTTATTCTCTACTTGATTTTTTTAATGGATTGCATATTTATTGCTGAGCTTAAACTGGTTGTCTATTGTATTTTATCGCTTTTACATCATTGAAGGCTAATGATAATTTATTCGCATTATCTTAGTCATAATATTTCTTCTTTGGGCTAGTTGAGCTCACCTTTCTTTCACCATTCTCTTCGAAATGAGAACATAGCCGGGACGAGTCGGGAACGAGTAATGGTCCGTGAGGATAGTATTAGTAGTCCTCACTATTCTCGTGAAATAGTGTGATAATAGTTGTAATGAGGACTCCTTTTGAGTTTGTATAATATCTAGTAGATAATATTTGTATTCAAACTCATATTTATGTCGTATTGTACACCACAGCTTATATTAATGTAAGTTGTATTTGAATTTATGTACCATGTAAGTGGCGAACCAAGATGGGTGGCGTATATACCTAATTTTGGGGGTTATAATGCATAATATTTTTATATTATTAAATCAATAATTGAGATGACAAAGTTATTCATATTATTATTTATAATATTTACGATGTCTAGAAGTTACATAGGAGAGGTTTGGTCACCTAATTACGCCGCCATAGGAGAAATCCTTATCTAAAGCCCTCTTTCCTCAGGAACAACCTGGTTATTAAATATTGTGAATTATAATAATGATGATAAATGTTATTAAAAATATTGAGGAAATTTTTATGAAGTATTTGATGTAAATTTTGCTTATTTTATGAACCTCCATTTACCCGATTTTCAAAATAATCGGTAGAAAATTATTTAATATAATAAAGGTGGGGCCACATGTGGGTGCCACATGTGGAAGAAAAATGGAAATGGGTGGGGGGATGGAGGTTACGTATATATAAGGTAATGTTATATATATATATATATATATATATATATATATATATATTTGAAAAAGTTGCGGAGGGATTAAAAATGTATTCACAAGGGATCATCCTGACTTATTTTAAGCTCATGTTATATATATATATATATATATATATATATATATATATATAATATTATATTTTATTTAAAAGTTTTTGTTTTATTAAAATATTTTATTGCATAGTGCAGCATAGTAAAATTAAAATTTTTAAAATTTTCAATCGGCCAAACGCCCGTGACTTTTCCTTCACTATGCGTCAAAATAGTATCATTTCCATTCTCCTACAAATAGGATGCTTAGTTAGAATTGAAAATTACGCCAGAATCAGAAAATTCTTCTTCTATAATATTGAACGTATTTCTTTCGAGTTTTAGAAAGCTTTGAGCGTAGAAAATAGTGAAAGTTTTCTTCAAGAATATTCCCGCTATACCAGTTGGAATACTCTTCTTTTCAAGGTAAGGGGTATTATTTATTTCATGTTCTGAAGAGATATTATTTTTCGTATTCGTATGAATATTATTTTTGTTCAATATTTATAAAGAATATTATTTTCGTTTAATATTCGTAATGAATATTATTTTCGTTTAACATTCGTAATGAATATTATTTTCGTTTAATATTCGTAAGGGATGTTATTTTTGTTCAATATTCGTTTGAAATAATATTTTCTTCCATACTCTGTAATATGTAAGTAATATTATTTCATTTTAGATTTCAAATTCTATACTCATTTAGTTAAAGTTTTGGCGTCTATACTCCATGAAATTAGTAGAATATCCTTAAAATTTGCGTTTCATCCAGTATCTTTTCATGGAAATATTATTCTGAGCATTCTTGATAAATTTTAACTTTTTCATATCGGAGTACTATTCACGGGTTACTATTCACGAAGTACTATTCACTCGAGTACTATTCACCCACAGTACTATTCATGATAAAAATTGATTCATTTTCGGTCCAAATCATTTTTGGTACAATATTATTCTTGAATTTTACTTCACAAAGCAGTATCATGTTGACAATTTGGACGTTATTGCTTTCTGCATAAATTAAATTATAAATCTTTAAAAATTTATCATTTGCTTTCATTTAATTGAATTCTTATATCATTGTCATCATTCTCATGTTTATATTATGATGAAAGTCATCTATGGCCGTAGTGCATAGATGGACTTGGTATGATTATGACCAGGGATTATTGGTATAATCATGACCGTAATGTTACAAATGATGTGGTAAAAGTCCTCATTGGCCCGTAATGCATTGATGGACAGTTTTTGGTATGATCATGACCATGGGTTCTCTTCGGCCAAGGGTGCAAAGATGAATTATTTTATGGTGTGATCATGGTCGTTGATGAAAACACGAATATCCTTGGTCCGTAGTGCATGGATAATTTGTGGTCGTGATACTAATGAATATCATTGGCCGTAGTGCAGGGATGATTCAATGATGTGGATTATTTATTAAGCTGAGTCTCAGCGATAAAATTGATGATAAACTTTTTAAAACATAGAAGATAGTAGATATCATGTTCTACTTGACTCTTCTAATGGATTGCTTATTCTACTGCAGTTGTTGATCTAAAACTTGTTGTCTATTATATTCTATTAATTGTTATACTGTTGAAGGCTAAGGATAATTTATTCTGCATTATCTTAGTCATAATACTTCTTACTGGGCTAGTTGAGCTCACCATTTCTTTCACTGTTCTCTTCAGGAAATGAGAATATAGCTGGGACTAATCAGGGAATGGATTGACGATTCAGATGGTTGCATTAGTAGTCCTTACTATTCTGTGAAGTAGTGTGATAATAATTGTAATAAGATTGAATTTGAGTGTGGATATTATCTAGAAGACAATATTCGAGCTAAAACTCTCAGCTATGTTTTGTCGTATTTTACACGACAGATGTATTAATTAAGTTTGTATTTAAGTTATGTACCATGTATTTGGTGACTTAGAATGGGTGATGTATACCTATTTTGGGGGCGTCACATTTGGTATCAAAGCTTAGGGATATGATCACTGGCTGAGATGTGAGGCTAGAGCTAGGAAGGGAGAGACGGGTAATTCCTTCGCTAGTATGACCTACCTAAGTTTAATTGGTATTTAATTGGTTGGTCAGAGTATAGGGATAATATGTGGTATGTCAATTAGCCCTTGTTTTGTGGTAGTATTTGAAAATGACATCCAAGAATATTGAGAATAGCAATGGAGCACAAGAGACCGTTGAGTCACCACAGATCAATACCCAGGATAATGTGCAACAAGAAGACAATAATCCTCAAGTAAACAACAACACCGACCAAATGATGAACAATGGGATGTTCAGAGGCTTTGTGCAGTTCATGCAACACCAAACGAGAGAGACTCTTGTTCATAATGCAGGTGGAAACACTGGCAACTCACGGCTAGTCACCGCTAAGCAGTTCAAGGAGTTGGGACCACCGGAGTTTTTGGGAAAGCCAGAACCACTTAAGGAAGAGACGTGGATAAAGCAAATCACCAAGATATTTGATGTCTTGGAATGCTCAGAGGAGCAAAAGGTTCCTTTTGCCACCTTTATGTTGCGTGAAGAGGTATATTACTGGTGGGAATCTTTAAAATGTACCCATCCCGACGCACTCAAGATGTCTTGAGAGAAGTTTCAAAAATTATTCAACGACAAGTACTTTCCTGAAAGTATTCTTCACATGAAGGAGGTGGAATTCATCAAGTTGGAGCAAAATAATATGACCGTGTCGCAGTACGAAGCTAAATTTGCCGCGTTATCCCGATTTTCATCCCATTTGGTCAATAATGAGGAGAGAATGACGCGAATGTTTCTAAGAGGTTTGAAACCCGAAATACATTAATACCTCATTTCTCACAAACTTTGCTTGTATTCAGATGTTGTGAATAGGGCTCAGTTATTAGAACGCGATAATGAGACAACCCAACCAAGAGAGAGCAACCGACAAATAGATAATACCAATGGTAGCAGTCATCAAAGCGGTGACAACAAACATGGAAGGAATTAATATGCTAGAAATGGTAACCACTTCAGTGGTAATCATGGCTAGGATAATAGGAAAGGTGAACTAAGTGAGAATAACTTCAAAAAGAGAAGGTTCAATAATGATGGAAAGACAAATGACCTGCTTCAAGGAAAGAAGAACGACCACCTAATCGTCGATGTTTCAAATGCGCATGGAGGGACACATCCGTCCAAACTGTATGTAGCAACCCAAAGCATGTTTTAATTGTAGAAGAGAAGGTCACCTAGCTCAATTTTGTTGTGTAGTGAACTCAAGTCCAGCTGGGATAGTGACACTAAAGGATGTCCCAGACAAGTTAAAGCCGGTAGTTTAAGTGAGAGCGTTTGCCGAGAAAACTGAATGAAGTTATCACGGGTAAGTTAATTATAAACTCTTGTGAAGTCTATACCTTATTCGATACTGGTTCTACCCATTCTTTTATTTCTTCTACTTGCGCTCAACGTTTAAATTTAACTCCGGAGAAATTAGACTTTGACTTATCTGTTGAAACCCGTTATGAGAAACCTTCATTACATCCACTATTTATAAATTTTGTTTGATTTAAATCGACATTTCCACGTTACATGTCGATCTTATCTCTTTGAAAATACTTGCCTTTGATATGATTTTAGGAATCAACTCGTTAACTGCTCATCATGCTAAAATTGATTATTTTCGTAAGGTTGTTAGCCTTCATATTCCTAACCAACCTGTTATACGAATTCAAGAAACCAAACCACTAAAGTCAATCACTATCATATCAAACCATAAGTAAAGAGCCCCGAGCCTTTCGCTAGTGACTTCCAAGTCTTGGAATGCACCAAAGCCTTCTATAGAGGACGCCGTGAATAACGGTGGCAAGTTGATAGGTATCAATATTACGTGTTATCCAATTCTGAGATGAGAGTCACAATTTTGAATGATATTTCAATCATTAATAAATTTCCTGACGTATTCCCTGAAGACTTCTTGACCTACCCCAGAGCGTAAAAGCGAATTTTGTATTGACCCCAGTACAAAACCCATTTTTAAAACCCTCAAGTATTTCTTCACCCAAAATAAACGTATAACGTGCCAAAGACGTTGGCTCGAGATGTTGAAGATTATGATAATACCATTCAATACTATCGTGGGAAAAGCAAACGTGGTAGCTGACGCATTGAGTAGAAGATCGTATGCGGTTACGAGTGCGAATATACGAACCTACGTGAAGATAACGAATATACGATTAGAACCGACTTTAATCGATAAAGTTAAAGATGGTAAAGCTATAGACTCTGAGCTGATGAATGTGAAGAAGAAGGTTCAAGAAGGCGTTATTCTAGAAGCAAGAGTCGATGAAGAGAGGAATTCTCAACCCTCGATTTTATTGGCCCATTTGAAATCCTCGATCGAGTAGGAACTGTGGCCTATAGACTCGCCTTACCGCTAAGTATGTCGCGTGTTCATAACGTATCGATGTTACGTAAATATGTGGATGACCCGAACCACATTATTAATTTAGAACCAGACGAGATAGTGAAAGATTTAACGTATGAGGAGATACATGTTAAAATCTTGGATAAAAAGAAGCATATTCTACACTCAAAGGTTGTACCTCAAGAGTCAGAATCTGATGAGGTATCCTCATCTGTTCGGCATACCAGGTACGTACGTAAATTTTGAGTGCAAAATTTCATAAGGAAGGGAGATTGTAAGACCCCAAATTTTATGAATAAAGATTTAATTTTCTCGAAATATATTTTTTAATATTATGGTGTGGATTTGAGATAATGTTATAGTTGTGGGTAATATTTATAAATTTTGCAAAGTAAGCAAGTTGTTATATAATATTCGATTGGTCGGGGAATATTCGTTTTAACAGGGAATATTCGTACAACGGCGGAATCATTGGTGGACCCCATAACAAAATTACTGTTGAAGTTAGAAAACGACAGAAATATCTTTTTATAAAAATAACGGCGGAAGTTTTACCGTTAAAACTGTTAAAATATCCGGTGATAAAAGTACAGTAATACGTGTGGTTGCATAGTAGCACACGGTATTGATTATTGATGCTTACGTGAGAAGTCACTCAGTTTTATTCAATTATTGCTACAATAATTGTTGCATCATATCTCTCATATTATTGATTAATTATTGTCACAGTATCATCTGCATAATATTTTTTATATTATTAAATCAATAGTTGAGACGACAAAGTTATTCATATTATTATTTGCAATATTGACGATGTCTAGAAGTTATGTCAAGGAGAGGTTTGGTCACCTAATTGCGCGTCAATAGGGAGAAATCCTTATCGGAAAGCCCCCTCTTTCCTGGAAACGACCTGGTTGTTAAATGTTGTGAATTATAATACTGATGATAAATGTTGTTAAAAATATTGAGGGGATTTTTGTGAAGTATTTGATGTAAATTTTGCTTATTTTATGGACCCCCATTTACCCATTTTTCAAAATAATTAGTAGAAAATTATTTAATATAATAAAGGTGGGGCCACATGTGGAAGAAAAATAGAAATAGGGGGGGGGGGATGGATGTTATGTATATATAAGGTAATGTTATATATATATATATATATATATATATATGTTTTGAAAAAGGTGCGGAGGATTACAAAATGTATTCACGGGGGATCATCCCGTGACTTATTTTAAGCTCATGTTATATATATATATATATATATATATATATATATATATATATTATATTGTATTTAAAAGTTTTCATTTTATTAGAATATTTTAATGCATAGTACAGCATAGTAAAATCAAAATTTTTAAAAATTTTAATCGGCCGAACGCTCGTAACTTTTCCTTCACTATACATCCAAATAGTATCATTTCCATTCTCCTATAAATAGAATGCTTAGTTAGAATTGAAAATCACACCAAAATCAGATAATTCTTCTTCTATAATATTGAGCGTATTTCTTTCGAGTTTTAGAAAGCTTTGAGCGTAGAAAATAGTGAAATTTTTCTTCAAGAATATCCCCGCTATACCAGTTGGAATACTCTTCTTTTCAAGTTAAGAGGTACTATTTATTTCATGTTCTGAAGAGATATATTTTTCGTATTCGTATGAATATTATTTTTGTTCAATATTTGTAAAGAATATCATTTTTGTTTAATATTCATAATGAATATTATTTTCGTTTAACATTCGTAATGAATATTATTTTCGTTTAATATTCATAAGGGATGTTATTTTTGTTCAATATTCGCTTGAAATAATATTTTCTTCCATACTCTGTAGTATGTAAGTAATATTATTTCGTTTCAGATTTCGAATTCTATACTCATTTGGTTAAAGTTTAGGCTTCTATACTCCATGAAATTAGTAGAATATCCTTAAAATTTGCGTTTCATCCAGTATCTTTTCATAAAAATATTATTCTGAGCATTCTTAATAAATTTTAACTTTTTTAGGCCAAAGTACTATTCACGGATTACTATTCACAAAGAACTATTCATGGTTTACTATTCACTCAGGGTACTATTCATGATAAAAATTGATTCATTTTTGGTACAATATTATTCTTGAATTTTACTCCACAAAGTAGTATCATGTTGATAATTTGGACATTATTGATTTCTAGATAAATTAAATTATAAATCTTTAAAAATTTATCATTTGCTTCCATTTAATTGAACTCTTATTTCATGTCATCATCCTCATGTTTATATTATGATGAAAGTCATCTGTGGCTGTAGTACATAGATGGACTTGGTATGATTATGACCAGGGATTATTCAGTATAATCATGATTATAATGTTACAAATGATGTGGTAAAAGTCCTTATTGGCCCGTAGTACATTGATGGACAGTTTTTGGTATGATCATGACCATGGGTTCTCTTGACCAAGGGTGCAAAGATGAATTATTTTATGGCGTGATCACGACTATTGGTGGCTCACACGAATATCCTTGGCCCGTAGTGCATGGATAATTTATGGTCGTGATACTAATGAATATCATTGGCCGTAGTGCAGGGATGATTCGATGAAGTGGATTATTTATTAAGCTGAGTCTCAACGATAAAATTGATGATAAACTTTTTAAATCATAGAAGATAGTAGATATCATGCTCTACTTCACTCTTCTAATGGATTGCTTATTTCGATGCAGTTGTTGATCTAAAACTTGTTGTCTATTATATTTTATTAGTTGTTATATTGGCTAAGAATAATTTATTCTGCATTATCTTAGTCATAATAGTTCTTACTGGGCTAGTTGAGCTACCCTTTCTTTCACTGTTCTCTTCAGGAAATGAGAATATAGTTGGGACTAATCGGGGAATGGATTGACGGTTCAGATGGTTGCATTAGTAGTCCTCACTATTCTGTGAAATAGTGTGATAATAATTGTAATAAGATTGAATTTAAGTGTGGATATTGTCTAGAAGACAATATTCTAGCTAAAACTCTCAGCTATGTTTTGTCGTATTTTACACGACAGTTGTATTAATTAAGTTTGTATTTAAGTTATGTACCATGTATTTGGCGACTCAGAATGGGTTTTGTATACCTATTTTAGGGGCGTCACATGTACCGTCGTACGAATATTCCCCGACAAAAAGAATATTCCTCGACCAAACGAATATTTTATGACAACTTGTTTACTTTGCAAAATTTTCATATATCACCCATAACTATGGCATTATATCAAATAACACCTTATTATTTAAAAATAATAATTAGAGAAAATTAAATCTTTATTCATAAAAAGTTGGGGTCTTATATAAGACATACCCATAAATTAATCTATAATAAATACTATGTGCAGAATATTATTTATTTAAAACTATAATTTGAGAGGGAAGAAAATGATAATACCAAACTTATTTTAAAAGAATTATGGATTCATTTTTTGTGAATGAATTGTATCCCAAAGGAGAGTTTTCTAATCCATTTATAGAATTCCAAACACCCCTATGAAAAGACACATTTTTAATTTGAAAAGATATGAACCAAACACATTCTTTCTAAGGGTCACACAGGTTCAAACTAGTAACCCAAATCGAACCATAACACCGGTTCAATGTTACACCCATTCAGATTAGCAATCACAACGGTTCAAACTAGTGATCCAACTTGAACCATTGTACCGATTCAACGTTACACCTATTCAAACTAGTAATCACACCTTTATCATTAAACCAATGCATCTATTAGTTATTAAAACAATATATAATATATTTATTATATAATAACAAAATTTTGAAAATCAACAAACTCTCCCCATTTTCAAAATCCTGTAACTTTATTTTGTCAACATTCTTTTCTCTTTAGGCATGTCATAAAAGTAGTATGTGTGACACCCCCAAATCTGGGTACTTCATTACCATAGGATTTGGTGTTCACTTTCCAAACATTCATTTCTAGCTTCCCAAGTTAAATAAAACTTAAGCAGTAAACCTTCCCATTAAAGGGTTACATAGCTTAATCAAATAAATCTCATGTTGTCTAACCTTAATACAATCATTAAATGCAAAAAAGTAATCAATTACATAAAATAATTAAACTCAGTTCTGAACACATAAACCATAACAATTAACAAGTCTTCCACACTTGTTCATCTTGCATTTTCCTTTATTGGTAGTTAGTTCGTCAACCTTCTCAATTTTAGCTGCAATGGTTATATATATGCAAGAGTGAGCAAAACAATGCTCACTTGAAGGAACATAATAACTGACAATGAATAAGCTTAACTGAATTGAATAATATTCTCTTTACTGTTAAACAAGAACTAAAATTAGAATTTATCTGAGGGTCACAAGACCATGAACCATGTCCCAGGTTGTAGGAATTTCTACTTAAACCTTTAATAGTCGTTAGACTATATGGACCTTCCTTCTCGTACTTAGGGGGATCATCCCTTCGTACCATGTATTGTGCACAAACATCTTAACGCTTCCGCGTAAATAATCTCCTATAATAGGGTTGTTCATCTCAGTTTTAATATACGAGTCAACACCAAAGGAAGTTTGGTTTGGATAAGCTTCAAGGGTAATTTAGAGTTCAACGTACATCAACTAAGGATTAGTTGACTCAAAAGTTTAATGACGATTCAAGGGTTCGATAAGGATATAATATAGAATAGTTATGAACCATGAATGAATAACGTTATGCATCAAAGTCATGTTTTAGGAATAAAGTTCAAAGCATTGAAAGATATAATAAATCTTACTTGAGTAATAGTAGTAAGCTAAGGTTACATTTTCCAGTAAGGAAATAGAATTAAGAACTTTGCTCAATACAAAAACAAAATAAGATTCAAGAACTTGCATAATTTTATAAAGAAGGTAGGATAGAAAACTTGCATAATTGTAATCAAATAGGATATGCTCAAATAGAGTTTAGGGTTAGAGAACTTGCCTCACATGTAAGCTAGACAGTATAACTTGATTATCAAATAACCTATACACATGTCATTGTAACATAATTAGTTACCACATGATCACGTTACATAATTAAATATCAATTTCATTTACAACCCTTAGTCTTAGGTTTAACCATATGCTCAAATCACACTTCTAATTTTATTAATGCCAATTTCAATTATCACATAACTCATTAATTACTAATGATAATCTTCGTATTTGATATTATAACAACATCACAATCTGTTCCTTAATCCCTTAACATGATTAACTACATTTTATAGTCATAAGATCTTGTTACATTAATATTTACAGGATTGTATACTACAAATCATATTTCTGGGCCAAATCGCTTAATCAAGTACTGCAGATGGCCTAGTTTATACTGAGGATCGTACACTGCAAAGACCTTTGGTATGGCGCTGTCTTGGTCAACATAGGCCTTGGATCAAGGCCGCCATGTTGTGATGGTGTCAGAAAGGCCGACTCCTCTCAAGATATTCCAAGTTCGATTCGCGAAGAACACGGAACAATGCCAAATAAGCCTACAAACTTCTTTCTAACAACCATTTTAACTTACCCAAGTTGTATAAACTTTACAAAAATAATAACTAATGTTTCTAACCATATAAACAACATAAACAATAAATTAAAACCCTTAAATTTTATTATTTTTGTTATTTCTTCACTTTTAAATGTTCTTAGCAAAATTAATCATTGTGAATTTGTTTTTCAACCAAAACAGTCCGTTTGAAACTCATTGTTTTTATTTCTTCATGTATTTACACAATCAATAATCAATTTACACATAAAAATATTAATTGAGCATCAATTTTAACATCACATAAGCCACATTCATGTATATGCATCATTGTATTTCACTGTAAACATGATTCCTTCATATATACTATATTTTCATGGATTAAACAACTTTAAATCACATACAAATCACATAAAAGCAGTTTATATGAACAAATTAACATGTTTAACCCATACCTTCAACTAATTGTTCATTAAACTCAAACACAAAGGAATTTTTTTTAAAACAAAACAAAAACTAAAACTTAAAAAAAAACTAAGATTATACCTTGGTTGCTAGTTTAGCTAGAGAAGATGATAAAATCTTTCTTTGTTTGCTCAAACTCATAGAGAAATTCTCTCTCTCTTCTCTTTTTCCTTCTCTCCCTCCTCTCTGTATATCTTCTTAACATAAACTGATATATAGTATATGTATAACTAACATATAATATAATATATATAACTTAAATATATATTTCATACTTAATTGATATAATAATAAACGTCAATTTTTTTTCAAAAACCACTAAGGCTTGTTTGGCAAAAACCAAATTAAAATAAAAATTCAAAAAGCCTTAAGCCTTGTTTGGTAAAACCAATTTAAAACTCCTTTTAACTTATTTTGACAACTCACTTGCTATATAGTTTATTGTCACACCCTATTTAATTAAATTTTCATATTCAAATTCAATTAAATTAAAGCTAACACCAACTTATTAAATCAAGATGCCACATATTCCAATTGCTAGAAAATTATAATTATAATTTTCATTATAAATTATAATTTTATTTAATATATTAGTACATATCTAATTTAATTACTAAATTAAATTAAAACAACCTTGTAACAATTCATTTAATCATTAACAACTCAGAATTTAATTGTTAAATTAAATTAGAATACTACCACTATGTAACAAAATAATTAATTCAACACTCACTTAATTTAATTAACTTCAAAAATACAAATTACCAAATAACAACTTAATTAACATATTACATTTAATCAAGTTATTTCACAACAACTCATGAATTATTTATTTAACTAATAAATAATCAAATCAATCAAATATTTATTTAACAATAAATACATCAACTAAAATATTTATTTAATTCAATAAATATTTTAAATTACATATAAAATTTTGGATCATTACATCTTTCCCTCCTTACAAGGATTCTGTCCACAGAATCAAAACTCAAATAATTCATTCGTCACATTCTTCCCTTTTTATAAAGGATTTTGTACCCAGAATCGAAGAAACATATCAAACAAATAACTCAGGATAGCTATTCATTATCTTGTCTTCGAGTTCCCACGTTGCTTCCTCGGCATTGTGTAAGGTTTTGTGAAAATCAAAGTAGCAATCAAATTCCAAAATTAGCGGAAGCAAAATAAAATTAGATTTTAAAATTTTTCACAAACCAATTACCCGAATCATCCTTTATGCATATTATTAATTAAAATGAAGAACAAGAAGTTATGGAATCATACCCTTGTAGGTACGAGCTTTCACAGGTACAAGTTCAACTCCTACTTCTTCGCGATCTCCTTGAATCTCTGGGTAGATTCCTCCTTTGATCAATGTTAGCCACCCAAGTGTATGACCTCTACAGGTGATCCACCAAGGAAGAAAAATTTTCAAGAAGAAAGATGTATTGGCTAAAACCCTAGTTTTCTATCTCTGTAGAAAAAGGGGGCGTACTCTACAACTATTGGAATTTTGTATATCTAATATATAATATAAAACTCCTCTTATAAAAATATCAGGTAACCCTATTTAATTAAAATAAGTTATTATTTATTTAATTAAACTTCTTTAATTAATTGGGCTCCTTAATCTTATTAAAGATAATTAATTAAACTCTTTTAACTAATTTTGTCTCCTAATCCTATTAGGAATAAATGAGAGTACTTATATTAAATTAATTCCTAAACTCTTTTAGAAATTAAAAATAATAATAATTGTAATAATATTAATAAGACTCCTCTTATTAATTTATATTTAATATTTCCAAAATATTAAATAATAAATATTAAGCTATTTAATTTATTCTATCACCATAGATTAAATTAAATATACTTAACATATTATTACGATTATGCCATTAACTTCTTAAATAATTATTCTTCCTTTTATGGTGTGACCCTTTAGGTTCTCCATATTAAACCTATTATGAATAAATCAATTAGAACAATTCTAATCTTATTTAAATAAATAAATTAAACTATTAATTTATTTAAATAAATAATATTTATTCTACAATAAGGATAAGCCTCTTTAGCGATCAACGACTTTCCAGATAATATAGATTTTAACATTAATCATAAAAGAACCTTTGAGTAAATAGTTAGTGTATAATTTAATCATACCACCATACAATGTCCCAATTAAATATAAGACATGGAATTACTGCCAAGTCTTATTTTATTTAAGTATATGTATTTCGATTCCTAAATGTACAACTCCTAATGAATGCTAATTAGAAACTACTTTCTAATTTCATTCCACCTTGGCCAAGGATTCCTGGGTTGTCATTTATCAAATCACATCAGACATTTCTCTTCTTATACTAGAAGTGGTAGATTCTTTATTGATCATTCATTATCTCCGTATATAACTTATTACACCCAAGCACACCCTTTGATATACTCTAAGAGTCTTAAGGAATGAGTCAAAGTGTAATTCATTATATATAAGATAATATGATGATCTCGAGTCTAAGGATCATTTGTACTACTATCACTACAAGAATTCCTATTGACAGGCAAATAAAACTCCATTAGGTATTCCTTAGCGAGTCATGTTCAGTGAACTTATTCTCTAATAATCACCTACATACTTTCTTTAGTGTCTCCACACAAATGATCATGAGATCAATAATCCTCATCCAATGAGCAAGCAACGTATGTACCAATCTATCCGGATTCACTAATCCCCTTTTTAGTAATCCATTGATTGAGAACATTTTAGTTTTAAGCTATCTAAGAATTTAGATCTCATTAGCATGATCTCATCATGATTCTAAAAGCATTGCTTAAAACTATGGGTTTATCACATATTATTAAAACAACACCATGTAGATAATAAATGCCTTTAATAATTAATTATTTTATTAATAAATAAATAAGATTGATTACAAAGTATATGCTTTATCATTATACATGATTGGCTTGTATGCATACTACTTTCAATCTCCCACTTGCACTAAAGCCAATCGTCGTGGTATCTCATACCCATCTTCTCTACTTAAGTAACGATTGAACTGTTGTTGTGTTAACGCTTTAGTAAATGGATCTGCAATATTGTCTTGAGAGTCCACACGCTCCAGGGTGACATCTCCTCTTTCAATGATCTCTCTAGTCAAATAAAGTCGCCATAACACGTGTTTGGATTTTTGATGAGACCTGGGTTCCTTAGCCTGCGCAATAACTCCGGTGTTGTCACAGAATAAAGGTATTGGTCCTATAATGCTAGGAACCACACCAAGTTCATTAATGAACTTCTTCATCCAAACAACCTTGTTTTCAGCTTCACTTGCAGCTATGTACTCTACCTCTGTCACTGAATCAGCAACGTTTGTTGTTTGGAACTCTTCCAACTCACTGCACCACTGTTTAAGTTAAACAATCGGTGGATGCTTGTGCGGGTTCCGGTGGTCTGATCCATAGGAATAGCCTAATCCAGCCTTCCCTGTCTGACTAGGTATTTGAACGAAACTTCTGATTCCCTGCTGAATTTTCCCTAACCCTTGTCCAGGCCAGAAACCCAACGATATCATTTCTTGACTAGCCGACATTACTTCGGTGAAAACTCTGGGCTTTAAAGCTGGGGCCCCAATAGGTTGATATTGAGTGTTGCTCATCTCAAGGGCATAAAAACTAATAGGCTCAACTCCTTCATCAAGACTGATCACAGGCATATCGCTTTGTACATGGACATAATATTTTGGTTCAACATTGATAGTTACCAGATTGCCATTAATGATGTACTTTACTTGTTAATGAAGGGTGGACGGAACTGCTTTTGCCATATGAATCCATTATCTTCCCAACAATAAATTATATCCAGTGGTAATGTTTAGCACTTAGAAAGCTACGTAAAAAGTATGAGGACCAATCTCTAATGGAAGTTTAATTTATCCTATAGCCTCTCGCCGAGATCCATCAAAGGCCCTTATGACTACATGACTAGTCCGAATTTGATTTGGATTGATCTTCATTCTTTCCAACGTGGCATAGGGACAGAGGTTCAAGGATGATTCTCCATCTATCAACACACCTCCTACCACATATCCTGAGGACATCACTGCTATGTGCAATGACTTGCAATGACCCATCCCTTCTGATGGTATGTCATTATCAATGAAAGATATCACATTACTGTTGAAAATATGATCTATCAAATGATGAAACTTCTCGGTATCTATCATCTTCGGTAAGTGAGCTTCTTCCAGTACTTTCACTAAGACCTTGCGATGATCTTCTGAAGATAAAAACAAATCCATAATGGATATCTGTCGAGGTGCTTCTTTCAATCTTTACACCATTTTGGCTTCGTTATATTCCATCTTGCTGAGGAATTCTTTAATTTTCTCCTCGGGCACTCTTCCCGTGGATTTAATGACTGGCTTCATTACTCGCTGAGGTAGATACACCGGGTTTTCCTTCAATATGGCAGCAATTTGATTTGAAGTTGATCCCTCATCTTTCCCATAGTTCTAGGGGACTCTTTTCAAGCTGATTATAGGATACTACAGTCTGAATGGCAATATCAGAGGCTCAGGAGTAGCCACTTTTAAAGGGTTCTTTACTCTTTTGACCTTCATTCCTTGGATTGTAAGAGGTGTTATAGACTGGTTTCCTACAGAGGATATGACTACTATAACTTCCCTCCATCTTTGTGTTCCAAGAGAGAATATCTCCTCCTCTTCAAGTAAGGTATTATCACTATTTACCATTTGTAGGTCACCGCTTTCAATCATATTCTGGATCAGGTAACGGAGTGCCCAACAACTTTCTGTACTATGGCCAAGAGAGTTGGAGTGATATTGGCATATCCCGGTAGCATCAAATCTCTTGGAATGAGGATTGATTGGAGGCAACAATTCTGTGATCTTCCTTTCATTGATCAACATCTGTAGGATCTCCTCCATCAATTGACCCAAAAGAGTGAATTTTCTCTTATCCGCATATTCTTGATGAGCCTGGGATCTTGCTTTCCTTGAAAGTTTTTCTTCCCAAGTTTCATTCTCTTGGAATCGTTGTCGATCCCTTGTTATGATGGAAATGAGATTTGTTTGCCCCTAATTGATCATATTGTCGAGTTATTTGGTGCTGATGTACCATCATTTTTGGCAGTTAACCAATCTATTCTTTGATAGACTTTATTTCTTATTCTATCATAAACTAACTTTTCGAATACTCCCATCTGCCAGAGCTATCCTTGTTTATTTGGGAGGAGTCCCCTACATACTGGAGGTATTTGGAACCTTCTCCACTTCCCATACTGATCATATTGACGCTCTCTTTATTGTGTTGAGGTAGAGGATTATCTTAAAAATATGGTTGTTCTTGTGTTGTCACCATAATCTCCCCACTGTCTATCAGATCTTGGATTTTGTGCTTTAGAGACCAAAAATCTTAGGTATCATAACCCGGAGCTTTAGAATGATAAGCACATTTCTTACTTGAGTCAAAATTCCTTCCACTTAAATTAGCTGGGGGAAGGAGTTGGACAATCTTCTTTTATGTTGTCAGAAGCTTTAGTATATTTTTCGATGAATCCCCTAAGGGTGTGAACACTCTTCAACGTCTGACCTCTCCAACTTTTTGCAATGGAGGATTTGAGGATTGTGCGGATGCTTAAAAAGGGGAATAATTTTTCCTATGGATGGGCAAGTTTTGATTGCCTCTATGAGTTTTTCCTTGCAATACCAAGGATACATCTTCTTCTTTCTTTTTATGAACCCTCCGAGGGTTATTACTATAATTTCTAGCTTGAATGTGCTCAGCCACGGCTTCTAAAGCCGTAAGGTCTTTGATCTTTTCATACTTCAACCCTATTTCAGCCATTTCTCCGTGTTTAAATCATTTTTTAGAATGATTTTCCTATGCCCGCCAAGACTCTCTCATAGAACGAAGCTTCTTGTATGTCGATAGGTCACTACCATCTCAAATTATGTCATTGACGGGCTGACTTGATCAGCCAGACGTCTCCACCTTTGGGCATATTCACGAAAAGATTCACTTTTTTCCTTCTTAACCTTGGTAATTTGATATCTATCTAGAGCCATTTGTGATTTGAAACTGTATTGGTTTAAAAAGCATGGGCTAGTTCTTCCCAGATATAAATTTTGGAATTGTCAAGTCTGATGTACCAGTCTCTAGCCTCTCCAGTCAGACTCTTCTGAAATAACTGCATTCTTAGTTTCTCATCTTTGGCATAAGATCTGAGTTCTCCAATGAACACTTTTAAATGAATGTAAGGATCTCCTAATCTGTCATATTTCTCAAAATCAGGAGTTTTAAACTTGTCTGGATAGAGAGCCCTTGTAAAGATACAGAGGTCTGAGTAAGTCACACTCCCATACGCTTCAGTCCCTTTGATTGACCGGATGGTTTCTTCCATTTGCTGAACTTTCGTTTGAATATCACCAGTTTCTCGATCTTCTTTAAGATTGGTGAATTCAAGGGTTATGTTGGATTTTCATGGATTTAAGGTTCAAGTATATGTGCTTCCTTTTTTTTCTTGTCAGTACCCTAACTTCCTCCTTGTGTAGAGGTTTCTGTTTGATTGGGTATTTGTTGACCCTGAATCTTTTTGTTCTGTTCTTTCAAAAAGACAGCTAATTCTGCTATCTGGTTTCTTAGTCCCTCAAACTCCTCTCAAGAAACAAATGTAGATTCAGGTTGGGCACTTGTAGCCATGTCTGAAGATGGGCTTAGTGTATTTTTAGACTTTGATCGGATAACAGGACCAATTGCTTCCCTACAAAAAGATTATTGAATAAATATTTGTTTAAGGTGATTTGATTTGATTATTTATTTGTTAAATAAATAATTTATGAGTTAAGAAAATTGATCATCTTGAGATAATACTCATTTAATTTAATAATTAAGTTAGAGAGTTTATAATGATTAAATAAATTATTATAATAATATTTAATGTGAATTTGTAATTAAAATGATGTGTTAGTTGATTAAATAAAATTATAATTATGAAGAAAATTATAATTTTGTTGTATTAATTTATGTGGTGAATTAATTTAATAAATTGTTATTAGAATTAATTAAAGTGAATATTAAAATTTAATTAATTAAAGTGTGACCATAAACTATGCTATTAAGGAGTTATTAAAATAAGTTAAAGGAGATTAATTCAATTTTGCCAATCAAGGCTTAATGCATATTAAGTCTTTAATTTAAATATGTTTTACCAAACAAGGCATAAGGATTTAATTGATTAAATTTTAAAGAGTTTTGCCAAACGAGAGTCTTATGGCTTTTGGATTTTTGAATTTTGAATTATAATAATATATATAAAATATAAATAATATATATTAAATTATGGTAACTGATAATTTAATAGGGACAATTAGTAGACGTCGATTTTAGACGTTTGTAAATCGTGCGTTGGTTTTGTTTAATTCACGTATAGTGTGTTTGGTTTAAACCTAAGCCTAGGTAGAAACTTACAGAGAAAAAGGAAAAGAAGGTCTCAGAGAGAATTTGAGAGAAAGCTCTGAGTTTTCAAGCTATTCTCAGTGGTTAGCAAGGATTTTAAAGCAACAAAAGGTATTTTTCCCATAATATTAATATTATATATATATATATATGTATATATATGTTGTAATATCCCCAGATTCGGGTCCCAAATCACCACGAATCCGGTGTACTATTTTTATGTCTATTACGAAATATATAAACATAAACTGTTTATACATTAAACATTACAAACTATCCCCAAGGTCGAGAACCTTCACATAATACCTAAATCAATATCCTATCAGACATACAAAGTTATTATCATACATTATTGTTACAAAATTAGCTGCACATATAATCCAAAGCTGACTTGTCTTTGACTTTTCCTGTATCCGACGTATTCGTCCTAATCTGCAATGTTTATCATGATATAACAAGGGTGAGCAACAATTTTGCCCAACAAGTATAAGTTCAATTAAGGATATATCATGATTGAAAGAATTGAACAATAAGCTGGATAATTTTCTACAATATATACATTGTGAAAGAGCATGAATAAATTTTCATAGCTGAATAAATCAACTAGACCAAATGGTACTGAAGGTGATCAACCTTTCATACCTGATGAATACATGCAATGTGCATAGAGTGTGAAATCAATAATTCATAGACATGGTATAATCAGTAATGATAAACCCCAAGCATATTTCAAAAATATCAACTCGAGATCGAGTTAGAGAACTTGCATGTACCATTGATTACCGTTACACAACCTATATCGCTTTGTCTGAAGACCTAATATAGATAATACCGATCTCTAAATATTAGAATAATATCATCACAAAGATAAATCTTATTAAATACGCTTATAATATAACCTAACAAATTACCACATAATCCTATCAGTTTATAAAATACCTAAAATTCGGTATCAAGTCAAACTATTACAGTTTGAATTGAATTCGGTACAATTTCTGACATCCTGACGGTCTAGTCGGATAATTCATGAGTCTAATTTCCATAAAACTCTGCCTAAATGCTTTATATTTACCTTAGATAATTTCATTTTCAGTCAAAATATTTTTCAATGACTTATAATAATTTTTAGATAATTATTATCATTTATCATAATTTTTCAATCATTAATATCATATTAATATGAATTAAATACTACTTAATTCCATTCTCATTAATATTTATTTCATATAAATATTAATGAAATATATGTCATAATATTATAATATATTTATAATATTTCAAAGTATTTTAATACCATAAAATCATATTTATATAATTTTAAACGCTTAAATTCATTATCCGATAATTGCCATTAATATTAAAATATTAGTGTTTTCATGACAAAATATCAAAAGTTATATTTATAACTTAAAATATTTTTCTAACCCTTAAATCATTTTTATATGATTTTAAAACATTAATTCTAATTTTTTTGTAATTTATTAATATATTTATTAAATAAATCCATTATCATTAATATTAATTTATTAATGAAATTCTTCACAAAATATTAAAAGTTATTAAAAATAACTTAAAATATTTCCTTACACTTTAATATAATTTCAAATGATTTTTAAACTATTAAAATCATTTTAAAGTAATTTATTTAATATAATAATTAAATAAATTAACTATCATTAATATTTAAAAATATTAAAATATTAATGAAATATATTCCAAATTATTAAAAACTCATTTTTAGGCTTTAAAATAATTTTTACAAATTTATTATGAATTTCTAATATTTATTTTCTATTTATTCTATAATTTTCGTTTAAAGTTGGGGTCCTCCACAGAAACACTTGTAGACGGTAATCTACAAGTCTGATTTGGATCCACTTGGTATCGTTAGAACCGTAACTTCCCGAGCTATGTTTTAGGCTGAAGAAACAGTCCATTTGGTCCAACATAGCACCCTGAAAACATGTCACTACCGACTGTCCGTTACATACCTTGTAAACATTTTCAGTTTTGGAGTCTTTTACAGAAACGATTGTATTACGAGATCCACAACTACGATTGAGGCCAAATCAAACTCGTTGGATCCGTACCTTCTTGAACTATAGTTTTCAATTATTAAACACCAAATTCCAATCTGTCTAGATCCAGGAAATCAGTCCCAAAGTGACTGCTCAGCAAGGTTTTCTTCAACAGTTGGTTCATTTTTTAGATTTGGGGTCCTTAACGGAAACGCTTATAAAACAAAATCTACAAATCTGATTTAGGTCCAATAGGTATCCTTGGATTCGTACTTTCCCGAACTATAGTTTTCATGTATCAAACATCTATTTTGGTTCTATTTTGGTCTCAGAAAAATGGACAGAAGTGACTGATCGGTAGCTTGTGTTCAACAGTTAAGGTAGTTTGGAATTTAATTCGTAACTTGCTCATTTCTTAACATATTTGAGTGATTCCAAAGGGGTTTTTCCCTTAACTCATGTATCTAGCATACTAACATGTTTTAAACTATTTACCACATGAACCCAACGAATCTAACATAAAAATATATATAGCATACAAAGGAAAGCTTTTTCTTAAACTTTTTGGTACAAAACTTGATTTTCTCACTTTGGATCTAACTTTTGATTTCAAAAATATTTTGATACACATATAAAATACCAATACTCATGTAAATCATGAGTTTTTAATGATCCAAAACAAAAGTTGCTTTGTTCATAAAGATCTAAAAAAAAGAGCACACAAATAGAAAATTTTCAATTTCTTACCTTTTTCTTCTTGCAAGCCTTCTTGATTTTTTTTTTCTCCTTTCTTCTTGTTCTCCATCAATGGCAGCCTTCTTCCTCTTATTCACTCTTTTTCTCTTTGTTCTTAGTTTAGACTTAGGTTTAGAAATCTAACATAACTTAGTGTATATACAACTATACATATAACACATATAATTATAGAATATGTAACTCCCAATATAATTACATATACTAATTATCAATTTAATATATAAGTTACAAAATTAGAAATTTAAAAGCCCTAAGGCTTGGTTGGCAAAACCATATTATTTTAAAATTAGGTTTTAATAGTTAAGGTCTTGTTTGGATAAAACAGGTTCAAAACAAAAATAAGGCCTTGTTTGGGAAAACGGTTTTAAAATCTCTTTTAACTCTTTTAATAGATCATTTAACACATATTCTTAATGTTATCCTTTAATTAATTAAATCTTAACATAAATTTGATTAATTGAAAGTTTAACATCAATTAATCACATAAAATTGTCACATTATAATTACTCGCTAATTATAACTTCATGTAACAATTACCACATCACTACATTATCTCAATTAAATTAGAACTATAGCATAAAATCATTACATATTAATTAAATATTAAATAATCATTTAATTAATATAATACACTTAATCACATTACTCCATATTAATCACATAATCTCAATAAATAATTCAATTAAAATATTTATTTACTTCAATAAATATTACATTAACATTTAAATTCTCTTCACACCAATTCACATATTTCACAATATATAACATATATACACATACTTACTTAAACATCTTAAAATAAGAATTTTATTTATTAAATTCTCATTTATTAACTCTTAAAAATCTAAGATGTCACATCCTTCCCTCCTTATAAGGATTCCGTCCTCGGAATCAACGAAACCTCCCTTACTCGGTTTTCGCAAAATATCTTTCACAATTATCGTTGAATAACTTCAACACGTTAACTTAGAAAAAAGTTTTACATATACATATATACTTCATTCATTTCTTCAACAACTTTTAGGTCTTATTACATAATCTTCAATTAAACACAGGCATATATCAAATATTATATATTCTTTAACCCATTCATTTTTTTTTCTAAGGATCGTTATCATAAACACTCGGGATATGTCATTCACCCCTTCTTCTACGAATTTCGTCCTCGAAATTTTATTTATTAATCTCCATTCATTTAATCTATCAAAATAGATTTTACATTAATCTCTATTCACTAGATTAAAGCGTTCTACAACTACTTCTTTCTAAGGGCTATTCTTCTCGCTACATTCTCAATCAGAATAATAAGAATCTTCCACAATTGCTCAATAATTGGGAAGCGATATGAATAACTCAAGAATTTCAAAGATTCCAATAATACTTAGTGGTCGCAAGACCTTGAACTTCGTTCTATGTTTAATTGTGCTTCACCCCCGGTACTTCACACTATAAACTACATCGATTTTAGGTGGCCAATTTATATCGCCCCTACGCTTCGAGCCCAAACGTAGTACATCGTAACGACTATATGTGTTACATTCAGAATTATTGTCTCCGATAACATGTCCCATTTTATAGGGTTGTTCACCTCGGCTTCTTAACATCTGAATCCGCACCAAAATAATTTGGTTTGGCACAGTTTAACCAAAAATGCTCGAATTCCATAAACATCTTTCAATATTTGTCTAGCTGAATTAAGTAGCATAGACTTCTAAGAAAAATTCAGACATCAATCGAAATAATTTTATCAAATTTATATGGCATATCTTTCTTAGTTTAAAGAAAATCAAAAATCCTTTTATGATGACATGATACCGTATTATCTCGATAGTACGTTGAGGATTCAATCATTATATGACTTTGTCATGCTACATTATACCATAGTGGGTTGACGATCTTATGATCACATCCAACAACATATTTAATTGCATTGATGACTTCCTCGTTTGTCAAATCAACATCATATTTAGTGATGCCTTAATGACTACGGGAAAAAAACAAAATACATTTTGATATTTTTAAATTATTTTTGTCTAGCCGAAATAATTAGCATAGACATACGAATAACGGTATTATTTTTAAAACTCATTGGTTCCATCATTTGATCTAATGTTTTTTAAGAAAAATAGAAGTGCAAACATCAGCACGAATTCAATAAATTTCAAAAATCTAGCAAAGCTAGAAGATTTTGAATACCTAATTTTCTCCATCAATTTCAATTTTTACTCCATTACCTCATTACTGACTACTTCTTTTATTTCTAGCACCACCAATGCTCTTATACTAAGTATTCTTGTATTTTAACCTACAATTTTTCTATACCCCCAGTATAGTTCATCAAACATACTACACATTGGAAGTTCAGGACTTGCCACAATAATATGAGTTTAAGAACTTATCCTAGTCAGACCATAGGCGTCCATTCACTGAGGGGTTCAAAACATACCATATTATTATGAGTCACGAACTTACCATATGCATTAGTTTTAAGAACCGCACCTAATCTTAATAATATCTGACTAATCTTAATAGTTTCTAACTATCAAATATACACATATGAGAAAAGAATCACCTTTTCGCCACATATACATTGATAGCGCGACACCAACATTCCAATGATTATCAATGTGATAAACTGAGTGCTAGCACAAAACCCTCGCCCATACAAAGGTTTGTACAACTCAGCCATCACATGAGTTCTCAATTGAAATCCCACCTAACTCTATCTTGATTATAACTTGCTCTTTGCTCGATACGAATTTTTTGTACCTCATCATCTATAACTCCTCGTGAGTTATCTCGTACTATTTCATAGTACATTATCTTCATAGGATCAAGCTATAATTATTCAAATATTACAGACCATCTTTCTTTTATAACTTAAATAGATCACGTCGTGATCTTATTCTATAATCATCTCCCTTAAAAGTCTTTTCTTAACTCGTGATCATTTTGTTTTACGATCCTCTTTCTTTCCTTTTTCACCATTTATGCTTTTAATCTTACAGACTTTGTCTATTCATCATTATTCATTATCTTGGCTATTGGAGTTAGGTAACTCCCAATTCTTATCTACATATCTCTTCAAGATTCTTCTTTGAATCTTCTTGTTCATTTATTAACTCTTCCTTTAAGAATTTAATATAATTCACATTACTCAATATTTTATTCGAGTTTTATCCCTCGCCATTCTAATATTCTTCTTATAACATTTCTAGGACTAAACTCATCCTATACATCTACGTATGTGAAAAGAATCACCATTTCATTATACGTAACTTAAACTTAACTTCTTATTCTTTTAACCTAAGGTCATAGCCTAAGGTACTCTTACCTAAGGTGTATAACCTATCAGCTTTGATACCAACTGTAATGTCCCCAGATTCGGGTCCCAAATCACCACGAATCCGGTGTACTATTTCTATGTCTATTACGAAATATATAAACATAAACTGTTTATACATTAAACATTACACACTATCCCCAAGGTCGAGAACCTTCACATAATACCTAAATCAATATCCTATCAGACATACAAAGTTATTATCATACATTATTGTTACAAAATTAGCTGCACATATAATCCAAAGCTGACTTGTCTTTGACTTTTCTTGTATCTGACATATTCGTCCTAATCTGCAATGTTTATTATGATATAACAAGGGTGAACAACAATTTTGCCCAGCAAGTATAAGTTCAATTAAGGATATATCATGATTGAAAGAATTGAACAATAAGCTGGCTAACTTTCTACAATATATACATTGTGAAAGAGCATGAATAAATTTTCATAGATGAACGACTAATGAACATGAATGAATCAACTAGACCAAATGGTAATGAAGGTGATCAGCCTTTCATACCTGATGAATACATGCAATGTGCACAGAGTGCAAAATCAATAATTCATAGACATGGTATAATCAGTAATGATTAACCCCAAGCATATTTCAAAAATATCAACTCGAGATCGAGTTAGAGAACTTGCATGTACCATTGATTACTGGTTACCTGACCTATATATCGCTTTGTCTCAAGACCTAATATAGATAATAATTGATCTCTCCAAATATTAGAATAATATCATCACAGTATAGTACTATTAAATACATTTATAATATAACCTAAAAAATTACCACATAATCCTATCAGTCTATAAAATACCTAAAATTCGGTATCAAGTCAAACTATTTCAGTTGAATTCGGTATAATTTCTGACATCTTGACGGTCTAGTCAGATAATTCATGAGTCTAATTTCCATAAGACTCTGCCTAAATGCTTTATATTTACCTTAGATAATTTCATTTTCGGTCAAAATATTTTTCAATGACTTATAATAATTTTTAGATAATTATTATCATTTATCATAATTTTTCAATCATTAATATCATATTAATATGAATTAAATACTACTTAATTCTATTATCATTAATATTTATTTCATATCAAATATTAATGAAATATATGTCATAATATTATAATATATTTATAATATTTCAAAGTATTTTTAATACCATAAAATCATATTTATATGATTTTTAAATGATTAAATCCATTATCCGATAATTGCCATTAATATTAAAATATTAGTGTTTTCATGACAAAATATCAAAAGTTATATTTTATAACTTAAAATATTTTTCTAACCCTTAAATCATTTTTATATGATTTTTAAAACATTAATTCTAATTTTCCATAATTTATTTAATATATTTATTAAATAAATCCATTATCATTAATATTAATTTATTAATGAAATTCATCACAAAATATTAAAAGTTATTAAAAATAACTTTAAATATTTCCTTACACTTTAATATAATTTCAAATGATTTTTAAAGTATTAAAATCATTTTTAAGTTATTTATTTAATATAATAATTAAATAAATTAACTATCATTAATATTTAAAAATATTAAAATATTAATGAAATATATTCTAAATTATTAAAAACTCATTTTTAGGCTTTAAAATAATTTTTACAAATTTATTATGAATTTCTAATATTTATTTTCTATTTATTCTATAATTTTCGTTTAAAGTTGGGGTCCTCCACAGAAACATTTGTAGACGGTAATCTACAAGTCCGATTTGGGTCCACTTGGCATCTTTAGAACCGTGACTTCCCAAGCTACGTTTTAGGCTCAAGAAACAGTCCATTTGGTCCAGTATAGCACCCTGAAACAGGCCACTACCGACTATCTGTTACATGCCTTGTAAACATTTTCAGTTTTGGAGTCTTTTACAGAAATGATTGTATTACGAGATCCACAACTCCGATTGAGGCCCAATCAGACTCGTTGGATCCGTATCTTCTTGAACTACAGTTTTCAGTTATCAAACACCAAATTCCAATCTGTCTAGGTCCCGGAAATCAGTCCCAAAGTGACTGCTCAGCAAGGTTTTCTTCAACAGTTGGTTCATTTTTTAGATTTGGGGTCCTTAACGGAAACGCTTATAAAACGAAATCTACAAATCTAATTTAGGTCCAATAGGTATCTTTGGATTCGTATTTTCCCGAACTACAGTTTCAATATATCAAACATCTATTTTGGTTCTGTTTTGGTACCGAAAAAATGCACAGAAGTGACTGATCGGTAGCTTGTGTTCAACAGTTAAGGTAGTTTGGGATTTAATTCATAACTTGCTCATTTCTTAACATATTTGAGTGATTCCAAAGGGGTTTTGCCCTTAACTCATGTATCTAGCATGCTAACATGTTTTAAACCATTTACCATATGAACCCAACAAATCTAACATAAAAATATATATATAGCATACAAAGGAAAGCTTTTTCTTAAACCTTTTGGTACAAAACTTGATTTTCTCACTTTGGATCTAACTTTTGATTTCAAAAATATTTTGATACACATATAAAATACCAATACTCATGTAAATCATGAGTTTTTAATGATCCAAAAAAAAAGTTGCTTTGTTCATAAAGATCTAACAAAAAAGAGCACAAAAATTAAAAAAATTCAATTTCTTACCTTTTTCTTCTTGCAAGCCTTCTTGATTTTTTTTTCTTCTTTCTTCTTTTTCTCCATCAATGGCAGCCTTCTTCCTCCTATTCTCTCTTTTTCTCTTTGTTCTTAGTTTAGACTTAGGTTTAGAAATCTAACATAACTTAGTGAATATACAACTATACATATAACACATATAATTATAGAATATGTAACTCCCAATATATTTACATATATTAATTATCAATTTAATATATATAAGTTACAAAATTAGAAATTTAAAAGCCCTAAGGCTTGTTTGGCAAAATCCATATTATTTTAAAATCAGGTTTTAATAGTTAAGGTCTTGTTTGGGTAAAACAGGTTCAAAACAAAAATAAGGCCTTGTTTGGGAAAACGGTTTTAAAAACTCTTTTAACTCTTTTAATAGATCCTTTAACACATATTCTTAATGTTATCCTTTAATTAATTAAATCTTAACATTAATTTAATTAATTGAAAATTTAACATCAATTAATCACATAAAATTGTCACATTATAATTACTCGCTAATTATAACTTCATGTAACAATTACCACATCACTACTTTATCTCAATTAAATTAGAACTATAACATAAAATCATTACATATTAATTAAATATTAAATAATTATTTAATTAATATAATACACTTAATTACATTACTCCATATTAATCACATAATCTCAATAAATAATTCAATTAAAATATTTATTTACTTGAATAAATATTACATTAACATTTAAATTCTCTTCACACCAATTCACATATTTCACAATATATAACACATACTACTGTATTTAAAAACATCTTAAAATAAGAATTTTATTTATTAAATTCTCATTTATTAACTCTTAAAAATCTGGGATGTCACATATGTTTTACGACATAGTTCTCTGTGCTCTGTGTTCTTGACTATAATATAAAGTTTTTACAAAACTTTTTGTAAACCATGTTTTTATAATTGGTTATGAAATTATGTGTAATTGTAATTGTAATATTATAACTAGCATATATATATTTATGTGATTGTATGCTAAATTACGGTTGCAAGAAAGGAATTGGCTTTTCAGTGAGTATACGTATGAACATGACTGGTATGAGTATAAAAATTTATATGTGATTGTGAGCTAATTGTGAAATTGAACCTTAAATATGCTAATTTGTTAAGAAATAAAAAGAATGTAGTTCAAAGGAATCAATTTGGTGTATAATTGTGGTTACCGTTGTGACGCCCCCAAAACAGGTATACATCACCCATCCTGGATCGCCAGATACATGGTACAGAACTCAACTACAAACATAATTATACATCTGTCGTGCAAAATATACAACAAAACATAGCAGAGAGTTTAAACAAGAATATTGCCTTATAGAAAATATCCACACTCAATGGAGTCCTCATTACAATTATTATCACACTATTTCACAGAATAATGAGAACTACTAAAGCCACTTATCCTGGACCATCACTCCATTTCCCGATTCGTCCCAGCTATATTCTCATTTCCTGAAGAGATCAATGAAAGAAAAGGGTGAGCTCAACTAGTCCAGTAAGAAATATTATGACTAAGATAATGCAGAATAAATTATCCTTAGCCTTCAACAGTGTTAAACTGATAAAATACAATAAACATCAAGTTTAACTGCAGCGGAATAAGCAATCCATTAGAAGAGTCAAGTAAAACATAATGTCTACTATCTCTTCTAGATTAAAAGTCCATCGTTAATATTTCATTCTTGTAATACTCAACAACAGTTCTTTATTATACCCAAGACAAAAAGAACTCTCATCACCTATCTTCAACTGAACCACCAAAGATTAGTTAAATCCACAATTCATATTTATAATCATGTAAATCAACAGTTTCTCCTTGCCACAAAGGCTTAATAGAACATTTACTCAATATCCTTACCCCAAAGGCTAAAGATATTCAAATATAATAACAATGATCATACCAATCAGTTGTCTACCTTTGCACTATGGTCCAAAGATATTCAACTATAAAACCAATGGTCATGATCATACCAATCAATTGTCTATTAGTGCACTACGGCCAAAGACATTCAACTGTTAAATAATGGTCATGATCCTACCAATCACATCATCGAATTATCCATGCACTACGGGCGAGGATATTCGTTATTATCACCAATTAATCATGATCATGTATACACTCACCCATCTTCTTTACGTAAGCCAAAGATATACAACTATAAAACCAATAATCAACAGTCCATCTTTGCATATAAGCCAAAGATATACAACTGTAAAACTAATAATCAACAGTCCATCTATGCACGTAATCCAAAGATGACTTTCATCACAATATAAGCATGAGGATGATGACAATGATGTAAGCATTAATCAAACGAAATCAAGGATAAATATTAAAGACTTTAAATTTATCCAGAGTTTAAAAATATCTAAATTGTCAACATGATACTGCTTTGTGGAGTAAAGTTTAAGAATAATATTCATGTACCAAAAATAATTTGGACAGAAAAGAAATATATTTTTTGGGTAAATAGTACCCCGTGAATAGTAACTCATGAATAGTAACTCGTAAATAGTACTCCGTATTCGTATATAGTACCGTATACATAAATAATGTCATATACGCAAATAGTGCCATATATATGAATAATCTTTATATCGTGAATAGTGTCGATATCGTGAATAAATAACTCCTGGACAAAAGATAAAGTTTCACAATAAAATTCATATCAATATTTATAACACCTTAATCTAAATGTTATAAATTACTTAATAATCTCATAATCTAATATTATTAATATTACCACAATATTTTAATTATTTCTTAAACTTATAAATAATTTATTTTAATTGTTTACACTTTGCTAATTAATGCATTTAATCATCCTAAAATGTCAAACTCATAAGATTTCATCACCAATAACCAAAACTCTAATCAAAAATCTGCATATACCTTATATAGGATTCTCAAGCCATAAAATCTTATTTTTCAATTTTCTTACTTCACATAACATATTTAATTCATTTACTCATAACTAGTCTATTTTCATGAAAAGTACCAAATCAAGTACAAATAAATTTTCTTTTACGGATTTAGCGAGAATATAGTCCCATATTGAACATATATTTTTCTCGAATTTTAAAATTCATTTACTATTTTCATATATTATAAAACTCTTTGAATATTTAGACATTTATCAAAAATTGTACTTTTGTCCAAAAATTCCGAAATTTACAAGGTATACTGTTGTTATATAGATGTACTCCCAATAAAAATTTTACCAATTTTGGAGTTAACCACAAGGAGTTATAAGGGTTTATTTTTAAAATAGTCTTTTCCCATAAAATTCATAACTCCTAATCTATACATCCAAAAATCGCCATTTTTGGACACAATCTAGAAAACTCATCAAATTATTATTTTAAATTTTTCCAAAATTTTTAAGGGTCAGAAAAATTATGAAACTGCAAATGGATTTTCACCATCATGCGGTAATCCATGTAGACAGATCATTTCCACAATTTAATAAGGAATGAATATGAAGGATCATTCACCATGCATGCGGTAATCCACATAGACAGGTTATTCCAACAGAATAATAAAAAATGGAATAACAGAAGAATTCACCATGCATGGGATAGTCCGCACAAACAGGTTATTCCTAACCGAATAATAAAGAATGGAACCAGGTCATGCGTAATCCACACGGACAGGATATTCTAACAGAATAATAAAAATGGAATAACAACAGAATTCACCGGGCATGCGATAGATCAAGATGCATGACGGTTATTCTAACGAGAATAATAAAGAATAGAATAACAGAAGAATTTCACTATGTATGCGGTACTTCGCATAGACAGGTTATTCCAACATAATAATAAAGAATGGAATAACAACCCTTACGAGTATTGAAAGAAAATAACTCTCTTCATGAATACAAAAGAATAATACCCCTTACCTTAGAAGAAGCTGGATATTAGAAGAGTGAGGTAGCAGACTTCTCTTCTTCTTTCTCTCTATAATAATTGCTCTTGTGAGACTTAGTAAATTGGTGAGAATGAAGGAAGAATGAGCTTCTATTTATAGGAAAACATAATTTCGATAATTATACGTTTTGGGGCTCAAAATATTACAGTATAATACCTTCATCTTTTTCTTTATTTTTAATTTAGTCCTGCAAGTATTATCAAACTTGCACCACCTCCCCTAATAGTAAATCATGTGAATTAATAGTAAATCATGTGACTCAATAGTTCTAAACATGTGAAAAAATTAATTATAGTAAAGTACCTTCAACTATACCTCCATTTTTAATTTAGTCATGCAAGTATTATCAATCTTGCACCAACTCCCCTAATAGTAAATCATGTGAATCAATAGTACACACATGTGAACACATAGTTATAAGCATGTGAATTAATAGCAATTAATTACTCATTTATCCGATTAATTACCCGATTGGTCAATATAACTTCCAGACATTAATTATCATCGAAATAAATGTCGATTTTCACTAACACCCATAATCCCAACACAATGGAACTATCAATTTCATCTTTAATCAACACGAACTTATTCATCATTAATATTATAACTCACAATATTTAACAACCAGTCGTTCCCGAGAAAGAGGGGCTTCCGATAAGGATTTCTCCTTATTGGTAGCGCGATTAGGTGACCAAACCTCTCCTTGATGAGAACTTCTAGACATTGTCAATATTGCAAATAATAATATGAATAAATTTGTCATCTCAATTATTGATTTAATAATATAACATATTATGCCGATGATCTTTGTGACAACAATTGAATCAATAATATGAGAGATATGATGCGTGAATTCTCGTAGTAAATAATTGAGTATAACTGAGTAACTTTTTACGTCGCGATAATAATCAATATCGTATTAACTACTATGCAACCACACAGCGTATTCTTCGTACTTTTACTACTGGGTAGTTCAACAGTTTTAACGGTAACACTTTCGCCATTATTTTTATAAAAAGATAATTCTATCGTTTTCTAACTACGACAATACTTCCATTGTGGGGTCCACCAATGATTGTTACGTAAATAATATTATTCTCGACAAAAAGAATATTTTATATCAACTTGCTTACTTTGAAAATTTTTCACATATCACCTTTAACTTTAAACTTTTATCAATTTAACTATTTACCAAAATAGAAAAATTGAATACTTTTATTTCATAAATTTTGGGATCTCACAACCGTGTTCACTGTGTCCAAACAAATGTCAAAAATAGAGTTTTGGTTTAAAAACATGGCATTCAAGGATTTAATCTTTCTAAAATTGTTATTTAATTGTTTTTAAATTGGTATATGTATGATGGGTAAAGGTTATGTGTAAATTTTCGTAAGTTATACGTGTTAAATTAGCTGCTAAATAGATAGAATTTAACTTTGTTATGTTCTTTGTGTTAGGTTCTGTAAGCTCGGAGCCTTAGCGCCAAAAATTCGCTACTTCACTCTGACTTGGCCTCGCCAAAAGTCGAGTCGAAGCCCGACTTTTTTCTTAGTAGCAGACCATGGCTTGGGCTTCACATCATAACCATTTTATACTGTAAAAGCCATGTACATGTTATGCATGGTTAGCGATGGGGCGAAGAATGAGTTTTCTTTTACACGAATTCTGTAAATACCAACATAATGTAATATTATATTTGTTAAAAATGGCATCGTGTTAGTATGGTATTATAATGCTATGAATGAGCATATTATTAATACTTAGCGAGTGTTATTATTATTTTATTCATGTAACTTGATTATGTGGTTCAAAATCAAGACATACATGAAATAGGTACTTATTGGTATACAAGTATCTATAGTGACTAATTTTATCCTAATGATATGTGATTAGGATATTGTGAATCAAATTATTACAATTTAGCCTACGCACAAGGCAAGTTTTCTAACTCTACACTTTCGTTGAGCTAGTTCTATTGTTATTGTTGTACAAGTTTACTTATCCTATCTCAATTATAATTACGCAAGTTTCTTGTATCTAGTTTGTTTATGATGATGTAAGTTTTCTAACTCTACACTTTCGTTGAGCTAGTTCTATTGTTATTATTGTACAAGTTTACTTATCCTATCTCAATTATAATTACGCAAGTTTCTTGTATCTAGTTTGTTTATGATGATGCAAGTTTTCTAACTCTACACTTTCGTTGAGCTAGTTCTATTGTTATTATAGTACAAGTTTACTTATCCTATCTCAATTATAATTACACAAGTTTCTTGTATCTAGTTTGTTTATGATGATGCAAGTTTTCTAAACTTTATCTTGATATTGAGCAAGTTATTCTTGTATTTAACTTGTTATTTAGCATGCAAGTTTATATATTCTGATATACTAATGTTGAATAGTTTTTATCGTTCAATTTGCTATTTGTTATGCATGCTTAGTACTCAATTCTAAATAATATTGGCTTAATATTGTTCAAGCAAGGTATGTTATAATTATTCAATGTTTATGCTCTTAGATTATTCCTAAAGCATGACCTTAGTATACAATGTTGATTCCGTTATGATTCATTCCATAACATAAAGTTATTACCTTTTTATTCAACTACTCCATAGTTGATGTTCGTTGAATTCCAAATTACCTTAAAACTTATTCAAACCAAACTTATTTGGGTGCGGACTCGTATTCTAAATATTTACGCATAGCGTTGAAATATTTGTGCACAATACATTGTACGAAGGGCTGATCCCCCTAAGTACGTGGAGTCCCTATAGTCTTATGTCTGTTAAAGTTTAAGTTGAAAGATTACTTATAACTATGGACATAGTTCGTGGTCTTATGACCCTCAGTTAAATATTTCATGATTCTGATTATCATTGATAAAGCGTTTTGTTCAGTTCCGTTGTGCCTATTATTTGGCAGTGGTTGTAAAGTTTTATTTATTATCATTTCAAGTGAGCCTTGTTTGCTCACTCTTGCTTATATAACTATTATAGCTAAAGTAGATAAGGTCGACGTACCTAGCACCAGTAAAGGGAAAGGAAAGATGAACAAGTATTGAAGACTTGTAATATGTTGACATTTTATTGTCAGACTTTATTTGAATTATTGTAATGAAGTTATTTAATTTTCCGCATATGAATGTTTGTATTTAAAGGTTAGATAACCTGGGATATTTTTATTAATGTAATCCTTTAATGGGAAGGTTTATTATCTAATTTTATTATGATTGGGTAGTTAAATATGAATGTTTTTATTAAGTGAACACCAAATCTTGTGGTAATGAAGTACCCGAATTTGGGGGTGTCACAATGCAATAATTACTGTGGTACTAATTGAATATACTGAGTGACTTCTCACGTAAGCATCAATAATCAAAGATACTGTACAATACCGTGTACTACTGTGCAACCACGCGTATTACTTTACTTTTATCACCGGGTATTTCAACAGTTAACGGAAAAAGTCTTGCCGTTATTTTTATAAAAAGTTATTTCTGTCATTTTCTAACTACAACAATAATTTTGTTGTGGGGTCCACCAATGATTGTGTCGTCGTTCGATTATTCCCTGGTAAAGCGAATATTCCCCAACCAAACGAATATTTTATGACAACTTACTTACTTTGTAAAATTTATAAATATTACTCACAATTATAACATTATATCACATCCACACCTTATTACTCAAAATGATATTTAGAGAAAATTAAATCTTTATTCATAAAAGTTGGGGTCTTACAATAATTAACTTTTGAATATAATAAATTTTGAGAATTACTTTATTAAAAAATTTAAATTTTCATAATTATGTTGTTTAAAACTAAATAAATTAATTATGATTCTAAGATCAAAGTTTAAAAGTCAAAACTATTTAGAAACTTTGTTTCATTTTTTAAAAACATTTTTGCTTATTCTAATTTAAATTTCATGCAAACGGTACTGTAGCATATTGTTTAATTGGATTATTAAACACTACTTTTTACCCTGAATATGATTACTTAATTGCATAATTAATAAATCAAAGTTAGTCAATCACCCTCTCACTGTATCATTGTCTCATATATACACCGTAAGTCTGTAACACTAAAAAAATTAAAAAATTGGTAAAATCAAATTTGCACTTTTAATTACATAATTGATAGTTGATGTATGTAGTATACAATAATAATTATACAATGATTATTACTCTATTACTGAAGTCTCGATACAATTTCAATAACTCATGTAAATATAAGCAACTTTATTTTTATTTTTTATTATTTTTGTTAATGAGGAGTATCGACGACCATGGTTAACTAAGTCTCCTCACCCCGATACCGAGCGGTTTACTACGACTTGCAAGTATGCAAGTAGCCACCATGACCATTTCTAGCTTAACATTTGTTGCTAGCGGAGTCGAATCGAAGACGTCCGGGTTACTGGCTCCCCAAATCGACCTTGAACCGCTGCGACAAATGTTGGTGGTTAATATAAGCAACTTTATTGTATCATTCTTTAATAATGTCAAATTGTCATTGCATGATGATTAATGACTTTATTTATGTGCTTTATGACATGGGTTATAATTTATTAAACTATTACTACCGTAAATTATAATAATCCAACAATCATTGTTAAAAATTTTATGAAAATAATAAAATTATTTTAATTAAATTAGAATTTAGTGGTGAAGAAGTACACATTATTAATTATTTAATAAAAACGTTTACTTATAATTAATTATTAAAAAAAATAAAAAGATGTTTCGATAATAAAAAAATTATCACAAATTTAACAATTATTGATAAAACAAACTTTAGAATTTAATATGAAATAACCAATTATGAATATTCAAAATTTTGGAAATAATTTAAACATGTAAGAAATCGAACTACTCGAACCGATCTCGAACTTATCAAACCAAACTCGAACTGTTCACGAACAAAGCCGAACCGAACCACATTGTTCGCGATCATGTTCGATCGAGCAATCGAACGTAATACTATGTGCGAACTTGACTTGACTTGGCGAGCAACTCGAACCGAACCGGTTCGCGAACAGTTCGATTCGTTGGAGCCCTAGTGGTGGCGTTAAATGGGACAATTTTAGTAGAAGGTTGGACGACAGAGGAGGTGGCTTTGGTAGTGTTGTCTCTTGACATTTTTTATCGGAATATATTATGGCTTGAAGTGATGTGGCTAGAGAAGAAGAAGATCGTTGTAGCGAAGAGAGAGATAAATGCTTGGTCTTTTAATAAATTTTGAATGGGAGAATGAGGAATGGCGGTTGATTTTTCTGAGGAAAAGACTTTTGAAATGACAAGCTGACTTTGCACGCTCCCTAAATTGTAGCTCAATAATGATGATGGTGGGCCCTAGCTTGGCACGTGAGAGGAGGGGATATCAGTTCAGCTATAATATCCGTACTGTATTAAATATGTACCTTTTGTAATCTTTTATTTTAAATTCCTTATATTAAGAGAGTGAGAAGCAATGTTGGTGCATGACTTCGTGGGCGTAGATAGTTCGGTGGGACCCACTCCATGTGGCAAGTATTTAATGGGGGATTTGACGTTATGGAGGTTGGACAGTTCGAATTAACTTCGACTTCTCATTCTTAAGGAGATTGAATCATATCTATGTATGATAATTAAAGTTGTAACGAGTCTTATTCCTATTCGAGGACGAAAATAGTATAAGGCGGTGAGAGTAAGTTATAAATATACAATCATACCCTAGGTTACAGGTAACGATTTTATCTAATTTACGTAACATGCCTTCATTGTTAGTCTTTTTTAACTAATACTTACTCTTACATCAGAGTTATTTTCTGACGATCCTGATCGTCGGGCTTAAGAAGATTTTTATTCTCTTGTTTTTTTCTTCATAAGAGTTGTATTGCATAAGAAAGAGTTGCATTCGGTTGATATTTTGTGCCTGAATGGAGCAAAAATAGCATTGTTTTGTTGACCGGGTCGGCAAAGTCAAGTAACTGACACAAATAATAAGTAGGTTCTTTATTGAAATAAATTTCTCTAAACCATATGAAGCACTCTTATCCTTTCGTCTCAAAAACAAGGATTAGACACCTATCCTCCAATTTTTCCAAAATACACATACATTGACATAAATATGATATTTAACAATAAAATCAAATTCATCACATACAATTAACAAAAAAAAAATTGCAAATAATTGTATCATTGAAATTACCGCTAAATATAATATTTATGTCGTTAAATATTTATTAAAAAAAATAAATAATAAATATACTGGAGAGAATCTTAATCTCAAAAATAAACATACATTTATAAAACGACAACTTTTTAAATAAAATTATCCTTTCAAACTATCTATAACATATAATTATAAATATAGTGGTGGCAGTGGTATCATGGGCGGATCTACCCTAGGGGCAGGGGGGTGCACCTGCCCCCACTGAATTTTTTGTGTCCTCATTGGCTCCTTTTTTTTCAATAGTACACACCCCCATCACACCCTCTTTTTCTATAAGTGACTTTATAAAATAATGATAATTTTGTATTTACTTCTTTTATTCCTCTCTCCATGTTTAATATTTGGCTCAAAAAGTTAGCACTCTCTTCTATTTTCTTTTTTTTTAGCTAACATCCTGTAAAGTTTTTAATTTAGTTGTAGAAAAAAAATGAGAAGAAAATTTTTGACTCAAAATATCCTCATTTTTTTAATATTTTTTTCTAATTAAAACTCAAAAACACCACTTTTCTCTTCTATTACAAAATTGACATTATCTCTTTTTATTTTCATTCGCTTCCTTTTCTTTTACCACCAAATTAAAACTCAAAGACAAAGACAATGTATTAAACTCCAAGACTATTTATTTAGTTTTCTTTATCCCGTATGGCCTTATTCAACTCTTTTGGATTTGTCACATTTGTACTATATTGGGTTTTTTAAAAAATTTGTTGATAAAAAAAATCATTCTAATATTTTCCTTATAAGAAAATCATTAATATATATATATATATATATATATTAAACTTAACGACTTAAGTGTTGAGAAATTATATTAAATTTAGAAAAGTATATATATATATAGTTATAATTTTTATTCTTAATAAAAAAAAAATTGAATTTGACCCCACTAAATTTTGTGGCTGAATCCGCCCTGAGTGGTATGATAGAACTTGGTATGATAGAACTTGATTAACTAAATATAAATATAATTGACGATTTAAGAACCTCATGTTATTTTGTATGTTAAAAATAAATACGTATCTCTAATTATAAAATAAATAAAAGAAGAAAATATATCTCTAATTTTAAAACAAAAAAAAGTTACGTATAATGTACATTAACATATTTTAAACTTGAAATGAATTTAATTAACATATGTAGTTGTTTGGTTTGGGACTTTTGGAGTTTTTTTTTTTTTTTTTTTTTTTGAGGGGTTTAGAGTTTAATCGTCTCGTTCATCTACATGAATTTATTTCAAAAATAGCTTTTTAACTCACAAAAGCAATTTTTAAATTTCACAGACGCAATTTTTTTAACGCGCAAAACGCACTAAAATGTACACGCATACTTTATAGAGAGAGACATGAAGCAGTGGTGAATAATATTACTTTACCTTGCAATCTGAGTTGAACTCCATTTCTCTCTCCCTATTTTGCTTCTTTACTTTGTTTTATTTGTGAAATATCAAGCTAAGACGTACACAAAATTGTAGAGAGCGTTTCATACATGTCATCTCAGGATTACCATCAAATTTTAGATTATTGCTATTTATAAAATCAAGATCACCGATAATAAAAATAGGTCATATTTTGTCAATTTTATTTGGTAAAAACTATGTAATCACTAGTAATAATTATTGTGATTGTTTAATACAGTCACAAAAACCATCAATATTACTATACATATTTTTCACAAAATTCATATTATATGCCCCTATACTTATTTATAACCACCAATAACCATCAATAATTTATTTAAGAATTTTAATGTAATTCAATATTCAATTATTTGATCATAGAAAAGAAGAAATTAATATGTTACCTACAATGAACTAATCATTTAAATTAAATAGTAAGTTGTCGTCCCGTACACGTCCATAAATAGTTAAAATACTCTCCAAATCCAAAAAAAAAAAATGTCTAAAGGTAAATAAATTAAATATAAAATATGTATACAGACAAGTTTATCCTCAAAAGTATACTTAAGTAGGGACTCTAAAATTTAGAAAAGATAAAATTTTATTTGTATGATTACATTAGATCTACTATGAGTAAAAATAGTACTTATTTTATTATCTTTTTTATATAATAATTTTTTTAATTTGTGTAAAATATATACTTTAAATATTCTTTTAAAGACGAAAGGAGTATAAAAAATTCTCCAACATGACCAATAAGTGGTAATCACATATAACCATCGTTCTCTCTAATCCAAGTACCCACGTCTTGAAATTTTATTAGGTATGTTGATTATTGGTAATATAAAATTATGAAGTATATCAAACATGATCAACTCATATTACTAGCTTATGAGATTATCACCTAAGATGACATGCCCAACACCTTGATGAGCATTTGCATATTTTATTAAAAATATAAAGGTTAAAATTCTTAATTCATATTTAGCGCTAAATTATTTTTTTTATGATTCTAATTTCTTATAAAAATCATGTTCATACTATGAACTATCTATTTATACTCGTCACATGAACTATATTTATATTTATACTCGTAAATTTTGTTGAACTAACACTTTCAATTGTAAAAAATTCTCATATTTAGACCATCCGTAACAAAGATGATAGAATATATATATATATATATATATATATATATATATATATATAAACAGATTATAGTTTACTGAGTTTCATCATAAAATTAGATATACATTTAAACAAAAAAGTTTGTTATGACAATTTTGTGTTAAATTTTATTTTAATGTAAATGCACTATATACATTTTGCAGGAAAATGGTGAAATGGTCTAAATACTAAAATTTTAACAATTATTTTAAAATAATAATATGTACTCATATTTAAAATAATCATTTAAAATTTTAGTATTTAGATCATATTGCCCCTAATTTAATGATGTAATTAGACTTCCCATAAATATTGGAAACTGATACTTCCACATAACTTTTGATATTTTTACATAAAAACTATCGTTACAAATCCTATTGCAACGATTTTTACCATCGTTATACATCTATAACAACACTTTTTATGTGAAAATATCAAAAAATCATGTAAAAATATCAATTTCGATGTTGAAAACTGGATAATATTTGTATAACAAAAGACATTTGTATAACAAAAGGTTGGCATTGGATACGTTACTACGTATGGATACATAAATTTAGTACACATCAGTACCACTCATTTCATTCTCATAAACATGAGATGTCAATTCTATTCATGCTTTTGTTTCTCTATTATGAACAAAAAAGATTTATGTACAGAATCAGCTATAAAATACAAGAACAGCTGATTACTGATTTACACTGTACTTTCTTAAAAATATTTCAAGCATCAAATGTGAGAACAGAAAAACCAACATTTGCTGCAAAACCACAATAAGAAAATAATTTTTTTTTAAAATATCTACTGGGATAAAATTAGTGCAAATCACCAATTTCAGCCCCGCTCTCTGTTCCCAATTGAATATTATACAACACTGACAGAATACATCTAGGATCCTGCCCCTTGCTAAACTATGATCTTCATAGGATACTCTTCTCTGCAGTTTAGTAAAAAAACAAGGGAACAGTCCCCCAATGATTAAAAATTCATATAAGCTTCTGATGATCTGTTTGCAGATGCATTTTACTTCTATTTGACACGAAAATCATGCCTAAATATGGTTAAATTCTGGGTGAATTTATCCCTGTTCTTTGATTCCAAGCTTCGAGTAACATCAGCCATAAGTTTGTCGAAACACAATGAAAGGCGCTGATGCTGATCCACTGGCTGCAAGAAAACGGAAAATGCACTGTTACTTATGGATAAAACAAGGAAGCACAGAAAGGGGGAAGAAAAAAAGTGTCATAAATTGTAGGTATATCTTTAATTTACAATTGTAGGTATATAGCTTTAATTTACCCCCCCCCCCCCCCCTAATTACATAAGAAAAATCAATTCAACCAATGATATGCTTCCCATAGGACAAAGTCACCATAGCTCTGGTTTGGACTTCGGCTGACGATCTTTAACAGCTAACAGCATATTGCAAAAATTCAATGCAGCGGTGGAGCTAGGTTTAAAACAAATGGTTGAAAATAACAAAGTAGACCCTACAACCAATAAGCTTAAGCAAAGGAATGGATAAACCACCCTTTTAATATATTTCATAGTAATAAGCATAATAACTACTCTCTTATATAGAGACTACTTTCATGAAACAAATACGCCAACATGAATAGTACCACCAATGTGTGCGAGCTATTACTAGAAAGGTCTGACTAATTAACAAGCCTATAATTACCATTTAGTTACTAAAATGGCACATGATTTAACCATGGCTTGACAAAATGCAAGTTCAAACAGATAAATCAGTCTCTTAATGAAAGTTTTGGGTCCCTATAAAATACTGTTTTGATGATGGAGGTAGCAGTGAGCTAACAAGCCTTTTGTAATGTTTTGGATTGGTAAAATAATTAACTGCTACCTTGATGATGGAGGTAGCAGTGAGCTATTTGTACAAAGGAAGAAATTAATTTGATTATGCTTTTCCCTTGATTTGCTATTTTTTTTTATTTTGGTTGTGACAAAAAAATTATTTGCCTTTTGATTGGCTTTTTTCTGTCCTCTCATCGACGATTTAAGAAATTCCAGTGTAGAATAATCTCAACTCAACTCAACTAAACAATACCTTTTATATCAAACTAGCTTGGGATAGTTAACAATATATACAGATAATTTACCTCGATTTTTTAATTATTTTTTCCTGCAGAAACATCATTACAAAGAAGGGTAGAGGAAAGTAACAGCTATATTTTGGGGGTTTCACTCATACTCGAGCTAGCTTTGAATTCTTGAAAAAATTAAAGCTGCTTGATCATCATGTGCACGCACATGTGGTGGAGAAATTCATGGTGCATAATTTTACTCAACTTTCATGACACAAAAATAGGTGGTTTCTTAACTGATATGAGGTATCATACCAATTATAATTCACACATCAATTTCAAAGAGAAATAAAAATACATACCAACTTCAGTAAATAATACTCGCTCCTCTTTACAAAAATAGTCCATTAAAAGAATTTGCAAATATTAAGAATGTATTTTTGTTCCATGTTTATTCCTAAAAATGATAGGTTATTAGTTTAGTAGTGGTGACACGATAAATGAAAGCAAACTTGAGGACACAGTGTCATTTTAAAAGAGGACTCTTTTTGCGGAACACAAGGAGGGGGGGTAATAGGATAAAAACTACTTAAAATTCAGCAGCTTAAAGTGTTAAACACTACTAATTTAGCACTTAAACTTACAGAGCCTTCTTTTCAATTTAATTGAACAAGCTCTATCACAGATTTATGCACTGTACTTGTACATAATAAAAAAAATACTGTATATGATCAAGGAGGGTAAAACTAACCTGTGAACTCAGGATATGAGCTTTCAAATCAGTGAATATCTGCAGATGAATTAATCATATAGTCAATTACCAAATACTAATTATCCAAAGTGGGGAAACCAAAGTGATCAATGAGCTGAGAACATGCATTTTCGCCAGATAGTCATCCTAAATAGCACATAGCAAGTTGGCAATAACTCCTTGAAAGTAGCAAATAATGCACCCTTTTTTTGTTAGAAAGTACACTCATATAAAGCTCAACTGCTTGTTCAAGATGAGTGCAGGAAATTCCCCAAAATTGACCCTAATTTGCTGACTAAATTTCATGTAGAAGCTTCTAAAAGTTCTCCCTTGCCTAGGACACTCTAAGGCGGGGATTCCAGAGTCATACTATAATTTAAAAATATACAATTATTTTAATTACTTAAATCACTATATAATATTACAATTAATTAATAAATAATCTTTTGCAATCTGTTAACCTTCTTGGTCTCTCCTGTACTATTGAATCATATATAGAACAGACAAGGATGTCAAAAAAGGGGAAAAAGAAAAAGTAAAACAAAAGTAATAAATCCAGATTTAAACTATTACCTGTTCACTGATAAGTATCAAACTCAGCATTGGTCTGCTTAGGCTCCACTGGTTCCCACAATCCTCAAATAAAACAATCTCGAACAGAGCCTTGAGTATCTGAAATAATAGACAAAATGTATATAGATAGGTTAATGGAAGCAATAGAATAAATCAAATAAGATAGTATAAAATACAAGTAACCAGTAAAATTTTTGGCTTAATAAAAAAAAGATGGGGCACCATATCTTCTTCAGCTTTAATGCAAAACTTGTTTCAATGATGAATTAGGAGATTGTTTTGGATGAGACGTGAAGGAGGTTATGCTCTTGTTGAAGGACAATGAAAAAGAAAGGCGAAAAAGGTAAGGAGAAGTTAAATTAATCATGCGCTTTTGCAAAATTTTGTTTGTGGTTGTGTAATACATTCATTTAAAGTTTATGTATGTATTCTCTAATGAGCTTCTGAAGCTCACCCCTACATATTTTCAGGCATTCATTCAGAAGCAATTGTGAGAGAAGAAGCTCAAGATGACACGACATTTCTTTTATGTCAGATAAAGTTCTTATGAACCTACTTTTGTTTACTATATTATTTGCTGTGTATAAAAATGGTCTTTGTTCTTAGACATCTAAACTTCTAAATTTAGGTTTATGAGTGTGGTATATACATGTACTAAGATATGTGCTCCTTATGTTTGATTGGTGCCTGAGTTGTGATTGGAATATGCATGTTTTGAAGCCACAAAGTTCTTCTAAAACAACTTCCCATCACCTATTTCCCCTTTATCACACCTTCCCTAGGGTGGGGGCCTCACAAATCTTTTGACTATAACTTCCAAGTGCAGAAAGACTTCCAAGTGCAGAAAGAAGTCCAAGTCAAGAATATATGCATATATAAAAAGTTTAGGGCTCTGTGGATAGGCCATAACAACATGTCAGTAGTAGTTGTCCTTGTGCAACAGGCTTCCATGGAGGCATTCACGCGACAATTATGTTTCATTAATGATGAAATATATGTATATCAATTGCAATGTTGTGTGTTGCATACAAAAACATAACATAGGAGTAAGGATTTTTTTTTTTTCCTTTTTTGGTAATATTAACATATATTAATCAATAAAAAAGACATACAGAGGGACTTCCTAGAACTCACAGCAAGGCTATGGGATTGTGCAACAAAATGTGTTATTTCTTGGTTATCAGATTCAATTCGTGCAGCGTAGAAGATATCCTTAAGCCATTCACTAAATCTTATCTTTTCCATACTTTATATATATAGGAAAATAAATTTTATTAATAGCATAAAAATGTAACCAAAAAAAAAGAATGAGAACAATAGGTTCTCCAACCCAAGAAAAAGTGGTAACAAAGGGAAAAGAAAAAGGTACAGCCTACATTATCAGACAAGTAGAAACCACTGATGGGTCCCATAGTATAAATTCAAGATGAAGCAAGATATAATATATATATAGCCCTATATTAGACAAATTAAAAAGATAGTTCTCTCCCTAAGGAGTCTGGCAAATTTCAGGCCAAATCCCCAAAAGAACTAAAAAGAGACCACATTTCCTAAACCAATTACTCCTGTCAAACCCTCAAAAATGAATTAATAGGTCCCCTGCTGAAATAATACACACCAAATCTGAGAAATTTCTAATTTATCTGCTTGCACATAACACAAATTTCTAAGAAAAAGAATAGCTTTTACGGACTGACCCTAATAAAGTCATTAGTATTCAAATAAATTAGAATTTAGCTCCATTTGGTTTACACTTGGTTGCACATAAGTCCTTGGTCCTAAATACACTGCCACGGGGAGTTATGTGCAACAGTGTAAACCACAAGGGGGTAAAGTGCAATTATAAAGTTATTTTGGTCATTATTTCATGCATGAGTAACGGGTTATTAGCTTGGATTGGAAAATTAAGGGTTGCAATTTTGCTGAAAGCACAAGAGATTTGTTTAGCAAAAAAAAAGAAAGCACAAGGGAATTGCATGCCTATTAGGACCATGGGTTTTGAGCAGCAGAGCAAGTCACAGTGGGATAAAATGTAATTTACTTGTAGAATTTACCTTTACAGAAGATTAACATAGACAGCTAGCTCATTGATGTGTATTATGCTTCGTTGATGAACCATGAGGTGCAATTTCTTCCTATGACTTATCTACAGAGGTTACCTTGGGGGTAATCCAGGATCCCAGTTTTAATTTTATTTTTTTAACCTTTTTGGGGTACAGTACTTGAGAGATCTGGGAAGAGGATTGACAACTGGAACAGATCTTTCTTTCTTTTCTTTCTTTTTTTTTTCCTTTTTTGCTAAATACAGATATTTCTTTTCATTTTAGTCAAGTTTGTTGAATATTTCACCTTCCTTTATTTATAAGCTGTAGAAGATACATTACAATCATGTGCAGTTTCCTTTGGGTTGGACCTTCTGAGGATTGGACGGATCACTTGGTGAGGAGGGGACCTAGAGCATTGTCTGCATGTAAGGGGTTAACTATTGGGAACCTGGTTTTCAAGAACTTCTAAATGGTAAGGCAGTGTGTTGTGCAACCTATGATTCTTTATTGTGTAAATGTTTGTGCTGGTTACCTATGGAACCTAATTCTCTTACATAGAGTGATTAGAGAAAATAGTCTCCAATGGATAGGGAAAGCTGCAAATCCAACTTCCCTGGCATATGGACCCCTTGTTTCAAATCCCTAAAAGCACTAACCCATGACTTGAGTTCCCCACCATAGGTACAGAATAACAAGAGAATAGATACCATCAAATCCATGATCTCCGCTATAACTTTACTCTCAAGACCCCTGTCCAAGAAATCCTAGTTCACTCTGTCATAGGCCTTTTCGAAAAACAATACGAAACTAAAGCATGACGACCCCTCCTTGTCACATCTTCAACAACCTCATTTGCAACTAAAGACGCATCCAAAAGTAGTCTCCCACCCAAAAATAACTCTAACCAACTAATTTAGGTTTAAATGGATTTATTTGATGAAAATGCAACATTATTAAATTACTGGTCTATTAAGTCAAACTTGGTATCCAAGACCTGCTTGGTCCACCAAGTCTTAGTTTTATATTTATTATGTGGCGTAATTCCAAAATTTAGAGTTTTAGTTATTTGAGAACAAATTTGTGTGATTTTGGTTCTGTGCCATGACCTACAGACATCGCTGATTCCTTGGGAGGGTGAAACACTCTTCTTTTCCCCGTTTTATGTGTGCTCTTATTCTACATCAGCCATACAATACACCTCATTAGAGTATTATTTCTCTTGCTCGGTAACCAAGTCTAAGACAGTTGCCAAAATAAACATAAAAATATATGACATTTAATTAAAAGCACAAGCATCTCTTAATTCATTCTATAATCTCTCCTGTTAAAAGTTAAATCTACCACCTATATGAATGCAACATCCCAGGAAATACTCTCTAGAGCTGAGTTGCTCACTTCAAGTGTTGTAGTTCGAAAATATACGACGACCAAACTAAATGAAAAAAATGTCCAAGTCCTAGCAATGACATTCTCAATAATTTTATAGTGTAGTAAATCAGTGTCCGACACCACCTCCTGATAAGTTTATGGAGCCGAATTAACAAAGAAAACTCTATTCAAACTAGAAATGCATACTCACAGTCTACATGCACTAGATAATGAGGTCATCAAACATAAAATTTTTGCCTAAAGTTAATAATAAAGTTAATAAGATTTTATACGACTAATAATAGTAAAGCAACCCGTAGAGTTCAATTCAGTGCAACCCCAAAAACGCAATCATGTATGGAGTAAATCTGTGACGATCGAGGATTTCGATTTACCTTTAAAAATAATATAGTTTTATGAATATTATTTAATAAAAATAGATTTGTTATGAATAATATTCTGTTTTAAGTGATTAAAGTTGTAATATGACCTAGATATGTGTTACGTGAGTGAATATGTGTTTAGGGTTCGTAAAAACAAAATAAAATTTTTCCAAAAAAAACGCTAAACCACTATTCATAAAACACAAAAAAGTAATAAGTGTTCTTTTCGAAATTTTGAATTACGTCATAGCGTTTATTTGAGGAGAGATGAAATCTCTAATAAAAGTTTTTTTTTCGGAAATGAGGACGGAAAGTGGAACAAATTTTTTTACAAAAAGTGAAAGTCGATTTTTCGGCTATTCGAGCGGGTTACAAGACGTAACCGAAAAGGTTAGAAAACCTAATTAGAAAATAAAATGACTAATTAAATTTAGATAGACTAACTAAGCCTAGAATTTTAAAGGCTTGGTTAGGGTTTGAATGGCTTGGTTAGGGTTGAGCTAAGTTGAGCCTAGGGATGTGGCTTGGCTAAGGTTGGAGCCAAGGGTAAGCCTATGGTTATACCCTAGATACTTGGAGTCAAAGCATGAGGGGACAAAATGCAAGTGAAATGAACATGAAATGGAAGAGGAAATGAAATGAGGGGGCAAGGGATGAGTCACTTACTTAATGTTTAAGTAGAGGGGACAAAGGAGGATGAAAACTTTCCATTTTTGGAAAGTTTTGAGCCAAAGGGAGCAAGTCATTAATGCTTGTTCCCTCCAAATTAATTTAGCCAAACAAGGCCTTAAGTAATAATTTGGTCTAGCTTAAGTAAGTCTTTAGCAAGTCATTTGATAGAAAAGAAAGCCTTAAGTAATAATTTGGTCTAGCTTAATTGCTTGTTCCCTCCAAATTAATTTAGCCAAACAAGAGGTAAGCCATTGATCACCATCTAGCAAGTCTTAATCAAGTTCAAGAAAGAACATCAAGAGGTAAGCCTCAAACTTAAAACCATTTCTTCATCTCTTTTTATTTTCAAGCTCTTGTTAGCTTTGATCGATGGTTAGTGTTGTGATGGAAGATCATGAAGGATCTTGAAGTTATAAAGTGGTGATTGATTATATATATTCTAAACTATTGATAAATAACATGAAAGTAGAACCGAGAATGAAAATACAAACCTATGTGTAAAGGAAGGAGAATGATTATTAATGGACTGTTAAAAGGAGGCTGTTTTGGAGCCGTTTTGTTGTGGTGTCCCAAATATGAAAATTAAGTTCTAGGGTGTCATGTTATGCTCTTATAAGTAATGAACATCACCCAATTGGAACGAAGACAAAAGCTTGTGTAACGAAATCATGGTGATTTTTTTTTTTGTAAAACTAGTTAAAAAGCTAAAAACCTAGTGGACATTTTTTTGGATTGTTGGAGTCTCTGAAAAAATTTTCTTTTCTAGGGATTTTGTAGTACGTAGAACAAGAAATCCGTAGGCTTAAGAACAACCTCATTCAGCCTTCGAAGGAGGGAGTTATACCCTTAGAAAAAAAGGTTTGTCAAATCTGCCAAAGCAGAAAGTTAGAAAGTTAGGCGTCGAAGGTTTTTGGGGCCATTGTTTTGGCCTGAAAATGGGTATGGAAAAAAGTCCACCAGAGGGGATTTGTAGAGGAAGTTACAAGGAAGAAAATGACGCGAGAACGGACTTATTCCGACTTAAAATAATCAAGTTATGAGGTTCGGAAGAGGGGGGTCAGAGCAGTCAAGCAGAGGCTGACCAGCACACGCGTTGGCACGCGGTGGGGCGTTGGGGCCTCGCTGCTTGGGTTGCTGGACTGTTTGAGCGTGTTGTTGTGCATGGGCTTGTCGCGGGCTGTTTTCGGACACTGAGCGACGTGATGCATGGTGAGTTAAAAGACACCGAGCGACGTGATGCACGTTGGGGCATGTTGGGCGACGCCGAGCGGCAACGTGCATGTCGGGTGTACCACGGGCGTGTTGTCGTGCCGATTCGCAACGACATGCGATATTTTTGACATTGTTCTAAAGTATTCCTAACTTATAAAAGATTAAAATTATGAAATGAATGATAATGACTATAAACCATCATAGGGGTCGTTATGAGGGTTGTGGTGTTTCCGAACGCCGCGACGTCAAGAGACATTTTTGAAAAGTTATCGCGCTACTTAATTATAAAACACGAACATAAAATGAGTAATAATGTGACGTAAACCAATATTTGGCGTTATTATGTGACTAATTAGTATGTTATTATTAATTAAATGTGTAAGACATTTGAATGACATTTTTTAATTAAAGAATGCAACAGGCAAGTATTCTTAAACTTTTTCGCAAATTTTTAACTTCCACAAATTATTTTATTGTGCAAGTTTTTCAGCTTAAGTCAAATACTATATTGAAGTTCTAATTTACACAATATTTATATATTGTGTAAACTCTAAACTTATGCAATTCTTTTGATAAATTGTACAAGTTATTCAAATATTCTTTTGTATATTGTTAAAGATTTAAAGTTTGATATTACATTAACTATTTTTCAAAATATGTCAATGCCCTTTTGTTTGACTGAACACATGTGAAGATATGATTTGGATTTGATAAATTCTTTAATTCTATCCAAACCAAATTAAATTAGGGGCAATTTTTTTGTCGGATATCCCTTGACTTAAGTGGTCAAAAAACGGAGATGAACACAAGTACAACCCCCTACTATTAAAATCCCCGGGGCAATTTTTTATCTGATATCCCGTTGAGACAATGAGCCCGCCCCTCTTTGGTGCCTCCACGGCGTCAAAAATTCCTAACACAGAGTTTTTTATATTAATAACGAGGTTGTAGTATATCAAATCAGTCGTATCAAGTCAAAAGGAAATTTTATTATAGTTGTAATTTTTTAAATTTATTTCAACTTCAAATTATATAAATGATGATACATTTGTAATATTTAGTTTAATTTAATATAATTCTTAAATTTATGTTTAGTTTCTTAAGATCTCTTGAAATTTTAAATTTTATTAAAGCAATCATGTTTATGAATAAAACTAATACGAAAATTATAACTTTGAATAATGAATTTTGTTTTCAACCTTTTATGGAAAAAAAGACCTTTATTATTTTTATTATAGATGTTCAAGATCGTTTTGTTTGATAAATGCTAAATATTAAAATCATTTCAAAACGTTAAATAAAAGGAATTTCTTATTATTATTCTTATTTATTTTATGAAAACAAAAAGCTGTTTTCACAACTATTATTCTTAGTTATTGAAATGATAACATGATTCTTGACTTTGTTGTTTATTCAATTGTTTATACTTGATGAGCTTTGTAGCTCATTCTTGCATTGAATTTAATGTTTTGAGCGAAACCCAAACGTATCGAAAATTCCGATAAGAACAGAAGGGAAAGAAAAGATGAACGAATAAAGATAGTGTGAACTATTTGCAATAGTTAGAAATATTGTAATAATTAGTATATACTTTATCATGTATTAAAGATTTAAGGTTTGAGAACCGAGGAGTTGTAAGATTATGTTCGTAATAACTAGTAATTACATTCATGATGGTTGAATTATACAGATAAATGTAATTGGAAAGTATATAAATGTTGGTGAATGGTTGTACCGTGTTACACTGGATTCAGGTATAAGGATCCGGGGATGTCACAAAATTAACTTGAGGAGATCAAAAATATAAGAAGGAATTGGGAAAACGGAATGCTTTGAATTTGAAGGTGAGGTATGCTAATTTTATGGTAAATTATGGCCGTGTATCTTAATGAAGTTGTTCTGCAACAAGGTGTGTTTTCATCACTGATTCTTATTAAATGTTAATATGCCCCATTGCCTAACGAAAAGCTAGAGAAATGATTCCTAATTTCCATTATATATATTTCTCACTTTTAGCGAAAAGTTAGAATCAACAAACTGGGACAAGACCTTAGGTAACACATTGTGCTTACAAGAACATATCAGGATTTCAGGGACATGATGCACATTTCAAAAGTGGTGTCAACTGCCAATTTGACTAACAAATTGTACCACAGCCGCACACATAAAATTTTTGGTTCTCAAAACCAATATTAGACTATTAACTTAGCAGAAGAAATCACATTCTCTTCAATGCATAATATGAGATACCCAACAAACAACAAACTTATATTTTTGTATGTGTCCGTGACTTACTTCAGGAAACAAATTGGGACATTCTGCAATATGACGAGCAAGCTTGATTGCAGCAGGCGAAGTTGGTGCCTCCCCCATGGTTATGTTGTTGAAATAATAAGCAGCCAAATTATCAACCGCAGATGCACACTGATACCAAAGAGCACCAGAATGGATATTCATAAGTATGATCAGAAAGCTTATTTCTGTTCCTGAATATAATTATCTGTTACAAGAAACGTTGAAATACAATCATATTTACTACCTCATCCTATTATAGTTGTCACATTTTACTTCCATGTGTGTCATCCATCTTAAAACCTACCTACTTTAAATTTTATAATTTTTTATATCGCAAATTTATTTATATATTTTAGTTTCGACAATAATAATAATATATAGATGTGTGTGTGAAGTTAAAACTGCACCACTAAGACCCAAAAAGAGGGGACCTTAAATGGGATGCAGGGATTAAATATTTACACTACAGAAAATGAAGAAAGAATGCTTCAGCAGTTAACCTTCAAACTTACAACTGGAGAATGCAGGTGGCTCAGAGAATAAAATTCAATTTATGCCATTAACCAGGGACATACCTGAGATGAGATACTTGAATCTAGACCTTTCAGACCAGATTCAAGCGAACAAACTATATGCGTAAATGTGTTTGTTTCCAGATTCAATATGAAATCAATATGGCTGTTGAACAGAACTTCCAGAAATGCGAAGTATGCCCTCGTCAACTGCATCAAAAAGATTTACTTCCAATTAGTTCATTGGTTGCACGCAAAGAACAAAAAGATACTTTTTCACAGGCAACTGTCAAAAATTTCCACTGTCCAACTGCTAAATCTGTGGCTTAATATATCAGTCATGCAGTTACTCTACGGGAAGGATCAAAATTAGCAATACTGCTATATGAATTGCAGTTAAAATCTCAACATACCTTCCTATATGCTAAAATATCTGCTAATGGAACTGATAGAGTCATCTTCAGAGCAATGTCAAGTGCATCAGCAAGTGCTCTGTCCCCATATAGTTCAAACACACCGAAGTTTACATAGTTTCCAGCAAGAGCTGTCATTGGTAGTAAACCAAACTAGGGTTAACAAACAATATGTATTTTTATATTTTATTAATTCTTGATAAGTAACAACATAATTTTTTAAAACTAACAAGATTTACATGTCCACTGTTTCATAAACCTAACTATTATGAATCAGGTTTACCATTGGTCAAATTTTATGACAAACAAAACTCCAAAAAATTAAAGCGGTGAAGAGACTGAATTTGGAGCTCTCATGGCACGTGTCCCACATAAAGTGAAGCATAGTTAAACTATACCATGTAAGTAATGAAAGTACTACAGAATGAGATTAGAAAAACCAAAAACGAGGAAAAAGAAGTTAAACCATTATTAAACAAGTTCATCATTTCAGAAGATATCCAAATCGGTGAAAAAAAAGGACTTTTTGTAAAAGAACCCCTTATTATATTCTTAAATGATTATATTTCCAGTTATTTCTTACAAAGAGCTGCTCGAAAAAAAAAGGAATGATTAAAATTGAAAATTAAGAAAACAATACAAAAAGGGTGTCGGAGAAATTGTGAGAAAGAACGGAGGTCTACTACGCACATTATGGTTCTGATAGGACCCGCCAATAGATAGAATGTGATTTGCAAAAAACAGAGAGTAGGTCTCTTTCATACAATAATCACTACTCTAATTAATTGGTACATAAGAAAAATAGATATTTGAGGATTGCATTAATTGCACATTATATTTAAAACTAAAGAAAGTTTCCTTTTAAGCACATCGAATAATTATTCACCAGAATGACGTTATTTTTCTTCACAATATGAACCACGATAGGAGAAAAACTCAACAAAAAGCATGTAACTACGTAGTTTCACAAAAATAGAGCAAACTTACCACCACGGCTACTATAAAGTAAACAGTGGGATGTGTTTACCTCTTGCAAGGATTGTCAAAGCAATCCAAATTCCCTTGTACTTGAAGGCATAAATATCGGCAGCACTCGGAAGGGACAATATCCTTAACCCATATGCAACAAGTAATTTGCTGACTTCTCGGAAAAGAAGTATGCCATTAGGAGAAGATGAGTCAAATGTCAGACGTTGAGCTTTATTTAACACAAATTCAGCCATGAATTTTAATAGTGGGGTTGAAACCTGCACAATTTGTGATATGATAAAAATATTTCAAATTTTGTTCTAAATTACATGACTGCAACCGGAGCACGATAAGATTAAGAAGAATTTACAGAGGGCACTCGAAAGAAAGCACATCAAACATATGAAACTTCACTGCCTCCAAGGAGAGATCCTAATAGAATATACTGTGTTATAAAAACAATAGCACCCTAAAAACCTCGTATCAAACTTCTAGAAACAGAGTATGAATACTAACACTTGCATCAATTACTACGAGACTTCGTTTAACCAGCCTTACCCTCACCCTTACCCTGAAACCCCACCCCCACCCCTCACCCCATCCCCACAGAAAAAATAAAGAAAGAAAGAAGCCAAAAAGAAAAGGGTAACAAGACAGACTCCCTAATTTAAGGGACCCAGATCACTACTACATTAGTCTTAACTCTAATCCTCATGCCAAGAAGATGAAATAGACATCAAATAACAAGACTAAACTAACATCAAACGAAATCAGAGTTGGGCTAAAAGTATATGACATCAACTGCATCAGACATGGTGACACTAAAAGTTTTAAAACTAAAAACATCTGACCAAAGATAGAGTGGAAGCAAATATCAAGATGATGTTCGAATCCAACCCCAAAAAAGAGAATCTTCCACCGTTAAGGAGCAATAGGTTTACATTTAAAAAAAGTAGGACAAAGATAGTTGCCAAAAGAATAGGAATAAAGGCCACAAATATATACATTTTAACATTAAGTTTCCCTCACCCCAACAATATACAGAGTGATAAGATTCCAATTAAGGACCATTCTGCACTTAAATCCGTTAGATAATACCAGAAGAAAGTCAAATGTTCTAATTGAGAAGAAATAAAATATGGCACCTTACCTCTGGTGTGTCAGCCCAATGTGAGATGCCTTTCAAAAGAATTGGCATGTGAGCAGGATATAACCAATCAAACAAAAGTCCATAATTTCTGCGACTGAAAGACAGAAAACAAAGTGTCATATAAACATACTAGTGAAAATCCTTATTAGGTATAGATCTTTTGATGATAACGAACCTATTTGTGGCCATTGCAATCCCTCTGAGATCTCTCATTAACCCAACTAATGCATATTTCACAGCATCAGTTCTAAACATTGCATCAGGAGTGGACTCTAAACTGACAAAAACCTGAAACACTCCCAACCCAATAGTTAAAAGTTAAAAATCCACCAGAAGCACAAATGAAACTTTCTACAACAAATTTTTTTAAATCAAATAAGATTCGAAATGGTAACTATACAATCAAAATAACTAAATAGCAATTATCATTACATAATAATGTAGGTGTATATTTAATATCTTAAGATTTTTTAACAATTACTAACTTAGTGTGGTATCAGAGCTCTCACTCCACAAGTTATTGAATTCAAGTTTGTATTTTGGTACCCCATTGCATTACTGCAGTAGTAGTGTGTTCTACTTAAGCATCAGGATGCATTATCATGCACCTGGTTTATCTATTCATGTGGAAGTAGGGATCGCACTTGTTGGGAATGTTAAAGTACTGCACACTTTGCTAGGCTCATCTCTCAGTTTAATTTTTTTTAAATTTAGGAAGAAAATTTATTAGTACAGAGAGACCAAACAAATAAGAGAACGAGAAATCCTCTAAAGGCAGAAAAAACTCCCATCACAGAAGCCCATAACGACGCAAGGAAAGCGCTCTTTCGGGAGGATCACACTTGAGGGATGCCCCTGAGGGAGAATGTGCCAAACCCTAGTTGCTTGACCTTAATCAAGTCCAAAACTAGCGAATTAACTAACTAATGAAATTAGTTGCAGAAATTGGATAAAATAGTAACAATGTAGTAGCCAAATAGAAACGGTTTAGAGGAATTTATACACGAAACTTCTATGAGAATGAGAAAACATGGAGAAGAATATAGAAATTTAAGATAGATATGAAATTGGTCATTCCAATTCATATTTTATAAGGCCAAATGCCATTTAGCATAAATAAAATAATTCTAGGGACTTGATTGTTGGTTAGTGGAGTTTTCTAGAAATAGCTAGGACAGTCGGTGTATCCACGGTTCATACTAGCATACTGGTTTAGGTTAGTAGCTCTATAAATAGAAGGCATGTATAATGTTATTGTTATAAAGATGATTATTATGAATTGAATAATGTTGTTGTACCGTGTGATAGTAAACATAAGGAGCCATAGACTTAACAGGTTAACTTTTTGGGTCAAGATATGGTTTCAGATAAGCATATATGGGTCGGATATTCCCAACAACCGATATAAAAGTCATGGTTACGGGCTTGGGTCATGGATATGGTATGGATTGTGCATGGTTGATGAAAAATAATTCATTGAGCAAGTGGTGGACTCTTCTTGCAGAGGCTCTTGGTTGGCTAAGAGATATTGGAGAGTGAGTTCGTCATTAGGGAGAGACGTGATGGGCTAGACACAATGAGTTATGGATGTTTAGTGGATTATGTGTATGATAATAAATGGGATTGATTATGGACAATTGCTTGTGATTGAATTTTATTTTAGTTGGATGCATGAATGTATGGGTTTTATTAAATGGGTGCTACCTCGTCTTCTCTAAATTTTTCTTAATGTAAATTCTATCTCCCTCCTATGTACTTCCCCTTAGCTGGCGATCAAGGTTTCTATTTATTTTAAATAGTTTTGTAATAGAATAGTTAGAATTAATTTTGAAGAATTGGAGATCAAGGAACAAAGAGCGCTTGAAGACCCGCTTTGTAATGGAGCCCGTTTTTATATAATAGTTATATTTAAATTTAATTCTTGCACCCTAAACCTCTTGGTTCACTTGGTGGCTCTAATGAACCAAACTAGAATAAAGTTCATAATCAATCGAGTGTATTTTATATGTGCATGCTTATACTATATATATATTATATATATTATGCAAACACTTCTGTTAATTAATATGGACATTTTATATATATATATAAATAACTTGGCGCTTAAACAAGATGAGACAAAAAATTATATCAAACCCCTCAAAGTATTTATATTAAGTTGTAACATTCAAAGATATTTGGAATATCGTGACGTCATTTCCAACACGGTAAACCCGATAGAGTATTAAATATTTAATATGAGTTTCTTGTGTACACAAGGCAAATATTAAATATTTAAGATGTTTTATCACATTTAAGATGTTTTATCACATTTAATGCTTATAAATAATCGAAACGATGTACTCTTTCAACAAAGTGGTGGACTCTTCTCGGGAGGCTCTATGTGGGTTAAGAGATATTGAGAGATAAGCTCATCAAAATAGAAGACTTGATGGGCTTGACACAAAAAAATCTTATTCATTTATTAATAAAAAGTATTAATTTATTAAAGTTAAGCTTTTAATTATCTACACGATGCTTGCTTTATAATATGTGATAAACCCATGTTATTGGTGTATCAAACAAGAAATAATGAAGAGGGTGGCCCGTTCTAAAAAGAGTATGGTTAAAAGTTCAGGGGAAACTTGGTGTCGATGTGGATGGAGGGATCACGCATTAAGGGGGAAATTGTTGTGATACCGCGTGATAGTAAAGTCCCACATAGAAAGGAGAAAGATTGAGGACATAGATGCTCTAATTGACCATAAACTTAACAGGTTTACCTTTTGGGTTAAGATGTGATTTTAGATAGGCATATATGGGCTGGATATTCCCAACAAATAATTGTCTTGGCCATTCTATTATCTCTCTCTCCTCTCTATATTCTCTGTATATATAACTCTAAATTCTGTGTATAAAAATCTTTTCACCAAACACTTGTTCAAACCCTAATTCCCAAACGATCTCTATCTCTATTTGAATCTTAAATCTTTATATCACTTGCTACATCTTAATTAATCAGCACTTTTACTTATTTGTGTCACTCACTTGGGGACAAATCTAGCTCACTTCTTGTTCTATATGATAGTACATAAGCTGTTGACTTGAAATAATATATCCATAAAGTGATGATAAATACCAATACCAACAGAAAGATGGATAAGTGATGATACCCGCAAGAGTGGTTCCATTGAAGACTTAAATTTCACAGGGCTGTCTTCTGTGAATATTAACCAGCCAATAGTGTAAAAGAAAGTTGTTCTGCTGCGAGAGCATCTATACTCTTCCAAGAAAGGGAAGTGCTCACTCTGCAAGTAGAGTAAAAAATAAAATCTCCTCAGGCAAGGGTACAAAGACGTTTTAACATGACATCAAATCAGAATATAACTTAATGATGAAGGAGAAACATAAACAGTTAAGGAATTACAGTATGATGTGCAACTATGAATTTGACTGTATCCAACTTCAGAAGTAGCTTTCCGGTCATATATCTTCAGGAAAAATGTAAATATACGATACAACAATTAGACAAAGTTTAAACAATCATAGGAGAATATAAAAGTAGATAGGTTTAACTAACCCAGATGCCAATTCAAAGAACAAACTTAAGGTGTGATCAATTACATCCTCACTCTGCATGTTAATATAGCAAGTTAAATCCCAGAAGAAAAATACACAAGAAGAAAGAACAAAAATATTACCTCTGTATAGCACTTTAGATTTGTAGCAATTTTTCCAACAATCACATTAAGTAATAAAAGATGATCATGAAGTCCGAGAAGCTCAGACAATCGAGCATATAACTGCTGCAACAAAAGGAAAAATACCTCAAAATGTGAACAAATATAACATTATAACAAAGTCAAGAAGCACACTTTTATTACCTTAGAAGAATGCATGGCCTGATCACCAACATAAGATTTTCTAAAATGCTGAAAGAAAGTGAGAATCGCCCGATCAAGTCTTTGCTTGCTTAAATGACCATATCTCTGGACATAATCATGAAAAGTATTATTTAAACTGATAATTTTTATTTTTTTAAAAAAATACAAATATTAAGGATAAAGAAAAGAAATTAGCTTTTTCTCGTGATGTATATGGAGTCATCATATATAAATAATAAAAGTAAGGATATACAGAGGAGTGCCTTCTCAAATTATCCCGAAATACATGTTAATCAGACGCTAGAGTTATATCCCTTGCAAGACGATAAAATTGGAAAGCCAAACATATGCATTAAAAGCTGTAAAGTTCTTCTGTCCAGATCTTCAATCACAATAGTTTTAAAGATATATATAATATATGTCATTACTCCAGATCTTCACCACATTATTCATGCACTTATCCCATTAACCAAATAGTTTTAAAATTTAAGAGACTTGTGTCTTCTGTCCAGATCTTCATTTACAATAAATAGGTAAGAATAGGCTATCATACAATGCACGAAGACTACCTAACAAATATGATTAGTATAGTTCCTAGGTTCAAACCCTACTTAGACTTATTCACTATCTTCAAAACAATGTAGTTCAAAAATTCTGACTTCAAGACATACCATAAGGCTTAACATAACTACTTGCTAAGGTTTATACTTGGTATTTTCCGACTGTAACTTGGTTAAGTTAAGGTTATATAATAACCGCTATGCCCAAATTGCCTTCCTTTCTTCTCTTCTTTTTTTCCTTTCATATTCACAATTTTATAGATTTAATATAACTTATTAGATAAAAGAAAGGACTTGAAGCAAGATGCTCAAGCACTGCTTCCTAATAGCAGTAAAAAATAAAAAAGAGGGAAGATCATGGATAAAAGTATTGCTTTTGTGTTCAACGATCCTTCAAGTAAACCTTATGGAACGAAAAAATCTATATGGTCAAAATGCTGAAAACTATCACCCGCAACAGTACTCTGGATGATCTTCTCTTCTGCTGCAACTTCATAATTTACTAAAAAACTTTCTGTGCTATCTTGTTTTAGCAAAATTATTTTCACTAAGAAATGATTATATCTTTAGTAAAGTTGGATCAACTTTTTCCCTTGTGTCCATTCCTTTGACACCTTACATTTGTAATTTGACTAACAATCGTTTCAATACCTTGACCTACATTAGTTGCTCAATCATGGGCCTCTTTTCGCCAGATTCAGCTGCTGCCTCTCCAACTGTTAATGATTCTTGCAAGCATCAACACATCTTAAATATGATCATCACTTATTTCCCCATGTTCTTCAACTTTACTATCATTTTCGTAAGGGCTCAGGCAGTACTACTACTTTCATTAGGAAAATATAGAGATTCCAAAATTTAGTCACAATCACCAAGGATGCTATTTTCTTCCTCCTCCTTATTGCAACTTCATCTGTCACTTTCGTTGAACCTCTTTATTCTCTTTGCTATAGACAATTTAAGAGTGACTTTAGGTTTTACACAACCAACAGCGTCCAAATTGGGTTCAATATGTTCGGTTTATTGCTTTGCATCGTTCATATCTTCCACTGGAATTTCATTATGCTCAGTTTGATTGATGCTTGGTTCTACGTCTATGCTTTCAACCTGCTCAATGTTAATCCTTGGGGGAGTTTCTATGAATTGCCAACAAGGTTTGGTACTAAACAACTACATCCTCCTTTTTCCACATCTAAAGATATTAGTGTTGTGAACCTCGCATACTCTCAATATTACACGATCATAAACATAAAAATCATTAAGCAAGTCCAGAATGTCATTTCATCTTATCACCCATACACAAGACAACTTTTTTATATTCCAAACGAATAAATCAATTGGCATTAAACAGCTGAAATTTATCTTTATCCATTTCACAAATGTCTGAAGATACATGTATATAGTTTATCTAACAGAAAACCTACCTGACTGTGTAACCCACTGTCAGTTGCACTAATTAAACGCAAAACACGAGCCGAAAGTTCTGCATCAATAACTTCTTGCGAGTCCGCACTGCATAATACAAAATCAACGTAGACTGATTGTTATACTGCCAATGAAGGATCCTACTGCCAATAAATGGGCAGATCTACTCACCTGCAACCAGTACACTGTTTTATTTTCAGAATAGCAGCGATTATGTGAACAACCCAAGTAAGCTTGGCTTCAATCACAGACAAATCACGCGTATCGCCTGTCTGGAGTTTTGCTCTTTCCTATTGATGAGTTTAATCAGTGATTGGTAAGTTACATCTACAACCACTGTATAACATCAAAAGTCAACATACCGTGTATATATGTAGAATAGGCTCCACGATGTTTATAATATACAAACTACTGCTTTCATACTGCCACTCGGGAGAAAGAAGTTCATTCATAAACCAGTTAGATTTAATGAATTTAGTGATCATCAAGCACATTCGACATATGTAGTATACCTGAAACCGGCAAAGGTAGGGAAAGCAATCAAGCTGATCCTGAAGAAGCTCAACATTGTCCAGTGGATTCTCGGAAAGGTCATCTGGGAAACCAGCCTGTACATAGGAACCAAAAGTATATGTTAAATGAAAAGGAAAGGAAAAGATGCAATCAAAAAATTAGATCTTTAAGAAAAACTCCAGTATAAAATTCAGAGAAAGCAGTCTCACTGTACCTGCACAGAATCAAATCTTGATGTGATGAATCCTTCAGTAATCTTGGGCACAAATTCATCAAGCAAGCTGGGTGCATCACCCTTCAGATATGGTACAGATGTCACCAACCTAGACCAAAGACCTAAAAGGTAGTATACACTGCTGCTGGCCCACTGCAATAAGACATGAAAGGAAGGGAATCAGCACATCAGCCCACGCCCCGCCGCCCCCACTAAAAAGATATGGATCACCACCACAAAAAGAACAAACAAGGTCAAGGAGCTTCTTTCAATGCTCATTTGCCCATCCTTTTTTATTTTTTTATACTAAAAGCTAATAGAATAAAGCAAATATTCTCTCATAATAATAAACATCTTGACAACAGTCGACCTGCCAGGATTGCAAGGACTTTGATGTGAACTCTGCAACTAAACGTATCCAATCACTGTAGCCATCCACATTAACAAGCTCTGACAACTGTAACAGATATCACAATCGAATCATCAGTCCAACCATTATATCATAATGAAGATGTTTAATACTCATCAACATAATTAACATATTGTTGTCTCACAAAATAACTTGAGAAAAGGTAAAAGCATCGGCATTCGCATCACAAAAGTTCAGTGGTCTGTGAGTGTGACCGAGTGTCAAGTGTGCATTGCTTGTTTATTTATTATTTAATGCCTAATTACAGTTTTTTCCCTTGTACTTTTAATATCTTTTTCGTCTTGAACTTCTTTTTATTACAAATAAGCCTGTAAAACCTGACATGGGTGACCTGTTCATATTTTGTATGGATATCCATATGCGGGCATTAAATTTTGCTTATTTGGAGATGACCTGGACAAATACTAGATAATATAGACAATGTAACCATAAAATTAAAATCTTGTGGGATGCAAGTGATTTCACTTTTATTAATGCCCAAATGTTAGTTTGGATGTTTTGAATATTGATCAACCTTCACCTATCATTATAGTCATCTAAAACAGGGCTCCAGCCTCCAGGTTATATTTTTTTCATCTTCTCTTTCCCTCTTCCCCTGTATTTCTTCTTCAACCCTCCCCCCTTCATCCTTTTTTATATCTCTTCTCTCCCGTTTTATCATACTTTATTTTTTTCTTATCCTTTTCTACTCTGTTTTTTCTTACCCATTAAATTCTTCCTCTTTTTACTTCCCCCTTTTTTCTTCTATTTTCTCCCTTCGTCTAAAACCCATTCCCTTCCTTTTTCCCTTTCCCTATTTTTCTTCTTTAATCTGTTTTAGTTTGTATTTATTTCATATATTGTCAATTTATATCATAAAATACTTTATTGCTGAAAATATATATGTATATATTGGTGTTTTTTGCTATGTGCCTCACTTTGATGAGTTGCGCACCTTGTCTGGTGCCTCTCTGGGGAGACCTTAAGGCCTTAGCATGCCTTTTTCCTTTTATAATTATGGTCTGGAGCAGGGAGAATTAGAAGGACCATTTGGTCATTTGGGAGAGATGTCGGCCAGTGAGGAGGTAATTTCGGCCTTGAAAATTTGGCCTCTAAAACCCATCTTTAATATTTAAGTGGTTGCGGAAGGTCTTTAGAACCTCATGTCCCTCCATGTTATTCACCAGTCCCTGAAAGTTTATCACTCAGGTTCATATATTGCTTCTCTTTGGATCAATATGGGGTTAAAAATGGAAAATATTCACTTTTAGGATGAAGTTTAATTGCGGAATTTTCCATATTATACTATCTGTTGTCTCTCCATATAATGTGCACTGCTCGTGGCCAAAATGTTTTAACCACTGCGGATGAAGTGGCTCGAAACTTTCATTTCTTTAGTAATTTGAATGACTGTGAAGCTATTGATTTCACTTCACTCGTATTACTTGATTCGTACTTGTTATCCACTTTATCTGATAAGTGTCTTTGGACTACAGATTCATTTGGGGATTTCTCTCACAAGTTCTTGTTTTCTTATTTTGTTGGTCCTAATTCAACAATGGGATTTCCTTCGGCCAATTATATTTCCAAGGCAATAGATCCCTCTAAATTAACCTTTTGTTTGGCCTTTGGTCCTTGATAGAATCAATGGTAATAATACGCTTCAGCAGCGCAAGCACTGGAAAGCTTTGTCCCAGAACAATTGTTATTGTATGCAAGCTAGTGAGGCTAGATCTCATTTGTTTATCCACTGCCATGTGTGGATGGTGTTCGTTATTTGGGACACTTAGTATATGTCAGTGTTATCCACTGGGAGTTGCAGAGTTGCTTCTTACCAGGTTTCAAGGATTTAAGTTAGAAGAAAAATGCTAAGGTGCTCTGAAATGTGATTGCTTTGCAGTATTTGCACGAAGACGAATGCACAGATTATTAATGACCAGTTCATCTCTATTTATCTCCTTTGGGACAGGCTCATTTTTCTGCCTGCTTTGTGTCCTTCAGCAGTGGGTGCTTTTGGTGGGATTTTCAAATTTGCACGACTGGAGGACAGCCCTCTTCTTCTAAGGGATTTATATTTTTATTTCACTTTCCGCTTATCATTTTGTAACTCACTTTTCTAATAAATTCTTTTTTCTATTAAAAAAAACTCCACGTTAAATTCAATTCATAGGAGCACTAAAAATGATGCTAATTATCTATTGTGTCACACAACATTGCTCTTAAAATACTTTTATAAATGTATGCAATCAAAATATCAGATTAAGTACAATATTTGGGTAGGATAATTATCATTAAAACAAAAAATGTACCTGATAATTTACTCTGAATCGCCCTAAAAGACGGCAATACTCATGGTAATTATCATGATCAGCAAGACCTGATTTCCCGGTCGACACCACAACATTTGTAAATGGGGGGTGCAGATTGAGAAGAATAATAAAAGAACCAAGGACAAGCTCATGGTCAAAACTATACACGCCGTGATTTATATTACCATAGCTAATAATCAGGATAATCAATAACATCAGGTTTCAACAACTATATAACAATGCAGCTAATAAACAAATTACCTCTTGCTAGCAAAAGGCAAATGAAAATTCAATATAAGAAAATTATACATATAGTAGTTTACATATACTTTTATACATTAGCTGACAAGGGCCACATAAGAAATAGCAAAAAGCAATAAAGAATTTGGTATGGTGATAATGCTGCAGTTGGTCAGATTCCCCAACTTGTTCAATAGAGGTTTAGATGTGGAAGCTAGAATTGATGAGTATATGTTAGAAGATGAGGCAACTGTCTGGAAATCAAGGATTCAAGGTTTAGGAGTAGATTTCGTGATTGGAAATTGGGATTTAGAAAAGGCGGCTGATCTTCCAGTTTTGCTGGCAGTGGCAAGGTTTGCTCGTGAACACGGAAATGGATGAGGTGGAAGGGGCAATGAAGGGTTGAACTCTAAGTGATACTAGAATATTTTGAAGGAAGGTTTGAGCTTCCATGGAAATTGGAAAGGCGCTTGGAAGGCTGGTGTTCCCGCTAGAATGTTTCTTCTATACGGATGTCGGTATGGGGAGCAATTCTCAAGGGGTTAATCTTAGACAAGGGGGAAAAGTGTGAGTGAACAGCTATAATATGTATCTTCAGGCCTAAGAGACTGTGGATCATCTTCTTCTTTAATGTGTAGCGGTAAGGGAGCTTTGATCAATGTTTTAAAAGGCACTAGGAGGGAGGCGGGCGGCCGAGGGGGGCCTAGCGCCTGGGGGGGTAGGCGGGATTTTTTATTTTAAGCTAATTTTAATATTTTATCTTACATTTATCCAAACAAAACAATAATATAAAGAAAAACAATCTATAATAAAGATAATAAATGTCTTTGCTTAAAGTTCAAACACATATTCATATTGTTAATGTCAAAGTTCAAACACAAACATACAATTATTCAAAGTTCAAACATATTTTTAACGTATTAGTTTTATTCATAAACAAGATTGCAATTAAATAATAAAATTTAAAATTTCTAAGAAACTAAACATAAATTTAAGAATTATATTGAATTAAACTAAATATTACAAATGTATCATCATTTATATAATTTGAAGTTGGTACAAGTTCAAAAAATTACAACTATAATAAAAGTATCTACTTTGACTTGATATTGTTCACTTTTTGTTGTGATTTGATATGCTACAACATGTATTATGAATATGGTAAATCATTAGAAAAATAAATATATTAAAATCTGATTTGGGTAGTTATTAAAATAAAAAAAAATCTCTCCGCCTAGACCCCACCTAGGCCCCGCCTAATTTCCTGGAGGAATTTTTTTTGCCTTAGGCCTAGGTGAGGCGTCAAGGGGGCCTAGTGCCATGGCAATGCGCCAAGGGGGACCTAGCGCCTAGGCGGGGCGCCAAAGGGGGCCTAGCGCCTAGGCGGGGTCCCTAGACGGGGATTTTTAAAACACTGGCTTTGATGTCCGAGTTTAATTTGGTGTAATGTGGGTTATTCCAGCCTCTGTGCCATCTTTTCTGGGAGCTTGGAATGAAGCAAGAATTCTAAAAGAAAGAAGTCAAATTTGGTACCACACTGTTTACTGATTTGGTTGGACGGAGATATAAATTAGGACTTAAGATAACAAGGAGTTCAAAGAGGCTCAGTTGGTGTATCTGTTCATGAGTTTGCTTCCTTTTCAAATTCATGATATGTTCTGCTTCCAAGGCAAGGTTGCTTTGTGGACATTCTGAGTTCTCTATCTTTGAGGATTTGATATACAAGACTTTATCTTGGTTTATTGGTTTCTTGTTTGGATATGGGAGCTGCTTTCAGGATCAGTTTTCATATGCTAGTTCTGGTCCTCTGATGTTAGGGGCTGATAAGGTCTTTTGCCATATGATTTTCTATTGTTCTCTTAGGTCTTCTGGTTTCAGGAACAACTTGAAGCTTAATGAAAGGTTAAGGGGCAACATAAAGAAAAGGGAATGATATCAATAGATCATCTTTCTGTCAGAACAGCAGAGGAACTCAAAAGAAAATAAGGAGGCACATCAGTATATATAACTATATTAAGTAGGAACTACACGCACCAGTCTGAGAATTCAACAAGCTTGCATACCTTGCCCTGTTTGTAAAATTTCTTTGGTTCCTGTCATTAGATGGGCCAAGAACTTAGAGCGAGCAGCATCATTTGTGAACAAGGAGCGTCTTACAGAAGCTAATCTCACTAAACACTCCAGTGCCTGGGTGAAAGAATCAAAAGAAAAGAAAAGGCTCAAAAACATTCTTGATGAAAAACAAAGAAGAATGGTTTAAGATCCAAAAAGAGGGGGGGGATGAGCATTAGGAATATAAGAATGCATATAATATTCAACTACAAACATTGAAACAAATATATTTTCATTGTCAGAATCTTAATATGTACATAGCTCATCAAAATTTGAAAAATGTAAAATCAACACTAGAAATCCAGGATGAGGATAGTGCACCCTAGAAAGAGTACTTTGAATTATATTATGCCATGATTTTCACTCTCTCATCCTATTTTCAGTCTCGTTTTCCAATTTGTCAACAAACAATGGAAAATATATCATTTTCACTGAATTGTTTTCATTTGAAAAAAATATTCCGGAAAACCTTCTCCAAAAATGGTTTAACAAGAAACAAACAGAGCCTAAAAGCACCCATCGCTGAAGGCCATAAAGAATTTGAAATATGATCCCATCCCCAAAGTATCAATGTTCACTTAAATTATTATCTTAAGCTTGTCAATAGGTTCGAGGCTTCAAGCATTTAAATATCTTATATTAATTACTATGTGCAAATTAATCACGTCCTCACCTACACATATATTCTTATAAGAATAAAGTTACGAACTGAAATATCTTATTTGCTAGCTGAAATATTCTACTAAAAGGAAAATCCCGAAGGACCGAAATCAATGCAAAGACTGTAAGAGATAATAGATATTCAACAAAAGACTATGAGAAAAAAATACCATCAAATGAAAGTCAATAACTCTTCCTTATATCAATTACGATCGGAAAAAACTAGGAGATAAAAATTCAGTATTGTTCAACTACCAAAATTAAACAATTTCTAGAAAAAACGTATCACTAATTCAATATAAGCTTTTGAGTCAAGAATAAAGGTAATGCAAGAACACTTAATGATAGAAATGTATAAAAAACTCCAAAACACATATACAAGTAAACATATTATCAGGTGACCATTTTAAATCTGTAATCTATAATTTATGTATAAGCATAAATTTAGTAACCTCTTTTGATAGAGGAGGCTTTGTGATTCCATAGTAGTCAAAAAATATCTGCAGTGTTTCAGGATCCTCTAATACTTGTTTCCAAGAAGATGGAATCTGCAAATTCACCATAAGTCTAAATGATTTTTAAAGATTAACGCATAATGAACTCAGTAATCAAAAGACATGGTACCACAAGATTATATTCTTTACAGATATATTATATACTAATTAATTACTAAAAAAATTACCTGAACTGTGCCAAACTCTTCTGAACTCTCATCAATTGATGTCCCAACAAAATCGAAAGATAAACATTTGAGTGAAAGAGATAGTGCCAACTCTTGCAAGCGGTTTACAACTGCATGTCACAAAGAAGAATTCGTGAAAATCTATGGAACCAACAAAGCAATCAAATGCCCCCAGGGTGGCAGCTCCCACAAGGAACAACCTCAAGGTCACACTTTGGTTCAAGCTTAATAATTCTAGAAAAACAAAGAAATCAAATGAATTGTTGGCCAAGAAAATGAATGACGGGGAAAAATTAGCATATTACCATCATTTTTCAGTTGGCGCAATGAAGTTAGAGATATCTGGAAAATCTGGAAAAGGGAATGATCCCTAAAGGAGCAGGCAACTCTTCGATGATGTGTTGAAGGCAACCCTGGGTTTGGCTGAAAGTTCACATTCAAGAGTTATTTAGTGAACATATAACTTGGCAGACTGTTTGTTAGGGAGATTGAGTTCGATTATCAAACTACAACAGGAATGCGGAAATGATTACGAGGACATTTAGGAGGTGGATGTAGGTTCTCCATTAGTTTGCCCTCGAGTAATTCTCAAGAAAATGGTGATGATGTGATAGGTCCCAAGTTTTGCAAGTTCACAACTGACAATGTCACATCCAAGGGTTGGTGAAAACCATTGGACAGCAGATGCAATGATGATCAAACTGAAAACCAAATTAATTAGGGTTTCCGTCTCATTATGGAAATCCTTGTTTATAGGATCCCAGAAGTTGTTTTCACACTACTTTAAAAAGGAGAAAGAATTAAATGAATTGAGTGCTTAAACATTTATGTTAGCTGCCACAGTCATTTATTTTGAATTCAGTATGTATACAAACACATAAATGTTCCTCGACATAAACACTAACAGTCTCACTAACCATAACACTTGTTACAGTGTGGTTAGAACACAGTATTTTCCCAACTTGACAAGAAACATGTATTCAAGACCCACAGTATAAGTTTTCTTTAAGAAAATCATGGGGGCTCAAATCCTATCCATTCTGTTTCTTTACATAAACAACAAACAAATATGTGGTACAACATTTCTGCGAATATAACACTCGACTCTGTAGGAAAGGATGTTTTGATCAACCAGAGAAGGGGAAGTAAAAGTACTAACTAATAATAAATATTATTTCCTTCTCCTTAACCATAGTTTCTTCACTGTGCTGACAAAATGGGAGAAAAGGTGAAAATTACTAACCTGATTCATCTCACAAACAAGCTGATTCAATATCTTTAATCCAATAGCATAGTGATCTGAAGTTGCCTGATTAGGGAAAAAATGTGAGAAACTTACATCAATAAGCATAGTACACCCGGAGTTTTAACAACCAAGTATTTCCTTGAAATTGAAGTGTCAAATACACGTTCTCTTCAAAAATACCACTCTGTTAAGAAAGAAGCAAAGTATAGACACAACATATGCAAAAACGATGCATAGGAATTTAAATTAAATGCAAAATAAGTTTACATAATGATAAGACAGTCAATTCCAATGAGAACTTTTAAAAAGTTTTCAATATTAATTATTACCGAACACGTTCTCCATGCAGTACACTTAAGGTGAATTCGTGAAAGTTTTGAAGGCTACCACTCTTGAAGTTAGCGTTCACTGGGGATGAAACAATTTTTCTGATGGAGTAAATGATATTTCAGCCAATGCAATTAACCTCTGACAATTTTAACCCATTATTACACCTTTTTATGTAGTCCAGAAAACATCAAGCAGTGTCAACTTGCAAGATCTGGATACTCCTAGCCTTCACCAGTTCACCCAAAATGAAAAATAAAAGGAAACAACACAACGAAGAAAGACCATACAGACATCAATGATGCACTGCTCGCCAATCCCTTTGTAAATCTAAGAAAGAAGGGCCTCAAAAAGCTCCTATGGAAAAAGCCCAAGAGATGCATAGATAGACACTGTTGTAATTAGCAAGCATAGAATGACATGTTCTTGATTGTCCCCTCTTCGTCATAATTCAGCCCCAAAATCGTTCCCCTTTGTTATACAGCAACAACCCTTGATTTGCCAAATTCTGATTTCTGACCACTAAATCCATCATTCCTATAACCCATTTTGGTAGTTGCTTGGATTATTTTCTGCATCAGAATTTCAAGTAACTTGCTTTCCATGATTGTCCTACTATATCATACCCACTATACACCCATCAATAAAACTAACACTGACATCATTTGGGATCAACATGATCAAGACATTAATTACAAGGGTCAACAGAAGGACTTGTATACCCCTTCACAAATTAATGTAGGTAAGAACCTATCAATACCCACTAATCATCAATCCACCATGTTTTCTTTTCCTATTAAAAAAAAGCTACATTTGCTACTCGAAAACCTTATACAGAGCCCTGGCCCAAGATAGATCCATCCTATCTAAGATAATACCTTTATGCTTGATTCTAGCAATAAACAAGATTATGATTTAGTATATGAAGAGCTACATGGGGGGAAAATAATAAAAAGGGTGAAAATTTCAAACTCCAAAATATGCCCGACTTCAAGTTAGCCTGCTTAGAAACCACACATAAAGTTCATTTTTTTTTTTTTGATAAGTAACACATAAAGCATTATACATGCAATACATGGACTTCTACAACTAAACACGGAAAATGCTTGAGACATATTACCTGGCTCAAGAAATTCATCGACTCTTTAACTACTTCTCTGAATCTATCGTCGTCAAACCACCCATACTTGGTAATTCGGCATAAAAGTTGAATTAGTGATCCAGTCACAAAGGACTGCAATTCAGGTCCTCTACTGGCCAGATAGTTTATAAGATAGTTTCCTTCGAAAATCAAGAAAGTAGATTCAGAGTTGTATAACAAAGATATAGAAGTACATGGAAAGTAGAAGCTGAATGTATATCTCAAACATTAATTTATTATAAATGTTTCTAATTTAAAGTACAGGAAAAACACATGTATGAGTCAACAGGTGAGTCATGTTCATATATTATTGTAATTAAAGTGAGGGAAATCAAAACATTAGGCAGAATAGTGCAACATGTGGCATTAACTCCCAGAAAATATATAAGCCTTGAAGAAACAAGGAAGAAACTTAAGGAGAACAAATAATTACGGATATCAAGACGGAGCTGTAAGGAGAGACTATGTTCAGTCACTTGCTTCAGCAAACTGGAACTAGCCAGAATCAATGCATAAGGAGTCAAGGAATTGTCCAATATGTACTGGCATTGTGAAATGTAGTCAACGTTTGATGAAAAACATTTTAGAGCATTCTCGGCATGAGCTCGTTCAGCTGAGTCCTGTGAATTGTAGAGCCTCTCACACAAAGCTTCTAACTGCGCTAAGCTCTCCATTTCTGAAAACAAGATAAGTTCCAGAAGAGTTCAGGTGATCAATAATCATTAGTTATCCAATGTAAGTCTACAATACTTCACACAACATACATGCACACATGTCTAATAAAACAGGTATATATATATATATATATGGATGTATCTAATAAAATTATACTTAAACAGATGTATATTATGTATTTATACGTACATATCTACACGAAGGTAGATATTATATATATATATATATATATATATATATATAGAGAGAGAGAGAGAGAGAGAAGAAACTGAAACAACAGCATTGTTCAACATAAGTTAACAAGACGAGAAAGGGATGCAAAAAAATTTGACACACGATTGATACATAATTGAGGATGTTACATTGTTTATGAATACAATAAGGTATCTTTATATCTCAATTTCAGCTGTTTTCTATTACATATGGGTTGGTCAAAAAGTACATTTACATAAACACAAGAACTCCAGAGAAAGGAATCATAAGCTGGTCAGCAGTAATCCCCTTGCTATATATGATACAGCCTCAACCAAACCTGGCAAAAACATAAAATCAAATGGCTAAAATAAGAAACTAATGGATATTTTCTTGAAAACAATTGTACTAAAACAAATCATCATCCTACAAACTTATCCTTAAGCCACCACCCGTGGAGCACTAATACAAACACAATCAGTCATTGCTTTTCTGAATTTTAAATTGATTGTACAAGCTATCAGGTACAACTACAATCAACACCCTTCTTGATTTTCTTTTATAAGTATCAACTAAATCCATTTTTCAAGGAAATATTGACAAATACTTCCTTAGATCCCTCCTAGACAATTTATGTATGCATTCTAAGGAAAATTATTCAAAGTCGTATTCAACTCATAACTGAACTTAAAACAATATTAAAGTAAACCAAATGGTTTAACCAAATTTCAGTAGGAGGAAATATGGAGCTCTATGTCAAATATTTAGTATTTTAAAGAAGCACAGAAATTTGAAATTGGGTCTCTCATTTTGGTCTCTGGGATTCACCTAAACTATAAAATAAAAAAAGTAATTAAATAAATTAAAATTCCAAGAGCTATATTTTGGGGGAAAATTAAACACCTCTCTAGAAAATCACTATCAAGCAATTCAATTATCACTTGTTAGCAGAATAACTAAGCACCAAATGATGAATAAAGACTATATAGATTAGTGCAATGAATCAAGTATTAAAAAAATAATTTTAAAAAATAACAAAAATTAAAGTAAAATACTTCATTGAAGCAAAAGAAGAAACAAAAGACTTACAAAACAGAGAGAGAAAGAGAGACAGATTTACTCCCAGATTGTTTTGATAGCAGAAGTTGCCGTCCGCCTATACCAAACGTGGCTTCCGTAATCGTTTTCTTCTGTTTGTGTGCGCGTGAAATGAACGTCTTGCAAAAGATGGATCCAAAAAAATGGTGCATAAAAGGGGAAGAAAAACGAGAAGTTACGTTGAAGTTCTCTCCAATACAATTTAGTTGCATCTAAGCCCTCAACCTTTTGTTTTAGCTCTGTTTCTCAGTTTTAAAATTGACAGAAAAAAAAAAAAAATTGATAAAAAATTTAAGTTTTTTTTTCAATTATTATGTTTATGAGTTTTTTAATAAACGGAAAAGAAAAGAAATAGATAGAAAATGTGAGACCTCAAATTTTATGAATAAAGATTTAAATTTTTCGAAATATTTTTTTTAATATTATGCTGTGGATTTAATATAATGTTATAGTTGTGGGTAGTATTTATAAATTTTGCAAAATATGCAAGTTGTTATATAATATTCGATTGGTCGGGGAATATTTTTTTTGTCGGAGAATATCCGTACGACGGTATAATCATTAGTGGACCCCACAACGGAATTATTATCGAATTGAGAAAACGACAAAAATATTTTATGAAAATAACGGCGAAAAGTTTCTACCGTTAAAACCGCTGAACTACTTTCGGTAGTAAAAGAAATCTGATGTCTGCCGTAATTACATAAGTAGTATACTTGGTATTGATTATTGATGTTTACGTGAGAAGTCACTCAGGTTTTGTTCAATTATTGCTACGATGAATTGATGCATAGTATCTCACGTTATTTGATTCAATTGTTGTCGATATTTTATATATTATTAAATCAATAATTGAGATGATGAGTTATTAATATTATTATTTGCAATATTAACGATGTCTGAAGTTCTGCCAGGAGAGGTTTGATCACCTAATCAATTGCGCCAATAGGGAAAAATCCTTATTGGAAAGCCCTCTTTCTTGGGACGACACAGTGATTAATATTGTGAATTATAATAATGATGATAAATGTTGTTAAATATATTGAGGTGTCTTTTTATGAAGTCACGGAGTAAATATATATATATATATAAAAATTTTATTTTATTAGTATTATTAATGTAATAAAACAGAAAAAGCTTTTTATATAAAATGAATACTTTTATAAAGTTATTTATTTTATTAGACAATAATTAGAATATATTATATTTTATTATGCGTAGTGTTTGCATAGTGCTGCGATAGTGTTTTGCGATAAGAAAATCTTTTTATATAAAATGAATACTTTTATAAAGTTATTTATTTTATTAGACAATAATTAAAATATAATATATTTTATATTATGCATAGTGTTTGCATAAATGCTGCATAGTGTTTGCATGTAAAATCTTTTTATATAAAATGTAATACTTTTATAAAGTTATTTGTTTTATTAGATTTTAAATAATATATATATATATATATTTTTTATAAATAAAATATATTATATTTTATTAGATAGTATCCTTTCTATTTCCTATAAATAAGATCTTGGTTAGAATTGAAAATCACACCGAAGTTCGGAGAATTCTTCTTACATAATCTTGAAAGCGTATTTCTTTAGAGTTTAAGAAAGTTTTGAAATATGGTCAAGTTTTCTTCAAGTATATCCCCGCCTCTACCCGCACGTCGAGAGTACTCTTCTTTATAAGGTAAGTGATATTATTTGTTGTACTAAGTAAGGGTATTATTTCTTTCATATTCATGAAGAGAACTTATTTATTCCATTCTTTATTATTCTATTGAATAACTTTGTATATCTAAATACTGCATACATGGTGAAATTCTTCATTATTTCATTCTTTATTATTTTGTTGGAATAACTTTATATATCTGAAGTACCGCATACATGGTGTGAAATTCTTCATTATTCCATTCTTTATTATTATGTTGGAATAACTTGTTTATCTGAGCACCGCATACATGGTGAGATTCTTACATTATTCCATTCTTTATTATTATGTTGGAATAACTTTGTATATGCTAATCTAGCATACATGGTGAAATTCTTCATTATTCCATTCTTTATCATTACATTGGAATATCCTGTTAGATGCGTTCGCATGACCGTTCCATTATTTATTATTCTATTGGGAATAACATATACATCATCGATCTATCGCATGCATGGTGAATTCTTCTGTATTCCATTCTTTATTATTCTGCTGGAATAACCTGTCTATGTGGATTACCACATGTATGGTGAATGATCATTTATATTCATTCCTGGTTAAATTATAGAAATGATATGTATACGTGGATTACCTCATGACGGGTGAAAATCTATTTGCAGTTTCGTAATTTTTCGACCCTCAAAAATTCTCGAAAGTCATAATATAAGCATTGGACTGTTGATTATGATGAAAGCATAATAAAAGTATTGGACTGATAAAAATCATGGGTATATGTAGTATTAGTAAGTGTTATGATGAGTTATGTTGGTTATTATGTGAAAACATGTAAGTTTCTTAGAAATCACAAAGAGTTGAAAATTAGATTTTTGGTGAAAGTGGAACATAAAATTCAATTGGCCATATCTCCTATTATATTTCAAATTTTTGAGTGTGGTCAAGTTCTAGAGTTAGATCTATGAGTTTTCTAACTTATCTAAGTGGAATCACTGGAAAAGGTGTTATAGATTTTCATGTGGACTGATTTTAGCAAAGGAGTCAAAAACTGTAAAGTACCAAAAAGCTACTGCCCATAAATTTAAAATGGAATTTTCGGCCACTTAATTTGTGAGAAAAATTCTGGCCTTTTGGGACATGGAAATATATGGTATAAAGTACCTCCTGTCCAAAAATGAGCTCATTCCGACTTAAAATGAGCAAGTTATGATCATTTCAATATTTAGGTTTTTCCGACAAAAAACGTTATAACCGGAGTTCTATAACTTTGATTACCATGAAATTTAAACTGGAAGCTCACATTAACATGTGTAAGATCCTGCCAAGATTTGAGAATTTCTGGAGTTAAACTTGAGGTAGCTAATTTCTTAAGGAATTAATTAGATATTGATTTTTGAAAAATACTTAAGAGAGTTGAAAAATTATAAAAAAATATTTGTTGTGTATGAAATATATGTATATATGTTTGGACAAAGGATGGAAAAATAATAAGTTGATTTGGTAATTTTTCATGAAAATGGTTTAGTTTCAAACATATGAGTTAAATATGTTATGTGAAGTTGAAGAATTGGTAAATATGATTTTAGGGCTTGAAAATCCTATATAAGGTGTATCTGATTTTTATGAGTGATTTGATCATTGGTGATGAAATCTTATGAGTATAGCATTTTGAATGATTAAATGCATTATTTGGTAAAGTGTAAACAATTAAATTAAATTGTTTATAAGTTTAAGAAGTGATTAAAATATTGTTATAATATTAACAATATTAGATTATGAGTTATTTAAGTGATGGATAATATTTGGATAAATTTAAAGTCTTTAATATTTATCCTTGTTTTCGTTTGATTAATGCTTATATTATTGTCATCATCCTCACGCTTATATTGTGATGAAAGTCATCTTTGGCTTACGTGCAGAGATGGACTTGGTATGATTATGACCAGGGATTATTCGTTATAATTATGACCGTAATGTAACGAATGATGTGGTAAAAGTCCTCATTGGCCTGTAGTTCATTGGTGGACAGTTGTTGGTATGATTATGACCAGGAATTATTCGGTATAATCATGATCATTGATGATTATATGAATATCGTTGGCTGTGGTGCAAGGATGATGTGGTTTATTTATTAAAATGAGTCTCGGTGATAAAGTTTATGAAAATCTTTTAAATCATAGAAGATAGTAGATTTTATGCTCTACTTGACTCTTCTAATAGATTGCTTGTTCACCGCAGATTAAACTTGATGTCATTGTATTTTATCGGTTTAACATTGTTAAAGACTAATGATAATTTATTACGCATTATCTTAGTCATAATATTTCTTATTGGGCTAGTTGAGCTCACCCTTTCTTTTATTGTTCTCTTGAGAAAATGAGAATATAAATTTGGGACTAGTCGGGGAATGGAGTGATGGTCCGGATGATAGCATTAGTAGTCCTTACTATGGCATGACATGCAATATATAATTGTATTAAGGACATAAGATGTGTGTGTCATATTTTATACGTCACTTAATAATTGATTTTGGTGAACAACAATAGGGTGATAAGAACTCACCCACGAAAGCGTCAAAAGTGCACCACAAGAAATGAAGAGAATGAGAAATCTTCTCGTGTCCCTTTGGAGACTTGAAATATTTGTTGTTGTACTTTATATGGCATGTATTAATTTGAGTATGAATATTGTGATTATTATATGCGTTACAATATTTGTATTAAAACTCACAATATATATGTTATGTATTTTTTTACGCATTTGTTATATAAATTAGTTTGTATTTGTATTCGATACCTTGATCCGGACGACCCAAGATGAGTGATGTATACCTATTTTGGGGGCGTCACAGAAAACTTGTCCATTTTTCATGTCAAAGTTTTCAGTTCAAAATTTGCCTGATTTGGACGGAAAAGAAATTGGAATAAGTAATATTTTCATAATTCCCATATTATCCTCAACTTTTAATATAATAAATTTTAAATTACAACTCATGTCCTCAATTTTAAATTTTCTATTCTTTTCTATTAAAAACTCAGAAACAACACAAAGGAAAACTTCAAGTTTTCTATTCTTTTCTTTTCTGTTATAATTTAAGTTTTCTATTCTTTTCTTTTCTGTTCAAAACTCAGAAACAGAGTGTTAAGACTCAATCTCTTTCTGAGTTTTGGACGGAAAAGAAAAAGAGTAAAAAACTTAAATTATAACAGAAAATAAAAGAATAAAAAATTAAGAGTTTGTTGTTTCTGAATTTTTAATAAGAAAGAATAAAAAATTAAAAAAATTATTTTCTTACGTTTTTGAGTTCTAATGAAAAGAAAAAAAAAATACCACTTTTATAAATTTATCCTTCTATTAATTATAATCATTGAATCATGAATAAAAATATGCAAGATAATTTTAATCAAAGAAAAAATTCTATAATCAAATACAAATATCCAAATAAAAATATTACTATAAATTATAATAATTGTATCAACTAAAATTTTATTCACATCAAATTGAAGTTTAATGTCTTTGTTGATCTCAAAAGTAAAATTGTATCTTTAATTTTAGAACAAAAAGAGTACAATTTAGATAATACATTGTTCTTTAATCAAATTGCAAATCGTAATTTGCAGAATATATTCATACTGTTTTTCTATCTTTAAGTTGCAAATTTAGGCCAATCAAAACTTTCTTTTGAAAAAGAAACAAAATGAAATAAAACCCTGGAACAGAATAATAATAAAAGTAATGTTTAAGATACCAATTATACACATAATATTAAAAAGGGGAGCAGGTTATATTAGATAGAGATTAACTTCATTGAACCAGTTGAGAAGATGATCGTATGCGTCGCCGTCGTCGACCACCAGGTTTCATATCTACTCTTTATTTCTCTTTTTCTTACTAATTGTTCTTTCCATTTCTCTTTATCAACTTCGGTTTAGTAGATAAAAATAAATTGGGGACATTGAATGTAATTTAAAATTTATTATATTGAAAGTTGTGGATAATATGAGAATTATAAAAATATTACTTATTTCAAAAATTTTCCCGTTCAAATTAGGCCAATGTTGGACGAAAAACTTTGACAGAAAAAATGAAAGTTTTTTGTCCATTTCTTTTCTTTTCCGTTCATTAAAAAACTCAGAAATATAATAATTGGAAAGAAAACTTAAATTTTCCATCTATTTCTTTTTTTATCCATTTTAAAACTCAGAAACAGAGTGTAAACTGTGAGATCCCGAATTTTATGAAATAAAAGTATTCAATTTTCTTATAATTATTATTTTATTTAGTAAATGGTTAAATTGAGAAAAGGTTAAAGTTAAGGGTAATATGTGAAAATTTTATAAAGTAAGCAAGTTGATATAAAATATTCGTTGTGTCGGAGAATATTTATTTTATCAGGGAATATTCGTACGATGACATAATCATTGGTGGACACCACAACGGAAGTATTGTCGTAGTTAGAAAACGACAGAAATATCTTTTTATAAATATAATGGCGAAAGTTTTACCGTTAAACCGCTGAACTACCCGGTAGTAAAGTAAATGTCTGATGTCTGGCGTGGTTGCGTAGTAGCACACGGTTATTGATTATTGATGCTTACGTGAGAAGTCACTCAATTATTGCTACAGTAATTGTTGCATAATATCTCTCATATTATTGATTCAATTATTGTCACAGTATCATCTGCATAATATTTTATATTATTAAATCAATAATTGAGACAACAAAGTTATTTATATTATTCTTTGTAATATTGACGATGTCTAGAAAAAAGAGGTTTGGTCACCTAATTGCGCGCCAATTGGGAGAAATCCTTATCGGAAAGCCCCCTCTTTACTGGAAATGATCTGGTTGTTAAATATTATGAGTTATAATATTAATGATGAATAAGTTCGTGTTGTTTAAAGATGAAATTGATATTTCCATTGTGTTAGGATTATTAGTGTTAGTGGAAATCAACATCTATTTCGATAATAATGGATGTTTGGAGGTTATATTGACCAATCGGGTAATTAATCGGATAAATAAGCAATTAATTGCTATTAATTCGCATGCTTATAACTATTTATTCACATGTGTGTACTCTTGATTCACATGCATGTACTATTAGGGGAGGTGGTGCAAGATTGATAATACTTGCATGACTAAATTAAAAATGGAGGTATAGATGAAGGTATTATACTGTAACTATTTTTTCACATATATAGAACTATTGATTCACATGATGTACTATTAATTCACATGATGTACTATTAGGGGAGGTGGTGCAAGTTTGATAATACTTGTAGGACTAAATTAAAAAATGAAGGAAAAGATGATGGTATTATACTGTAGTATTTCGAGCCCCAAAACTTGCAATTATCGAAACTATATTTTCCTATAAATAGAAGCTCATTCTTCTTTCATTCTCACCAATTCACTAAGACTCACAAGAGCAATTATAGAGAGAGAAGCTATAGAGAGAAAGAAGAAGAGAAGTCTGCTACTTCACTATTCCAGTATCCAGTCTTCTTCTAAGGTAAGGGATATTATTTTTGTTCAGTATTCATAAGGAATAATATTTTCTTTCATACTCTATAGTATGTGAGTAATATTATTTCGTCTCATATTCCTGATTATACCCTCATTCTGTTAAAGTATTGCTTCTATACTTCATGAAATTAGTAGAATATCCTTGAAATTTGCGCTTCATCTAGTATCGTTTCACAAGGATATTTTTTGCACATTCTTGTTAAATTTTAAGCTTTTTATGCCGGAGTACTGTCCATGAGTACTATTTATTTATATGGTATTATTCACAAAGTAATATTCACGGGTACTATTCACAAAGTACTATTCACGAAGTACTATTCACAAAGTACTATTTACGGGGTACTATTCAAGGGGTACTATTCACCCGAGTATTATTCACCCAGAGTACTATTCATGACAAAAATAGATTTCTTTTCGGTCCAAATCATTTTTGATACAATATTATTCTTGAATTTTACTCCACAAAGCAGTATCATGTTGACAAATTGGATATTATTGAATTCTGGATAAATTAAATTGTTAAAGTCTTTAAAATTTATCCTTTGCTTTCTTTTAATTGAATTCTTATATCATTGTCATCATCCTCATGCTTATATTGTGATGAAAGTCATCTTTGGCTTACATGCATAGATTGACTGTTAATTAGTATGATTATGACCAGGGATCATTTGGTATAATAATGACCCGTAATGTTACAAATGATGTGGTAAAAATCCTCAGTGGCCTGTAGTGCATTGATGAACAGTTGTTGGTATGATTATGACCAGGGATTATTCAGTATAATCATGACCATTGATGATTACATGAATATCATTGGCCCATATTGCATAGATAATTCGTGGTTGTGATACTAATTATTAAGCTGAGTCTCAGTGACAGTTATTGGTATGATCATGACCATGCGTTCTCTTCGGCCAAGGGTGCAAAGATGAATTGTTGTTTGACGTGATCATGACCATTGGTGAAAACAAGAATATCATTGGCCCGTAGTGCATGGATAATTCATGGTCGTGATACTAATGAATATCCTTGGCCGTAGTACATGGATAATTCGGTGATGTGGATTATTTATTGAGTTGAGTCTCAGCGATAAAATATTGATAATAAACTTTTAATTCGTAGAAGACAATAGATATCATGCTCTACTTCATTCTTCTAAAATACAGTTGCATGTCTTTGGCCTGTAGTGCAAAGATGAACTGTTAATGAATATCTTTGGCCCGTAGTACAAAGATGAATTTATTAGTATGATTATGAATAGGAATTGTGATTTGGTATAACCATGATCCTTGATGTTTCAAGTAAAGACAGGTGATGAAAATTATCTTCGTCCTGGGTGCGAAGAGGAATTTAGAATCACAATTATGATTATGAGTTATTCACATGATTGTGGACAGGAACTGTTGATTGATGTTACAGGGATAAAACATTGTTGGTGGACTTTTAATGTGGAGAAGATAGACTTTATGGTCTATTTGACTCTTCTAATGGATTGTTCGTTCTGCTGCCACTATGGTTGAAAAGTTTTATCATCTACCATATGTTCTAAATCTCTGATTTATTACTGACGAAGGCTATTGATAATTTAATTATCTTTATTCATGATATTCTTTACTGGGCTAATTATGCTCACCCTTTTGCTTCACAATTCCTTTTAGGTAATAAGAGTGTAGCTAGGTCGAGCGGGGTAACAGGGGAATAGAATGATGGTCTATAGCTGTTGAGGTTTCCCCTAAAAGAGTATGGAAATAATTTTATTGAGAATTTAGATAAGTGTGTCGTATTTTATACGTCATTTTAACTGTTGATTTTGGTGAACCAAATAGGGTGAGGTGAACCCAACTTTGGATGTCTAATGACAGATGACTTCGTGTTATCATAAAATAGGGTTGTGCACATGCACTTGCTGATTATATCTATGATCACTACCTATATAATCTTGTAGTTTGGTTGAAATATAATTCTCAATTGGAGATAATGGAGATAATTATATGTCAAGAGAAGACTCACCATTGGAAAGAACATGACAGTAATCTTCTCATTTTTCTTTGGAGTCTATTGGGTCAACCAAGAATAATTCTCGAGTCATGTGATATCTATCATAACTTAGATGCATGGCCTCCCATGTACGAAGGTTTCCTTGAGCATTTTCCAAAGATTTTAATTTTTAAGACAGTTATTGACTATACTTTTATGTAAAGTACCATTATAAGGTGTTGTGGTCGAGGCACCATGAGAGTTACATATATTTGTATTAAAACTCACAACTTATGTGTTGTCGTACTCTGCACGACAGTTCAACAGTTGTATAAATGAAGTTTGTATTTAATTTCTGTAGTGTGATATCTGGTGACTCAGAATGGGTCGTGTGGACCTATTTTGGGGGCGTCACATAAACGCCCCTCTCCCTTACACTTTGGGTTTAGGACAAAAGTGTAAACGCCCCCACCATTTACCCATTCAATCTTTAAGTTTTTTAATATTTATTGTCCATGGCGAGGTATGTTGAGTTGGCATAAAGAGGTTGGCTATGACCCAAAAAGCACGAGATTTGTGGCTATTGCTCAAGCCTTCTTATCTGTTTATTTGGTTGACATATGTTATTGTTTTAGGCCATGGGAGGTACTGTACATTACGTGCAGTCGTGCATTAGTCTGAGATTTTCATTATGATATCCTGAAACCCTAATTACAAATGTAGATAAATCTAATAAAATTAATATATTTTTTTAACACATTTAAAATATATGTTAATGTAAGTGATATTTTGAAATGGAAAACAAAGTTAATATAAATGTAATGTAATGAAGATATAAATGGAAATAAAGAAAAGTAAAGGAAAAGAAAAGTCAAAAGAGAATTGATTGAAGGAAATATATATATATATATACTCGGTTAGGATAGGAAGAGAGGAAGGAGGAGGCTTCTTGCCTCCTCTAAGAAGTCTCTAAGAAAATAACTTATCCTAAAAACTTACTTTGATTAATTTCCTAATTAATTAATTAATTTATGAACTTACTTAGTTACCTAAGTTGGTTATTTTGGGAAAGTAAAGTAAGATTAAATCACATTAATGGTAAGATAAGTTTAGAATAATTATAAATTGAGTGGCTTGACCATAGAAAATGAAGTCAAAAGTGACCAACTAATAAACTAGTTAAAATTATTTTATATATATGTCAAGGGGAGTAAGAATACTCCCCTATTATTCCTTTAAGGCTCGACAATTGAAGATGGCAGAGAAGTGAGGCTCGGCTGGAGCAGGAAGGCGAAAGAGAAAGTTAAGAGAAGAAGAGTGAAAAGAGAAGGAAAAGGAAAAGGAGAAGAAGACAAAGAAGAAAAATTAGTAAAGTAATACCTTAAACTAAGTTTTAATTCATGAAAATCCTTTTAATAAAGCAATAGGTGAAATTATAGTCTCAAGTTTTCATTATCTAGTTTCATTCTAGGGATAGTTAGTATTAGTTTAATTAATTACTTTAATTCAGAATACTAAATCAATCATTTAAATAAGATTAAGTTGGTTACTGGTTAGTGCTCGGTAATTCTTGTTAGACAATTTTATGTGGGATCAATACTCTACTTTCTCTTTATTACTTGTTGACTGTGTATACTTGTATGCATATATTGATCGCTAAATATGGCCAACAAATTCCTTAGCAAAATGGGGTATAATGAAGCTAGAGTGGTGTAACGGTTAAAAGAGGCACCCATTCAGATCTCCATCATGGATTTGATCTTATCCTCCAAGGATCATCTTGAAAATCTAGTGCAAGTACTGGAAGAAGCGTATCTGCCAAGAACGGTAGACACTGAAAAATTTCAGCACCTGATAGATCACATTCTTAACAGTAATGTAATATCCTTCACTGATGATGATATACCAGTAGAAGGAATAGGCCACTGTAAGTCACTACATATAACATTGATATCATCAGGATATGTGATTGGGGGGTATTGATAGATGGAGGATCATCCTTAAACATCTGCCCTTACAATACCTTCAAAAGGATGAAGATCAACAGTTGTCCCATCCACACTCCATCAACAGTTGAAATACACCATTAATGACAATTTGGTGGCTGATAAGTGCATTATATTCATGATTTTCGATTCCTTTATGTTTGGTTTTATTGCATGTTTTGTGTTGTAAATGGACTTATTAGGTTGTTTATTGATTTCAGGATAAAATGGAGCTTAAGTGACGATACGGGGCGATTCGGAGCAACTTAGAAGACTGGGAACTCCACCCCGGCGGAGTTGTTGGCCTAGAATCTCGCGCCGGAGAAACCCTTCATCTAAAGCCGCCCCCAGGACCTCTATGTAAGTCATACAGCGGAGAGAGCACTTTAAGTGAGTCGGTGGGAAGAAAAAAGGTAATCTTGGATTTTGGAAACTTCTCAAAGGAAGATTTTGGCAGACTACTACATGGATTTGGATTAATACTTAAATCAGATTTAGGATTGTTTAGACTAAGATTTGCTTTCGTTATTGGATTTTATTTATTTATGAAAACTAGTTATGATTTGTAATTACTTTTAGGATTTGACTTTCTAGTTCCCATAGGATTTAGGTCTTTGTCTAGCACTATAAATAGAGGATGATAGTCAAGATTTTATTCATTCAATCATCAGCTATCATCTATTGGAGTCAAACTCAAGAGCATGCCAGGCTAGTTCTTTTCATTCAATTTTAAAGGGAGGTAAAACCTTGCTTACGAGTAATTACTTAATTGAGTTTTATTATTTATTCCTTCTTGTGTGAAACTTTTTCTGATAATCTATTTTCATTGATTGCATGCTAATTGATCTAATTGATTTGATATAGTCAGTTGATTTAATTTGATCATTATCATCTGCTAGATTAGGATTGATATTACGTGTAATTGATACCACTCTTCATCATAAGTAGTAACTTGGTAATACTAATTATGGACAAGCTTTTGTGTATTGCTAAGATTATCAGAAAACAAGTTAAACAAATCGAGTTTATGTGTTTGTTGCTTAGATTAGCCTAATTATCTATTTCTTAATGCTTCTATCATATTAAATCTAGAGAGCTTGTTCTAGGTTATATGATAGTTAGAATCTGGTGAAGAGCTTGTTTCATACAGTGATAATCTAAGGATAATTTTGGATAGAAAAGCTTATTGTTATCTAGGGCTAATAGTTTCATTGAAGGGTAAATAATAACAACTTGATTAATTGATTGATGTAACTTGGTGAAACTGAATTGCAGAACTAAAGTTCTTACATATGTGGTTAAGTTCATCGTTTAATTCTGCTCTTCCTAGTTTAAAACAATTTCAACCTATCTTTATTTTCTGTAAAAATAGTAGAATAAATCTAAAACAAACTTACTCTTTGTGGGATTGGTCATTGCTTACTATTGTGCTAATTATTTGAACTTGTGAAGTGAAAGTGATGTTAATTTTGGAGTGTCAACGACAGCTCCTAGTGACTATTAATGCTGAACCAGAGTATCCAATCTCTAAGCAAAAGGATATGCCTTTGATCAGTCTCAATAAAGGAGTTGAGCCGGATAGCTTTCAAGCATTCGAAGTGAGCAACACTCACTATCGACTCTATCGGTGCACCAGCCTTGAAACTAATAATCTCTATCGAAGTAATGAATGCCGGTCAAGAGATGATATCCTTGGGTTTTTGGCCAGGAAAAGGGCCGGGAAAGAATTAACAAGGAATTAAGAATCCCAGTCAGATACCAATCCAAGTAGAGATAGCTGGATTGGGCTACTGCTCTGGATCAAAACACAAAAACCCGCATAAACATATGCCATCCCATCTATTAACCATCTTGTTACCGGATCTCACTGATGCAGGATTCAGGAAACCGGGGAGAAAGGTTCCTTCCACTATGTTTAATTTGCTAATGCAAAAGGTCAATGCAGTTGGAGATAAAAATGAAGGGCCCCTTCCCACCAAGGAGGAAAAGTTGTAGAATGAACAGTTTCTGTAGGAAATTCAAGATCAATTTGCAAAGATGTTCTACTTGGCACACACTGATGCCCCAAGGAAAGATATTGTCCCTGATATGGATGCAGTTATGGTCATCATCAAGGAGGAAGACAACAATAACCCCTTTCATAACATCAGTCAACCAAAACCAAACTCTGGATAATTGGAGCAGCACTCCTTACATCACTCGTAAAGGGTAAAAAGAGCAGCGAGTCCATCTGCCTTGAAATGTAGATATTATCAAACTGCTTACTTTTGTTGCTTAATGCTAGCAGTTTACTTTTGTTATGCTTTTTATTGATACTTTGTATTATCAAACAGTTGTATATATTAAGTAAAAACATTTTGTTTTCAGGTCTCCAAAGTTGAATTTGTTTAGCTTTGCTGATGAATTGCCAAATCATAACAGTGACTATAACTTGGATGTAGAACTAGACTCTAACCTGATGGGAATTGATTAAGAGGAGATAAATGCCAATGAGGTACCTGAGGAGATCAAAGGATGGGTCGAAGAAAAACCCAAACCAAACCTCAAACAAACAAACGTTGTCAATATCGAAACCTTAGAGAATCCCAAAGAACTGCAAATTGGGAATAACCTTACCCCAAGCCAAAAGAAAGACCTGATTAAACTCTTAACCCAGTTTCAGGATGTGTTTGCATGGTCGTATGTAGACATGATCGGATTATCCACTGATATTAGCATTCATCGGATGCCCATTAAAGAGGGGTTTAAACCAGTCAAACAGAAACTTAGGAGACTGAAGCGTGAATGGAGCCTAATAGTTAAAGAAGAAATTATTAAGCAATTCAAAGCAGGCATTATCATGGAATCAACTTACCATGAATGGTTGTCCAATGTGGTTCTCATGCATAAGACCGGAGGGAAGGTAAGAGTATGTGTGGATTACAAGGACCTGAACAAGGCTAGTCTCAAAGATGACTTCCCAGTGCCTTTCATCCACATCTTGATAGACAACACAAAATAGTTCGACATGTATTCCTTCGCGGATTATTTTGTTGGATACTATCAAATCATGGTTGTTGAAGAAGATAGGGAGAAAACTGCCTTTATCACTCCCTGGGGAAACCTCTACTATCTACGGCTAGCTTTCGGCCTTAACAATGCAGGTGCTATATATTAGAGAGCCATGATGGCCCTGTTCCATGATATAATACATAAAGAAATAGAGGTTTTATGGATTATATCATCATCAAATCCAGAAAGGAAGATGACCACACCGACCATCTCGAAAAGCTATTCAATCGGTTCCACAAATACAACTTGAAGACAAACCAAACCAAGTGTGCTTTCGGTGTCAATTCCGGCAAACTGTTGGGCTTTCTAGTAAGCAATAGAGGTATTGAGCTAGATCCATCAAAGATTAAAGTCATCACAGAGATACCTGTACTTCAGACAAAGAAGGAGATATGGGGATTTCTAGGGAGAATCAATTTCATAAGTAGATTCATCTCTCAGCTTAGAACAACTTGTGAGCCCATCTTCAAGTTAGTAAGGAAAAATTCCTCTAGGAAGTGGAATGTGGAATGTCAGAAAGTGTTCCTTTCCATCAAGAAATAGTTGAGTGAAGCTCCTATTTTGGTGCCTCCAAGGGACAAAGTTCCACTTTTCATGTATATATCATTCAATGCCAATGTCATGGGCTATATGCTGGGGCAGAAAGATAATAGAGGTAAGGAAAGAGCCATCTATTACCTCAGTAAAAGGTTCAGCATCTATGAATAGAGGTATACTTAGATTGAAAAGACCTGTTGTGCTTTAGCATGGGCCGCTATGAGGTTACATCATTACCTCCATAGTTACACAACCTATCTCATATCCGCATAGATCCTCTGAAATTCATTTTCAGCAAGCCCATGTTAAATTGTCGATTGTCCAGGTGGCAGTTAATCCCCCAACAATTCGACATCATTTATGTAATGCAAAAATCCATCCAAGGTCAAGGAATTACAGATCAATTGGCCGAAGTACCAATAGGGGACTTTGAACCATTGGAAACTTTTTTCCTGATGATGGGGATAATGTCAATTCATCAAGGCCATCAAGAAGATACAGGAAAATTTTGGAAAATGTACTTCGACGGGGCTGTAAACATGGAAGGTGCAGGAGCAGGAGCAGTTCTTTTATCCATTACTGGGGAATAGTATCCCATAACTACCAAGCTATAGTTTATGAACACTAACAACACATCTGAGTATGAGGACTGTATAATGGGGTTGAAATTGGCCCAATCAATGGGTATCAAATGTTTAGCTGTCTTTGGAGATTTCGAGTTGGTCGTCAAATAAACCATTAAGGCATATCACACCAAAGAATTAAATTTTCTACCTTATCATCGGTAGGTTATCAAGATGGCTGTAGAATTTGAAGATATATCCTTCATCCACATTCCTCAGAATCGAAATGATTTCATAGATGCACTAGAAACCCTAGATTCTTTTGTCAGCCTTTCGAAAAAAAAGGAATCTTAGACATCAAATTCACAAGCCAGATGGCACCATCCTATGGAAATTACATTGGAGAAGTATATGATGAAATATCTCCCATCAAACAGCTCTGGTACCCGGATATCAAAGAATATCTACGGGATGGATCTACACCCACTAGGGCCAGCCAAGCTGAAAGAAAGCGGATCCATAAAATGGGCATGAAATTCTACTCAAGTGGAGATGTTCTTTACAAAAGAGATGTAGGAATGGGACTCTTAAAGTGTCTGGACAAAGACCAAGCTCAAAGACTTATAAATGAAGTACACAGTGGAGTGTGTGGGCCACACATGAGCGGTACCTTACTTGCCAAGAAGATATTAAGAATAGGGCATTGCTGGATCTCTCTCAAAGGTGACTGTGATGATCACGTCAAGAGATGCTATCAATGTCAAATCCATGAAAATGTTGTTCACGCTCCTTCAAATGAACTACACTATATGAGTTCACCATGGCCCTTTTCTATGTGGGGGATGGACGTGATCGGGCTAATCAAGCCCAAAACCAGCAACGGTTATAAGTTCATCTTCACTATGGTCGACTACTTCACCAAGTGGGTAGAAGCTGTCTCCTTTCCCAAAGTCACCAAGGAGATAATAATCAGTTTCCTCAGAAATAATGTGATTTATCGATATGGGCAACTGGAGGTGATCATATCAAATAATGCTAAAAATCTAAACAATCAGATGATGAAGGAATTATGCAACAAATTCTACATTAAACATCTTAATTCCGTTATCTATCGGCCCAAGATGAATGGAGCTGTTGAAGCAGCCAACAAAAATATAAAAAAGATCATGTAGAAGATATCTGCCAATCACAAAGGATGACCAAACTTATTGCCTCTAACTCTGTTAGCATACAGAACATCAATGCGCACTTCTATTGGGGCCACCCTCTATTTATTGGTCTATGGCATGGAAGCAGTACTCCACAAAGAAGTAGAAATGGAATCATTAAGAGTGTTAATAGATGCTCAGATGGAAAAAGACCAATGGTTGCAAGATTGATATAACCAATTGTCTCTAATAGATGAGAAAAGGGCTACCGCCATATTCCATGGTCAGTTATATCAACAAAGGATTGTACGGACCTACAACAAGAAGGTCCGTCTTTGGCAGTTTAAAGAAAATGACCTGTTGCTGAAAAAGGTCATCTCCAATCAAGATGTAGCCAAAGGAAAATTTATCCCAAATTGGGAAGGCCCTTTCATTGTCAAGGAAGTGTTGTCAAGAATAGCCCTCAGATTGCAAGAAATGGACGGTGAAGAATTTCCTCAGCTTATCAATTCAGACTCTGTTAAAAGATACTATGTCTAAACCTTGGCAGTCAACATCCTGCTCAAAAAACCAATCAAATCAAATCAGGTCTTAACATGCAAGTGTGAACTACGTACACCTTATCTCTTCACATAAAAGTATGTAGGCAGCCATCTATGGTGCGGTCTAATCCTCAAAAGAAACATCTAAACTCAAAGTCCAGTTCAAATCAAACCAAATAAACCCAACTAAACATTTTTCAAACCCTTCAGGCTAAGCCTGAACTACGTAAGACCTGATCTCCCCCATACACGGGAGTACGTAGGCAACCACTTGTGGCGCGGTCTAACCTTTAAAAGAAAAACCAAACACTTTACCTTAACCTAAACATAAAATCAAATACCAGTCCCAAGACACCAAAATTATACTTGAAAACCTATGCACCAAAAAAACCTGAAGATTGACAACTCATTCTAAGAGACCCTGTGACACCTCAATGTCAGTCCATCAGGAAAGAGTTAGCGATGCATCAAGATAGCAAGTCATAGAGAAAAGTGGCAACCATCAAGCCAAGTCAAAACATATCCAAAAGGGAAGTGAACTAAAATATATTTCTTTTTTATATGTTACTGTTTGATATATACAATGTGTCCTGTATATGTCAAAAGTGACTAACCTAATCTATGTAGAAAATAAAAGCTAATCTATAATCCCGCAATCAGATAGGCCAACAACTCTAGAAGACTATCCCTCTCTGCAGACTGAGGGGCATCACTATGTTCATGCCCCGCTGTCTTAATATGAGTCAAAAGCTCTGTCGCGGTATACATGGTGCTATCCTGATAACCTAAAAAGCTCATTCGTCTGTGCGACGATATCATCTGTGAAAGATCTGAGAGCAGCACTTGCAGCAACGACAGCATCCCTGGTAGCTCAGGCCTCATCCCTCTCCAAAAGAGTAGCATCCTGACTGGATAAAGTTGTCAACATCAATGCTCGAGCCTGATCCCACTTAAAAGTCAAAAGTTGTACACTCCGCTCTAAAGCTAATATGGGAAGTGGGGGAGCAGCAACTGAAGAGCTAAGAGTGACGCTAACCAAAGCTGTTGTCAAGCCGATAAATAACTCATCCTCTGTAGGGGAAGGTGGAGCCTCTATAGGCTCCTCATCATCAGAATCAGAACTCAGTGGTGAATGAGTCGCAAAAGACACTACTATATCAGTGTCCAACCAGGCAGTGTACTCTAAAGAATAACTAGGGTGACTATCTGAGAAATCAACTCTCTCCTGATGATTCCAGAAATCGTATACTCTAGATAGATAATCCTCAGATATGAATAAAGTAGAGGATCTGTGACCTAAAGCTCCCTCAAAGGAATTAACATCCTGAAACTGATCAAACTTCCTCATGATAGCTAATGGATGATAAGTGGTCACCCCTCTCAAACCAGCTAATGGTAAGAAGTTTATACCCACATCATGAGTGACAAAGCTCAAAGGGGGACTAAATCCTGAATAAAGTAGAATGGAGAAGGGCTCCTCAATAACTGTCAAAAAGACAAACCAGGATGTTGTGTCTATGTAGTCAGCCGGACAGAAAGAATAGGATATAGCTATGTCCCATCTAAAGCAACAGTCGAAGAGTCTGAGTGTGACACCCCCAAAATAGGTCCACACAACCCATTTTAAGTTGCCAGATATCACATTACAGAAATCAAATACAAACTTCATTTATACTGTTGTTGAATCTGTAGTAGAGAAATGCGATAACACATAAGCTGTGAGTTTTAATACAAATATATGTAACTCTTATGGTGCCTCGACCACAACACCTTACAATGGTACTTTACATAAAAGTATAGTCAATAACTATTTTAGAAATTAAAATATTTGGAAAATACTCAAGGAAACCTTCGTACATGGGAGGCCATACATCTAAGTTATGATAGATATCATATGACTTGAGAATTATCCTTGGTAGACCCAATAGACTCCAAAGAAAAACGAGAAGATTACTATCATGTTCTTTCCAATGGTGAGTCTTCTCTTGACATATAATTATCTCCATTGTCTCCAAGTGAGAATTATATTTCAACCAAACTCCAAGATTATATAGGTAGTGCTCATAGATATAATCAGCAAGAGCATGTGCACAACCTTGTCTTATGATAACACAAGGTTATCTGTCATTAGATATCTTGTATGATAGTAGCAAAACGCCCCTCCAAAGTTGGGTTCACCGCACCCTATTTGGTTCACCAAAATCAATGGTTAAAATGACGTATAAAATACGACACATTTATCTATAATTCTCAATAAAATTATTTTCATACTGTTTTAGGGGAAACCTTAATAACTATAGACCATCGTTCTATTCCCCTGTTACCCCCGCTCGACCCAGCTACACTCTTATTACCTGAAAGGAATTGTGAAGCAAAAGGGTGAGCACAACTAGCCTAGTAAAGAATATCATAACTAAAGATAATTAAATTATCAATAGTCTTCGTCAGTAATAAATCAGAGATTTAGAACACATGGTAGATGATAAAACTTTTCAACCATAGTTGTAGCGGAACGAGCAATCCATTAGAAGAGTCAAATAGACCATAAAGTTTATTATCTTCTCCATGTTAAAATTCCACCAACCATGTTTTATCCATGTAACATCAATCAATAGTTCCTGTCCACAATTATATGAATAACTCATAATTATAATTGTGATTCTAAATTCCTCTTCGCACCCAGGATGAAGATAATTTTCATTACCTGTCTTTACCTGAAACATCAAAGATCATGGTTATACCAAATCACAGTTCCTGTTCATAATCATACTAATAAATTTATCTTTGCACTACGAGCTAAAGATATTCATTAACAATTCATCTTTGCACTATAGGCCAAAGACATGTTATGTATTTTTAGAAGAGTCAAGTAGAGCATGATATCTACTATCTTCTACGAATTAAAATGTTATTATCAATATTTTATCATTGAGACTCAGCTTAATAAATAATCCATGTGACGCCCCCAAATCCGAGTATCTTCCAACCCGACAGATGGTGCTACACGGTACTACCATTCACACATACATTCAATTCAAAAGCCTCAAAAGAACGATTATGCCTTCTATATATTCAAAGTAATAATAACATTTCCTAGGTTCTATATAACCATTACATTTATTTTTGTCCTAATATCAAATATATTACAACATTAAACCTATACTATTACATCGACAATTCAGCGGTCTGCCTTAGCCTTTCCTTTATCCTTAGAGGATCCTTCAGGACGCTCAGTCTTAGCTGCATTCATATAGTTCAAGCAAGAGTGAGCATAACTAGCTCAACAAGTACAACAATTCTATTTAACAATATGCTTAAATCATACAAATCATATATCTTCAATAACTGAACAATAGTTATGAAGTACTATCGATAATTTAAAATAGCACTTCTCTTTTCTTTAAAACGTTTTACAAAAACAATATTCAGTAAAAGATCAATTCCGGTCCAAGACCTTGAGCATTTTATACTTTATTTGAAAAGGACATCCCGGCACAAAGTCCGTAAGTCCGACATTTCTTACGAGCACGTCTAGGTGATCAACCTATAGTACTCTATGTTGATCAACATTACATTCATTAAACGTATATACGTTTAAGTTGTGGCAACCTCACGTGCCTATCGTTTGACGACAAAACATTTTAGCATACTCAGTCTTCATTTGAAAACCACACCAATATAACTTAGTAAAACATTGACCATACTTTGATAGATTATAAGAAATCTAACATATCTTGAGTCTAGCCAAAAGATTTGGCTTTGACCTCATCATACATCAATTCATGCATAGGAATACATGAATTACAAAGCTTGTCCAGATTGAACTGAAACAAGGGTTAGAATACTTGCCTTCAACGTCTGATACGGTAATTATGCTTCACTTAAAGTCCTTAAGGTCTTTACAATAGATGATCACATAGCATACACATTAGGTCATGAATGAGCATACATGGTTTCTAATGAATCTTAACCTTCTTCTCAATCTAATTCTATATTAGATCTCCTACTATTAGTTCCGGCTTGCCATTATAGTTTGCATTGTTCTTACGTTCATGTTTGATTACTTATCTTCAACCTTAATGTCTCATAATTAAGGTTTAACAAAGCTTTAATAATGTTACAATTAAGCTTTACTTCTTTACTAATCAGTTACCATTCAGTCTACACTTGTAAACCTTCTTCACTGACCAAACCCTAGGACTAGCGCTGCAGCGCCGGTCATTCAGCCTTTTCAATTATTGACTTATGGCACAGGTTTTCCAGTACCTCTCATCTGGCCTTGGCGCTGCGACGCCATATATAACTGACTTGGTCGCACTCTGCAATGTGATGACTCATAGATGGGTTTGGGATCGCATACAAATGCTGCAAATACCACCATTATGCCTTGGTACGTGCATCATGGCGCCACTCTACGTGCACCGTGATAGTTAGACATTTTGAATTGTATAACGAACTTCCCGGACTCCAAATTTGATCATTTTAAGTCCGAATTAGCTCGTTCAAAAGCCATTAGCTCACAAATCACATACTCTATGTGTTCATGTAAGAATTTTATATTTTCAACTTCATTTACTCAAAATTCACCTATTGGTTCATTTTTAACAAAAACGATAAACGTCCGTGAACGTTCAACGCTCGTTTCTTTGTTATAAGTCAGAATTCGGCCATTTTCGAGTCCGCAACTCTATAATGCCAAATAAGACTTGTCTTCATCGAAAACCAATGTTTCTGAGTTCAAACACAAAATCCAACTTCCATTCCTAGAATTTCACGAATTCGACGATTATCGTCCAATCGTGTGAATTCTGATAAAACTTCGTTACTTAGGATTTGTTCATCGTTCTAAATGGATTCAATTCATTCTATAGACACCTTAACCTATACATTACAATAACTTATTTTTTTTAAGTTAGGTTATGGCTTATTCTTCATAAGTTTATAACTTAACAAATTATAAACTACAAGATTTCATTTCTTAGGACTTATTATTGATTCAGGTCCTTTAATCAACATTCTTATATCTTATTAACATATCAACTTCATTGATGTAAATATGATACAAGTTCAAATATACAACCATCATAAGTTCACAACTTATTTAGGTTCAAATTACTTATTCATGACTTATACGGCTTAAGTCCTTTGATTATCCAATTCTTATGAGTTCTTAGCATACATGTTCATAGATACACTTCTCTTATCACCCTACAATAGTAGAGATGAAAGATATAAGATCATAAGATCATTTACCTTTGATGACTAGCTTTCTTCTTCTTGAAAATCTAATAAGGAAAGTTTGACTTATAAGTGCTTATTCTCTCTAACACTTAAGTTATTTTGTATTGGATGAAATTAACAAGCAAATAATGAAATCCTAAGTCTTCTATTTATAGGAAAACCAAAGTGAGGGCATCTTAGACAATACACCAACCCACCTCCTTAATACACCTCCTTACTATTCATTACCCACTTGTTAAGTAAACTTGCTCCCTACACTAATTACTTGGTCATCACAACATTATCTTGGTCATTACACAATTGACTTGGTCACCAAGATTAACCACATTAACATGGGTTGCCCCATGGTTCACCTTAACCCAATGGATCCTAGCTTGGGCTTGGATCTATTTAACTTAACTTAACTTTGGGTTTGTATTACCAATTTACTTGGACTCCTTATTAACAATCATTTGAGCTTGCACATTAATTCTATTGGACTCACCAATTGCTAACAATCCTACAAGCCCAACTCAATTGGCTAAAAGCCTTATCATAACTTCTCTACTTATTATACTCGTATTCTCACTCATATATTAATTCACAAGATAAGATATTTCATCCTTCATACATACTCGTATCATATTTCATATCATACTCATATTCATTACATCATACAATATATACGTATTATACGATCATTACATTCACTTCCTTAACGATTCATTTTCCTAACATTCTCGAATTACGTCCGCATGCGAAAAATTACGTTTTCCATACTTGAATTATTATTACATAATCCAACTCACTTCGATATTCTATTGTTACGTATTACTCGAAAGTTCAAAAAATATTCCTGAGCAGAAGTTGATGAATAGTGTTTTTCAAAAATTTCTCGAAAAGCTTTTAATTTCGTCTTGGAAATTCAAACACTTTAATTCCTTCACGTGGTTAAAATACTACGACTTTCTGACGTTTCTAGGTTATAAAATGACATTCATCTTACTGACACATAATAATAATAAATAATATTATTTTATTCATTATAAAAGTATTTACAAAAGGTTCGATTTTCTGGGGCGTTACACTCTCTCCCCCTTATAAGGATTCTGTCCCCAGAATCTCGTAAAAGAAAAATTACACAAACAAGTGAGGGTAATTCTTTTTCAATCTTTTCTTCAAGTTCCCACATTGCTTCTTCTGCATTGTGGTTCTTCCATAACACCTTTACCGAAGGTATAACTTTGTTTCGCAGAACTTGTTCTTTTTATCAAGAATTTGAATCGGCATCTCTTCGTACGTTAAGTCCTTCTCGATATAAATAGGCTCATATTCTATCACGTGTTTATAATCCGGCTTATAAGGACGCAATACCGATACGTGAAACATGTTATGTATTCGTTCTAGGTCTGGAGGTAACGCTACCATATAAGCTACCTCACCTACCCGTTTTAACACTTCAAAAGGTCCTATAAACCTTGGACTTAACTTTCCCTTCTTTCCAAAGCGTATCTTTCCTTTCCAGGGAGATACCTTTAGAAATACGTAAGAGCCTACTTCAAACTCTCTATTTTCTCGATGCGAATCTATAAATTTCTTCTGTCTGTCTTGAGCTGCTACTAAACACATGCGTATCAGCTTGACAATATCCGCTGTTTGCTGCACCATCTCAAGTCCTAGCATTCGGCGTTCTCCAACCTCATCCCAATATAATGGTGTTCTGCATTTCCTTCTATACAAAGCTTCGTAAGGTGGCATACCTATGCTTGCATGATAACTATTGTTGTAGGCAAACTCTACTAATGGTAGATGATCATCCTAACTACCCTTGAAATCCATAACGCAAGATCTCAACATATCTTCTAATGTCTGAATTGTTCTCTCACTCTGTCCATCAGTTTGTGGATGATACGCCGTACTCAACTTCAACTGCGTTCCCAATTGCTCCTTCGCAGACTCCTCCAAAAATTCGATGTGAATCGTGGATCACGATCTGACACAATCGAAACTGGTACTCCATGTCTGGAAATTATTTCCTTAACATAAAGTTTAGCTAACTGATCTAAGTTATACTTGACCCTAATTGGCAAAAAGTGAGCCGACTTTGTCAACTGGTCCACTATCACCCAAATCGCATCATACCCTTTCGTTGTAGTCAGAAGTCCCACCACAAAATCCAACGTGATATTCTCCCACTTCCACTTCAGAATCTCCAATGATTGTAACAAGCCACTTGGTCGTTGATGTTCGGCCTTAACTTTCTAACAAGTCAAGCACCTACTCACATACTCGGCTATTTCTCTCTTCATGTTCGGCCACCAAAAACTCTATCGAAGGTCTTGATACATCTTAGTACTACTAGGATGAATCGAAAACCTCGAACTATGAACCTCTTGTAATATCTGCTCCTTTAATTCCGTCTCATTCGGAACCCATATTCTTCCTTCAAATTTTAATAATCCCTCATTATCAAGACTGTACTTAGTATCTTTTTCATTGGTTAGCCGCTCCTTTACCCTGGCCACAAATATCGGTTTGAGTCAGACGTCTTTGACTCTTTCTACGATGGTAGATTGAATCTCTGTCACAAACAATATCTGCCCCGATTCACTTGGCAACTTCACTTCTATTTCCATCCTAGCCATCTCTATTATTAACTCAGTTTGAGCCATTAACATAGACAACTTCTCCCGACCCTTCCTACTTAAGGCATCGACAACTACATTAGCTTTTCCAAGGTGATACAGGATTTCATAGTTGTAATCCTTTATCAACTCTAGGCATCTCCTCTATCTCATATTCAACTCCTTTTGTGTGAAGATATATTTTAGACTCTTTTGGTCCGTATATATCTCACATTTCTCTCCATAAAGATAATGTCTCCATATCTTTAAAGCAAAAACTACTGTGGCCAGTTCCAGATCATGAGTAGGATAAACTTTCTCATATTCCTTCAACTGCCTTGATGCATACGCAATGACCTTGCCATGCTGCATGAACACGCAACCAAGTCCTCTATGCGAAGCATCACTGTCGACATCGGGATTTTTAGTGTCCCTTTTCGTTACTTGTTCTTTGGTGTTCTCATGTTAATGTGAGATTTGTTTGAAAAAACAAGTGAAAAAGGTCCGACATGTATAATGTCTATGATTTGACTTTAAGAGTCGCCAGTTGGTGTATTTAACTGGTTGCACCAACGCAACTGAAAAGGTTTACACATTGTCCCAGTGACGCGACACTGCTAAACGAGTCTGTGAAACCGAGATTCATTTAGGTCCGGGGGCTTGATTATGCGGAGGGAAGGTGTTAGGCACTCCCCGACATCCGTGTTGCCACGGTGACCGCCACTTTTCAAAGAAACTGTTATATGAATGTGTGTGTGTGTGTGTGTGATCAATGTGCAATTATTTTAAAGTAGTGCTGTACCTTGTTTGCACCTATATACATAGGGTTTGAATTTATAGAAAAATTCAGTTTTAAACAAGATATAGCAATGAAGTTTTGTAAAAAAAGGTTTTTCAAACCCTGTGCTCAATAGTAATTGAGGCCTTTGATACTTCCATTTTATTATTAAATGTTCGGCTTGTTTGCTTTTATTTTCGAGATGCGAATCATCTTCGAGAAAATAATATACAAAGATCTTAGAACTCCTCATGGGCATGACAATCATCCAAGGAAATTCAGATCATCAGAATAATGTACAAGTCGCTTCACAAATGAAAAATGTCCATCATGGGAATCGAATCTAGATTCGATGAGATCAATCTGTGATCACATGATTCCTAGGCTCATATGATCTCGCAGTTTATATGGAAAGCGATAGCGATTATATATATAAAAGTCAGTAAATATATATATACGTATATGATCAACCACCACCAAGCAACTCCATAGGGGATAGAAATGTAAATATATAAAAGCGGTATATATATATATATATATATATATATATATATATATATATATATATATATATATATATATATATATATATGGAACCACCACCACCACAAGTAAACTCTGTGGGACGAAAATGTAAATAAAGCTATAAAAGCGATCAACCGCCACGAAGTAAACTCCAGCGGACGTAAATATAAATAAAGTCAGAAAATCAATCAACCGCCACGAAGTAAACTCTCTAAAAGATGAAATGTAAATATATATATATATATATATATATATATATATAAAAGTAAAAAAACGCATCGGATGTAAATCCGTGCTCATCGGATATGTCGTAATAATAATTATATATATATATATATATATATATATATATATATATATATATATATATATATATAAGCGCTTGCGCCAGCACATAAGTCTAGGCTCATCGACAAAAGTCGACCACAATTTATATATATAAGTATATATATATACAAAAGCAAGTAAATGCTCCAGACCTAAGTGTAGGCTCAATCGAGGCATAACTCGATAATGTTAGTCCATATACAAAATATATACATATATATAAGTATATATATATAGACAAAAATGAAAACCACGGACCGAAGTTCGGGCAAACGCACACTACACGACTATCAATTGTATAACAGTGTGTGCTAATATGGAAAAAAGGCTTTATAGAATATAAGAAGACTTACAGTGGGTTGCCAATGTAGACTTCTATGACTCTATGTGGATAAACACTCAGCTCCCACTAGGATAAAGTGTAGCTATATGTGAGATAACAGGTGTTTATACTGAGGAAACACTCAATATGGGTGTATACAGAGTAAATTGGACAGGACTTCCTCGCCTTTTCTCTCTCCTTCCTCTCTCAAAATGGTTGGCCCAAGGTCTATATTTATAGATTGATGGCCGCAGTACACTATGCAGCGGCCAGCATGATTATACTGCGGTACGGGTCGTGTTGCATCCGGGCCTCGCAGGTCCCGTCATCTCGAAGTACGTGCACTCGTGCACTGTAATATCCGCTCGAACTTGCAGAACTTCAATTCGAGCATTCGAACGAGGTATATATGACCTTCTTCAGATCGCTTGTGTCGAGAGTTACGCAATGACATGGATTAGAGGTTGTACGAAGTCAAGAAGAGGGGTCCATGCCCATGGTCTTCAAGCATCAAATTCTATCCAAGGTACTGCCACGCGTAATAGTCACTCGGGATTGTAACTCCTCGATTCTTGTGGGACATTGTTGGATGTATGTATGTATGAAGTGTTGAGACGACGCGCAGGTGTTGAAGGGGCCAAGATGACATTTGACTCTTTGCCGGGGTTATCTCTGGTTTGAGTTGAAAGCAGACGTTGCTTAGGGTTATATCTGAGATTGGACTGCTTGTTGATATGATGCGATATCATCTTGTGAGAGAGTGCGTTGAGGCGGTAAGATGACGTTTGACTCCTCACCGGGGTTATCACCGGTTTGAGCTGAAAGTAGATGTTACTCAGGGTTACGTCTGAGATTGGACTACTGCAAGTGTTTGAATACCACAAGGTCATCTGTGGGAGAACCTGTCTGCCCGGTGTTAGCTTCGGGTCTGAGTAATGAGTGCCTCGGCAGGAGGTTTGAGCTTGAAGCTGATAGCATGTATTTGAAATAAGCATTTCTGGAGTTATCACCAGAACTGCAACAACACTCCTTGGGGTTATCAACAAGGACGAAACTCGGGGTTATCTCCGAGGTTGGAAATGATCCTTCCGGTGTGTGTTTCGGGTTTGGAAATGATGTTCTCGGTGTGTGTCCCAGGTTTTGAACTTGAACTTCCGGTAGTATCCGGAATGGATGTAAGATGTCTTCCAGGGTTATCTCCGAAAGACGAGTCTGCCCTCCTACAATGTTAGTAACAGGCGTGCAAAAAATTTTGAGTGTCTACAGATGCCCCTCTTTATCATATTCATGCAATGCAAGGCATGTATAGGATAAAGAATCCTAGACACTTGAAATGCAAGTAAGGTAAACATGATGCTATATGCAGGAACATGATGCAAATGTATGATGCATGATTGTTAGGTAATCCTGTTGGGATGACAATCAATGATGGCTTGGACATGCGATCCAAGTCTTCAAGGATGTTGATGTTGGGGCTATCACCAAAGTCTTGAATCCTAGACACTGGCTTATATTCCATAGAGGCACCTCTTGTGTATAAGAGATCTGTGGGGATCAAGCTTTGTCTGTTTGAGGATGTGTATAACATATTCCCTCATTCTCGCCGAGTTACTTTGCAACACGATGCATCATTTATCGGGGTTGCACGACCTTTGTTGATGTGTGTATCACCAGATAGATCCCTGCTGGGTGCATTATCAAGGTTGCTTAACCTTCATTAATGTATGTGTCAATGGTCGCACTGTGTTGTAAACCCCTGTCGAGGATACTTGGATAGACTACTTCAATGGGTTTACTTGCCATTGGTTGACATGACGTCAAGGTTGCTTGACCTTCATTGATGTGTGTATAAATGGTTGCATTGCGTTGTAACCCCCGCCGGGGATACTTGGATAGACTACTTCGATGGGTTTACTTGCCATCGACTGACATGACGTCAAGGTTGCTTGACCTTCATTGATGTGTGTATCAATGGTTGCATTACGTTGTAACCCCTGCCGGGGAATACTTGGATGACTGAAAGATGTGCGTTGTGACCCCAACGGGGATACTTGGATGCTTGAAAGATGTGCGTTGTGACCCCCGCTGGGTATATGCAATCATTTGATAACTTCGGCGTTGTAACCCCCGCCGGGGAGTTTTAGCATCTCATAGCTTGGCGTTGTAACCCCCGACGGGGAGGTTTAGGGTTGTGACCCTGCAATGATGAAATCAGACCTTTGTGAGGTATTGCCGAGCATGATCTGTGAAAGCTGAGCTCATCGGTATAGTATACCCTGCATTTAGGCAAATACTAATGAGATGGCGGGAATTCAATTTTGACCCGTACGAAACCAGAATTTTAGGCTATTCCGCTCAATTGCGTAGCATTTTTATTCCTGATTTGGCCTTTTTAGCTTATGAGACCTCCTTTACAACTCTAACTGGAGCAAGCCGGAGGTGTGGGACCCGTAGGAGTCTTGCCGGTATACCTATAGCAGTAAGTAGAGTGAGCTGCTGACCATGACAATGATGGCTTTGTAAAGCCCAAAGGTTGCTTTCATAAGTCATTTTCAAGCTGCGTTGTGAAGGAAATCTGAGAGCTTTTCTTCAAATCTGCAGAGTTCGGGCAACTTTCTGCATATTCTACCACCGTACAAGCGTTCTTCACTGTCCTGGTAACATATGTATGTATTTTTTTCCAATTTTTATCCGTTGGAAAATGACTTATCACATGAAATGCATTTAGACACATAGTAGAGAATATGCATGCTGATATGACTTGATAAAAAACATTCAACATAGCAAATGTTAGTATTAAACCATGCTGAACATAATGATGTGAAAAAATTTGACTTTTGAAACAGTCAAATTGGCACCTTTTACTATCATTTCTTATCCTATATGAGGACAAATGAGTAAAGGTAGAAAAGAAAAATAATCCTGGTGATTAGACTACACTTACGGATTTTTTACTGTGATGATAATGCATATAGGATGTATATGACTGTGTACAGGTGTGCTACTAAATGGCCACCTAGTCATGCCTATGTGCATGTGGATAGTCCCATTTACAAAGGGGCTATGGCAAAATTTTCCCAAAATGTAGGCATTAAGTAGTCATGAATTTTTAACTCTATTGTAGATGTATGTTAAAACAATGCATGCATGCTTGTAATCATAAAATGCATTTTGAAAAGCTCTAGGTAAGAATTTACCACACCCTGTCTGAGGTGATTTGGAGATTTGTTGTCCAGATATTATGGATCCGGATCAGCTGAGTAGTTCCCATAGGACTACTTCTGGTGTACGGAGGAGGGCTTCTGAAGAGCCTCAACGCCGGTCTGTCAGAGAGCCTCGTCGTTTGGTGGAGGCGGTGATACGTCCTATTCGGGTTGAAGTGCCGAATGTCGAGGACGAGGAGGAGGATGTACCGATCGAGGTTCCTGCTCCTGCTGTACGTGTTCCCCGTAAGGAATTGCCAGGTATTCAAGTGATGAACCCAGATCTTCTAGGTGACTTGAGTAGGCATCCTTCAGTATACCTGCATGCAAACGAGGTATGACGTTAGATCTTTAATCTTCCTTATTTCCTATTGATGAGGAGTCAAGGATTCTGATGTTGATCTGCATTTGATGTAGGTTCTCGACTTCACACAGCCTCGAGGGAACTGGTTTAGCATCCACTCTATGTATCAGGCTTTGCATGATGACTACAGAGTGATTGTACATGGTTGAGGATTTGGGATGTTCTTTTCCATTCTTCCCCGTCGCTGTCCCTGGGGTTACCTCAGGGCATTGTCTGACCGGTGGTTTCACCAAACTCAGTCACCCCATTTGCTGGATTGTGAGGTGATGATGACGCCGATGGATTGGCGGTTTATCACAGGTATGGAGTTTAGAGGGGATCCAGTGCCTTGTACGGAGGATATTACCCTACTACTGCCGGATCCTTGTTGGGAGTTCCACGGGGCGCCAGAGGCGTGACTATTCGTGCACGGTCCTTTGAGCGTAGATGCTATGAGCGGGCTATTGAGTGAGCCCATACCCGATGATGTGAGAGTCAGGGATCTCATTCTTCGGCGATTGTTCCTGATGATCATTAGGGGCTGCTTCATAGTAGATAATTCCTCTACGGTGTCCTTCGCTTTGATCAGCGCCACTCGACACGTGGACCGTATAGGAGAGTATGATTGGGGTTCTATACCTTTACCTACTTCCTCAAGGGAATATGCATGCGATCGCAGGGCTTGACCGAGGCGTGGTTAGGATTCTACCCGTTTCTGCTGGTGATTGTTTCTCTTGTCTTTTTCCATATACAGGTTAAGAGTGTTGACTGACAGCAGATGTTGCCTTTGTGTTGGCAGTTTTGGGCTTATAAGAGGCTTCCATGTTTGCATCCTGTGAGCGTGATAGGCTTAGACACCTATCCATGAGGATAGAGATGGCATCATTCCATACTGGCGGAGGTCCTTGTTGCTGAGGGTTTCACTCATTGTCGCCTACAGCTGGAGTTGTTGACAACGGATGTCATCACATGGATTCCCTACTCTGGAGAGCATTTGGGAGTTGGATTCGAGGATGGGTACCCGACTGGAGTAGAGTACGTCATTTCCACTCGCAGGATTCCTCTCTTCACAGATGGAGGATGGGAGCTCTATTTAGGAGAAGCGTCTTATCGGGGAGCACTACAGAGAGATCCAGTATCCGATCTTGCCTCTTGCCAGCCAGCGTTATTAGCTATTTTTGCGATCACCGTTATTGACATCCCATTGACAAGGATTGACGGTTTTACATTGTCGAGGGGCCCCGGTCTCGGGAGATATTCGGCATTGGTGGATCCCTCGTACTTATTGGAGCTCGATTCGCGCCACACGGTTTATGGGGGATATAGTTCCGGGATCTGTGATGATGATGGATTGGCTAGCCTGTGTCAGAGATCCGACTTATGTGACATAGATTGATAGATTGACCCGACAGCTGGGCCGGACACATCTTTTCATTCGGCATTTGGCGAGATCCTTGGAGGTAGATACTTTTGATCCTTCCAGGCTCGCGGCGGCCCTCGGGTGACCCATATATGGCTTTGCGGGTGCAGATCCTCCTTGTATTGGTCTGACATCCCCGTAGATATAGAGATCCGATTGACTCGGGAGGAGTTACATCAGGTGGACGATGTCGATGATGTGAACATCGACACCATTGGCTTTTTTCTCGATGTATTTCTCGTTATCTCTTTTGATAGGCCTCTCGTTAGCTACGGGTAGCTTCGCCCCATTCTCGCTATATATCTTTTGATAGGCCTCTGTTGGATGTTGGGTAGCTTCACCCCATTTCCTGTATTTTTTAGTTGTCTGAGAGATGTATTTAGATGATGATATACTTAGGAATGTATGCACGCTTTCCATTCCCTATATCATATTGCCATCTATTATATCACGCATGTTATTATGTTATGCATATGTATGTATGTCCAGAGATATTTAGCATTGACCCCTGGATGGTCTTATGACATGGCCCGTACAGATGTCTTCTTTGACAGTTAGCCGTTTTGATCATACCCCACCATTTTTGGTGGTATTTGGTATGTGCTTATGGTATGATAGTATATCACCATCAGACATGGTGATTGTAGATGATTTGCTACAGTATACTATAACCCTGTTGATGTTTCAGGTTCCCACAGGATTTGTAGTGGGTATGCTAGAGCATTGGGTATCAAAGAGGCAAGTTTTCCGATTTGGGACCCAGGAGTTGACTCCTACTTTGGAGGAGTATTCACGGTTGACGATCTTTGTACCGGACGAGACCTTGCGTGCATATGGCTATAGGAGACATGAGTAGACAGTTCATGACCCTCACCGGATTGAGACGTAGAGTGGTACAGGACGAGATTACATCCGGCCACTAGTTTCAGGATTTTCATCCTTATGAGGGGGCAGTGAGTCAGTGCTTCGCTTCGCACCGTTTATTAGCGGAGGACAGATCCAGGTTGTATGCCTGTTGGGATCGGCCGAGAGTCATTTGAGTTTTCATCGGTCGTCTGGGTTGTTCTGCAGAGTATTCCGCGTGGATGGAGACAGAAACTGCGTCGACTGCGGTATCCACAGTGCAGGATGTTGATTCTGACGATGAGGAGCCTATAGAGGAGGCTGACATTCCCACCAATGATTTGACTGCTGGGCTGCCAGCATTTGTGATGGATTCTCCCACCCCGAGTGCCACTATTACTCAGTATTTAGCACAACATTTGGAGTAGAGCTTACATCTGATAACCTATGATAGAGATCAGGCTAGGGCCGCGATGTTGACAGCCCTTGATGGGAGAGACGCCGCTCTGTTAGAGTGGGATGAGGCTAGATCAGCCAGGGATGCATTGATTGTGGAGTGGGATGCCGCCTTATCTGCTAGGGATGTGGCCATTGTAGACAGTACTTCAGTGAGATCCCAGATGACTATCAGTCTTGCTTATATGAGCGCTTACATTGATGAGCATTATGCCACAATGCAGTTAGCCTATGATCTGCTAGCTCGTGTAAATACCCTTGGGCGGGAGCTTGCAGTGCTACCTCCGTCTTCAGAGTGGGATGCCATGCTAGATCTGATAGTCCGCATACACACAGATCTGTAGATAGCTTTGTATTTTCATGCACAGACTAGCTTATCTATTTTGTCATGTACAACACAGATGTATATATCAAACAAGATTATTATGTATGGCGGGAAATATATTTTGATTCACTTCCCTTTTAGTTATGCCTTGATACTTGCTTGATACTTGCCTATTTCTTCAGGGCCTTGTGATCTTGATGCATTCTGAACTTATCCTTGATAGGTGGACATTGAGACGTCACAAGATCTCTCAGAATGGATCATTAATTTCTGTATATCCCTACCATGTTTGGTGTCTTGGGACTGGTATCTATATGGAAAAGTGGAGAGGAGGGTGGTTTTTCCTCTCTGAGATTAACCGCACCACAGATGGTCGACAATACTTCTGTTTGTGAGAAGCCTAGTTAACTCCATCTCTTATGGGTTGGTATTTCTCTTTGAGGCATGATTGTAGCTTAGATGGTCACCGAATCTTCTATTTGTGAGAAGAGGTTGGGTAATTCCATCCCTTTGATCTGAAACTGATGAAATGTGGTGAATTAAAGGTTGATCCAAATCTTAGTGTGACAAGTATTTTTGTTACGGTAGGGGTTAGACTTGAACCATGAATGGTCACCATGTACTCTATTGAAGAGGAGATCAAGTCTGCGTAGTTCGAACACGTGTAAGAGGTTCAACGCCGAAAGTGAAAGGCAGATAGGTGTAGAAATGTTTTTGTTGTTTTTGTGAAGAAAGGGTAGAAATGTTTTTGTTGTTTTTGTTGTTTATTATGACCGGGCCATATAGAATATGGTTGCCTACGTACCCCTAGGTATCAGGGAGATCAGGTCGACGTAGTTCGCCCCTCAAGATGAATAACAGCAAAGAGAAGTGTAAATCCCATGTGCAGGCTATACTGCGGGGAGAAGAAAGTTTGATCCCATAATGGGGATAAACTGCAGGTGTGGAAAAAGTTTGATCCCGTCTTCAGGACAAACTGCAAGCATAGAAAAGTTTAATCCCGTCTTCAGGATAAACTGCAAGTGTGAAAGGTTCAATCTCATCTTCAGGATAATCGAAATTGTATGCAAGATTTGAAATGAGGTGAAACCAGGCTGCTGGTTTGAAGTGTATGTTTCCCTGAGGGGCAGATGAGTTTGCAAAAAGGAAAGGGTTTAAAACCGGAATGACTGGTGATTTGATGATCAACACCAGGATGTTTGTTTGATGGTAACCTCAGATATAGTACCGTTTCACAGTGTCCGAGTTGATAAGCTGTGGAAATTCATCGCCATCCATTTCCTGCAATCTGAGAACACCTCCTGTCAATACCTCCTTGATAATAAATGGGCCTTCCCAGTTAAGAGCGAATTTTCCCTTAGAATGATCTTGGTTGTTAATGATCTTCTTCAAAACCAAGTCATGTTGTTTGAACTACCGTAGTCAGACTTTTTTGTTGTAGGATCGTGTGATCCTTTGCTAATATAACTGACCATGGAAGATGGCCGCGGTTCGCCTTTCGTCTATTAGAGACAATTGGTGATACCTGTCTTGTACCCACTGGTCTTCATCTAACTGAGCATCCATCAACACTCGGAGGGATTCCTTTTCCACCTCTATGGGGAGCACTACTTCCATCCCATAAGCTAATGAGTAGGGGGTGGAAGTACGCATAGAAGTTTTGTAGGCTAATAAAGTCGAGGCAAGAGGTCAGGCCATCCTTTGTGATTGGCGGACATTTTCTGCATGATCTTTTGATGTTTTTATTAGCCGCTTCAGAGCACCATTTCATCTTTGGACCGGTAGATGGCGGAGTTAAGATGTTTGATGTGGAATTTTCTGCATAACTCCTCCATCATTTTGTTGTTGAGGTTCTTAGCATTGTCGACACAATGACCTCTGGTTGTTCATGTCGACGAGATGACATTGTTTACGATGAAAGCAATGATAACTTCTTTAGTAACCACGGGAAGGATCTTCGCTTCTACCCATTTGGTGAAGTAGTCGATCATGGTGAATATAAATCGATGTCCATTACTAGCTTTGGGCTCGATGGGCCGATCACGTCCATTCCCCACATTGAGAAGGGCCATGGAGAACTCATATTGTGGAGTTCCCTTGAGGCGCGTGATAGCATTCCCATGAATCGGCATTGATAGCACCTCTTGACGTGATCATCACAGTCAGCTTTGAGTGTAAGCCAATAATGCCCTATTCTAAGGATCTTCTTGACAAGTAGGGGTCCGCTCATGTGAGGGCCACAGACTCCACCATGGATCTCATCCATTAGTCTTTGAGCTTGGTCTTTATCCAGACATCTTAGAAGATCTATTCTTGCATCTCTTTTATAGAGTGCATCTCCACTCAGGTAGAATTTCATAGCAAGTCGATGAATCCGCCTCTTCTTAGTTAGGCTCGCCTCAGCGGGTGTAGATCCATCTCGCAGATACTCCTTAATGTACTGATACCAAGGGTTGTGGATGGGAGGTAGTTCATCCGATACTTCTCTAACATAATTCCCATAGACTAGGGCTTTTTGCAGAGTAAACGTGATGCTAGGCATGTTTTCCTTGTCAGATATATGAACCAAGGAGGCCAACGTTGCTAATGCATCTGCAAAATCATTCCTATTGCGAGGAATGTGTAGAAAGGAGATTTCTTCAATTCCAAAGCCATCTGTAGAAAACTTATGGAGATGGTAAGGCGAGAAATGTAATTCTTTGGTTTGATAAATTCATGTGGATTGTCGATTACCAATTGAAATCCCCAAAGATAGTTAACCGCTTTGATGCCCATTGAGCAGGCAAGTTTTAGCCCCATATATAGCCTTTATACTCAATTTGTGTTGTTGGTGTTGACAAACTACAATTTAGCCGATGACGACGATATCTTTGCTCCCCATCTACCGCATACTAGAATTGCTCCGGCTCGTAACCTTTCTGCGTTAACAGCTCCATCAAAATACATTTTCCACGTACGGCATGTATCGTACTGATGTTGTTGCTGAATTGTCATTACCCCTTCATCGGGGAAGTATGTTTCCAAGGGTTTGTAGTCCCCTGCAGGTGCGGCGGCCAGTTGATCCGCAATTCCTTGACCTTTGACAGACTTTTGCGTTACGTAGACGATGTCAAATTGCTATAGGATCAACTGCCATCTGGACAGTCGACAATTCAGTATGGGCTTACTGAACACATACTTAAGAGGATCCACGCGGGATATGAGATGGGTTGTGTGACCATGGAGGTAATGTTGTAACCTCATGGAAGACCATGCTAAAGCACAACAAGTCTTCTCAATCAGAGTGTACTTGTGTTCACTGATGCTGAATCTTTTGCTCAGGTAATAGATAGCTCGTTCTTGGCCTCTATCATCTTTTTGCCCCAGCATACAACCCATGGCATTGTCATTAATGTACATGTACATGAATAGGGGAACATCATCCCTGGGAGGTACCAAAACAGGAGCGTTAATCAGTTGCTCTTTAATGGTAAGGAAGGCTTTCTGACACTCATCGTTCCATTTCATGGAGGAGTTCTTCCTTAATGACTTGAAGATTGGCTCACGGAGTTCTTTGTGAGTTGAGAAATGAACCTGCTAATGAAGTTGATTCTTCCCAAAAATCCCCGTATTTCCTTCTCTGTCCGAGGAATGGGCATTTCCTTGATGGCCTGGATTTTGGTAGGTTCCAGTTCAATCCTTTTGTGGTGACTAGAAAACTAGCAACTTGCCTGACTTAACACCAAAGGCGCACTTGGCTGGATTCAACTTCAAGTTGTACTTATGCAACCTGTTGAAAAGTTTTCTGAGATGGTCTAAGTGGTTATCCTCCTTTCAGGATTTGACGATGATGTCATCCACGTAGATCTCTATCTCTTTGTGCATTAAATCATGGAAAAGAGCTATTATAGCTCGCTGATAGGTTGCCCCGGCATTGATGAGGCCGAATGACAATCATCTGTAGCAAAAGGTTCCCCAAGGCGTGATGAAAGCAGTTTTCTCACGGTCCTCCTCAGCGAGCATAATTTGATGGTACCCCACAAAGCAATCGACCAAAAGAGTACATGCCGATTAGTATTGAAGCGATGTTGTCCAATAAGAATGTGGATAAATGGCACGGGAAAGCTATCTTTAAGGCAAACTTTGTTCAAATCCCGGTAATCCACGCAGACTCGCACCTTTCCTCCTGGTTTAGGCACGAGAACAATGTTGGATATCCACTCCGGATATGTAGACACCATGATGATGCCAGCTTAAAATTGTTTCACAATTTCTTCTTTAACCTTTAAACTCCATTCAGGTTTCAATCGCCTGAGTTTTTGCCTAACTGGCTTGAATCCTTCTTTGATGGGAAGGCGATGAAGAACAATGTCCGTGGACAAACCCACCATGTCTTCATGAGACCATGCAAACACATCCTGGAATTGGGTTAATAGTGCAATCATGTCATTCCGTTGATTTGTGGCAAGGTCTGAACCAATTTGGATAAGCTTAGGGTTGTCTAAGGTTCCAATATTGAAAGAAGTGTTTTGATCAAGATTGGGTTTGGGTTTGTCTACGACCCATTCCTTAATCTCTTGAGGTGTCTCAATGTCCTCTTGGATGTCCATCAAGTTTGAGTCCAACTTTGCATCAAAGTTACAGCCCTTGTGGAGAGAAGGCACCTCATCGACAAATGCACTAAGCATCTCTAAATTCAGAGTCCTGAAATAAAATATGCTTTCACTTAATATATGCAACTGTTCGATCATACAAAAGTGTTAGCATGTACTTGATAAAATAAATGCTAGTACTGTAAAGGAAAACAAGAAATTAAAGTTATCTACAGGGCATAGGGATTTTTCTGCCCATTTTACCCTCGTCGACCAATGCATGGAGTCTTTGCTCAATTATCGAGGGCAAAGTCCTGATGGATTGCAGTGATGGAAGGATCATCATTGTCCTCTTTCTCCCGAATGATAACCATGACATCTGGGCAATCATCGTCTGGGGTGTATCTGTTTGTATGTTCATCAGGAACAATGACTCGTATGCTTACCATCAAAGGCAATGTCATGTTTATGTTTTCGTTCCTTTTCTTCCACTTCGGGATCAGGAATCAGCACCTCTTTAGCTTTGATTGGCACTGGTTTAGGAAACAGTATGGCCACAACATGGGATGACACCTTTACTGGAGACAGTATTAGCTCATGGGGTAAAGGTATAGAAAATCGCCGTGCGGCGGAAGTTTGAGGAACCTGCTTATGCTTATGAGGATTCTTATTCTTTGGGCCGGCGAAATAGCCTAGTCCAAATTTGTTCCATTTGGTTTGAACACTTGGATAGGGTGCTTAATACCCTGCTTATCTTCACCAAGCCCTTGTCCAGGTTGATAACCCAATGACATCATTTCTTGAGTGGCCGACATAACCTCGGCGGAAATCCTGGGTATGGGAAGTGGCGCTCCAATAGAATGGTATTGCGTGGTACTCACTTCCAGAGTATGAAAACTGGCCGGTTCAACTCCTGAATTGAAGCTGATGATTGGTAGAGTTCCTTGTTCAGGACATTCTGGCTCAGTGTTGACAGTGACTAGACTATTGTTGATAATGTATTTGAGCTGTTGATGTAGCGTGGAGGGAACGACTCCAGCCATGTGTATCCATGGTCTCCCCAATAGCAAGTTGTATCCTGAATCTATCTTGAGGACGTGGAAGGATACATTGAATGTATTTGGACCAATCTCAATTGGCAACTCAATCTTTCCGACGATATTTCGTCGGGATCCATCAAAAGCTCTGATAACCGTATGGCTGCTTTTGATCTTTTGAGATTGACATTCATCTTCACCAAAGTGGCATAAGGACAAATATTTAGAGATGAGCCTCCATCTATCAAAACTCCAGCTAGCATATACCCGGAAGACAAAACCGCAATGTGCAATGGCTTGCAATGACCGGTCCCTTCGGGCGGTATGTCGTCATCAGTGAATGATATCACATTGTTGTTGAAAATGTGATCAACCAAATGTTGAAAATTTTCCACATCCACTGATTTTGGTAAATAGGCTTCTTCCAAAACCTTCAATAAAATCTTCCGATGATCCTCGAAAGAGAAAACCAAGTCCAGTATAGATATCTGGTGTGGAGCTTCTCGCAAGCTTAAAACCACTTTCGCTTCATTGTGGCCCATAGTGCGGAGGAATTTTTCAATCTTCTACATGAGAATCTTCCCCTTTGCTTCGTAAGTAGGTTTCATAACCCATTGAGGAAGATACAGTGGATTTTTCCTCGACACTGTAGCAGTAGTATGAGACATGGATCCTTCAGCTTCTCCATAATTTCATGGAACTTTGTGTAAGCTGACAACAGGATGTTGTGGTCTGAAAGGTAAAGAAATTGGCTTTGGTGCAGCCACTTTCAAAGGATTTTCAGCTCCTTTGAGTTGAATTGGTTGTATGGGAAATACTTTGACAGTTTCATCATCCACTTCGGATATATCTGCTACTGATCCCTTCCATTTGGTAAGACATACATTCCCGCCCTTGAGTTGCACAGTGTAATCATCTGTTATTTGCAGAACACCGCAATCAATAAGATTCTGAATGAGATGGTGGAGTGCCCAGCATTCTTCTGTGCTGTGACCGGGAGAATGTGAATGATATTGACACACTTCATCAGAATTGAACCGTCCTGAGCGGGGATTGATTGGAGGCAGAAGGAAGGTAATTCTTTCTTCATTGATCAACATTTGCAATATCTCCTCCATAGATTGGCCAAGATAAGTAAATTCCCTTTGATTGGCAAAATCCTGACGGGCTTTAGCATTGGCTCTCTTTGCAACCTTATCCTCCATAGCTTTGCTTTTTGAAGGTGGTGATGGAGCATTCATAACAAAAGGAAGGAGATAGGCATGCTCCTGCCTGATTAATTGGCGTGTGACTTGATGCTGGTGGGTCACCAGTTTTGCCAATTGCTCAATTCGTTTGCAAAGAGCTTTCATCTTTCGTTCCATAGTGAACTGGAACTTTGTATAATCCCATTTGTCAACACCGTCTTTGAGGGTTTGGGATGATTCACCATTAGAATTGGAACTCTGTCCAGTGCTCCAACTGATCATGTTGACCTCTTCTTCTTTGTGTTGAGGAAGAGGGTTGTCTTGCACATGTGGTTGATCTGGTTTGGTGACCACGATCTCACCGTTGTCTATTAAATCTTGAATCTTGTGTTTCAAGGCCCAACAATCTTGAGTATCATGTCCAGGTGCTCCGGCATGATAAGAACATTTCCGAGTAGCATTAAAACCCCTCCCATTATGGTTGGCTGGCGAAAGAAGATGTGTAATTTTCTTCTGAGTAGTCAGAAGAGCAAGAATATTCTCGAACGAGTCCCCTAAGGGTGTGAACGTTCGAGGACGCTTTACTTCTCCACCTTTAGGCAATAGAGGGTTTGAAGACTGTGCTTGAATAGGGGAGTAGTTACTCCTTTGTAGAGGCACGCTTTGATTACCTTTTTGACCTTGTAGTATTAAAGAAACATCCTCCTCTTTCTTTTTATGGACCCTCCGGGGGTTGTTTCCATAAGATCCGGATTGGATGTGCTCAGCAACAGCTTTAAGAGCGGCTAGGTCTTGAATTTTACCAGACTTCAATCCCATTTCAGCCATTTCTCCATGCTTGATCATTTCAGAGAATGGTTTGCCAATAATAACTAAGACTCTCTCATAGAAAGGAGCTTCCTGTATATATATGAATGTCATGACCATTTCTGATTCCGTCATGGAAGGAATAACTTGAGCAGCAAGGTGCCTCCACCTTTGAGCATACTCTCTGAAAGACTCATTAGACTATTTCTTGACCTTGGTAATTTGGTGCCGTCAGGGAGCCATCCGAGATTGAAAACTCAGATTGAGTGAGGAAGGCATGAGCCACTCTTTCTCAACTATGGATCTTTGAGTTGTCTAATCTAGTATACCATGAACCAGGCTTCTAATCGGACTTTTCTCGAAATAAATTGCATTCTGAGCTTTTCATTTTCTGCGTAAGACCCAAGTTCTCTAATGAACACTTTCAAATGTGTATAAGGATCCCCTAATCTGTCATACTTTTCAAAATCAGGGTTTTTGAATTTCTCTGGATAATGAACACCAGGGAAGATACAAAGGTCAGCGTATGAAACACTTCCATGTGTTCCAATCCCTTTGAGAACACGAATAGTTTCTGTTAGGTTTGTAATATTCATGTGCGCAATCAAATTGCATAAAAGTGCGGAAACGTGGAAAAATCAGAGTTTAAAAATTTTACAAACCATATACCCGAATCACCCTTTATGCACAATTATTAATTAAACGAAAAGATAAAGAATAAAATCATACCCTCGAAGATCGAGCTTCCTCAGGTACAAGTTCACCTCCAATCCTTTTCGCGTTCAACTTGAATCCACCGGGTTTGGTTCCTTCCTTTGATCAACGTTAGCCACCCAAATGTTTGGCCTCTAGAGGTGATCCACCAAGGAAAAAGAATTTTCAAGAAGAAGGGGTATTGGCTCAAACCCTAGTTTCTATCTCTATAGAAAAGCGTGCTTTCTCCAACAAATTGGAATTATGTCGTTGTGAAAGTTCAACAACTCCCACCACCCATAATAAGACTCCTCTTATTTATAGATGTGGGCAACCCATCTTAACAATTAAGGAATTGAGTTTTATTTAATTAATTAAATTCTTTTAATTAATTAAGCTCCCTAATCTTATTAGGGATAATTAATTAAACTCCTTTAACTAATTTTCCTTCCTAATCCAATTAGGAATAAATGAGAGTACTTATATTAAATTAATTTCTAAACTCTTTTAGAAATTAAAATAATAATAATTGTAATAATATTAATAAGACTCCTCTTATTAATTTATATTTTATATTTCTAAAATATTAAATAATAAATATTAAGCTATTTAATTTATTCTATCACCATAGATTAAATTAAATATACTTAACATATTATTACGATTATGCCATTAACTTCTTAAATAATTATTCTTCCTTTTATGGTGTGACCCTTTAGGTTCTCCATATTAAACCGGTTGTGAATAAATCAATTAGAACAATTCTAATCTTATTTAAATAAATAAATTAAATAATTAATTTATTTAAATAAATAATATTTATTCTACAATAGGGATAAGCCTCCCTAATGATCAACGACTTTCCAGATAATATAGATTTCAACATTAATCATAAAAGAACCTTTGAGTAAATAGTTACCGTATAATTCAATCCTTCCACCATACAATGTCCCAATTAAATATAAGACATGGAATTACTGTCAAGTCTTATTTTATTTAATTATATGTATTTCGATCCTTAAATGCATGACTCAAATAATGCAAATTAGAAACTCCTTTCTAATTTCATTACCGCTTAACCAAGGACTCTTTGGGTTGTCATTTATCGAATCACATAGGACATTTCTCTTCTTTTATTAGAAGTGGTAGATTCTTTATTGATCATACATTATCTCCATGTACAACTTATTATACCCAAGCATACCCTTTGATATACCCTAAGGGTCTTAAGGAATAAGTCAAAGTATAACTCATCATACACAAGATACTATGATGATCTCAAGTCCAAAGATTACTTGTACTACTATCACTACTGTGAATTCCTATTGACAGCAAATAAAACTCCATTAGGTATTCCTTAGCGAGCCACGCTCGATGAACTTATTCTCTAATAAGCACCTACATACTTGCTTTAGTGTCTCCACACAAATGATCATGAGATCAATCATCCTCATCCAACGAGCAAGCAACGTATGTACCAATCTATCCGGATTCACTAATCCCCAATTTAGTAATCCATCGATTGGGAACTATTTTAGTTTTAAGCTTTCTAAGAATTTAGATCTCATTAGAATGATCATCATCATTATTCTAAAAGCATTGCTTAAAACTATGGGTTTATCACATATTATAAAAAAGCAAAGATCATGTAGATAATTAAAAGCCTTTAATAAATTAATACTTTTTATTAATAAATGAATAAGATTGTTACAAAGTATATGCTTTATCATCAAATATGATTGGCTTGTGTGCATATTACTTTCAGTTTCCTCCATTTGGAGTACTTTCTTCCTGATATCACCGGTGTCTGGATCTCCTTTGAGATGGGTGTTGTCAGGGTCTTTGTTGGTCGTATCCAACGGAGGTTCTAGATTTGTTTTATCTAGACCTTGTGTTCCTCCTTGTGTAGAGGATTACGTATGTAGAGGATTTTGTGTACCACTGAGTGGACTGATGCAATTCTTTAAGCGGAACAACCAAATTTGTGATTCTTGACTTAATCCGTCAAATTCTTCTCGAGAAAGCAGATTAGGCCGGTCGACGAAGATCACGATTGGTGTGTAGGCTTGTGGCCTTTTTGGATTTTGAGCGGGTAACAGGCCCAATGATTTCCCTACAAAAGACTTATGTAGTTTAGTCTTAGGGTAATGTAAATGTTATCATAACATGTCCGTTTTAGGAATATGGTCCCGTAAAATGTTAATTGATAACATGCATCGCGCTTAATCTTTATATTTACATAAAGATGAACATGGAATAAAATTACAAATAAATGCTTTTACAAGTAATTGAAAATGGAAAGCATGAAGAGACTTTCCTCCGCATTTGGTTTATCAGAGGTTGACCTATCTTATGGTTTCTCTCGCAGCTTTTTGGCATGATCATCGCAATCTACTTGACGGGAAGTTAATCCGGTCTTTCAACTGGAGCGAATCTGGGTGGTGCCTTTCCTGAGCCCCGTTGGAATTATTCTTCGTATGAGTCCAGTAATCAAACACCGACAGGATAGCCTCCTGATGGAGGAACCACACAACATACATTCACATACAACGTGTCTCACCGTTTATGCAAAATGATGACATGTGCAAAGCACTAATATCGCAGAGATAGATATAGTATAGTGCGATGAAAGTAAAATGCATTCATACACATTCATCATAAATGTAAATGCAACATTCAAACACAAGCATATAACAATTTTGAAAAGCTTATAATAGCGACTTAAGCCCTCTTCTTTGGAGTCCCAAAACAGAGTCGCCACCGTCGATGTCGGGATTTTTAGTGTCCTTTTCGTTACTTGTTCTTTGGTGTTCTCATGTTAATGTGAGATTTGTTTGAAAAAATAAGTGAAAAAGGTCCGACATGTATAATGTCGACGATTTGACTTTAAGAGTCACCAGTTGGTGTATTTAACTGGTTGCACCAACGCAACCGAAAAGGTTTGCACATTGACCCAGTGATGCGACACTGCTAAACGAGTTTGTGAAACCGAGATTCATTTAGGTTCGGGGGCTTGATTATGCGGAGGGAAGGTGTTAGGCACCCCCCGACATCCGTGTTGCCACGGTGACCACCACTTTTCAAATAAACTGTTATATGAATGTGTGTGTGTGTGTGGGTCAATGTGAAATTATTCGGAAGTAGTGCTGTACCTCGTTCACACCTATATATATAGGGTTTGAATTTATAGAAAAATTCAGTTTTAAACAAGATATAGTGATGAAGTTTTGTAAAAAAAGGTTTTTCAAACCCCGTGCTCAATAGTAATTGAGGCCTTTGATACTTCCATTTTATTATTAAATGTTTGGCTTGTTTGCTTTTATTTTCAAGATGCGAAGCATCTTCGAGAAAATAATATACTGCTGATCTTAGAACTCCTCATGGGCATGATGACCATCCAAGGAAATTTAGACATCAGAATAATGTACAAGTCTTCACAAATTGAAAAATGTCTATCATGGAACAGAATCTAGATTCATGAACCCAATCATGATCACATGATTCCTAGGCTCACATGATCTTTGCAGCTTTGTATGGAAAGCGATGAAGATTATATATATAAAAGTCAGTAAATATAAATATCTGAGATATGATCAATCACCACGAAGCAACTCCATGGGGGATCGGAAATGTAAATATATAAAAGCGGTAAATATATACATATGGACATGATTAACCACCACGAAGTAAACTCTAGGTGGGAAGAAATATAAATAAAGCTATAAAAGCGATCAACGCCACATGAAGTAAACTCAAGTGAGCGAAATATAAATAAAGCTATAAAAAAGCGATTAAGCGCCACGAAGTAAACTCAAAGGAAGAAAAATATAAATATATATATATATATATATATATATATATATATATATATATATATAACGATCGGATGTAAATCTGTGTTCATCGGATATGTCCGACAACAATTATATATATATATATATATATATATATATATATATATATATATATATATATAATATAAAAGGTAAATGCTCTTATATAAAATCCAGGGCTCATCGGATATGTCCGATAATATAGTTATATATAGTATATATATATATATATATATATATATATATAAAACTAGAGAAATGCTCTAGACATAAGTCTAGGCTCATCAGACAGAGTTTGGTCACAATTTATATATATAAGTATATATATATACAAAAGCAAGTAAACGCTCCAGACCTAAGTCTAGGCTCAATCGAGGCATAACTCGATAATGTTAGTCCATATACAAAATATATGCATATATATAAGTATATATATATATATATATATATAGAAATGAAAACCACAGACTGAAGTCCGGGCAAACGCACACTACACGACTCTCAATGTGTATAACAGTGTGTGCTAATATGGAAAGAAGGCTTTATAGAATATAAGAAGGCTTACAGTGGGCTGCCAAAGTAGACTTCTATGACTCTATGTGGATAAACACTCAGCTCCCGCCGGATAAAAGTGTAGCTATATGTGAGCTAACAGGTGTTTATATTGAGGAAACACTCAATATGGGTGTATACAGAGTAAATTGGACAGAGCTTCCTCGCCTTTTCTCTCTCCTTCCTCTCTTAAAATGGCTGGCCCAAGGTCTATATTTATAGACTGATGGATGCAAGCACACTGCTGGCACATTGTACATTATACTATTGGTGGTCGTGGTGCATCCGGGCCTCGCGGGTCCCGTCGTCTCGAAGTATGTGAACTCGTGCACTGTAATGTCCGCTCGAACTTGCAGAACTTCAAACCGAGCATCCGAACGAGGTATATATGACCTTCTTTGGACCGCTTGTGTCGAGAGTTACGCAATGACATGGATTAGAGGTTGTACGAAGTCAGGAAGAGGGGTCCATGCCCATGGTCTTCAAGCTTCAAATTCTATCCAAGGTACTGCCACGCGTAATAGTCACTCGGTGATCAGTAACTCCTGGTTCTTGTGGGACATTGTTGGATGTATGTATGTATGAAGTGTTGAGACGACGAGCAGGTGTTGAAGGGGGCAAGATGACGTTTGACTCTTTGCCGGGGTTATCGCCGGTTTGAGTTGAAAGCAGACGTTGCTCAGGGTTACATCTGAGATTGGACTGCTTGTTGATATGCTGCGATATCATCTTGTGAGAGAGAGCGTTGAGGTGGTAAGATGATGTTTGACTCCGCACCGGGAATATCGCTAGTTTGAGTTGAAAGTAGATGTTACTCAGGGTTACATCTAAGATTGGACTACTACAAGTGTTTGAATACCGCAAGGTCATCTGTGGGAGAACTTGTCTGCCCGGTGTTAGCTTCGGGTCTGAGGTATGAGTGCCTCGGTGGGAGGTTTGAGATTGAAGCTGATAGCATGTATTTGAAATAAGCATTTCTGGAGTTATCGCCAGAATTGCAACAACACTCCTTGGGGTTCTCGCCAAGGATGAAACTCGGGGTTATCTCCGAGGTTGGAAATGATCCTTCCGGTGTGTGTTCTGGGTTTGGAAATGATGTTCTCGGTGTGTGTCCCGGGTTTTGAACTTGAACTTCCGGTAGTATCCGGAATGGATGTAAGCTATCTTCTGGGTTATCTTCTATGAATTTAATCGCCTCTGCAATATATCTGACATGATCAACCACCACGAAAGCAACTCCATGGGGATCGAAATGTAAATATAAATATATAAATATATATATATATATATATATATATATATATATATATATATATATATATATATATATATATATACGATATGATCAACCACCACGTAAGTAAACTCTGTGGGACGAAATGTAAATAAAGTCATAAGCGATCAAGCGCCACGAAGTAAACTCAAAAGTGTGACGAAATCTAAATAAAGCTATAAAATCAATCAACCGCCACGTAAGTAAACTCGAGCGAGCGAAATGTAAATAAAGTCAGTAAAAGCAATCAACTACCACGTAAGTAAACTCTGAGCGGATTTAAATGTAAATATATATATATATATATATATATATATATATATATATATAAAAGCAGTAAATGCACCATATGTAAATCCAGGCTCATCGAATATGTCCGACAACAATTATATATATAAGTATATATATATATATACAAGCAGGTAAATGATCCTATATAAAATCCGTGCTCATCGATATGTACTAAAAAAGTTATATATATAAGTTATATATATATATATATATATATATATATATATATAAAAGCGAAAATGCTCCGCACATAAGTCTAGGCTCATTAGACAGAGTCTGACCACAATTTATATATATAAGTATATATATATACAAAAGCAAGTAAACACTCCAGACCTAAGTCTAGGCTCAATCGAGGCATAACTCGATAATGTTAGTCCATATACAAAATATATACATATATATATATATATATATATATATATATATATATATATATATATAAAAATGAAAACCACGTAAATAGAAAGTTCTAGGCAAACGCACACTACACGACTCTCAATGTGTATAACAGTGTGTGCTAATATGGAAAGAAGGCTTTATAGAATATAAGAAGGCTTACAGTGGGCTTGCCAAAGTAGACTTCTATGACTCTATGTGGATAAACACTCAGCTCCTGCCGGATAAAAGTGTAGCTATATGTGAGCTAACAAGTGTTTATACTGAGGAAACACTTAATATGGGTGTATACAGAGTAAATTGGACAGGGCTTCCTCGCCTTTTCTCTCTCCTTCCTCTCTCAAAATGGCTGGCCCAAGGTCTATATTTATAGACTAATGGCCACAGGTACACTTACGGCAGTCGCGGTTATACCTGCGGCTGGTCGTGGTGCATCCAGGCCTCATGGGTCCCGTAGTCTCGAAGTACGTGCACTCGTGCACTGTAATGTCCGCTCAAACTTGCTGAACTTCAATCCGAGCATTCGAATGAGGTATATATGACCTTATTCGGACCGCTTGTGTCGAGACTTACGCAATGACATGGATTAGAGGTTGTACGAAGTCAGGAAGAGGGGTCCATGCCCATGATCTTCAAGCTTCAAATTCTATCCAAGGTACGGCCACGCGTAATAGTCACTCGGGATTGTAACTCCTTGGTTCTTGTGGGACATTGTTGGATGTATGTATGTATGAAGTGTTGAGACAACGCGCAGGTGTTGAAGGGGGAAAGATGACGTTTAACTCTTTGCCGGGGTTATCGTTGGTTTGAGTTGAAAGCAGACGTTGCTCAGGGTTACATCTGAGATTAGACTGCTTGTTGATATGCTGCGATATCATCTTGTGAGAGAGAGCGTTGAGGCGGTAAGATGACGTTTGACTCCTCACCGGGGTTATCGCCTATCTGAGCTGAAAGTAGATGTTACTCAGGGTTACATCTGAGATTGGACTACTGCAAGTGTTTGAATGCCGTAAGGTCATCTGTGGGAGAACCTGTCTTCCCGGTGTTAGCTCCGGGTCTGAGGTATGAGTGCCTCGGTGGGAGGTTTGAGCTTGAAGCTGATAGCATGTATTTGAAATAAACATTTCCGGAGTTATCGCAAGAACTGTAACAACACTCCTTGGGGTTATCGCCAAGGACGAATCTCAGGGTTATCTCCGAGGTTGAAAATGATCCTTCCGGTGTGTGTTCCGGGTTTGGAAATGATGTTCCCAGTGTGTGTCCCGGGTTTTGAACTTGAACTTCTGGTAGTATCCGGAATGGATGTAAGCTGTCTTCCAGGGTTATCTCCGAAAGATGAATATGCCCTCCTGCAGTGTTAGTAACAGGCGTGCAGAAAATTTCGAGTGTCTACAATCACTATAAACTACGAAATTTCCGGTGTCATCGGGCAATGACAAAACAGACGCTTCACTCAACCTCTTCTTTAGTTCTTGAAAACTGTCTTCACATTTATCCGTCCACACATATTTCACCATTTTCTTTGTCAAGTTAGTCAATGGAGTAGCTATCTTCAAAAAATCCTAGATGAATCTCCGATAGTATCCCGCTAACCCTAGTAAACTCTGCACCTCAGTCTGCGTTTTTTGGTTTTTCCCAATTAATCACGGCTTCCACCTTAGCTGGATCTACCGAAATCCCCTCATGGTCAATGACATGACCTAAAAATTGTACCTTCCCCAACAAAAATTCACACTTAATGAACTTCACATACAACTTCTCCTTCCTCAGTGTCTCCAACACTATTCTTAGGTGTTCAACATGATCTTCTGGCGTCTTAGAATAGACTAGAATATTATCGATAAACACCACGACGAACTTTTCCAAATATTATTTGAACACTCTGTTCATCATATCCATAAATACAGCTAGTGCATTAGTTAATCCGAATGACATCACCAGAAACTCGTAATGACCATAACGAGTCTTGAATGGAGTCTTTGGTACATCCTCCTTCCTAACTTTCAACTGATGATACCCCGTTCTTAAATCTATTTTAGAAAAATACTTAGCCCATTTTAACTGATCAAAAAGATCATCGATCCTGGGAAATGGGTATTTATTCTTTATCGTTAACTTGTTCAACTCTCTGTAGTCGATACAAAGTCTTAACGATCCGTCCTTCTTCTTGACAAACAATACCGGTGCTCCCCACGGCGAAACACTCGGTTGTATGTACTTCCTGTCCAACAGTTCTTGTAGTTGTACCATCAAATCCTTCATCTCCACTGGCGCCATACGATACCGTGCCCTAGAAACTGGTGCCGCTCCTGGCACAATGTCTATTACAAACTCGGTTTCTCTATCCAGTGGAAGACCCGATAATTCACTCGAAAATACATCCACGAAATCTTTAACTATAGGTATTTGTTCCATGGTTGCTACCACTCTCTGGGTATCAGCAACATGGCACAGATAACCTATACATCCCTTCCTCAATAATTTCCTAGTTTGTGTCATAGTAAGACAACACGAACGTCCCGACGATCTATTACCATAAAATAATACTTGAGGTTGTCTTAACGTTCTAATATTCACACATTTTTTTGACAATCTATAATTGCCCCATGGTTAACCAACTAATCCATTCCGAGAATTACATCGAATTCTCCTAACTTTACCGGTATCAAATCTACCGATAATTTACAACCCCGTATGTCTACGCAACTCCTATGAATATTTTCAACAGGAATTATCTCTTCGTTTGCTACCTTAATATTTAAAGGTATAGGCAACTTTTCGGGAAGTAATCCTAATTGTCTAGCAAAATCACATGCTATAAACGAACGAGTAGCACCTAAATCAAACAGCACGTAAGCATTTATGTCATTGATCGGAATAATACCTGCGACTACGTCCCCTGATGCAACCACATCTTGGACTGTTATGTTAAAGGTACGACCCATCGGCCTACCCGGCTGCGCTGGACCACTAACCCATCCGTCCCCTTCTTCGGGCAATTCTTTGCCATGTGGTCAGTTGACCCACACACAAAGCATCCGTGATTCTTCTTCGAACTTGGACAGTTAGGCAAAATGTGCCCCTCCGTCCACAATTGTAGCATACAACCTTCCCCTTGAGACAGACTCCTACATGAGTCTTCCCACAGGTTTTGCAGGCCTCCATTCTTCTCTTTCGATCTCCTTGCTTTACTCCGGTATTCCCAGAGTTGAACACTTTTCTTTTCTGTCCCTCACCACTCCCACTGGCTCCTTCTATCTTTACTCTCCCATCAGCCTTCCCATTATTCTTCTTATCTTTGTGGTACTGGCTTAGAGCCTCGCTACCACCTTCGGCGATTATCGCCTTTTCTAAGATAGTCCTAAATGTAGTGCTCTGGAACACATATATACGGTTATAGAGCCAGGGTTTCAAGCCCTGCTCGAACCGTCGTGCTTTCTTAACCTCAGTGTCCACTTGGTGTGGAGCGAACCTCGCCAGTTCATTAAATTTGGCAGCATATTGGGGAACCGTCATGTCCCCTTGTTTCAAATCCAAAAACCACATCTCCATCCTTCCCTGCATACTTGTGGGAAAGTAGTTCTCGAAGAATATCTCCTTGAACCTCACCCACGTAACATTCTCAATATCAGCTCTGGCTTGGTTGGCCTCCCACCAAAAGTTGGCCTCTCCCTTCATCATGTAGGTTGCAAAGGCAACCTTCTGGCCCTCGTCGACATTTTCTATAACAAATGCCTTCTCGATTTCCTTCACCCACGTTTGGGCCTCTATGGGGTCCGTAGTTCCTTTGAACTCTGGTGGACCGACACTTTTAAAATCCTTGAAGGTAGTAGCTCGTGCTACTCCCGGATTTACGGGGATATTAGCCCCATTTCTATTAAACGCGGCTGTTAATACATTAACAAATTCCTGCATTGGGTTAACCGGACCTTCTTCTGGTTGATTTACATTAGCGCCTTGGTTTCGTGGTCCTCTTCTTGGCGGCATTTTGCTGTTACATCAAACAACACATTTCGTTATTATTCATTTCCTGTTAATTAGTTATTATTAACATTAAACAATAACTTCAACATCCATTACTCAATATGTTCCACAAAAGGCTTATATTGATTCATTCATTGTAGTATAATACTACATCATTTCATTACACAGCCTAAGCTGATTATATCACCATCCCGCAATTGTTTTTCAAAAATTGGGATTTACAAAAGACTACCCTTTGATATACAAAAGAGGGTTTTACGTCACTACTAGATACACAATATTTACATATCTAAAACTATTCTAGTTACTACTAGATTACATCTGCCTTAAGGCATTATTAAAATCTAACGTGCAGGACTAGCGATAATATCATGGTGATAGTATCTGCATCCGCCTCGCCTCTCTATGGGATAACCACTACCACCGCTTTGAAGTCAACATGAGAAATCCTATGAATATAGGACATTCTCTCTATCTTATGCTTTTTGGTTTCTAGCTCCCCCCTGAGCTCAACGATCTCCTGTTTCAACTCATGGACCTTGTCCTTGGCCAAAATTCTCTTGTCGTATTCCTGTTCCCACATCGACTCTACATCTGTCTTATCCTCCAAGATAGCCTAGAGTTCTGCTTTTAGCTCCTTCACCTCCTGACAGTAATGGATGTTTCTATCCAATACTAACATAAATAATGACATCATTGACTCCCCCAGAATCATCTCTGCTGCTATTGCCACTAGATTGAAGGACACTACCTCCACCTCCTCTTTTATCATGTCATCAAACACATACATTAAGTCTAGGCTCTTTGAGTCTCCAGACTCAACGACTACCACTTCGGGATCTTCTGCTATGAGATTCGGTATAATCTCTATCTGATTAACCGATCCTTCACTGACTACCTGTACTTCTCAAGACATTCCATTTACACCTGACATCTACACAAAACAATTAAGTTGATTAGTACATGTTAGTATAATAATAAAAACACACAACATATATATAATGCATTTTTATAAGGTTATTTTCTTCTTTTACTTCTTTGACTTCTCTTAAGGTTATGACTTAAAGTTTTTAATTCCCCCCTTAAGTTTTATAACCTAATGCTCTGATACCAATCTGTGACGCCCACAAATCCGGGTATCTTCCAACCCGACAGATGGTGCTACACGGTACTACCATTCACATATACATTCAATTAAAAAGCCTCAAAAGAACTATTATGCCTTCTATATATTCAAAGTAATATTAACATTTCCCAGGTTTTTTATAGCCATTACATTTGTTTTTGTCCTAATATCAAATATATTACAACATTAAACCTATACTATTACATCGACAGTTCAACGGTCTGCCTTAGCCTTTTCTTTATCCTTAGAGGATCCTTCAGGACGCTCAGTCTTAGCTGCATTCATATAGTTCAAGCAAGAGTGAGCATAACTAGCTCAACAAGTACAACAATTCTATTTAACAATATGTTTGAATCATACAAATCATATATCTTCAATAACTGAACAATAGTTATGAAGTACTATCGATAATTCAAAATAGCACTTCTCTTTTCTTTAAAACTTTTTACAATAACAATATTCAGTAAAACATCGATTTCGGTCCAAGACCTTGAGCATTTCATACTTTATTTGAAAAGGACATCCCGACACAAAGTCCGTAAGTCCGACATTTCTTACGAACACGTCTAGGTGATCAGCCTATAGTACTCTATGTTGATCAACATTACATTCATTAAATGTATGTACGTTTAAGTTGTGGCAACCTCACGTACCTGTCGTTTGACGACAAAACATTTTAGCATACTCAGTCTTCATTTGAAAACCACACCAATATAACTTGGTAAAACATTGACCATACTTTGATAGATTATAAGAAATCTAACATATCTTGAGTCTAGCCGAAAGAATTGGCTTTGACCTCATCATATATCAATTCATGCGTAGGAATACATGAATTACAAAGCTTGTCCAGATTGAACTGAAACAAGGGTTAAAATACTTGCCTTCAGCATCCGATACGGTAATTATGCTTCACTTAAAGTCCTTAAGGTCTCTACAATAGATGATCACATAACATACACATTAGGTCATGAATGAGCATACATGGTTTCTAATGAATCTTACCTTTCTTCTCAATCTAATTCAGTATTATATCTCCTACTATTGGTTCCGACTTGCCATTATAGTTCGCATTGTTCTTACGTTCATGTTTGATTACTTATCTTCAACCTTAATGTCTCATAATTAAGGTTTAACAAAGCTTTAACAATGTTACAATTAAGCTTTACTTCTTTACTAATCAGTTACCATTCAGTCTACACTTGTAAACCTTATTCACTGACCAAATCTTAGGATCAAGGCCATTGCAAGACTCCGGTCATTACCCTTCAACTTACCTTTGTGGCACATGGGTTTCCGATTACCTCTCATCCGGCCTTGGCGCTGCGGAGCCATACATAACTGACTTGGCCGCGCCGCAGCGTGACTCTGCAGTAGGTCTAGGCACTGCACATGGCGTTGCTAGCACCACCATTATGCCTTGGGCTAGGGCCGCACGCCAGCTCTTTTCACCATATAGTTGACAGTTTTAAATTGTATAACGAACTTCCCGAACTCCAAATTTGATCATTTTAAGTCCGAATTGGCTCGTTCAAAAGCCATTAGCTCATAAATCACATATTCTACGTGTTCATGCAAGAATTTTATATTTTTGACTTTGTTTACTCAAAATTCACCTATTGGTTCATTTTTAACAAAAACGATAAACGTCCGTGAACGTTCAACGCTCGTTTCTTCATTCTAAGTTGGAATTCGGCCATTTTCGAGTCCACAACTCTATAATGCCAAATAAGACTTGTCTCCATTGAAAACCAACATTTCCGAGTTCAAACATAAAATCTGACTTCCATTCCGAGAATTTCACGAATTCGACGATTATCGTCCAATCGTGTGAATTCCGGCAAAACTTCGTTACTTAGGATTTGTTCATTTTTCTAAATGGATTCAATTCATTCAATAGACACCTCAACCTATACATTACAACAACTTATTTTTTTTAAGTTAGGCTATGGCTTATTCTTCATAAGTTTATAACTTAACAAATTATAAACTACAAGATTTCATTTCTTAGGACTTATTATTTATTCAAGTCCTTTAATCAACATTCTTATATCTTATTAACATATCAACTTCATTGATGTAAATATGATATAAGTGCAAATATATGACCATCATAAGTTCACAACTTAATTAGGTTCAATTTACTTATTCATGACTTATACGGCTTAAGTCCATTGATTATCCAATTCTTATGAGTTCTTAGCATACATGTTCATTAAGCTACACTTCTCTTATTACCCTACAATAGTAGAGATGAAAGATATAAGATCATAGGATCATTTACCTTTGATGACTAGCTTTCTTCTTATTGAAAATTTAACAAGGAAAGTTTGACTTATAAGTGCTTATTCTCTCTAACACTTAAGTTGTTTTGTATTGAATGAAATTAACAAGCAAATTATGAAATCCTAAGTCTTTTATTTATAGGAAAACCAAAGTGAGGGCATATTAGACAATACACCAACCCACCTCCTTAATACACCTCCTTATTATTCATTACCCACTTGTTAAGTAAACTTGCTCCCTACATTAATTACTTGGTCATCACAACATTATCTTGGTCATTACACAATTGACTTGGTCACCAAGATTAACCACATTAACATGGGTTGACCCATGGGTCACCTTAACCCATTGGATCCTAGCTTTGGCTTGGATCTCATTAATAACCATTTGGGCTTGCACATTAATTCTATTGGACTCACCAATTTCTAACAATCCTACAAGCCCAACTCAATTGGCAAAAAGCCTTATTACAACTTCTCTACTTATTATACTCGTATTCTCACTCATATATTAATTCACAAGATACGATATTTCATCCTTCATACATACTCGTATCATATTTCGTATCATACTCATATTCATTACATATCGTACAATACATACGTATTATACGATCATTACATTCACTTCCTTAACGGTTCATTTTCCTAACATTCTCGAATTATGTCCGCATGCGAAAAATTACATTTTCCATACTTGAATTATTATTACATAATCCAACTCACTTCGATATTCTATTGTTACGTATTACTCGGAAGTTCAAAAAAAAATTCCGAACAGAAGTTGATGAATAGTATTTTTCGGAAAATTTCTCGGAAAGCTTTTAATTTCGTATTGGAAATTCAAACAGTTTAATTCCTTCATGTGGTTAAAATACTACGACTTTCTGACGTTTCTTGGTTATAGAACGACATTCATCTTACTAACACATAATAATAATAAATAATATTATTTTATTCATTATAAATGTATTTACAAAAGGTTCGATTTTCTGGGGCGTTACAATCGACATAATCTAATCATACTTGCACTACGGCTAAGGATATTCATTGGTATCACGACCACAAATTATCCATTGCACTATGGGCCAAGGATATTCGTGTTTTCACCAATGGTCATGATAATACCAAATAATCCCTGATCATAATCATACCAACAACTATCCATCAATGCACTACGGGCCAATGAAGACTTTTACCACATCATTTATAACATTACGGGTCATAATTATACCGAATGATCCCTGGTCATAATCATACCAATAACTTCCATCAATGCACTACAGGTGAATGAGGATTTGTAACATTACGGGTCATGATTATACTGGATGATCCCTGGTCATAATCATACCAATCAACAGTTCATCTTTGCACCCTTGGCCGAAGATGACTTTCATCACAATATAAGCATGAGGATGATGACAATGATATAAGCATTAATCAAACAAAATCTAGGATAATTATTAAAGACTTTAAATTTATCCAGAGTTTAATAATGTCCAAATTGTCAACATGATACTGCTTTATGGAGTAAAATTCAAGAATAATATCCATGTATCAAAAATAATTTGGACATAAAAGAAATAAATTTTTAGGTGAATAGTACCCCGTGAATAGTACCCTATGAATAGTACTTTAGGAATAGTACCCCGTGAATAGTACCCTGACATGAAAAGTACCCCAAATACCCGAGTGAATAATATTATAGTGAATAGTAACCGGGTAAATAGTAACCCATGAATAGTAATTCGTGAATAGTACCCCAGCATAAAAAGTGCCCCAAATACTCGAGTGAATAATATTATAGTGAATAGTAACCGGATGAATAGTAATCCGTGAATAGTACCCCTGGTGAAAATATTGATATTTAATAAGAAAGTTCAGATCAACATTCCAATAAAACGATACTGGATGAAGCGCAAAACTCAAGGATATTCCACTAATTTCAAGGATTATCGAAGCAATACTTACCATAGTAAGTTTAGATTTAAGAATATTAAAAGAAATAACATACAAAACTGGAAATGAATTTTCACCTGTCATACGGTACGTAATCCACGTAGACAAATTATTCCGACATATTAAAGGATGAATACAAAAAATAGTATTCCTTATGAATACGAAAGAAATAATACCCCTTACGAATACAATAAATAATATCCCTTACCAAACGAAAATAACATCCCTTACGAATACAACAAATAATATCCCTTACCTTAGTAGAAGACTGGATACTGCAAATAGTGAAGTAGCAGAATACTCTTCTTCTTGCTCTCTATAGTTTCTCTCTCTATGGTTTCTCTTGTGAATCTCAGTGAATTGGTGAGAATGAAAGAAGAATTAAGCTTCTATTTACAGGAGAAATGACTAAATAGTAACTAATTCACGAACGGTCAAGATTGATTTACTATTAGAACGGACGATCCATATTGATTACTATTAAAACCACAATCGACGATCCAGATTGATTTACTTTTAAAACCACCACCGACAGTCCAGATTGATTTACTTTTAAAACCACCATCAATGGTCCAGATTGATTAACTATTAAAACCTCCATCAATGGTCCAGATTGGTTATCTATTAAAACCACCATCGACGGTCCAGATTGATTTACTATTAAAACCACCACCAATGTGAAAGTAATATGCACACAAGCCAATCATGTTTGATGATAAAGCATATACTTTGTAACAATCTTATTTATTTATTAATAAAAAGTATTAATTTATTAAAGGCTTTTAATTATCTACATGATCTTTGCTTTTATAATATGTGATAAACCCATAGTTTTAAGCAATGCTTTTAGAATAATGATGATGATCATTCTAATGAGATCTAAATTCTTAGAAAGCTTAAAACTAAAATAGTTCCCAATCGTTGGATTACTAAATTGGGGATTAGTAAATCCGGATAGATTGGTACATACGTTGCTTGCTTTCATTGGATGAGGATGATTGATCTCATGATCTTTTGTGTGGAGACACTAAAGCAAGTATGTAGGTGCTTATTAGAGAATAAGTTCAATTTGAACGTGGCTCGCTAAGGAATACCTAATGGAGTTTTACTTGCTGTCACATAGGAATTCTGTAGTGATAGTAATACAAGTGATCCTTGGACTTGAGATCATCATAGTATCTTGTGTATGATGAGTTATACTTTGACTTATTCCTTAAGACCCCTTAGGGTATATCAAAGGGTATGCTTGGGTATAATAAGTTGTACATGGAGATAATGTATGATCAATAAAGAATCTACCACTTCTAATAAAAGAAGAGAAATGTCCTATGTGATTCGATAAATGATAACCCAATGAGTCCTTGGCCATAAGGTAATGAAATTAGAAAGGAGTTTCTAATTTGCATTATTTGAGTTGTGCATTTAAGAGTCGAAATACATATAATTAAATAAAATAAGACTTGACAAAGAATTCCATGTCTTTATATTTAATTGGGACATTGCATGGTGGAAGGATTGAATTGTACGAAACTATTTACTCAAAGGTTCTTTTATGATTAATGTTGAAATCTATATTATTTGGAAAGTCGTTGATGATCGCTAGGAGGCTTATCTCTATTGTAGAATAAATATTATTTATTTAAATAAATTAATTGTTTAATTTATTTATTTATATAAGATTAGAATTGTTCTAATTGATTTATTCACAACCTAGTTTAATATGGAGAACCTAAAAGGGTCACACCATAAAAGGAAGAATAATTATTTAAGAAGTTAATGGCATAATCGTAATAATATATTATATATATTTAATTTAATCTATGGTGATAGAATAAATTAAATAGCTTAATATTATTATTTAATATTTTAGAAATATTAAATATAAATTAATAAGAGGAGTCTTATTAATATTATTATAATTATTATTATTATTTTAATTTCTAAAAGAGTTTAGGAATTAATTTAATATAAGTACTCTCATTTATTCCTAATTGGATTAGGAAGGAAAATTAGTTAAAGGAGTTTAATTAATTATCCCTAATAAGATTAGGGGAGCCTCATTATTTAAAAAAGGGTTTAATTAAATAATACCTTATTTTAATAGGGTTACTTGATATCTTTATAAGAGGTCTCTTATATCAGATATTAAGAATACGTAATAATTCCAATTGTTGGAGAGTACGCTCCTTTTCTATAGAGATAGAAAAACTAGGGTTTAGCCAACCACCCATCTTCTTGAATTTTTCTTCTTCCTTGGTGGATCACCTCTAGAGGCCAAACACTTGGGTGGCTAACGCCGATCAAAGGAAGGAACCAAACCCGGTGGGATTTAAGTTGAACGCGAAAAAGGATTGGAGGTGAACTTGTACTGAGGAAGCTTCGGATCTTCAGGGTATGATTCTTGTTCTTTCCTTTTTTGTTTAATTAATAATTGTGCATAAAGGGTGATCCGGGTATATTGTTTGTAAAAATTTTAAACTCGATTTTTACACGCTTTAAATTTATTTTGTAATTTGATTGCGTTCATGAATATTACAAACCTAACAGTGGCATCAGAGCCAAACCTTTATGCGAATTATTAATTGTTTTAATTTGATATGTATATTGATATTTGTTTAGAACAATTTAATTGGGCATAATTTTATTGTATAAAATTTATTTTTTTAAAAAAAATAAAATAAAATCGCGAAACTGTTCGCGAAACTGTTTTTTTTTATTTCTGTGATTTGCGTGGCTGGGCTGAATTATTTTTTGTTACTTTATATCATATATAACGGTTTACATGCAAAAGTGATTCACGCCAAGTCCATGTTAAATAACTTGTTTGTATATATATTAATCTGCATGTTCTTAAGCTGCTAAGTAATATATATATATATATATATATATATATATATATAATTTAGTTAACAGTTTTTTTTATTAAAAGCAGCGTACGGTTATTAATTATATATATATAATAGTTATATATATATATATATTATTCTTAATAATTTTATTATTAAAATAAAAGTTTATTTTAATTTTAAAATAAAATTTTTATTTTAATATTAAAATATAAAGTTTATTTTAATTTTAAAATTAAATTTTATGCTAACTAATTAGAGTTGGAATTGGATTCCATGATAACTAATTGGAGTTGAAATTGGATTCTATTTTTCTTAAATAAAGGAGTTTATTTTGATATGAAATTAGATTTCATATTATTCAAAATAAAAGGTTTATTTGTGAATAGGAAAAAGAATCAGTCTTTTCCTTAAATAAAGGAGTTTATTTGTGAATAGGAAAGATAATCCGTGTTTCCTTTATCAATTTTTTTTTTATATATGGAATTGGATTCCATAATTAATTAAAATAAAGGAGTTTATTTTGATTAAAATAAAATAGTTTATTTTATTCAAAATTGGATAAATTAAAATAAAATAGTTTTATTTTGATTTAAATTTGGATTAAAATAAAGGAGTTTATTTTGATTCAAAATTAGATTTTATACTAACTAAATTTGCCCATTAAATGATATCAATATATATATATATATATATATATATATATATATATATATATATATATATTAAATGTTTATTATTCATGAGATGAATGTTATTTATTGATGCATATGATGATGTGTATGATAATAAATGAGATTGATTATGGACAATTGACCAATGTGATTGGATTTTATTTTAGTTGGATGCATGAATGTATGGGTTTTATTAAATGGGGTTCATGTGTACCTCGCCTTCTCTAATTTTTCAAATGTAAATTCTATCTCCTCCTATGTACTTCTCCTCGATCACGATCAAGGTTTCTATTTATTTTAAATAGTTTTGTAATAGGAATAGTTAGAATTAATTTTGAAAAATTGGAGATCAAGGAGCAAGGAGTGCTTGAAGACCCGTTTGTAATGGAACCCGGGTTTAAATGTAATAGTTATATTTAAATATTATTTCTTGCACCCCTAGGGTTTGACCTTTTGGTTCACTTGGTGGCTCTAGTGAACCAAACTAGAATAAAAGTCCATAATCAATTCGGGTAGAATATAGTATTCTATATGTGCATGCTTATACTATATATATATATTATATATTATGCAAACATGCTTCGCATGTTAATTAATATGAAGTGTATTTTGTATATATATATTTTTACATGCGCGCTAAACAAGATGAGACATTTAATTATAAATCCCTCAATTTTTTTTATATTAAGTCCTAAGCGTTCAAAGATATTTGGAATATCGAACGTCAGCTTTCTAACATGATAAAATTAATAGAGTATTAAATATTTAATATGAGTTTGTTGTGTCACCACAAGGCAAGTATTAAGTATTTAAGATGTTAATTTATCACATTTGATGCTTATAAAGAAAATTGAACAATATTGTTTTGTTGTGTCACCACAAGGATGATATTTTTCTTTTTTGAATATATGGAGTGCTAGGTTGGACTTAACTTGGATAATTTTGATTCGGATGTGCCACCACTTGATCAAAATAATCTAAGAGGCAAAATATAAGGAGTTGCATAGTTGATGTAATTGACAAGAGTTGTCTACCTATTTATTTATATATAGTTTGTTGTGTCACCACAAGGCTATATACATTTGAAATGGGATCCTTATTCTCACTAGCAGATCTTTAATTAGATTTTGCCGAACTATATATATTGAGGGTAATATAGTTTAAAGAAAATAGTGGGAGATACCAATTTAAAACAAGACCTAATTTATTTTGGTGATTAATAAAAGAATGTATGTTAAAATATTGTTAATTACAAATTCATTTACGTAATTTTACAATGTCTAAATTACTATCATCATTTGCGAAGCATATTAGATGCTATTTAATCTAATCCAATTAAACGGATTGGTTAAGGAAATTGAGAATAGTTCTCACGGCTAAAAAGCTATCTTATATCCTTAATATGCCTATCCTGCAATGGTTGCGCATAATGACTCGAGGAAGAGATTGCTACTTTTAGAAAGTGGCAAGATGATGCACATTGGCTCGATGCATCATGCTCGTATCCATGAGTAACAAGCTTCACGTCGACTGAAACTATGGATACTTCTACTATACTCCTGCACGTCAAGTAGTTGATGGTGAGGAAAGTAGGACTAATAGATATCAGATATCTAAGGAGCTCTTCCAATCTAGAATGGCCAATGACACTATAATACAGACAAAAAGTTCTTAAAATAATCAATTTGATTGATCAATTAGGACAACTGGTTTTGTCATGGATGGAAAGTTGAGCCAATATTTGATCTTGCACTCACTCTCGGACTCCTTTCACAATTGTTGTGAATTTTTCATTTGAACAAGCTAGATACCAGCCTCGCTGATTTGCTTATCATGTTGAAAAATATTTAGAGTCACTTTCCAACCAAGAAAGATCAAGTCTTACTGGTAGGGGCCAAAGGATCTTCTGAAAAGAAGAATGATTCAAAGAAGGTAAACAGAAAGGCGTAAACAAAGGATAATAAGAACAAAACTGATACGGATAGCAAAGGAGTTTGCTTCCACTTTAAATAAGCCCGGACATCGAAAGAAACTGCAAGAAGCATCTTGCGAGAGGCTAACCAAAGAAGCTTAGTGAAGTTTGCACAAATCGCTTTTTGTTCATGATTGAAATAAATTTTTCTTTAAGTCAAGGTTCTACTTGGGTATTGGATACCGACTTTGGTTATCATAAATATAGATTTATGAAGGGACCAAGCGAAGTGGAAAGCTAAACAAATATAAGTAATCCTATGCGAGAAATGTAGCAAAGGTTGCCATATTAGCCATAGAAACTTATAGTTTAGCAGATCGCTTACTGAGCAAATCTATTAAGTCAATAAGTTGTTATTGTATTCCAATTCTTGTTAAAAATATTATTTCTATTTTATTGTTGGACAATGAAATCTTTGGTATTATAATTAAGAACAATTGTTGTTCTATTTATAATAATAATGTTTTGTATAGAACCGAATATTACTTAATAAATTTTGTATACTTGAGTTACATGAAAATAATTTTGCATATTGAACAAATTAGTATAAGAAAAGGAGATGATCATTCAAAGAGTTGAATGTATGTATTTGTTGAAATACAAGTGTGAATTATTTGAAAGGTTCAAAGAATTCAGAAGTGAAACAAATTGGCAAAGTATTAAGATTCTTTGATAAGATCAAGGAATAAATACTTGTGCAATAAGTTTCAAGATCATCTCAAATGGTTTTTCTCATAATGGACACCTCATGATACGTAATAATTGATTGATGTATCTGAAAGGAAAAATCATACCTTGTTGAACATGGTACGGTCCAAAATGATTTTACCGACATTCCAGTATCCTTTTAGGATCATGTCCTAGAAATGGCTACATATCTACGAAAAGGTAACCTCAAAATCCAGCCCCAAGACTCCATAAAAGTTATGGACAGGGAGGATTCCTAATCTTAAGTATGTTAAGATAAGGGGTTGTCTAACTTATGTGAAAAGGTTTCGAAGGATAAGCTTGGGACAAGATTTGACATGTACAGATTTGTGGGACATCTTAAAGTAAGTTTAGGGTATATGTTCTATAATTCTACTTAGCAAAAGGTGTTTGTTACGAAACACGCTGCCTTCTAAGATAAAGGTGTTTATCATTAAAAGGGGCTAGTGGGAGGATAATTGATCTTGAAGAGTTCAAGAACCACAAAATACTATAAGTCAAACAAGAGGAACCTGTAGATAGACCTATTGTACCACAACCGAATCGTAAATCTGAAATAGTACTGAAGATACCAAGGAGGTATGGATTCATCATGGATGATGATGATGAGGTACGCATCATAGAAGATGATGATCTAGAGTTACATACGATGAGGTAAGAGTTCTAGTGTGTACAAAAGGTCGATGGGAGCGTTGTGACATTCCTAATATTATATGTTGATATACTACTGGATAAGGAATGACATACTAATGCTACAATCAAGAATGATAAAGTTGTCTAAACACACCTCCACTAAATGATTTGGGAAGAGTATCTTAATTGGGGATAAAATCTATATAGATAGATTTAAAAGGATGCTCAACTTAACCCAAGGAACGATATTCATTTGATGCTAAAGTCGCTTAGCATGGCAAACTCCAAGAGATGTCTCATGTTGATGAGCTATGGAGTGTATCTCTCTTTATAGTCCCCACAGACTCTTGAAAAGAGAGATCATGAGTGACTATTATGTATGCAATGAAATATACAAGATCTAATGTTGATCGGTATATTCGGAGAAGATCATTGTGAAGACAAAGAAAAACATCTTAAAGTTCTTAACCGCACTAAGGATGTGATCATATTCATGGTGGGTCTAAATTAAAACTAGAGGGGCTTAATGACTCAAGTTTTCGACAAACCACTTTAAGGTAAAGCGTTATCTTGAACAAAGGGTGCAAAGAATTGAAAGGTTCCAAACAAAAAAGAGTTCTTGGTTTAGTGATAAAGACAAAGTATATAGCTATAAATGAAGTCGCAAGTTGATTGTTTGGATTAAAGTTCATTACGTAACTAGGAATAGTTCCTAAGTCTCATCTTGGATCTAAACATGTGTTGTGGGACTTTCATTTGATTATTAGAATCATTGAAAGATGGAAAATCACTATAGAGATAGTGGACTCTCAAGAATAACATTACATAACCATTAACTAAAGCTTATCCAAAGACGGGATAATCGTCACTTGTAGAGAAGAAGAGTATAAGATACAATGGCGATTGGCTTTAGTGCAAGTGGGAGATTGAAAGTAATATGCACACAAGCCAATCATGTTTGATGATAAAGCATATACTTTGTAACAATTTTATTCATTTATTAATAAAAAGTATTAATTTATTAAAGGCTTTTAATTATCTACATGATGCTGTTTTATAATATGTGATAAACCCATAGTTTTAAGCAATGCTTTTAGAATAATGATGATGATCATTCTAATGAGATCTAAATTCTTAGAAAGCTTAAAACTAAAATAGTTCCCAATCGTTGGATTACTAAATTGGGAATTAGTAAATCCGGATAGATTGGTACATACGTTGTCTTGCTCATTGGATGAGGATGATTGATCTCATGATCATTTGTGTGGAGACACTAAAGCAAATATGTAGGTGCTTATTAGAGAATAAGTTCAATTTGACGTTGGCTCGCTAAGGAATACCTAATGGAGTTTTACTTGCTGTCAATAGGAATTCTCAGTAGTGATAGTAGTACAAGTGATCCTTGGACTTGAGATCATCATAGTATCTTGTGTATGATGAGTTATACTTTGACTTATTCCTTAAGACCCTTAGGGTATATCAAAGGGTATGCTTGGGTATAATAAGTTGTACATGGAGATAATGTATGATCAATAAAGAATCTACCACTTCAATTAAAAGAAGAGAAATGTCCTATGTGATTCGATAAATGACAACCCAAAGAGTCCTCGGGTTAAGGCGGTAATGAAATTAGAAAGGAGTTTCTAATTTGCATTATTTGAGTTGTGCATTTAAGAGTCAAAATACATATAATTAAATAAAATAAGACTTGACAATAATTCCATGTCTTATATTTAATTGGGACATTGTATGGTGGAAGGATTGAATTGTATTTGAACTATTTACTCAAAGGTTCTTTATGATTAATGTTGAAATCTATATTATCCGGAAAGTCGCTGATCGCTAGGGAGGCTTATCCCTATCAGATAATAAATATTATTTATTTAAATAAATTAATTGTTTAATTTATTTATTTATATAAGATTAGAATTGTTCTAATTGATTTATTCACAACCTAGGTTTAATATGGAGAACCTAAAGGGTCACACCATAAAAGGAAGAATAATTATTTAAGAAGTTAATGGCATAATCGTAATAATATGTTATATATATTTAATTTAATCTATGGTGATAGAATAAATTAAATAGCTTAATATTTATTATTTAATATTTTAGAAATATTAAATATAAATTAATAAGAGGAGTCTTATTAATATTATTATAATTATTATTATTATTTTAATTTCTAAAAGAGTTTAGGAATTAATTTAATATAAGTACTCTCATTTATTCCTAATTGGATTAGGAAGGAAAATTAGTTAAAGGAGTTTAATTAATTATCCCTAATAAGATTAGGGAGCCTCATTATTTAAAAGGGTTTAATTAAATAATACCTTATTTTAATAGGGTTACTTGATATCTTTATAAGAGGAGTCTTATATCAGATATTAAGAATACGTAATAATTCTAATTGTTGGAGAGTACGCTCCTTTTCTATAGAGATAGAAAAACTAGGGTTTAGCCAACCACCCATCTTCTTGAATTTTTCTTCTTCCTTGGTGGATCACCTCTAGAGGCCAAACACTTGGGTGGCTAACGTTGATCAAAGGAAGGAACCAAACCCGGTGGATTTAAGTTGAACGCGAAAAGGATTGGAGGTGAACTTGTACCTGAGGAAGCTCGGATCTTCAAGGGTATGATTCTTGTTCTTTCCTTTTTGTTTAATTAATAATTGTGCATAAAGGGTGATCCGGGTATATGGTCTGTAAAAATTTTAAACTCTGATTTTTACACGTTTCCGCTTATTTTTGCAATTTGATTGCGTTCATGAATATTACAAACCTAACACAATGGTCCAGATTGATTTAACCTATTACACTTTAGTACTCCTAAAGTTTTCCAAGTTTGCATTATTCCCCTCTAACTTTTGTAATTCACTTATCTTTAATAAACACATTTTTAATATTTCAACAATTATTCATCATTAATATTATAACTTACAATATGGACAACCGGATCATTCCTGTAAGAGGGGCTTTCGATAAAGATTTCTCCTTATTATTAGCGCAATGATTAGGTGACCAAACCTCTTTCCTCGATGTAACTTTCTAGACATTATCAATAATATAAATAATCATATGAAGAAATGTGTTTTCTCAATTATTTATTTAATAATATAAAATATTATGCAGATGATATTGTGACAATAATTGAATCAAATAACGTGAGATACTATGCAATAATTACTATAGCAATAATTGAGTAAACTGAATGTCTTCTTACGTAAGCATCAATAATCAATACCGCAATAGCTACTACTATGCAACCACGCCAGACATCTTGTTTTTACCACCGGGTATCTCAACAGGTTTAATTAAGAAAATTTTCCCTTTATTTTTATAAAAAGATATTTCTGCTGTTTTCTAACTACGACAATACTTGCATTGTGGGGTCCACCAATGATTGTGTCGTCGTACGAATATTCCCCGACCAATCGAATATTTCCCGACACAACGAATATTTTATAGCAACATGCTTACTTTGTGATAACCTGGGATTTCAAATAATCCAAATTTTACGAATAATTTTTTTTATTTAATATTGACATTGACTGTTAATATTATACTGTGTATCTGTGATACGAGTCTTGAGAATTAGTCAATCTGTGTATTGACTGAGAAATTAGAGTAGAATTGTGCTTAACAGTTTTAGAAAACCCTAACCCTAATTTTTGGATAGGGATTCGGTAGAAAATGCAATTAAAATAATTGTATCGATGAATACGTGTTTGTACTATATATAAATGTTGATCAATGATTGATCGGATAAGGTTTAAAACTAATAAACCCTAATAAGGGATTAGAAACTATAATCTCAGATTTAGAAACCCTAACGCACAGTTAGGAACCCTAATTGTATGTTGAGAAACCCTAATTTAAATCTGGGAATCCTAAACCCTAATTAGGAAACCCTAATCCGAATTAGTAAGTCTTAATCTGATTGATAATATTTAATGTAATTAGTAATCACTAATTATATTTTTATCATCTTAATTTTCTAAGTTGAAAACCCTAATTTGAAAATTATGGTAACTAAAGTTTTAAACCTAAGGGTTAAACCCTAAGGGTTTGGACAATATCTAGAATGCCATTAAAATTTTATGTACAATGACCAAAATACCCTTTTTACATATTTTAGTAAGTTAACTTGTAGAAATTGCTAGCAACTTTAGTTGGTAACCTAATCACTTGACTTTGTGGCACCAAAATCTCTAGCAATCAGTCAAGCAAATCAAGTTAAGTGATCAGCCATGTGCTATATATCATAATATATATAGATTAAAGAGTGAGAAATGCATGTATTTGGCTCATTTGATAACTTATTCTCCCACAACTCTCTCTCTCTACATATCCAAAATTCACAAGTTACTCAGTGTGACGCCCCCAAAATAGGTATACATCACCCATCTTGAGTCGCCAAATACATGGTACAAAATACAAATACAAACTTAATTATACAACCATCGTGTAATATACGCCAATACATAAACTAAGAGTTTTAATAGGAATATTGTCATCTAGACAATATCCACACTTCAAAGGAGTCCTTATTACATTTATTGTCACACTATTTAATGTATAGTGAGGACTACTTAATGCTATCTTCTGCATCACTCCTTTCCCCGACTCGTCCCAGCTATATTTTCATTTCCTGAAGAGAACAGTGAAAGAAAGGGCGAGTTTAACTAACCCAGTAAGAAATATTATGACTAAGATAATGCAACATAATTTATCAATAGTCTTCAAAAATGTTAAACTGATAAAATACAATAGACATCAAGTTTAACTGCAGTGAAATAAGAAATCCATTAGAAGAATTAAGTAGAGAATAAAACCTACTAGCTTCTATGATTTTAAAAACTGTTTTCATCAACTTTTATCACTGAGACTTAGCTTAATAAATAAACCACATCTTCTAATCATCCCTGTACTACGGGCCAAGGATATTCATTAAATCATCAATGGTCATGACTATACCGAATAATCCCTGGTCATAATCATACCAAAAACTGTCCATCAATGCATTATAGGCCACTGAGAACTTTTACCACATCATTTATAACATTACAGGTCATGATTATATCGAATGATCCCTGGTCATAATCATACTAAGTCCATCTATGCACGTAAGTCAAAGATGACTTTCATTACAATATAAGCATGAGGATGATGACAATGACATAATAATTCAATAAAACAAGTTCAAGAATTAATTTATCCAAGAACTAATAACGTCCAAATTGTCAACATCATACTTCTTTGTAGAGTAAAATTTAAGAATGCTTAGAAGAATATTTCCATGAAAAGATACTGGATGAAGCGCAAATATCAAGGATATTCCACTAATTTCATGGAGTATAGAAGTCAAAACTTTAACCAACTGAGTATAATAAAGAATATATGAAACTGCAAATGGATTTTCACCCGCCATGCAAAGAATCCACGATATCATGATTATTTCCACAATTTAATAAGGAATGAATACAAAGGATCATTCACCATGCTTGTGGTAATCCACATGTATGTTATTCCAATGTAATAATAAAGAATGGAATTACGTAAGATTCACCATGCATGCGATAGAGACCGCATGCATAAAGTTATTCCCAACGGGATAATAAATAATGGAACCAGTCCGCCAGAACGCACGAACGTGATATTCCGGCGAGTAATAATAAATGCCAATAATAAATAATGGAACCAGATCCCAGCCAGTAAACACATATATGCGTGATATTCAAGGCGTAATAATAAATGCGGAATAATAAATAATGGAACCAGTCCCCATCAAACACATGTATGTGATATTCGACGAGAATAATAAATGTGGAATAATAAATAATGGAACCAAGTCTGGTGTAAAATGCACAGATAGGATATTCCGACAGAATAATAAATGCGAAATAATAAATAATAGAACCAGGTCCAGCTAGCGTAAAACGCACAGACAGGATATTCCGACAGAATAATAAATGCGGAGTAATAAATAATTGAACCAGGTCAGCCAAAATTTGCACCGACAGGATATTTCAATAGAATAATAAAGAATGGAATAATAGAAGAATTTCACCATGTATGCGGTACTTCGCAAAATAGATTATTCCAACATAATAATAAGGAATGGAATAACAGAAGAAGATCACCATGTATAGGGGAGTCCACTTATACAGGTTATTCCAACAGAGTAATAAAGAATGGAATAATAGAAGTTCTCTTCATGAATACAAAAGAATAACACCCCTTACCTTAGAAGAACTGGATATTGGAAAAGAAAGGTAGCTGACTTCTCTTCTTCTTTCTTTCTATAATTTCTCTCTCAAGGGTTTCAGTGAATTCGTAAGAAATAATGAAGGAATGAGCTTCTATTTATAGGAGAATGGACTGAATAGTAACTAATTCATGAACGGTCCAGATTGATTTACTTTTAAACGGACGGTCCATATTGATTTACTATTAAACTTTAAACCAACGGTCCATACTGATTCATTATTAAACTTTAAACCAACGGTCGAAACTGATTCACTATTAAACTTTAAACTAACGGTCCATACTGATTCACTATTAAACTTTAAACCAACGGTCCATACTGATTCACTATTAAACTTTAAAGCAATGGTCCATATTGATTTACTAATATAATTTCAACCAACGGTCTGAAAAATGAGCACATCTCCTCATGGAATAATATTGTACCCAAAAATAATTTGGACCGAAAAGAAATATATTGTTCGGGTGAATAGTACCCCGTGAATAGAAACTCGTGAATAGTAACTCATGAACTCGTGAATAGTAACTCATGAATAGTAACTCATGAATAGTAACTCGTAAATTGTAACTTATGAATAGTAACTCGTGAATAGTAACTCATGAATAGTAACTCATGATTAGTACTCCGACACGAAAAGTGCCCTGAATACCCGATTGAACAATATAACCTTCAGACATCAATTATTATCGAGACAAATGTCGATTTCTACTAACACAAATAATCCCAACACAATGGAACTATCAAATTCATCTTTAATCAACACGAGCTTATTATTAATATTATAACTCATAATATTTAACAAGCAGGTTGTTCCCAGGAAAGAGGGGGCTTTCCAATTAGGATTTCTCCCTATTGGCGCGTAATTAGGTGACCAAACCTCTCCTTGACAGAACTTCTAGACATTGTAATTATTGCAATTTAATAATATGAATAACTTTGTCGTCTCAATTATTGATTTAATAATATAACATATTGTGCAGATGATACTGTGACAATAATCGAATCAATAATATGAGAGATATGATGCAACAATTACTGTAGAAATAATTGAGTATAACTGAGTGATTTCTCACATAAGCATCAATAATCAATACCGCGTGCTACTATGCAACCACGCGTATTACTATACTTTTACTACCGAGTAGTTCAACAATATTAACGGTAAAACTTCCGCCGTTATTTTCATAAAACTATTTTTATCGTTTTCTCAATTCGACAATAATTCTGTTGTGGGGTCCATCAAGGATTACGCCGTTGTACGAATATTCCCTGCTAAAATGAATATTCCCCGACCAATCGAATATAATACAACAACTTGCATACTTTGCAAAATTTATAAATACTACCCACAATTATAACATCATCTCAAATCCACACCATAATATTCAAAAAAATATTTCGAGAAAATTAAATCTTTATTCATAAAATTTGGGGTCTTACAACCTCCCCTTCTTATGAAATTTCGTCCTCGAAATTAGGGTACGTACCTGATATCGAAGAGGTGAGGATATCTTGACTTCATCTCAGATTCTAACTCCCAGGTCATTTCTTCCATATCGCGGTTTCTCCATAAAACTTTGACTTGAGGTATAACCTTGGAGCGAAGAATATGATCCTTCTTATCCAAGATTTTAACAGGTAACTCTTCATACGTTAAATCTTCCTCTGTCTCGTCTGGTTCTAATTCAATAATGTGGTTTTGGTCTTTCACATATTTACGTAACATAGATATGTGAAAAATATTATGAACACTAGACATACTTGGCAGTAAGGCGAGTCTATAAGCCACAGTTCCTACTCGTTCGAGAATTATAAATGGGCCAATGAATCGAGGATTGAGCTTTCCTCTCTTTCCAAATCTCGTAACTCCTTTCCATGGAGCAACACGTAACAATACATGATCTCCAATATCGAATTCCACGTCCTTTAGATGAAGATCAGCATAACTCTTTTGTCGATCTTGTGAGGTTTTTATACGTTGCCGGATCGTTTGAATCTTTTCCATAGTCATACGTACCAAATCCAGTCCCAACAACGTTGCTTCACCCACCTCATCCCAGCATACTGGAGAACGACACTTTCTTCCATACAACGCCTCAAATGGAGCCATATAAATACTTGCTTGATAACTATTGTTGTAGGAAAACTCCACCAATGGTAAGAACTTGTCCCAACTTCCCTTGAAGTCAAGGACACAGAGTCTTAATAAATCTTCAAGAGTTTGAATAGTTCTTTCCGACTTAGCATCCGTTTGAGGATGATATGCCGAACTAAATCGTAAATCCGTGCCCATAGCTTTTTGCAAACTAACCCAAAATCTTGAAGTGAATCTTGGGTCTCGATCAAAAACTATGGATACTGGCATACCATGCAATCTTACAATCTCGTTTATGTATATACTAGCAAGACGTTCAAGTGTATAAGTTTCTCGTATCGGTAAGAAATGAGCAGACTTGGTCAATCTATCAACAATGACCCAAATCGCATCTATTCCTTAAGAAACCTTGGGAAGACCAGTAACGAAATCCATGGTAATGTGCTCCCACTTCCATTCTGGAATTTCAAGTGGTTACAATGGACCTTTTGGCACTTGATGCTCTGCCTTGACTCGTTGACAAGTTAGACACCTTGAGATAAATAGCGCTATCTCTCTCTTTATATTGCTCCACCAAAATGTATGACGAAGATCACGATACATTTTGGTACTCCCAAGATGGATTGCAAACGGTGTGTTGTGCGCCTCCATCATGATTTTATACTTCAAGTCGGAATCGTTAGGAACACAAAGTCTGGAGTTGACTCGAAGTATTCCTTCTTCATCGATTATTGCTTCCAGAATAGCACCTTCTTCCACTTTCTTCTTCATATGCATCAGCTCCAGGTCTGTAGCTTGAGCAGCTTTAACTTTATCGATTAAAGTCGGCTCTACTCATATATTCACCATTATCATATGTGTCCCTGGAGTCTTTAACTCTATCTCCATCCTTCGTAAGTCATACACAATGGGCCCTTGCGTTGACAATAATGCACTCGTGCCCGCGATATGATCTTCTACTTAATGCATCGCCTACTACGCTCGCTTTTCGTGGATGGTATTGATGGTATGATCATAATCTTTCAATGCTCAAGCCAACGTCGTTGCCTCATGTTGAGTTCCTTCGAGTGAAGAAATATTTGAGGCTTTTATGATCCGTATAGATCTCCACCTTCTCTCTATACGTAATGCCTCCAAATCTTAAGCGCTAGGGCAAAATAACGACCAACTCTAGATCATGAGTAGGATAATTCCTCTCATATTCTTTGAGTTGTCGTGAGGCATAAAGCTATGACTTTCCCATGTTGCATGAGAACACATCCTAACCCTTTGCACCTCAAGCATCATCATGTAAATGACAAATCCTCCATGCCGGATGGTATTGTCGTAACAGTGTTGAAATGAGTCTACTCTTGAGTTCTTGAAAACCCTTCTCACATTCCTCGCCTCAAACAAATTTTGTATCTTTTCGAGTTAGTCAAAAGTTAATGGAGTAGCGATTCGAGAAAACCCTTCTACAAATCTCCGATAATTACCAAATTAAGCCGAGAAAGCTCTTTGTGGCGCCCCCAAAATAGGTATACACAACACCCATTCCGAGTCGCCAAATACATGGTACAAAAAGCAAACTACAACTTCAATAATACAAATGTCGTGTGAAATACGACAATATATATAATGTGAGTTTAAATATAATATTGTCTTCTAGACAATATCCACACGCAAATAAATCCCCATCATAATTATTGATTCATTATTTTACAAAAATGGTGAGGACTACTAAACAACTCTCTCTAACCTTCATTCCATACCCGACTAAGACTCGCTACATTCTCGCCTCCCCGAGAAGAAAAATGGAACAACAAGGAAAAGGGTGAGCTCAACTAGCCCAAGAAAAGAATATTATGACTAAGATAATATACAACAAATTATCGTTAGTCTTCAACAGGAAAAATCTGATAGAATACAATAGACAACAAGTTTCGATCAATATTCGCAATGAAATAATAATTCATAGAAGAGTTACGTAGAGAATGAAATCTACTATAATCTATGAATTTAATACCCATCATCAATATTTTATCCTCAGAACATCAATCAATATACATCCGAATCAAATATTCATCTTTGCACTACGTGCCAAAGATATTCATCACTGGTCATGTTCATTTAAACACTGCTCATCTTTGCACTACAGCCAAAGATATTAATCAATCCATCCATGTTCATCTCAACACTGCTCATCTTTGCACTACAGCCAAAGATATTCTTCAGAAATCATTCATCTTCAGCACTACAAAGCCAAAGATATTCAATAATATCATCATTTAAGACCGAGGATGATGAAAATATTTTTTTTTAAGAAACGAATCCAAAGGAAACAAAATGACAAGGATTAAGGATTAAGGATTCGATTTTGGTTTTATCCACATCCAAAAATACCTCAAAAATAATCATAGTGGTGTAAAATTCAAGAATGATCAAAACATGGATACAATCGAGTTAGTATCCGTAATAGATATTTTGACAAAAAGAAGAAATTTTATTTTTGGTATGAATAGTCACAGATACGTGAATAGTGTCAGATACGTGAATAAAATACGTGAATAGTAACTCACACCAAAAGATAGAAATTCCACAAAACATCTTCACGCTTCATGAATAGTACTCGTGAATAAGAATCGTGAATAAGAACTCACATTAATAAGAACTCGTGAATAAGAACTCATGAATAAGAACCCATGAATAGTAACCCCGACATGAAAAAGTTCCAAATTTGATAAAAACTTCAGATCAATATTTCAAAGATAATGATATTGAAGAAATAATATCATTACGAAAAAAATAATATCCCTTACCTCGAAAGATCAAGATTTCTAAATTAAAACACCTGATATAAAGGCATGACTTGACTTGCAATCAGATAGCAATACTCAAAGTATACTCAAAATACTCACAAGAATACGCCGATAATATAGAGAGAGAAAACTTCAGCTTCGTGTGATTTTCAATTCTAACCTAAGACCCTATTTATAGAAATCGCTTAGAACACCAAAAGCGTAAAATTTAATATAATATATTATAATTTTTCCACAACTTCATACGCACACTAACAATCTGAATTCAGCCTCCTAACCACATGTTAAATGAGTTTCAAAAATGAAAAAACGTTTTTGTAATTAAAAATATTTTAAACTTCCAAAATCAATTATTTCGAAACTTCGTAACTTCAATAATTCATAATAAATAGCCCTTTCATCAGAAAATTCGAATCTCATGAGTTTTATAGGAAATTCAATTCTCTACAACTTTGCAGAAGAAAGTTTTTCCAAATTCCAAATAGAAATTGACCAAATCCACAAACGGGCAATTTTACAAAAGTGCTATAATCAAATTTCAAATAATAAATGGGGTCCACCGACATGTTTAACATGTTTTAAACATTTATTGCAACAAAAATACTTTCCTCCTCAGATACTCATATATCCCACATTCGTTGTAAAATATCACCGTTAATATATTATTAAAATAATATATTTAAATGAATTATTTTATCGTAAAAGATAAAATATTAATTTTCAACAATTGTCATTTTAAAATTTTTCCATCTATATCCACATAAAATCAATATTTTCCTCATCATATAAATCAATAATTAATTATTCACAAATAATATTATAGAATCACAATATCGACAACCAAAAGCGCCTCCTGTGAAAGAGGGGCTTTCCAATAAGAATTTCTTCTTATCAAGCGCCGCAATTAGGTGACCAAACCTCTCCTTAGATGTAACTTTCTAGACATTGCCAATAATGTTATCTAATAATATTATTCAGATAATATGAATTATTGCTTCGATAATGAAAGATACCGTAGTAATGACAATTATCAAAACAATGTAGAATATAAAATATCAACGCAAAGAATTATTAACTCAATAAAATATCGAATAAAGAATTATCGTAACCATTATCGAGTAGTGCCTTCTTACGTAAGAATCAATAATTGGTGCAATACCGCAGCTACCGCTCAACAACGCCAGATTAGTGTGTTTTAACCACCGGTATTCCAACAAAGATAATCTTGTAATAACTACGCCAAGTATTTAAAAAACAACTTATATTTGTCGCTTTCTTCATCCAATCGCTTCACATGGGCTCACACATGGTCATACTTGTCAGTATTTAATATTCCCCGACAAGATTTAATATTCCACGACCAAACGAATATTCCCCATTTATAATGAATATTTTATAACCACTTGCTTAATTTGAAATATTTGCATATTTAACCCTTAACTATCCACATTAATCAAATCAACCTTTACTATTTCAAAATAATAAATAAAGGAAATTCCTTTTATTTAAAAAATTTTGGTCTTACAACCTCCCTCCTTATGAAATTTCGTCCTCGAAATCGACGACGACGATTGTGGTGTTTCAAAAGGTGAGGATACCTCGCTTTCATTTCCGCTTTCCAATTCCTGTGTCATTTCCTCTATAAAGATGATTCCTCCACAAAACTTTAACTTATGGTATAACCTTTATGCGTAGGATATGCTCCTTCCTATCCAAAATCTTGACAGTACCTCCTCATACGCTAAGTCTTCTATTATCTCGTCCTGCTCTAACTCTATAACGTGGTTCGGTCTTTCACATATTTACGGCAGTACGAGATATGTGAAACACATTATGAACACGAGACATACTCGGAGGTAACGCAAGTCTATAGGCTACATTTCCTACTCTCATCAAGAATTTGAAATGGACCGATAAATCGTGGATCGAGCTTTCCTCTTCCCAAATCTTGTAACTCTCTTCCACGGAGCAACTCGCAACAATACATGATCCCCACATTAAATTCCACGTCCTTTCGATGAAGATCCGCATAACTCTTTTGTCGATCTTGTGCCGCTTTGTATACGCTGTCGAATCATTTGGATCTTTTCTAGTCATACGTGCATTAACAACTCTAGTCCCAACAATGTTGCTTCACCCACCTCATCCCAACATATCGAGAACGACATTTTCGGCCCATATAATGCTTCAATGGAACCATGCCTATATTTGTTTAATAACTATTGTTGTATGAGAATTCCACCAATGGCAAGTACTTATCCCAACTTCCTTTGAAATCTAGGACACGTAGTTTTAATATATCTTCAAGAGTTTGAGTAGTCCTTTCTCGATTGCCCATCCGCTTTGAGGATGGTATGCCAAACCGAATCAGAATTGCGCCCATAGCTTTTCTACAAACTAACCCAAAATCATGAAGTGAATCTTGGGTCACGATCTAAAACTATGGATACCGGCATGCCATGCAATCTCACAATCGCATTTACGCATATACGAGAAAGACGCTCAAGGAATAAGTCTCTCGATCGTAAGAAATGAGCGGACTTGGTTAATCTATCAACAATAACCCAAATAAGATTGATGCCTTGAGAAACCGCAGGAAGACCAGTAACGAAATCCATAGTAATGTGTTCCTACTTCCATTCCGGAATCTCAAGTGGTTGCAAATCTTTACCCTTAGGTACAAGATGCTCCGCTTTTACACGCTAATAAGTTAAACACATCGAGATAAACTTTGCAATCTCTCTCTTCATATTGCTCCACCAAAATGTATGTCAAGATCATAATACATTTTAAGTACTTCCAGATGGATTGCAAATGGCGATTGTGCCTCCATCATAATCTTGTACTTCAAATCGAGTCGTTAGGAACACAAAGTCTAGAGTGGACTCAAGTATTCCTTCTTCATCAATTCTCGCCCTAAATAGCTCCTTCTTGATTTCTTCTTCATACGATCAACTCCGGTCTGCGGCTTGAGCAATCTTAACTTTTTCTATTAAAGTCGGCTCTATGCGATACTTGACATCATCGCACTCGCTCCTCGTGAGATATGATCTTCTACTCATCGCCGCCTACCACGCTCACTTTTCCAGATGGCACGATCGTAATACGTAATTGAAATGAGTCTCCTCTCGAGTTTCTTCAAGCTCTTCCCACATTCCTTGCTCCATTCAATTTTGTATCTCTACGAAGTCACCAAGTAAGTTAATGGAATAGCGATTCGAGAATATCCTTCAACGAATCTCCGATAATAACCAACTAAGCCTGTAAAGCTACGCCTTTCGATAATCGACTTTAGGTTGCTCTCAACCGTGACTCATATCCCAATCTTGATAAAGACGTCACAATGACACCTATCGCTTTACTATCGCATCTAATATGACGCCCCCCTACAGAGAGTTCTCGCTTAGTGAATTCCACAAAGGAAGTCACAAATAAAGGCTCAGTACCAAATTTATAGTTGAATTTTTAACTCCTCAAGTTCAATAGAGCCATTCGATATGAGATTTTAGAAATGAGTTTTGTACCGTTCAAAGTCGATACAAAATTTAATATCGTGCTTTGGGAGTAAGCCAAGAAATTCTTCAGAAATACGCCAGAAAAATCAATAACAACAGAATATTATTCAAATCGACGTGTCTTTATTCAAATCCATAACACGGACTAAGAAAACTTGACATCCGTAATAAACGAATGACTTCATGGCTTGATATGAAAATGTTTGACTACAATGGTTTGATTGCTTGAATTCAATAACAAAGTTGCTTAGGAATATGAAAACTAACAACCTTACAAAAGCAATCAATTTGGCATGATGAGTAGTTAACCTTAAAATCACATCAAAAGCAAATATCTCTATAGAAATAAGGTTAATGTGTAATGTGATAAAGCCAACTCGAATCAAGCAAGATTTCTAAACAATGTATGTAATGAAAGTTTCTCCTAACGGATTCTCCATAAATAGGTCAAAGTCTAATTTCTCCGTAGTCAAGTTCAAACGCTGAGCGCAAGCAAGAGAGATAAAAGAATGGGTAGAACCAATATCTAGTAAGGTATATACTTCGCAAGAATTTATAATTAACTAACCCGCGTATAACTTCGCTCGGGTTCCTCGCATTTTTTGACCAAATACAACAAACGCTTCTTCCTAAATCGCTGACTTTGACTTTTCTCGACATCCTTTTGAGTCACCATTCACGCTCGATCTGGTTTCGATATCGCATAACTCTCGAGCGATATGTCCTTCTTTTCCACAATTATAGCATACCTTGGAAGGCTTTCAACAGCTTTGACCTTATATATGTCCCTCCTCTCCACATCTCAGTAGCATCTAACCGGCGATCGCTCTCTTCCCTAGAATTTGTTGATGGTGCCGATGTTGCGCCGACGCCTTCCCGCCATCGTTAAATCTTCTCTTTAGATTGACATCTCTTTCCATAATATCAACGCTGTCGTGCGCCTTTTACCCATGCATCACTCATTCTCACTGCTCGCTTATTTCTTCTTTCACCAGATTCCACTTTTATCATCTTATACTCGCCAAAGAGTGCTTCGCTCAAGATCACGATCGGGTAACACAAGCTTGAATCGTTGATCCTTTTGCTCCACGATCGCCGCAATTCTTTAGCCTCGCTTCTTCTAACTCATGAATACGATTTTGCAATTCTATATTTTGATCATAAAATACCTCTAATAAACTCTCTTCGTGTACCTCTTCTTCCTCTTCTTCCTCACTCTCACCGTTACCTCTCTGCGATTATCTCGTGCAACTATCAATTCTTCACTCACCACACGGATATCTCTAATTCTTTCTTCACCGACATCACATTATCCCGGTCATGCGATTAGAGGTGTCTCCACGATCTCATTCACTCCATTGTTAACGCTCTCAAAGCAGCCATTCTTAAAAACTATCATAAAACAAGGGTTAATTAAATAAATTAAGAAATCACATAATACCCCTATATATATGACCAACCAACAAGTAAGCTTAGTAGACACACTAGCGAAGGATTTACTCTGCTCTCCCTCCTAGTTCTATTCCCCGATCTCCGCCAGAGATCATATCCCTAAGCTCGATACCAATCATGATCACACCAACTTGTGTCAAGACCTCACATTGATACTTATCATTTGCCATCAGAATCGGCGCCCCTCACGAGAGTCCGGCTTTGTGCATCCCCCATCAACAGAAGTCACCAATGAGAGGCTTCGGGGCTTTTACTTATAGCTCGATATTAACCGCCCCAAAATAGGTATACACAACACCCATTCTGAGTCGCCAAATACATGGTACAAGAAGCAAACTACAACTTCATTAATACAAATGTCGTGTGAAATACTTACAATATATATCTTAATGAGTTTAAATATAATATTGTCTTCTAGACAATATCCATACGCAAATAAATCCCCATCATAATTATTGATTCATTATTTTACAAAAATGATGAGGACTACTAAACAACTCTCTCTAGAACCTTCATTCCATACCCCGACTAGTACTCGCTACATTCTCGCCTCCTGAGAAGAAAAATGGAACAACAAGGAAAAGGGTGAGCTCAACTAGCCCAGTAAAGAATATTATGACTAAGATAATATACAACAAATTATCGTTAGTCTTCAACAGGAAAAAATCTGATAGAATACAATAGACAACAAGTTTCAGATCAATATTCGCAGCGGAAATAATAATTCATGTAAGAGTTACGAGAGAATGAAATCTACTATAATCTATGAATTTAATAAATTCATCATCAATATTTTATCCCCGTAACATCAATCAATATACATCCGAATCAAATATTCATCTTTGCACTACAGCCAAAGATATTCATCACCGTCATGTTCATTTAAACACTGCTCATCTTTCACTTTCACAAAGCCAAAGATATTAATCAATCTGGCCATGTTCATCTCAACACTGCTCATCTTTGCACTACAAAGCCAAAGATATTCTTCAGAAATCATTCATCTTTGCACTACGTGCCAAAGATATTCAATAATATCATCATTTAAGACCGAGGATGATGAAAAATATTTTTAAAGAAACGAATCCAAAGGAAACAAAATGACAAGGATTAAGGATTAAGGATTCGTACTTGGTTTTATCCACATCCAAAAATACCTCAAAAATAATCATAGTGGTGTAAAATTCAAGAATGATCAAAACATGGATACAATCGAGTTAGTATCCGCATTAGATATTTTGGACAAAAAAGAAGAAATTTTATTTTTGGTGAATAAAGGCCGATATCGTGAATAGTGTCAGATATCGTGAATAGTGCCGATACGTGAATAGTAACTCCGACACCAAAAGATAGAAATTCCACAAAAACATCTTCACGCTTCATTAATAGTACTTTTGAATAAGAATCGTGAATAAGAATCTCGCTTAATAAGAACTCGTGAATAAGAACTCATGAATAAGAACCCATGAATAAGAACCTCGACATGAAAAAGTTCCAAATTTGATAAAACTTCAGATCAATATTTCAAAGATAATGATATTGAAGAAATAATATCATTACGAAAAAAAATAATATCCCTTACCTCGAAAGATCAAGATTTCTAATTTTGACACCTTGATATAAAGCTATGACTTGACTTGCACCGATAGCAATACTCAAAGTATACTCAAAATACTCACAAGAATATGCTCGATAATATAGAGAGAAAACTTCAGCTTCGTGTGATTTTCAATTCTAACCTAAGACCCTATTTATAGAAATCATAGAACACCAAAGCGTAAAATTTAATATAATATATTATAATTTTTCCACAACTTCATACGCACACTAACAATCTGAATTCAGCCTCCTAACCACATGTTAAATGAGTTTCAAAATGAAAAAAACGTTTTTGTAATTAAAATATTTTAAACTTCCAAAATCAATTATTTCGAACTTCGTAACTTCAATAATTCATAATAAATAGCCCTTTCATCAGAAAATTCGAATCTCATGAGTTTTTATAGGAAATTCAATTCTCTACAACTTTGCAGAAGAAAGTTTTTCCAAATTCCAAATAGAAATTGACCGAAATCCACAAACGGGCAATTTTACAAAGCTATAATCAAATTTCAATCCAATAAATGGGGTCCACCGACATGTTTAACATGTTTTAAACATTTATTGCAACAAAAATACTCTTCCTCCTCGATACTCATATATCCCACATTCGTTGTAAAAATATCACCAAGTAATATATTATTAAAATAATATATTTAAATGAATTATTTTATCGTAAAAGATAAAATATTAATTTTCAACAATTGTCATTTTAAAAATTTTCCATCTATATCCACATAAAATCAATATTTTCCTCATCATATAAATCAATAATTAATTATTCACAAATAATATTATAGAATCACAATATCGACAACCAGCAAGCTTCTGTGAAAGGGGGCTTTCCAATAAGAATTTCTTCTTCATCGGGCGCGCAATTAGTGTGACCAAACCTCTCCTTAGATGTAACTTTCTAGACATTGCCAATAATGTTATCTAATAATATTATTCAGATAATATGAATTATTGCTTCGATAATGAAAGATACCGTAATGACAATTATCAAACAACAAAGAATATAAAATATCAACGCAAAGAATTATTAACTCAATAAAATATCGAATAAAGAATTACCGTAACCATTATCGAGTAGTGCCTTCTTACGTAAGAATCAATAATTGGTGCAATACCGCAATCGCTCAACAACAACGCCAGATTAGTGTGTTTTAACCACCGGGTATTCCAACAAGATAATCTGTAAATAACTACGCCGCTATTTAAAAACAACTTATATTTGTCGCTTTCTTCATCCAATCGCTTTTCACATGGGGCTCACACATGGTCACTACTGTCGCATTTAATATTCCCCTACACAAGATTTAATATTCCACGACCAAACGAATATTCCCTCGACGATAATGAATATTTTATAACCACTTGCTTAATTTGAAATATTTGCATATTTAACCCTTAACTATCCACATTAATCAAATCAACCCTTACTATTTCAAAATAATAAATAAAGGAAATTCCTTTTTATTTAAAAAAATTTCGGGGTCTTATAAACCGTGGATGTAATGAAGGTTTCTCCCAACGGAGTTTTAACCGATAAGTCAAAGTCTAATTTCTATAGAGTCAAATTTAAACGTTGAGCGCAAGTAGGAGAAATAAAGGAATGGGTAGAACCGGTATCAAATAAAGTATAAACTTCGCTAGATTTTATGGTTAACTTACCCGTGATCACCTCGTTCGGATTCCTTGCTTTTTGGGAGGTTACGACAAACGCTCTCCCTTGAACTACCAGTTTTGTCTTGTCTGGGACACCCTTTGATGCCTCCATCCCAGCTGGACTTGACTTTGGTGCACGACAAAATTGGGCTAGGTGACCTTCTTTTCCACAATTATAACATGCTTTGGATTGCATCGTGCAGTTTGGACTTATGTGACCTTCCCCTCCATATTTGTAACATACGACCGACGGTCGTTCTCCTTCCTTAACAATGGGTGCTGGTGCTGACGTCTTTCCATCTTTGCTGAACCTTCTCTTCTTGAACTTTTCACTCCTATTGTCTTGGCCATGATTACCACCGAAGTGGTTATCATTTCTGGCATGTTGATTACCTCCATGTTTGTTGTCACCGCTTCGATTGATCGCTACCACATCGGTATTATCGATTTGTTGGTTGCTCTCTTGTCAAGGTTAACTCATTATCAAGCGCCCAATAATCGAGCCCTATTCACAACATCTGAATACAAACACAATTTATGAGAGATAAGGTATTGACGTATCTCGGGTTTCAAACCTCTTAGAAACATCCGCGCCATTCTCTCCTCATTATCAACTAAGTGGGACGCAAACCGAGACAACTCGACAAATTTAGCTTCGCATCGCACTACGCTATTATTTTTTACTCAAGCTTGATGAACTCTACCTCCTTCATATGATTTAATACATTCGTGAAAGTACTTGTCGTTGAATGACTCTTGAACTTCTCCCAAGATATCTTCAAGGCGATAGGTTGAGTACGCTTTACTGATTCCCACCAAAGAATCACCTCTACGCACGTAATATGAAGGTGGCGAAGGAACCTTTTATTCCTCGGAGCATCCCAAGATATCAAATATCTTGTTGATCTACTTTATCCACGTCTCCGCCTTAAGTGGTTTCTGGCTCTCCAAAAACTCCGGTGGTCCCAGCTCTCGAATCGCTTAGCGGTGGCCGTCAAGTTGGATGTTTCCACATATTTTGGGCGAGGAGCCGCCCGTGGCCGATTGTTGCATGAATTGCATAAAGCCTTTGACCATCCCATCATTCACCATTTCATCGGTGTTATTGTTTTCGTGAGGATTATTATCTTCCTGCTTCACATTACCACGAATTGATCGTTGGTGACTAACGGTCTCTCGTGCTTCTTCATTGCTTATCTCAACATTTTCGATGCCATTTACAAATCTTGTAACAAAACAAGGGTTAATTAACATATCACATATTATCCCTATATTCTACGACACTAATTAAACATCAAATAAACTTAGGTAGGTCATACTAGCGAAGGAATTTTCCGCCTCTCCTCCTAATTCTTATCTCACATCTCACCAGGATCATATCCTAAGCTTTGATACTAACCGTGGACGCCCCCAAAATAGGTATACATCACCCATCTTGAGTCGCCAAATACATGGTACAAAATACAAATACAAACTTAATTATACAACCGTCGTGTAATATACGACAATACATAAACTGAGAGTTTTAATAGGAATATTGTCATCTAAACAATATCCACACTCAAAGGGGTCCTCATTACATTTATTGTCACACTATTTAATAGAATAGTGAGGACTACTAATGCTATCTTCCGGACCGCCACCCTTTCCCCCGACTCGTCCTATATATTCTCATTTCACAGAGAACGGTGAAAAAAAGGGGTGAGCTCAACTAGCCCAGTAAGAAATATTATGACTAAGATAATGCAAAATAAATTATCAATAGTTTTCAACAATGTTAAACTGATAAAATACAATAGACATCAAGTTTAACTGCAGTGGAATAAGCAATCCATTAGAAGAGTCAAGTAGAGAATAAAACCTACTATCTTCTATGATTTGAAAAAATGCTTTCATCAACTTTTATCGCTAAGACTCAGCTTAATAAATAAACCACATCTTTTAATCATCCCTGTACTACGGGCCAAGGATATTCATTAAATCATCAATGGTCATGACTATACCGAATAATCCCTGGTCATAATCATACCAAAAACTGTCCATCAATGCATTATAGGCCACTGAGAACTTTTAACCACATCATTTATAACATTACAGGTCATGATTATATCGAATGATCCCTGGTCATAATCATACTAAGTCCATCTATGCACGTAAGTCAAAGATGACTTTCATTACAATATAAGCATGAGGATGATGACAATGACATAATAATTCAATAAAACAAGTTCAAGAATTAATTTATCCAAGAACTAATAACGTCCAAATTGTCAACATCATACTTCTTTGTAGAGTAAAATTTAAGAATGCTTAGAAGAATATTTTCATGAAAAGATACTGGATGAAGCGCAAATATCAAGGATATTCCACTAATTTCATGGAGTATAGAAGTCAAAACTTTAACCAACTGAGTATAATAAAGAATATATGAAACTGCAAATGGATTTTCACCCGCCATGCAAGAATCCACATATACGCATCATTTCCACAATTTAATAAGGAATGAATACAAAGGATCATTCACCATGCTTGTGGTAATCCACATAGACAGGTTATTCCAACATAATAATAAAGAATGGAATAACAGAAGGATTCACCATGCATGCGATAGAGACCGCATAGACAGGTTATTCCCAACAGGATAATAAATAATGGAACCAGGTCCGGCGTAAATGCACAGACAGGATATTCTGACAGAATAATAAATGCGGGATAATAAATAATGGAACCAGGTCCGGCGTAAACACACAGACAGGATATTCCGACAGAATAATAAATGCGAAAACAAATAATGGAACCAGTCCCACGAAAAAGCGCATGCATGTGAGGATATTCCGGCGTAATAATAAATGCGTAATAATAAATAATGGAACCAGTCCGCGTAAAAACGCATGAGATAGGATATTCCATTGTAATAATAAATGCGAGTAATAAATAATGGAACCAGTCCGCATAAACGCGATGTATGATGATATTAAACCGAGAATAATAAATGCGGAATAACAAATAATGGAACCAGGTCCGGCGTAAAACGCACAAACAGGATATACCGACAGAATAATAAATGCGGAGTAATAAGTAATGGAACCAGGTCAGGCGAAATTCGCATCGACATGATATTCCAACATAATAATAAAGAATGGAATAATAGAAGAATTTCACCATGTATACGGTACTTCGCATAAATAGGTTATTCCAACAGAATAATAAGGAATGGAATAACAGAAGAAAATCACCATGTATAGGGGAGTCCCCTTATATAGGTTATTCCAACAGAGTAATAAAGAATGGAATAATAAAAGTTCTCTTCATGAATACGAAAGAATAACACCCCTTACCTTAGAAGAACTGGATATTGAAAAAGAAAGGTAGCTGACTTTTCTTCTTCTTTCTTTTTATAATTTCTCTCTCAAGAGTTTCAGTGAATTCGTAAGAAATAATGAAGGAATGATCTTCTATTTATAGGAGAATGAACTGAATAGTAACTAATTCATGAACGATCCAGATTGATTTACTTTTAAACGGACGGTCCATATTGATTTACTATTAAACTTTAAACCAATGGTCCATACTGATTCATTATTAAACTTTAAACCAACGGTCCATACTGATTCACTATTAAACTTTAAACCAACGGTGTCCATACTGATTCACTATTAAACTTTAAACAAACAGTCCATACTGATTCACTATTAAACTTTAAAGTAACGATCCATATTGATTTACTAATATAATTTCAACCAACGGTTTGAAAAATTAGCACATCTCCTCATGGAATAATATTATACCCAAAAATAATTTGGATTGAAAAGAAATATATTGTTCGGGTGAATAGTACCCCGTGAATAGTAACTCGTGAATAGTAACTCATGAATAGTAACTCGTGAATAGTAACTCGTGAATAGTAACTCATGAATAGTAAATCATGAATACTAACTCGTGAATAGTAACTTATGAATAGTAACTCGTGAATAGTAACTCATGAATAGTAACTCGTGAATAGTACTTCAAACCTAAAAGTGCCCCAATAATTCGATTGAATAATATAACCCGCAGACATCAATTATTATCGAGATAAATATCGATTTAAACTATCGATTTAATCTTAACACAATGGAACTATCAAATTCATCTTTAATCAACACGAAGCTTATCATTAATATTATAAATCATAATATTTAACAACCGTGTGTTCTCGTGAAAGAGGGGCTTTCCAATAAGGATTTCTCCTATCATGCCGCAATTAGGTGACCAAACCTCTCCTCGATGTAACTTCTAGACATTGTAAATATTATAATTTAATAATATGAATAACTTTGTCGCCTCAATTATTGATTTAATAATATAACATATCATGCGAGATGATACTTTGTGATAATAATTGAATCAATAATATGAGAGATATGATGCAAAGAATTATCGAGAAATAATTGAGTATAACCGAGTGATTTCTCACGTAAGCATCAATAATCAATACCGCAAGCTACTACTAACAACGCCAGACATCGTACTTTTTACTACCGAGTAGTTCAACAAGATAATCGGTAAAACTTCCGCCGTTATTTTCATAAAACTATTTTTATCGCTTTCTCAATCCGATAATAATTACATTGTGGGGTCCACTAATGATTGCGTATTGTTGTACGAATATTCCTCGCTAAAACGAATATTCCCCGACCAATCGAATATAATACAACAACTTGCATACTTTGCAAAATTTATAAATACTACCCACAATTATAATATTATCTCAAATCCAAACCATAATATTCAAAAAAATATTTCGAGAAAATTAAATCTTTATTTATAAAAGTTGGGGTCTTACACTCAGTCCCAAATATAGACCCTAGATCACCCAAGATCATTTAAGAAGATCAAGATCAAATATTTGATAAGAGAGCTATAAACCCTAGACTTATATTTTGATCATGTATGCTAAATTAGAGTTTGTGATTTTGTGTCTTTATAAGTGTTATATGATGTTTTATGATGATCTATGGTGATATACCATAGATCCATAACATTAAATGGCTTTAAAATTGTTGATTTTCAAAACTGCCCAAGAACAGTTAAGAGGCCTGACAATCAAATGTCAGTGGCCACAAATGTGATGCCCCCAAAAATAGGTATTCATCACCCATCTGGAGTTGCTAAATACATGGTACAAAATTCAAATTCAACTTAATAATATAATTGTCGTGTAAAATACGACAAAACATAATCTAAGAGTTTTAATACGTATATTGTCATCTAGACAGTATACAAACTCAAAGGAGTCCTCATTACATTTATTGTCACACTATTTAATCAGAATAGTGAGGACTACTAATGCTATCATCTGGACCGTCACTCCTTTCCCCGACTCGTCCCAGCTATATTCTCATTTCCTGAAGAGAACAGTGAAAGAAAGGGTGAGCTCAACTAGCCTAGTAAGAAATATTATGACTAAGATAATGCATAATAAATTATCAATAGTCTTCAACAATGTTAAACTGATAAAATACAATAGACATCAAGTTTAACTGCAGCGGAATAAGCAATCCATTAGAAGAGTCAAGTAGAAAATAAAACCTACTATCTTCTATGATTTAAAAAAAATATTTTCATCAACTTTTATCGCTGAGACTCAGCTTAATAAATAAACCACATCTTCCAATCATCCTTGTACTACGGGCCAAGGATATTCATTAAATCATTAATGGTAATGACTATACCAAAAAATCCCTAGTCATAATCATACCAAGTCCATCTCTGCACGTAAGCCAAAGATATACAACTATAAAACCAACAACCAACAGTCCATCTTTGCACGTAAGCCAAAGATATACAATTCAATAATTCACAGTCCATCTTTGCACGTAAGCCAAGATAACTTTTATTACCATATAAGCATGAGGATCGATGATGATAATGATATAAACATTAATCAGCTGCAAACAAGGATAAATATTAAAGACTTTAAATTTATCCAAATATTATCAACCACTCATAATATAATATTATTAATATCATAACAATATTTTAATCACTTCTTAAACTTATAAACAATTTATTTCAATTGTTTACACTTTACCAAATAATGCATTTAGTTATTCAAAATGCTATACTCATAAGATTTCATCACCAATGATCAAATCCCTTATCAAAAATCTTTATATACCTTATATAGGATTTCCAAGCCACAAAATCCTATTTTCTAACTTTATTACTTCACATAACATATTTAACTCATATGTTCGTAACTAAACCATTTTCATGAAAAATACCAAATCCAAAAATATTTCTTTTCTGAGATTTAGCAGAATATAATCTCATAATAAATATATATTTTCTCTCGAATTTTTAAAATTCATTTACTAATTTTCAAAATCAATTTCTAATTAATTCCTAAAGAAATTAGCTACCTCAAGATTAACTCCGAAATTCCCAAATCATGGCAGATCTTACACATGTTAACGTGAGCCTCCAGCTTTAAATTTCATGGTCATCTGAGTTATAGAACTCCTATATTATAGCGTTTTTAAATCATTTAAAAAACTAAATATTGAAATGGTCATAACTTGCTCATTTTAAGTCGGAATGAGCTCATTTTTGGACAGGAGGTACCTTATACCATATACTTTCATGTCCTAAAAGGCCAGAATTTTTCTCACAAATTAAGGGGCCAAAACAGCCCTTATAAAAATTTGGACAGTAGCATTTCGGTAATTTCCAACTTTTGACTCCTTTGCTAAAATTAGTCCACACGAAAATCTACAACACCTTTTCCAGTGATTCCACTTGGAGATGCTACAAAACTCATAGATCTAACTCTAGAACTTGACCATACTCAAAAATTTAAAATATAATAGGAGATATGATCAATTGAATTTCATGTTCTATTTTCACCAAAATCTGATTTTCAACCCTTTGTGATTTCTATAGATGACCAAACCTCTCATTGACAGAACTTCTAGACATTGTATATATTGCAATTTAATAATATGAATAACTTTATCGTCTCAATTATTGATTTAATAATATATCATATTATACAGATGATACTGTGACAATAATCGAATCAATAATATGAGAGATATGATGCAACAATTATTGTAGCAATAATTGAGTATAACTAAGTGACTTCTCACGTAAGCATCAATAACCAATACCGTGTGCTACTATACAACCACACGTATTACTGTACTTTTACTACCAGGTAGTTCAACAGTTTTAACGGTAACACTTTTGCTGTTATTTTTATAAAATGATAATTCTGTCGTTTTCTAACTACGACAATACTTCTATTGTGGGGTCCACCAATGATTGTGTCGTAGTACAGATATTCCCCGACCAAACGAATATTTTATAACAACTTGCATACTTTGCAAAATTTATAAATATTACCCACAACTATAACACTATCTCAAATCCACACCATAATATTCAAAAAAATATTTCGAGAAATTTAAATCTTTATTCATAAAATTTGGGGTCTCACAATCTCCCCTCCTTATGAAATTTTGCCCTCAAAATTTACGTACGTACGTGGTATGCCGAAGATATGAGGATACCTTGACTTCATTTCAGATTCTAACTGTTGACGTATAACCTTTGAGTGTTGAATACGATACCTCTTATCCAAGATTTTAACACGTATCTCCTCATACGTTAAATCTTCTGCTATATTTTCTAGTTCTAATTTAATAATGTGGTTTAGGTCGTCCACATAATTACGTAACATCGATACGTGAAAAATGTTATGAACACCCGACATACTTGGCGGTAAAACGAGTCTATAGGCCACAGTTCCTACTCGATCGAGGATTTTAAATGGGCCAATTAAATTGAGGGTTGAGATTTCCTCTCTCCATCGACTCTTGCTTCTAGAATAACGCCTTCTTGAACCTTCTTCTTCACATTCATCAGCTCGGGTGTGTAGCTTGAGCGGCTTTAACTTTATCGATTAAAGTCGATTCTACTCCGTATATTCGTTATCTTCACGTGGGTCTCTAAGAATCTTTAACTCTATCTTCATCATTTATAAGTTATACAATATGGGTTTTTGTGTTAACAACATCGCACTCGTAAACGCATACGATCTTCTACTCAACGCGTCAGCTACCACATTCTCTCTTCCATAATGATATTGAATGGTATGATCGTAATCTTCAACAAATGAGCCAACGTCTTTTGGCGCGCATGTTACGCCTCATTTTAGTTGAAGAAATATTTGAGGGTTTTAGAAATGGGTTTTGTCTTCGGGGTCAATACAAAATTCGATTTCACGCTCTAGGGGTAAGCTAAGAAGTCTTCAGGAATACGTCAAAAAATTTATTAACAATAGAAATATCATTCAAAACTGTGACCCTCATCCAAGACTTGGATAACACTTCACATTGATATCTATCAACTTGCCACCATTATTCACGACGTCCCCTACGGATATTCTAGCTTCGGTGTATTCCAAGACTTGGAAGTCACCAGCGAAAGGCTCAGGGCTCTTTACTTATGGCTTGATATGACAATGATTACCTTTAGTGGTTTGGTTTCTTGAATTCACATAACAGATTGGTTAGTAATATGAAAGCTAACAACCTTACGAAAATAATCGATTTTAGCATGATGAGTAGTTAACCAATCAATCCCTAAAATCACATCAAATGCAAGTATTTTCAAAGAAATAAGATCGACAGGTAACGTGAAAGTGTCGATTTGAATCAAACAAGATTTATAAACAGTGGAGGTAACGAAGGTTTCTCTTAACGGAGTTTCAACTGATAAGTCAAAGTCTAATTTCTCCGGAGTCAAATTTAAACGTTGAGTGCAAGCAAGAGAGATAAAAGAATGGGTAGAACCGGTATCTGACAAGGTATAGACTTCGTAAAAATTTATAATTAACTAACCCGTGCTAACTTTGTTTGGGTTACTCGCTTTTTGAGAAGTCACGAAAAATACTCTTCCTGAAACCACCGACTTTGTTTTGTCCGTATCCGCCTTTGGTGCCACCGTCCCAGCTGGACTTGACTTTGGTGCCCGACAAAATCGAGCTAGGTGACCTTCTCTTCCACAATTGTAATAGGTTTTGGACTGCTGCGTATAGTTTGGACTGATATGTCCCTCCCCTCCGCATTTGAAGCATATGATAGGTGGTCGTTCTCCTTCCTTAACAATGGGTGCTGATGCTGACGTCTTTTCCATTATTGTTGAATCTCCTCTTCTTGAAATGTCCATTCTTATTATTTTGGCCATGATTACCACCGAAGTGGTTACCATTTCTGGCATGTTGATTCCCTCCACGCTTATTGTCACCGCTTCGATGATCGCTATCATCGGTATTATCATTTTGTTTGTTGCTCTCTTTTGGTTGGGTTGACTCATTATCGCGCTCCAATAATTGAGCCCTATTAACAACATCCTGAATACTGAAACACACGGTTTATGAGAGATAAGATATTGATGTATCTCGGGTTTCAAACCTCTTAGAAACATTCACGTCATTCTCTCCTCATTATCAACCAAATGGGACGCAAACCGGGACAAATCGACAAACTTAGCTTCGTACTGCAACACGATCATGTTGTTTTGCTCCAGTTTAATGAACTCTACCTCTTTCATGTGACGAATACTTTTGGGAAAGTACTTGTCGTTGAACAATTCTTAGAACTTCTCCCAAGTCATCTTCAGTGCGGGCGGTTGAGTACGCTTACTGATTCCAACCAAGAATCACGCCTCTGACGCAACATGAAGGTGGCAAAGGGAACCTTTTGCTCCTCAGAGCATCCCAAGACATTAAATATCTTGCAGATCTACTTTATCCACATCTCCGCCTTAAGTGGTTTTAGCTCTCCAAAAAACTCCGGTGGTCCCAGTTCCTTGAACTGCTTAGCGGTGACCGTCCGAGAGTTGCCAGTGTTTCCACCTGCATTTTGGATAGTAGCCACTCTCGCCTGATGTTGCATGAATTACATAAAGCCTCTGAACATTCCATTGTTCATCATTTGGTCAGTGTTGTCGTTTGCATGAGGATTGTCACATTCCTGATGTACATTATCCTGATTATTGATCTATGGAGACTCAACGGTCTCCTGTGCTCCATTGCTATTTTCAACATTCTCGGATGTCATTTTCAAATACTACCACAAAACAAGGGTTAATTAACATATCACATATTATCCCTATACTCTGACTGACCAATTAAATACCAAATAAACTTAGGTAGGTCATACTTGCGAAGAAATTCCCCGTCTCTCCCCTCCTAGTTCTTGTCTCACATCTTAGCCTGTGATCATATCCCTAAACTTTGATACCAACTGTGACGCCCCCAAAACAGGTATACATCATCCATCTTGAGTCACCAAATATATGGTACAAAATTCAAATACAACTTAATTATACAACGGTAGTGTGTAAATACTGACGTGAACATAATCTAAGAGTTTTAATAAGAATATTGTCATCTAGACAATATCCACACTCAATAGAGTCCTCATTACATTTATTGTCACACTATTTAACAGAATAGTGAGGACTACTAATGCTATCATCTGGACCATCACTCCATTCCCCGACTAGTCCTAGCTACGTTCTCATTTCCTGAAGAGAACAATGAAAGCAAAAGGGTGAGCTCAACTAGCCCAGTAAGAAATATTATGACTAAGATAATGCAGAATAAATTATCGTTAGCCTTTAACAGTGTTAAACTGATACAATATAACAAACATCAAGTTTAACTGCAGCGGAACAAGCAATCCATTAGAAGAGTCAAGTAGAGAATAAAATCTACTATCTTCTATGATTTAAAAGGGTTTTCATCACTTTTATCGCTGAGACTCAGCTTATTAAATAAACAATGTCATCCCAGCACCACGGCCAAGGATATTCATTAGTATCACGACCACAAATTATCCATGCGCGCACTACGGGCCAAGGATATTCATGTTTTCATTAATGGTCATGATCATGCCAATAACTGTCCATCATTGCACTACGGGCCAATGAGGACTTTTACCACATCATTTGTAACATTACGGTCATGACTATACTGAATAATCCCTGGTCATAACCATACTAAGTCCATCTATGCACTACATGCCACAGATGACTTTCAACATAATATAAACATGAGGACGATGACAATGACATAATAATTTGATAAAACAAGTTCAAGAATTAAATTTTAAAGATTTATAAGTTAATTTATCCTGAACTCAAAAACGTCCAAATTGTCAACATGATATTGCTTTGTGGAGTAAAATTCAAGAATGCTCAGAAGAATATTTCCATGAAAAGATACTGGATGAAGCGCAAATATCCATGATATTCTACTAATTTCATGGAGTATAGAAGCCAAAACTTTAACCAACTGAGTATAATAGAATATATGAACCTACAAATGGATTTTCGCCCGCCATGCGGTAATCCACGTAGACAGATCATTTCCACAATTTAATAAGGAATGAATACAAAGGATCATTCACCATGCATGTGGTAATCCACATGAGACAAAGTTATTCCAACTGGAAATAATAAAGAATGGAATAACAAAAGAATTCACCATGTACATACGATAGACCGCATGCATGCAAAGTTATTCCCCGAAAGAACAATAAAGAATGGAACCGGGTCATGCGAAATCCTTGCATGCATGTGATATTCCAATGTAATAATAAAGAATGGAATAACAATAGAATTCACCGTGCATGCGATATACCAAGACAAAAGCGAAGTTATTCCAACAGAATAATAAATAATGGAACCAGTCATGCGTAATCCGCATGCATGATATTCCAACATAATAATAAAGAATGGAATAACAATCGAATTCACCGTATGCGATAGACAAGACAGTGAGTTATTCCAGCGAAATAATAAATAATGGAACCAGTGTCATGCATAATCCGCATGCATGGATATTCTAATATACTAATAAAGAATGGAATAACAACAAAATTCACCGTGCATGCGATAGACCACACACGCATAAAAGTTATTTCAATGAAATAATAAATAATGGAACTAGGCCGTGCGTAATCATACGCAGACGTGATATTCCAAATGTAATAATAAAGAATGGAATAATGAAAGAATTTCACCATGTATGCACGGTATCAGATAGACAAGTTATTCCAACATAATAATAAGGAATGGAATAACAATATCTCTCTTCATGAAAATGAAAGAAATAATACCCCTTACCTTAGAATAAAGCTGGATACTGGAATAGAGAGGTAACAGACTTCTCTTCTTCTTTCTCTCAATAATTTTTCTCTATAATAATTGCTCTATAGCTTTAGTGAATTGGTGAGAAATGAAGGAAGAATGAGCTTTTATTTATAGAAAAATATAGTTTCGATAATTGCACGTTTTGGGTCTCAAAAATTACGATCTGATACCTCCAACTTTTCTTTCATTTTTAATTTAGTCCCATAAGTATTATCAAACTTGCACCACCTCCCCTAATAGTAAATAATGTGAATCAATAGTTCAATCATGTGATTCAATAGTTATAATCATGTGAAAATATCTGAATAACAAAGATATAGTACCTCCATCTATACCTCCATCTTTAACTTAGTAATGCAAGTATTATCAATCTTTTTTGACTCCCCTAATAGTACATGAATGTGAATCAATAGTACACACATGTGAATAAATAGTTATAATCATGTGAATTAATAGCAATTAATTTATCATTTATCCTATTAATTACCCGATAACTTTCGGACATCAATTATTATCGAAATAAATGTCGATTTTCACTAACACTAATAATTCCAACACAATGGAAATAACAATTTCATCATTAATCAACACGAACTTATTCATTATTAATATTATGTATGAGATCCCGAATTTTATGAAATAAAAGTATTCAATTTTTCTATTTTGGTAAATAGTTAAATTGATAAAAGTTTAAAGTTAAGGGTCATATTTGAAATTTTTTCAAAGTAAGCAAGTTGTCATAAAATAACTCGTAGTAAAAGTACGATGTCTACGCCATGGTTGCGTAGTAGCAGAGACACTGGTATTGATTATTGATGCTTACGTGAGAAGTCACTCGCTTATACTCAATTATTACTACAAGAATTTCTTTGCATCATATCTCTCATATTATTGATTCCATTATTGTCATAAGATCATCCTAATAATATTTTATATTATTAAATCAATAATTGAGACGACAAAGTTATTCATATTATTATTTGTAATATTTAAAATGTCTAGAAGTTACGCCAAGGAGAGGTTTGGTCACCTAATCAAGGCTTAATAAGGAGAAATCCTTATCTGAAGCCCCCCTCTTTCCTGGGAACGACCTGGTTGTTAAATATTGTGAGTTATAATATTAATGATGAATAAGTTTGTGTTGATTAAAGTTGAATTTGATAGTTCCATTGTGTTGGGATTATTTGTGTTAGTAGAAATCGACATTTATTTTGATAATAATTGATGTCTGGAGATTATATTGTTCAATCAGGTATTCAGGGCACTTTTCATGTTGGAGTACTATTCACGAGTTACTATTCATGAGTTACTATTGAGTCACATTCACTTACTATTAGGGGAGTTGGTGCAAGATTGATGATACTTGTATGACTAAGTTAAAAATGGAGGTATAGATGGAGGTACTATACTATAATTAATTTTTTTTACATGTTTAGAACTATTGAGTCACATGATTTACTATTGATTCACATGATTTACTATTAGGGGAGGTGGTGCAAGTTTGATAATACTTGGATGACTGAATTAAAAATGAAAGAAAAGTTGGAGGTATTGTACTGTAATATTTTGAGCCCCAAAATGTGCAATTATCGAAACTATATTTTCCTATAAATAGAAGCTTATTCTTCCTTCATTTCTCACCAATTCACTAAAGTTATAGAGCATTTATTATAGAGAGAAAGAAGAAGAGAAGTCTGCTACCTCTCTACCCCAATATCCAACTTTATTCTAAGGTAAGGGATATAATTTGTTGTACCTGTAAGGGGTATTATTCTTTCGTATTCATGAAGAGAATTACTTCTTTCAATACTCATAAGAGTTGTTATTCCATTCTTCATTATTATGTTGGAATAACCTGTTTATGCGAAGTACCGCATACATGGTGAAATTCTTCTGTTATTCCATTCTGTATTATTATGTTGGGATAACCTGTTTATGTGAAGTACCACATACATGGTGAAATTCTTCTATTATTCCATTCTTTATTATTCTATCGAATATCCCGCTTGCATGTAATTTCACCGACCGTTTCGCTTCTTTATTATTCTCGTTGAATAACTCTTTGCTTATCTGAAGTACCGCATACATGGTGAAATTCTCATTGTTATTCCATTCTTTATTATTCTAGCCGTAATATCCTCGTCATGCACGCTTTTACGCCTGGACTTGGTTCCATTATTTATTATTCCACATTTATTATTCTATCTAATATCCATGTCTCGCGTTACTACCGGACTCGGTTCCATTATTTATTATTCTGTTGGGAATAACTCGTTTGCATATGTCTCTCTATCGCATGCATGGTGAATCCTTCTGTTATTCCATTCTTTATTATTCTGTTGGAATAACCTGTCTATGTGGATTATCACATGCATGGTGAATGATCCTTTATATTCATTCTTTATTAAATTATGGAAATGATTTGGTTACGTTGATTATGATGAGAGTCATAATAAAAGCTTTGGACTGATGAAAATCATGGGTATATGAAGTATCAGTAAGTGTTATGATGAGTTATGTTGGTTATTATGTGAAAACATGAAAGTTTCTTAGAAATCACAAAGAGTTGAAAAATCAGATTTTGGTAAAAATAGAACATAAAATTCAACTGACCATATTTCCTATTATATTTCGAATTTTTGAGTGTGGTCAAGTCCTAGAGTTAAATCTATGAGTTTACTAACTTATCCAAGTGGAATCACTAGAAAAGGTGTTATAGATTTTCAGCGTGGACTGTTTTTAGCAAAGGAGTCAAAAGCTGGAAAATAGCAAAAAGCTACTGCCCATAATTTTGTAAGGGCTGTTTCGGCCACTTAATTTATGAGAAAAATTCCGACCTTTTAGGACATGAAAGTATATGGTATAAGGCACCTCCTGTCCAAAAATGAGCTCATTCCGACTTAAAATGAGCAAGTTATGACCATTTTAATATTTAGGTTTTTTCGACAAAAAATGCTATAGCCGGAGTTCTATAACTCCGATGACCATGAAATTTAAACTGGAAGATCACGTTAACATGTGTAAGATCCTGTCAAGATTTTAGAAATTCTGGAGTTAAACTTGAGGTAGCTAATTTCTTAAGGAATTAATTAGAAATTGATTTTTGAAAAATAGTAAATTAATTTTAAAAATTCTGAGAAAAATATTTGTTCATTATGGGATTATATTCTCGCTAAATCCCGGAAAAGAAATATTTTTGGGACCGATTTGGTATTTTCATGAAAATAGTTTAGTTACTGAACATATGAGTTAAATATGTTATGTGAAGTAACAAAGTTGGAAAATAGAATTTTATGGCTTGGAAATCTATATATAAGGTATATGCAGATTTTGATAAGGGATTTGATCATTGGTGATGAAATCTTATGAGTATGACATTCTTTGAATGATTAAATGCATTATTTGGTAAATGGTAAACAATTGAAATAAATTGTTTATAATTTTAAGAAGTGATTAAAATATTGTTATGATATTAATAATATTAGATTATGAGTTTATTAAGTGATTGATAATATTTGGATAAATTTAAAGTCTTTAATATTTATCCTTGTTTTAGTTTGATTAATGCTTATATCATTGTCATCATCCTCATGCTTATATGGTGATGAAAGTTATCTTTGGCTTACGTGCAAAAATGGATTGTTGATTATTGGTTTTATGATTGTATATCTTTGGCTTACGTGCAGAGATGGACTTGGTATGATTATAACCAGGGGTTATTCGGTATAGTCATGAACATTGATGATTTAAAGAATATCCTTGGCCCGTAGTGCAGGGATGATTCGATGATGTGGTTTATTTATTAAGTTGAGTCTCAGCGATAAAAATTGATGAAAACATTTTAAATCATAGAAGATAGTAGATTTTATTCTCTACTTGACTTTTTAATGGATTGCTTGTTAAATTCCGCTGCGCTTAAACTTGATGTCTATTGTATTTTATCGGTTTAACATTGTTGAAGACTAATGATAATTTATTCGCATTATCTTAGTTATAATATTTCTTCTCGGGCTAGTTGAGCTCACCCTTTCTTTCACCGCTCTTCTTGAGAAATGAGAATATAAATTTGACTTAGTCGGGGAAAGGAGTGAGTTGGTTTAGATGATAGCATTAGTAGTCCTCACTATTCTGCTTAAATAGTGTGACAATAAATGTAATGAGGACTCCTTTGAGTGTGGATATTGTCTAGATGACAATATTCCTATTAAAACTCTCAGTTTATGTATTATCGTATATTACACGACGGTTGTATAATTAAGTTCGTATTTGTATTTTTTTACCATGTATTTGGCGACTCAAATGGGTGATGTATTCCTGTTTTGGGGGTGTCACAAAACCTCTCATTGACAGAACTTCTAGACATTGTAAATATTGCAATTTAATAATATGAATAACTTTGTCGTCATAATTATTGATTTAATAATATATCATATTATACAGATGATACTGTGACAATAATCGAATCAATAATATGAGAGATATGATGCAAAGAATTATCTTTGTAGCAATAATTGAGTATAACTAAGTGACTTCTCACGTAAGCATCAATAACCAATACCGTGTGCTACTATGCAACCACACGTATTACTGTACTTTTACTACCGGGTAGTTCAACAGTTTTAACGATAACACTTTTGCCGTTATTTTTATAAAATGATAATTCTGTCGTTTTATAACTACGATAATACTTCTGTTGTGGGGTCCACCAATGATTGTGCCGTCGTACGGATATTCCCCGACAAAATGAATATTTTATAACAACTTGCATACTTTGCAAAATTTATAAATATTACCCACAAATATAACACTATCTCAAATCCACACCATAATATTCAAAAAAATATTTTGAGAAATTTAAATCTTTATTCATAAAATTTTGGGTCTCACATGGCATGTCAATTAACCCTTGTTTTGTGGTTGTGTTTGAAAATGGCATATCAAAATGTTGAGTTAAGCAATGGAGCATATGAGACTGTTGAGTCACTGTTGATCAATACCCAGGATAATGTGCATCAGGAAGGCAACAATCCTCAGGTAAATGATAAGTGGATTTCATATCTACGAATCGTTGTCCATTTCATGCTTAATTGTTGCTGTTTTCTTATGTTTTTGTTCGTTTTTATTTGTTTTTGAGTTTGTTTATGTGTAGGGTGGTTGTTGTGGTATTTAACAAGATTTGGAGTCAATTGGGAGCATTTTTGGAAGAATTCATGAAGCAAGCAAATTCACTCAGTAGAATAGACCGTCATTGGGCGCCTATTAACTTATAAACCCACCGAGGCTGGGGTCTTCATCTAACTTTAGCGATTGGGTACCGTACGGCAATGCATATATAGCATACACCCCACCGAGGGGTCTCGACTGGTGAAGACTCCTGTTGTGCTTTGAACTTTGCTGGGAGATGGTTTCTAGCGTTTGAATAGCTTATGGACTCTAATTAACAAAGAATTTCGACTGGGACTTGTGTGTTGGATGCTAATTACACAATCAACAATGAATTAAACGAGGCACAAGGCATGTTACGAAGATCAATTCCAGTTTTTCATAGCAAGCATCGGAGGAAGATTTTGAAGAGATTTTTGGGATAATTGTAATTCTAGGCTATGTGAAGGGTATTTTTAAATATTCTTCTTCTCAGACTTTTATTTGTAATTGAAAGAAAGTTATCTTTGATTTATTCAGTTGTTATTTCATTTATGATGAACTAATTCACTTTTTAGGCTTATGATGAATCTTTAAGTGAATCGATGATTTTGTAAACCTTGATTTCCAGTTCAATAAGTTATTCCCAGTTTATCTATGTTAATTTGAGCTTGAATTTATGAATTGCCTGATCAACAATTCTTTGTGGATTTGTATGGAATCGAGAGAGGATATTCGAATCTAGACTTAGTTAATATAGCATGTGTTCATGTATTTTGTGAATAGCAGAATCTTGATGAATGTTAAGGTAGAGATATGCTTGACATCGCATGTAATCGGATAGAGAACTTAATCTTCAACCTTCTTTAATTATAATTCACATAGAGATATAATGAGTTAGTTGATTAAGGTGTTTAACTTATTTCTATCTAATTTGTGAATTTGAGTTAATACGATATTAGTGCATCGAGAGGTGGCTAATACTACATTTGTGTTCTTGATTAATAAACTGGGATAGTGATTTGAAGTGGAATAACGGTGTAGAAATCAAAGTGAAGCTTAGGGTGAAATCATAAGTCTAATTCTCCATTAATTGTTTGAAATTACAGATTATGATATTTGTGATTGGTTAGTGATAGTTTAATTATTTATTAATTTAGTTTCTATAATTTTTAATCATTGAATTGAATAGTTTAATAAAATTAGGATTAATAAGAAATTGGTAATTGTGAGGTTAAGTCTCTTACTAATTTGTCTCTGTGGGAACGATACTCTACTCATCACTTTATTGCTTGTTGACCATGTATACTTCCGTGTTGTGTGTATATAGATTTTACCCAACAGTAAACAGCAACACCAACCAAATGATGAACAATGAGATGTTCAGAGATTTTATGCAATTCATACAACATCAGGTGAGAGAGACTCCTGTTCTAAATGCAAGTGGAAACACTAGCAACTCTCGGATGGTCACCACTAAGCAGTTCAAGGAGCTGGGACCATCAAAGTTTTTGGAAAAGCCAGAAACACTTAAGGCGGAGACGTGGATAAAACAGATCACCAAGATATTTGATGTCTTGGGATGCTCCGAGGAGTAAAAGTTTCCCTTTACAACCTTCATGTTGCGAGGAGAGGTAGATTACTGGAGGGAATCTGTAAAGCGTACTCAGCCTGCCGCACTCAAGATGTCTTGGGAGAAGTTCCAAGAACTGTTCAATGATAAGTACTTTCCCGAAAATATTTGTCACATGAAGGAGGTGGAGTTCTTCAAGCTGAAGCAAAACAATCTGACCGTATCTCAGTACGAGGCTAAGTTTTCCGAGTTATCCCGGTTTGCATCGCATTTGATTGTTAATGAGGAGAGAATGACGCGAATGTTTTTGCAAGGTTTGAAACCCGAGATACGTCAATACCTTATTTCTCACAAACTGTGTTTGTATTCAGATGTTGTGAATAGGGCTCAGTTATTGGAGCGCGATAATGAGTCAAACCAACCAAGAGATAGTAGCGGGCAAAATGATAATACAAGTGGTAGCAGTCATCGAAGCGGATATAACAAACATGGAGGAAATCAATATGCCAGAAATGGTAACCACTTCGGTGGTAATCCTGGCCAAGACAATAGAAGTTGAAATTTCAAGAAGAGGAGATTCAATAATGATGGAAAGACGTCAGCACCAACACCCGTTGTTAAGGAAGGAGAACGACCACCGATCATATGTTAAAAATGCGAGGGGAGGGACACATCAGTCCAAACTATAAGCAGCAGTAGAAATCATGTTATAATTGCGGAAGAGAAGATCACCTAGCCCGATTTTGTCATGCAGTGAAGTCAAGTCCAGCTTAGGCTCGTTCCTCTGTATCCTTGATTTCTAAGGAGACAAGTGACCAAGTCTGGTGGATGAACCATGACTATAGGACCAGAGCATGATTAATAGCTCCATGGCCCTTGGACCATTCGAGTAGTAGAGGATCGTTCTCAGTCAAGGCCTCTTGGCTGGGGTGGTCTTGCAGTTGTCTGACAGACTCCTACTAAACCACACTTAAACCAAACTACAAGATGACGTGAACGGGCTTTGGGCCTCTCTATTGTGAGGTTCGTGCCCAGAAAAGTCCCCGGGCTAAATTCTACAGAGTTGTAGACTTGAAAACGAGTAAAATTTGGTGTTTATGGAGTCTTACCCCTCTCGAGGGGTGGGCTGAAACGTGCGTGGAGCCTTCGGACTCCAGCCCTAAATAAAACTGGCCGCCGCTTCATAGTTATTTACGTGATCTGTAACGACCCCAAAATTCATACAATTCGATTATCGACTTCGGTCGTTAATAACACATCTTAACTTCTGATTTTAGATCATAATTCAATGTTAAGCTTAATAAAATGCTGAATAATTTAAACTTTTCTACCTTCTTACTTTAATTCCCTGAATCAAAACCTTTATCAATTACATGTCTTTGAATCAAGTTATTTTATGATTCACTTCTTCAAAGTTATTATATAGAATTTACATTTTAATCCGATAATTCTTTACATAACAGATAACTCAAACTTGATAGTTTATCATTACATAATCATTGTAACTTATCAAGTACATTTCTCAAAACCTTTATCTTTACCTACCTTCAAACCATGTTTAGCTTATTACTCACCTTATCAGAGTTAATAAATAAAACTTACATCCAGGTTCAATACCCTTTCATACAACAAACAAAACTTAAACTTCACAACTCAACATCTATTAAACATCATACATTGTTTGGAACCTTAAACATGGTTCAAATAATTATAACTCTGCTAAAGTGTATAAATATTCAAGTATCACATTTGATTCATGTCTTTCAAGTAGCACATAACTTTACCTTGGATCTTTAACCTGCAAAAGTGGTTATTTGCAAGGTTGAGCTCGACAGCCCAACAAAATCTAACAGTTTTCATGCATCACGTAGCACATAATAACATGCTCAACATATATCTCATAAACATTGGACTAACATAACATACATGCTACAGTTCATATAACAAGTATAAAGATTGAGTTCCTTACTCAATCAGCATGATTTACTAAATTAGCGTAGTCATAAATTGACTTTAACATTTCATACTTTCAACATATATAACACATCATTCTCTTTGCAATAAAGATTTTAAACAGTGAATCATCAAGTTCACATAGCAAATAGGAACTGAAAGACTTGCCTTGATCGTTGTTTACCAATAACAGTTTAACAACTTACAGTTATCTGCACTTCACGTGCCCTACACAATTATATAATCATACACATCAAATATTAGTCACATAGCAATTCATAGTAGTTGTAATGTAAACTTTACTCTACATCCCATAACCCTTCTTATTAATCAATACATAATGTTCAATTTGATTGTATTAACTTTCGACTTATATCTCACTATATTTCATACTCGAAGTTCATTCAAGTGTTTAAGTCTGGATAGGAATCATTATTGGTTTTATATTAAAGCCATTTCATATCTTATAATATTCATTTCATTTGACTTAAAACACTTTTTACGTTCATTAACACTTATCACGACGTTTCGACGTTTATTCATCACACGCCCGATTTGTCTCTCTTGTGTATGCTTACTATGCTTATACAACTTATCTAATACATTATTTATTAATGTTAAGCATCATTATGTTTACTAACATTCATGTTTTATAACTTAGAACAACATCTTTTATCGACAAAAGCACTACACATGCATACGTGCATGCCCGACGCCCTCCGATTGCCCCCGAAAACACAATAGACCTAAAGATGACCATTTTGACCCCTGATAACGATCTCAAATTGAAAACCTTAAAAAATAAACGTTATAGGCCTATTCGTCCTCATTCCAGATCATCTTGAATCACCTCAATCGAAGTTCGTATGAAAACGTTATGCTCATTTTAGTAAAATATGTCCGGTCAATTTTTTTTCTTCATAATTTGGCAAAACAGACCACCCTCCTCTAGGGCGGGGGTTTTTACACTAGGGTAGCCTACCGGGATGGGGGTCCCTTCTGCTAGTTCACGAATTATGATCCCGAACACTACAGAAAGCCAAATTAGGCCTACAAACTCTTTTCAAATAACCATACCAACCTACCTAAGGTGTAATATATTTACAGAAACATAAACTAATGTTTCTAACACGTTTCTAATCACATAAACAACATAAACATCAAGATTACAACCTTTAAATTTCACTATTTCTATTATTTCTTCTTCTTTTGACATTCATAGCAAAATTCTTCACTGTGAATTCGTTTTACAACCAAAACAGTTAGTTTCAATTTCGTTGATTTCGTTTCTTCATATATTTTTACAATCCATCACCAATTTTACAATTATAACATAAACTCCTAACAAATTTTAGTCTCAAAATAGACCAAAACTTATATATATAACAAAACTCAAATTCTTCATCATTCAACTTATTTTCATGAATTTGATTATTCTAAAACTTGAATTTATGTTACTCAAATTTCACATATGAATGAAAATATCATATTATTCAACACTTGACATAACCCTAATTGATTTCTTCATCAATTCATACTTCCATGATATCTAAAAAAACTCAAGAATCTAAAAACTAGAGGTTTAGGCTAGATTATTACCTTTGATTTGCTATAAAGCTTGAATAATTTTCTTATTTCTTCCTTCTTTCTTTTCTTTCTTTCTTTCTTTCTTCTCTTTCTCTTCTTTCTCTTCTTCTCTTTTTTTCAACTTACGTAACTTAGAAAATATAACGTATAATATAATACGTATTAATATATAATATAATTATATGAGTAACTGATGTCAGTTATATCTTTTTTTAAAAAAATCAAAAGCCATAAGGCTTGTTTGGCTAAACCACTTTAAAAATTAATAACTTAAAATCCTTATGCCTTGTTTGATAAAACTTATTTAAATAAAAGACATAACATTCATTAAGCCTTATTTGGCAAAACTAAATTAAACTCCTTTAATTTATTTTAATAACTCATTTATAGTATAGTTTATGGTCACACTTTATTTAATCAAATTCTAATATTCAATTTAATTAAATCTAATAACAATTACCATCAAATATATTTATATTCATTCACCATTTTAATTAAGTGAATTACTCTCATTATTTATGAAATTTTAATGCATATCAATTTCATTGCCATAAAGCATAATAATCGAATTATATTATTTCATAATATAATTTTCAACTTAATTAAATTAACTAATATTATTTAGTTAATTACCTTCCCGTAACAATCTCATTTAATTTCTTTAATAGTTAAATTAACTATTAAATCTTATTTTCCAAACATATACATCTCTTTTATATTCACACTTAATCTTTTCACACTAAATCACATATTTCAAGATAAATTGCAAATATATATACTTACCCACACTCAAAACACATAATTCAAAATATATACATTTCATAATAAGAATTTTAATTATTAATCTTATTTTAATAACTTATAAAAATTCGGGTTGTCACATGATCCATTGGGTTAACTGAACGGGGCTTACAATGTGACACCTCCAAATCCGGATACTTCATTCCCACAAGATTTGGTGTTCACTGTCTAAACATTCATTTCTAACTACCCAAATATAATAAAGATTAACAATAAACCTTCCCATTAAAGGATTATATCAATAAGTTCAATACAATCTCCCAGGTTATCTAACTTTTAAATACAAACATCAAGTACGGAAAATAAAATAGTTACATCTCAACAATTAAAACAAAGTCTGACAATATAGAAATCAACAGATTTACAAGTCTTCAATACTTGTTTATCTTTCCTTTTCCTTAACTAGTGATAGGTTCTTCAACCTTCTCAACTTTAGTTGTAATGGTTATATAAGCAAGAGTGAGCAAACAAATGCTCACTTGAAGTGACAATAAAATAAAAATATCATAACAACTGCCAAGTGAATAGGCTCAATAGAACTAAATAATATGCTCTATCAATGATAATCAGGAAACAGAATTTGAAATATATGTATCTGAGGGTCACAAGACCATGAACTATGTCAAAGTTATAATTATTCTTTCGACTTAAACCTAAACAATCATAAGACTATAGGGACTTCTCTTACTTAGGGGGATCAACCATTCGTACAATGTATTGTGCACAAACATCTAAACGCTTTGCGTAAATAATCCCCTATAATTGGGTTATTCATCTCGGTTTTAATATACGAGTCCGCACCAAAGGAAGTTTGATTTGGATAAGCTTCAAGATAATTTAGAGTTCAACGAACATCAACTAAGGATTAGTTGAATCAATATAGTTTGATATCACTTCAAGTACTCGATAACAATATGATATGAAATGGTCATGAATTATAAGTGAATCAACATTGGACATCGAAATCATGATTTAGAAATGAACTAGAAAACATAGGCATTGAATATTATAACAAACCTTGCTTGAATAATAATAAGCTAAGGCTATTAATCTTACTGAATAAAAGAAGTGAGTTAATGAATGTGCATGATTAATAACAAGCTGAGGAATAAAACTTGCTCAACATAAGAATAATAGAATTTAGGAACTTGCATAATAAGAAACAAAATTAAAGATAGTAACCTTTCTCAAAGTAAGAGTTATGTTGAAGAGTTTACATGAACATAATCAAGTTAAAATAGCTATATAAGTAGGTTTAGGAACTTATTCAATGCATTAATAAGGTTTAAGCATTTGCACAATCATAAAAGTAGAGTTAGAGAACTTGCCTCATGCGTAAGTTAAACAATCACTACTCACGTTCACCACAAGTCCTACACATACCATATGTATTGACAATACTCATTAGTTACTCTAATATTAGCTTCATGAGTTTCTTTCCCACTTTTAGTATAGCTCACTAACTAAGTTTAAATTTAAACAACATCACATCTTTTCATGAGCATCACATTTTAGCTCTATTATAACTAATTAAATTATTATGCCATTGCACCATATACACATAACAACTTGATAAACATCCTATTATATGTTCAACATGTTATCATTCTCTTTAGATTAGGTTACACTAACACACAAAGGACTGCACTTTCATTTGTTCATCCCGACGCCCTCCGATGGCCTCCAAATGCACAATATTCCTAACGATGGCCATTTTGACCCTTAATAATGACATAAAATTGAAACACTTAAAGAATAAAATTTATAGGTCTACTCGTTCTCGTTCCGGATCATCTGAATCGCATCAATCGGAGTTCGTATGAAAATGTTATGCTCATTTTAGTAAAACATGTCCGGTCAAATTTTATTTTATTTTTCAAAATTTTCAAGAAAGAATATCCCCCGCAGGGGTGGGAGTTTTTGTACTAAAATAGCCAGCCTGGGCGGGGGTACCTTTTGCAATTTTACGAATGAACATCACGAACATTATAGAAAACCAAATTAGGCCTAAAAACTCCTTTCTAACAACCATACCAACTTACCCAAGGTGTAATATATTTACAGAAACATAAACTAAAGTTTTTCACACATTTCTAACCACATAAATAACATAAACATCAAAATTACAACCTTTAATTTCACTATTTCTATTATTTCTTCTTCTTTTGACATTCATAGCGAAATTCCTCACTGTGAATTCGTTTTATAACCAAAACAGTTAGTTTCAATTACTTTGTTTTCATTTTTTTCATATACTTTCACAATCAATAGCCACTTTATACATTATACTATGAATTAAACATTAATTTTGACTTTCAAAATAAGCCATATTCATATATATTTCACTGTTAAATAACTTTCTCCATACATAACATATTTATATGAAGTATGTGACGCCCCTAAATCTGGGTATCTTTCAACCAAATATATGGTGATACACGGTGCTACAATTCACACAAACATTCAATTAAAAAGCCTCAACAAAATGAATATATCTTATATATATTCTAAACAATATTCCTTTCCCAGGTTCTTTATAACCATTTCATAAGTTCTTTGTCATAATATCAAATACATTTACAACATTAAACCTATATTAATACATAGACAGTTCAACGGTCTGCCTTAGCCTTCCCTTTATCGTTACCGGATCCTTCAGTCCGTTCGATCTTAGCTGTATTCATATGGTTCAAGCAAGAGTGAGCATAACTAGCTCAGCAAGTATGACAACTCCATTTAAACAACATGCTTGAATCATACAGATTATATATCTTTAATAACTGAACAATAGTTATGAAGTAATATCGATAATTCAAAATAACTCTTTTATATAAAACGTTTTACAATGACAACATTCAGCAAAACATCAATTCCAGTCCAAGACCTTGAGCATTTCATACTTTCTTTAAAAAGGACAACCCGACACTAAGTCCGTAAGTCCCAGATTACTTACGAAACGCACCTACTAGGGTGATCACCTATATAGTACTCTATGTTGATCAACACTACATTCTTTAAACGTGTGTACGTTTAAGTTGTGGCAACCTCACGTGCCTGTCGTTTGACGAAAAAACATTTGTTTAGCATACTCAGTCATCATTTGAAAACCAAACCAAAATATTTTGGTAAAACATTGACCATACTTTGATAGATTATAAAAATCCAACATATCGTAAGTCTAGCCAAAAGAATTGGCTTTGACTTCATTATACATCAATTCATGCGTAAGAATACATGAATCACAAATATTGTCCAGATTGAACATAGACAAGGGTTAGAATACTTGCCTTCAACATCTGCTACTGATACTACACTTTCTCTTTAAGTCTTTAAGGTCTCTACAATATATATCACATAACATAACACATTAGGTCATGAATAAACATACATGGTTCCTAATAAATCGTACCCTTCTTCTCAATCTAATCATGTATTAGATTTGTTACTATTGGTTCTAGCTTGCCGTTATAGTTTACATCGTTCTTACGTTTAATTAATCTTTCGTCGACCTTCAGTTGTAATACTTAAGGTCTTTAGCATCATTTAAGGATGTTACTTCAAGTTCTTTAATGTTTTACTTCATTAATAACTATCTGCCTTTCTTTTTATCTTTATAAATTTTCTTCACTGTAAAACCCTAAGGTCATGGCGTTGCACGCCACTTTATTGCTTTCTACAACTTCATGTTGCATGCGTAATAACCCGATATTTTCTATATAATTAAATCAAAAATTTTGCGTATAAATTTTTTTATTAAAATAAACATGGGGAATGCGTGCAAGGTAATGTGTATGTATTTATGTGATAAATATAAAATATATTTATTATAGGAATGATTACGAATAAGTTTATTTTAGAATTATTGATTATTATAAATTATATTCTTATAATAATTAATTTTACAGTAGAAATATTCTTATTAATTATTTTCCATGAAATTATGTTTATATATTATTTAAATAATATATGAAATGATTATCGAATTATTATAACAATTATTTTATTATATGAATTTATTTCAGATTAGTTAAGTTAATTATTTTTTTAATGTTATATATGACGATATATCGGATATGGAATCCAAACCCTAATTTTGGATTTTTATCAAGGAATGAGAATAATAATATTATATTATTATTTGTCGATGTTATTGATATGTACTGTATGTGTGTAAGGTTAATATATGGAATAGTTTTAATGTTACTGATAAACCCTAATTCTGGTTCTGGAACAAGGAATGATAATAATAATAATATATATAATATTAATTATATTTTGATTTTTCAGTGCTGTAAATATGTACTGTATATATGTGGACTGATAATGTTGTTCAATTATGATGTATCATGACCAAACCCTAGCATTAATTTGTGTAACCCTATTTTGAAACTCAATTATGAGTTCGAGATTGTTAAATAACTATGTTATATGATTTACATTGTATATTATATAATTTTATGAATAATTAGGTAAATCCTAATTAATATTTAGAAACTATAATTTCTAAAAAATTAGAAAAACCTAGTTCAAGCTATTAAACCCTAATTCAAAAGTTGGATGCCAGCTTAAGACTGTTATGTAATCATGTTAATTTGGATAATGACTGGTATTAAAGGTATTAATCCTAATTAGGGAGAATTTTAATTATTCGAAACCCTAATTTTTTTTAGTATAAACCCTTATTATTTATTTATATTATAAATCCTAATTTGCTAATTGTAAACCCTAATTGCTAATTTGGCATGCTTAATGATAATTAGTAAAACCTAAACCTAAACCTAAACCTAATTATCATGTTTCATGTGATTAGAAACTCTAATCTAATTATGAAGCCTTAATTTGTAATTTTTGGAAACTAAAAAAGTTTATTTTATTTTACAAATCTTAAACTAGAAATGCTTCAATGTTGTGCTAAACCTTAGGGTTAAACCCTAAGGGTTTTCTAAATGACCAAAGTGCCATTAAAATCATAAGGCCAATGACCATTTTACCCTTTTGTGCATTATTTAAGCTAACTTGCAAATCTAGCAAAGTTAGAGTTGTTCAACAACTCTCACCAACTCCATGTGCCCTAAATCAACACATATCAGCCATCTAGATCAGCCATTGCATTATATCTAGTATATATATTGATTGAGAGAGAGAGAAAAGTACACAAAATTAGCTCATTTTCTCTTATACACCCAACCAAGTCTTTATCTCTCTAAACCCACGAAAATAAAAAGTTATTCAGTCCCATATACAAGCCCCACGATTACCATAACAAATCTAGAAGCTTAGAATCAAGAATTGGTTCTTAAAGGTATAAAACCCTATCTATGAATCTGACCCTTAATGATGTGTTAAATCTGGTGTATATGTGTTGTAATATGTAGTATGTAGTGTTATTAAGTGATCTGGGTTGATAGATGTTGGATCCATAACATCTATAAGCTCAGATATAGTGTTTTTGCAAATCGGGAAAATTTTAAAATGAGTCTGACAACCAAATATCAGACCCTTTAAATTTTTGGTTGTTAATGATTTTGGGTGTTTTATGTTTTATACTTGTAGTATGTCATGTGGGCTTTACTCTAAAACTTGAAGTAGGATCAGATCTGCTATATAGTGAAAGTTATTGATGGTCAAAGGTCGTTGACTGACCATGACCTAACCAAATCTGGGTAACCCAGATGTTACCCAGAACTCTCTAACAAGATGTTCATGCCATTAGATCTTTCATATGTTTGTTGTTTTGTTCTGTTTGTTGCATCTAGTTTGTAACCTGGTATTTGGACTGTAAAGTAAAGCCTTTATAACACCTAAATGTTAAACAAGGTGCAAGCAGTAGATGGTCAAAGTGACTGAAATAATCACGAAATGCATTTTCTGGAATTTCCAGAAAATCAAGAGCAATGTCTCTGACAGCCTTTGACCGACATAGATCTAGCTATTGTGATGTTGTTAGATCGATTTTATGTATTAGGTATGTTGTCTTGCATGTTATCTACAAGCTGAAACCATAAGAACACCAAAACGTTACCAGGATTGCAAGTTATGGGGATCAAAAGTAGCCATCTAGAACTGTTCTTCATTTCTGAAAAACCCAAAAATGAAGAACAACTTCTGACATGGTTTTTGGAAGCTAATAACTTACTGATCTGTTGTTGTATTGCCATGAAATTGGATTCTAGTTGTAGTGTTGCATTACTACTACAATCCTAACATACGTTCAAGCTCTGAATCATTGTGCTCTAACAGTTATTGTTGGTCAAAGTAGTGCACTTGTTATCTGACATGAAGTTCTGGGTTTGGCCCAAGAACACTCAAGAACACCTATAGCAACAATTTCGTCGCTATAGGGCCCTTTAGTGACAAGTATTTTCGGAAATTATTATTTTTATTAAATAATTAGTAATAAATAGTTTTTAATTATTAAAAATATATAATAAATTATTAAAAATTATTTTAAAGTCCAAAAAGTAGTTTTTTATTATTTCAAGTATATTTCATAAATATTTAAAATTTTTGAAATATTAATGGTATTTAATTTATTTAATTTTATATTAAATAAATTATTTAAAAATGATTTTATACTTGAAAAATTATTTAAAATTATATTATGATATTTTAAGTTATTTTAAGTTATTTTTAATGACTTTTAATATTTTGTGATGAAATTTCATTAATAAATTAATATTAATGATAATTAAGTTATTTAATAAATGTATTAAATAAATTATGAAAATAGAATTAATGATTTAAAATCATTTCAAGTATTATAAAAATATTTTAAGTTATAAAATATATCTTTTAATATTTAAAGGATAATTTCATTAATAATTTAATATTAATGATATTAATTTAATAATAAATGATATTAAATTTATTTAATAATTATATTAAATAAATAGTTTAAAAATGGTTTTATTTATTTAAAAATTATTTAAAAGGATATAAATGAATTAAAAATATTTTAAGTTATAATAAATGACTTTTAATATTTTGATGAATAACACATTAATATTTAAATATTAATGGTAATTATTTAAAATAATTTTAAATGCTTTAAAAAATCATTTAAGGATAATATTAATGTTTTAAAAGTATTTTAAGTTATTATAAATAACTTTAATATGTTGGCAATGGTTTCATTAATAGTTTAATAATTAAATATTAATGATAATATAATTATTTGATATTTAAATCATTTTATAATGATTCCGGTATTTGAAAATTTAGAATAAATTATAATAATTGTTTAAAAATTATTGCAAGTCATTTAAAAATGTTATGACTGTTATTTAAATAGTCTAAATAGATATTGAACTTCGATATAGAGTCTTGGACTCGATAATTACCTGATAAAGCCGTCGGTACGCCGACAAGTTTTAGAAATTAATTTGGACTTATATAATGTGTCTGTATATGTGTTTGTTTGAGATTTGATGATTGTGAAACATGTGTGTCAAAGTGATTAGGTGATGTGCTGACTACAATAAGCAGTACTATGTGTTATGATATGTGTTTCTAATCGATAGAATAATCTTATTAATGATAGGTTTCGGTATAAAAGATAAAACTAAGTTGCGTATTATAAGCAGCAGACCAGGCAAGTATCCTACATTTGCATTTCTTTTATGCAATGGATATGAGTAAGAAAGTTTCAGAATTATATTATTATTGTGCTAGATTATTAAACCTATTGTGATATATTCTATATCCGATCATTGCTATCAACATGATATTATATTATATAATTCAGATATATATTCTGTTCGTTATTTTCTAAACATGGTTATACAAGTGTCCCCACTTGGGTAATCATTGTATTTAATCACATGTTGATATATATATATATATATATATATATATATATATATATATATATATATATATATATATTGAATATATGAATATAGTAAAAGCCGTCTAAGCTATTTGATCCAGCTAGACACAGATTCATAAATATCATTGAATATGATAAAACCTTATTGTATCCAATCAAATTGCTTTGGTTCGGATTCCTGACTAAGTATGAACATCCCGAACATGGGAAAATTTTTATGTGCCTAAGGCAGACAGAGTGAACAATAATATCGTTCTTGCATATAGTATTGATCAATACAGGGACCATGGGATGTACACCCTCGCGCCCGTAAGTTATGACGGTTTGTAGATGAAGTTCTGCTAAACCTATTCAAAAATTGAAAACAATGTTCATAGTATATCACCTTAGCCCTATATATATAGTCGGTACGTAGTTTCAAAAACTTTGATATAGAAATAATATATGGTTATGATTGGTTTAGTTTACTTCACAACTATTGATTTGTTGTAGAAGTGATTTGCAAAGAAAATATTTAATTCTTTCAGCTATAAATATTTATAATTGTAATTACTTGTTGGGTACCCAAATGCTCATTCTTTCTTTAAATTTAAATGTTTTTAGCTAAGCATGATCAACCTGAAGGTTCGGCCAAGAACAAGTAAAAAGGAAAGCAATCAGAATAAGTGTTATTGGTATCTTTTGTAATAGTTAAGCTATATTAAGATAATGATATGTATTATATATCATGTAAAAATTATAGTAAAGGTTACGTACTTGGGATTAGACTCTGATAAATGTAAGTTAAGTTTGATATTTATATTATTGTTATTATTATTAGTATTATTTCCGCTCATAGAAATGGTATCGTAAAACACTAAATTCGGGTTTCAAGTTCCTAAATTTGGGGGCGTTACAACGCGGGTTTCTAGTATGGTTTTCTTACTCTTGGCTGCATTTCTTTCTTCTCTTCTCCGTCTTTGTGACTGCGCACTGCCACTCTCCAGTGTCTATGGTCCGGACTCGGCGCTGAGGCGTGAGTCCTAGTACTAAATCGTCATGTTGTGGTACGACTCTTTAGTAGGTGCAGGAATTGCACACCTGCTTCTGACACCACATTTGGCCTTGAATGTGCCAGCCATGACTTCACTTCTGTGCACCATATAGTTGACAGTTTTGTTTTACACAACGAACTTCCCGGAACTCAAATTTGATCATTTTATGTCCGAATTGGCTCATTCAAAAGCCATTAGCTCACAAATCACATACTCTTCATGGTCATGCAAGAATTTTACATTTTCAACTTCGTTAACTAAAAATTCACCTATTAGTCCATTATAACGAAAATGATAAATGTTTGTGAACGTTCAATGCTCGTTTCTTCGTTCGTCAAAATTCGTTCATTTTTGAGTCCACAACTCTATAATGCCAAATATGACTTATCCCCATCGAAAACCAACGTTTCCGAGCTCAATATCAAAATTTAACTTCCATTCTGAGAATTTTACGAATTCGATGATTATCGTCTAATCGTGTGAATTCTGGTATAACATCGTTACTTATGATTTGTTCATCATTTCAAATGGATTCTATCCATCATACTAACATCTTAATATACACATTTCATTAACTTATTTACATGATAAGTTATTACTTGTTCTTCATGAGTTTGTAACTTATAAAAGTATAAACTACTTATAATTTCATTTCACATGACTTATTATAGTTTAAGTCTTCTAACCATCATCCTTACATCTTATTATCATACAAACTTTATTCATATAAACTTGTTACAAGTTCTTCCTTAATTCATAACTTATATATGAACAAATTGCTTATTCAAAGCTTATTAGACTTAAGTCCTTTGATTATCCATTTTCTGTACTTCTTAGCATACATGTCTATCAATCAACACTTCCCTTGTTAACCTACAATTGTAGAGATGGAAGATTAATGACATAGGATCATTACCTTTAAAGTTCACTTGGTTAATCCTTCTCTTTCCTTCTTGTTTTAACAAACTAGCTTATACTTTTCTTGCTTTTTCTCTCTACTCAATAAGTTGCAAGTTGTTGGATGAAATGAACAAGTGTAAAAATAATCCAACTCTCCCTCTATTTATAGGATTTCTAAGGTTAGGGTATAATTGTCAATAGCCACATCCCACCTCCTTAATCACCTCCTTACTATTCATTACTTAGCTATTAAGTTAACTTGTTTATCACTTCCTTTCTTGCTCATCACTTCCTATGCTTGGCCACCAATATCACCCATGTGATCATGGCCTCACATGGGTTGCCCCATGGATCTTCTTTACCCAATGGATCTTAATTTGGGCTTTAATTCAATTAGTTTAACTTATGCTTTTGGGCTTGCATTAATCCACTTTGGACTTTACCTTAACCAACACTTGGGCTTTAACCATAGTTTACATTGGGCTTAAACACAATCCCAATTAGACTTTACATTTCCTACACAATCTCACAAGTCCAATTACATATGGCTTAAAGCCTTAAAACGTATTGTATATGTAATAATCTCGTATTCTAACTCGTATATTTATTCAACATATACGACATACCATCATTCATACATACTCGTATAATACTTCGTATTATACTCATATTCATTACCTCGTACAATACCTATGTATTATACGATCATCTCTTTAACTAGTTAACACTTTACTTTTCTTAACGTTCTCGAATTAAGTCTGCATGCGAAAAACTACGATTTCCATACTTGAATTATTATTACATAATCCATCTCACCTTGATATTCTATCGTTACGTATTTCTCGGAAGTTCAAAAATAATTCCCGAGTAGAAATCGATGAATAGTGTTTTTCAAAAACTTTTATTTTCGTCTTCGAAATTCAAACACTTTGTAGACACTCAAAATTTTCTGCACACCTGTTATTAACATTGCAAGAGGGCAAATTCGTCTTTCAGAGATAACCCTGGAAGATAGCTCACATCCATTCCAGATACTACCGGAAGTTCAGTCTCAACCCCGGAACACACACCAGGAGTATCAATTCCAACCTTGGAGATAACCCCGAGTTTCATCCTTGGAGATAACCCCAAGGAATACTATTGCAGTTCCGGCGATAACTCTGGAAATGCTTGTTTCAAATGCATGCGATCAACTTCAATCTCAGACCTCCTGCCGAGGCACTCATTCCAAAGACCCGGAGATAACACCGGGAAGACATGCACACTTACAGATGACCTTGCGGCACTACAAAAAAATGGGCCTTTAGCAACGATTTTTCGGGCAACGACTTTATAAGTCGTTGCTAAAAGTATATGTTTAGCAAGGAAATTTGTCCTTCGTTACAAATTGTGTCAGGCTTTCACTTTTTGCAACGAAATTCATATGTCGTTGCAAAATTTCGTTGCTAATTCATTGACGGGAAAAAATTATGTTAGAAATTCGTTGCAAAATTTTTGACCACTTGCTTTCCCGTCATCATGGGCAACAAAAGTTTTTTTGTTGCTAAAAATGGGGCTTTAGCAACGATTTTTCAGGCAAAGTCGTTGCTAAAAGTGTATGTTTAGCAACGAAACTTGTCCTTCATTTCAGATTGTGTCAGGCTTTCACTTTTTGCAACGAAATTCATAAGTAGTTGCAAAATTTAGAAACAAAAGTCGTTAGAAATTCATTGCAAAATTTCTAACTACTTAATTTCTCCTCATCGTGGGCAACGAAAGTTTTTTTGTTGCTATATTTCGTTTGCTAATATGGACCACATTTATTGGCAACAATTTTTATTTTCGTTGCATATTTTATTCAACTTTTTACAACGACTATTAAAATGTTGCCTTAAATTAAGATAATAATAATAATAATAATAATAATAATAATAATAATAATAATAATAATAATAATAATAATAATAATAATAATAATAATAATAATAATAATACTAACTACTATAATAATAATAATAATAATAATAATAATAATAATAATAATAATAATAATAATAATAATAATAATAATAATAATAATAATAAGACTAATAATAATAATAATAATAATAATAATAATAATAATAATAATAATAATAATAATAATAATAAATAATAATAATAATAATAATAATAATAATAATAATAATAATAATAATAATAATAATAATAATAATAATAATAATAATAATAATAATAATAATAATAATAATAATAATAATAATAATAATAATAATAATAATAATAATAATAATAATAATAACCATAATAATAATAATAATAATAATAATAATAATAATAATAATAATAATAATAATAATAATAATAATAATAATAATAATAATAATAATAATAATAATAATAATAATAATAATAATAATAATAATAATAATAATAATAATAATAATAATAATAATAATAATAATAATAATAATAATAATAATAATCCTTGCAAAATAATTGCAACTAGGCCCAGGTGCTCGGGTGGTCATTGGATCAATATTTCAAATTGGAGGTTTTGGGTTCGAATCTCTGCATCAACATATTTTTTGAGATAAAATTCAATATTCGCCACATCAGCCCGTCCACATATGATATATATATATATATATAGTCTCTAGGAATAGTAGGGGATGGTGACTCATCAGAGAAGATGATCAGCGGCACCTTGGCATCATCGAGAGGCGGACGATCGACGAAAGGCAGCGGAGGTCTTGATCACTTAAACAGTGATGGCCCACGCCATCATCGACTTTTAACTTTTACATAAAGCAAAGTCTTTTACTTTAGTTAAAATGTAAAAGTAAAAAGTAAAAGAATAACTTTTTCTTTTACTTAAGTTAAATGTTTTTAACTTTAGTTAAATGTTTCTTACATTTACCCATCTAAAAGTAAATGTAAAATGTTTCTTCGTTTTACTTTTACTTTAGTAAATTACTTTTTTTTGATTTAATGTAATAGTGATTCTGCGTGAATCGATGATAATTTACATTTGTTTTCAATTTAAATTAAAAACATTTAAATAAACAAATTTTGCTTATTCTTCGAACCACCGATAAAGATCAAGAACCAAAGATCCGAGTGTTCTTGATACTTCTATATAATAAGTCGATAAGTTTTTAAAAGAAAAACTTAAACAATGTAAAAAGAAAAGATTAAGAAGAAGAATTTGTGAATCCAGTTTTTACATCTAATTTTTCTTTTATTTATAAACATTTGAGGAAGGGATTACATTAATTCCTTGACTAAATGTTTAGAAGAAGAAGAAGTATTGAAGACTTCTTCTTCATCTTTAACTAAGAAGATCGAAGTTTTGAAAGCTTCTTTCTTAACTAAGAGAGAAGGAGAGGACCCTCAAGAGCTTTCAGAGAGAGAAGATCCGAGGCTATATCGAATAAGTTTAAAGAAACTCTAACACTTGAAGTTTCTTTAAATAGAAAACTCAAAGTAAATTACTATTGATTCACGCAGAATCACTATTACATTAATCAAGTAAAAGTATTTACTAAAGTAAAAGTAAAACGTAAGAAACATTTTACATTTACTTTTAGATGGGTAAATGTAAGAAACATTTAACTAAAGTTAAAAACATTTAACTTAAGTAAAAGAAAAAGTTATTCTTTTACTTTTACTTTTACATTTTAACTAAAGTAAAAGACTTTTGCTTTTTGTAAAAGCAAAAGTCGAAATGGCGTAAACCATCACCGTTTAAGATCAAGACTCCTCTCAAGGCCTTCGTGTCGACCGTCCGCCTCAGAATGCTTAAGGTGTCGCTGATCATCTTCTCGATGAGTCACCATCCCTACTTTTGAGGCGAGGATAAAAGAACAGAAGAAAGAGAGAGAGCGCGTACAAATAAAACACAGCCTTTATAAGTAATCTGAATTGTATTACAAGCTATTTACAAACTAAGAATTGAAAATAAAACAAGTACTTACAATTTAAAACATTTAACTAGAGAATTGAGAAGAGAGGTTAAGTAGGTCGATCGGAGGTAAAACTAAAGATTCTTCCGAGAGAGAGAGCTCGAGTCTTTCTAAGTTTCAAAATCGATTTGCCAAATGAGCTCGCCTTCCTTTTATAGAACAAGGAAAGGGAACTGTTACATTTACTTGGGTAAAGTAAGAAACATTTCACTTAGGTAAAAGTGAATTACTAAAGTAAAAGCAAAAGTAAAAGCAAGTTACTAAGGTAAAAGCAAAAGTAAAAGTATGCATAAGCAAATCGCTTGATAAACAATTGCTAACTTTTGACTATTACAGATGCTTCTGGCCGACAACTTTTGACTCGACTCTTCTTTCGGTGGAAAAGAGCCTCTTTTTACTGTTGAGCTACTTTCGGCTGGAAAGTGGAATCATTTGACTGGTCACGGAAAGGTCTTTGGCTAATCGAATAATAATGGCTGCCAGGAGGCGGTCTTGTCGCTAATCAAACGAATCGTCAGCCAGTAGCAGTCTTTAATCTAATAAAGATGGCGGCATTTGAGTAGAGTCTTGGTGAACGATGAATCGCTAAACTGTAGATGTCAGGCAAATGGGTCCTGAGCATCCTGAAGGTTGATGGTGCCGTAGGGGATCGTCTGAGACCATCATCTTCTTCGCAAATTATTCTAATCGAGTTATTCGGGAAGAAGGCGAAGAATGCTGAGGCTTCTTCGTAAACTCATCAATTCTTTTATTGAGGGCTTGAGCAATAAGTTTTAACTCACTAATGAGCAATCTTTGAAATCGAGAAATGCTACGGGAACAAGAGGATCTGTGGAGACTTTTTTGACTTAGATTCTTTTGAAATCTTTTTCGACTTGAGGAAGAGGGTTCTAAAGGAATGGCTTTAGAATCCTTAGCTTTGAATGATCGGGAATTGATCGAACCGGAATAGGGCAACAGAAAAATTCTTGTTGAACCCGACCAATGATTCATTAACGTCGAACTTATCCCACCACTTGATGTAGAAAAAGCGGGAAAGTCGAGGGAGTGGATCAGAGATAACTGCTGAATTACTAGTAATAGAGGGTGGAGAAATACCGTATTGCCATTTAAGGATCCGAGGAACTTTGTATTTACTAATGAAGAGGAGAGTGAGAGAATGTTCTCATTCTTTGGATCCGTTTACTATTATTAGCAAAATGGGTAACTTGGACCTTAAGGGGGGGTCGGGAAGGAGGTCATAGGTAGAACCATGCCTATACCACCGAAGGGCGAACCAATAAGGGATTGGACTTTTGAATTTATGATCGAACCCGAATAAACCAGAAATGACTATGGGACTCGTTACGATGAAGGAGAACCTTATACCAAAGCGTCAATATAATCATAAAAACAAAAGGGATTACTATGACTGGAGAGATCCATTAGATCGGAGGAATTTTTACCCCAATCAAAAATCTGAAGGAATTGTTTAATATACAAAGAATGATAAAGAACTTTTGATTTATCATTGTTTGCATAAATTGGTTTGATATTTTGACTCAGTTTCAAGGAGAATGTCCTTATAATAAACAAGAGACTTATAAGGAGCGGCTGGAGGAAAATGCTAACTAGGAGGGAAAAACTGGGCAGCAAGCTTAACTGGATCATTTTTTGGCTTCATGTAAGGTTCAATATGAAACAAATAACTTTCCCATTTGAGCACATGCTCAGAAGAGGAGTGTTGGAGTCAAGATGAGGTCTTTCTTGGAGTCAATGAATGGGTCAATGGGTTCAAAGTTTATTAACTAGGGTTTGAATCTGTAAGGCTTGGGGATTGTCCCAAGAATGTAAAAAATTTGTTTGGTGATGAAGCGGGGAGTAGCTAATGAGGACTAAGACTACCTCTGGGTTGATTACTTGGGCCACTTAGGCGACCCAGGACCACGAGAGGAGGATGAACCTCTGAGACTCATGACTGTATAGTACCTGTATGAATAAATTCTCTGGTAAGAAAATCAGGAATAAAATTATTTTTGCCTTTAATGTATTCAATATCGAAATCAAAAATGCTTAATAAAGCTTGCCATCTAGCGAAAGAATGCTTAAAGGCTAAATTTTCAACATCCTTTACAAAAATGTATTTGGGTGACTTGCGGTCGTCGCGAACCGAAATTTCTCGATTTAATAAGTCATTTTGAAATTTATTAATACATAATACCAATGAAAGAATTTCTTTTTAATAGTACTATATTTTGATTGTGTAGTATTCCATGTGCTTAGGAATGAAACCGAACAATTTGTTCGGGGAAACGGATGTTAACTTTTGTTTAAGAATGCCTCCGAATCCAATATCCGGCGTCGGTCTCAACAATTTTGAATCTTTGAATCATTGGAAATGCCAAGGCGCGGGCAATGTCTTTGACATATTTTTTAACTTGTTGGATGCGAAGTATGAATGTCGATCCAAGGTGGAGGATTATTTTGCAAACGCAAAAGAGGTTTGCAAATCTTCCCGAATTCTTGTAGAACTTGCCTATATAATTCAAATGAGCCAAGAAATCTCTGCAGGTTGGGTTTTATTGGTTATCTTATCTGGAACTTGTCGGTGAATTGAATAGCTCGTTCAATAAATTTGAACTTGTCCATTGAAGATATTAAGACCAAGAAACCTTATTAGGACTGAAACAGTTTGCATTTGGAAGGAGAAAGAACAAGACCATTTACTTTAATAGTAGTGAAGAACGATTTTAAATGTTTTTCGTGTTCTTGAATAGTCTTGGAGTAAACGAGAATGTCGTCGATATAAACAACGATAAAATGGTGAAAGGGTTTAATATGTCATTGAGGATATTTTGAAATTAACTTGGAGCATTTTTAGGCCAAATGCACGAACATTCCATTCATAATGTCCAAACGGAGTGGTGAATCTTTGTTTTGTCTTGATCATCGGGATGAATGGCAAATTGCGAACCGGATTTAAGGTCAATTTCTTCGAAAATGGTGGCATTACTTAACCTTATTGATAAGGTCGTCTTTGTTGGGAAGGGGTACCTAATCCATTCTAAGACCTTGTTCAATGGTTTGTAATTGATAACTAAACGAGGTACACCTCTTTCTTTTTCCTCGCTTCATTGTTGACATAAAAGGCAGAAAGACCAAGGGGATTTCTACGGGTTTAATTAACCCTTTATTGAGGAGATCATTGATTTCATTTTTACATAACTCCATTTGTTCATGACTCATCTGAATAGGTCTAGCCTTAGTGGGAATTAAATGTTCTTTGAATTCCTTAGCATAAGGAAGCCTAACCATATGTTTCTTTCTATGCCAAAAGGCATTGGGGGAATCAGAACAAAGGTTATTCTTCATGTAGGTTTTTAATTCTTCAATTTTTAACCGAATCTCTTTATTTTGAAGTTGTTCTTCAATTCTTTTATATTTGATTTCCTCTTTCAAGAAATTCAAATGTGTAGATTCAGTTTATTAAATTCAATGATTTGGAAAGGATTCTTCTTGAATGTATTTTAAATCTCTTTCTTTTGGTTTAATAAGAAACTTAAATGTTATTTTCTTTCCTAAATGTTTACAGGTTAATCCTTCATTACTAGTCGTAAATGGGTATAATAAGTATATAAATGGTAAACCCAAAATAATTTTGTCTGTAAGATTGCGAATCAAAACAAAAGATGTTTTGAAACACATATTATCTTGACAAATATGTACTTTAGGTAATTTATATTTTATTTCCATTTGACTACCATTAGCTGAATTCAATTTTTCACTGGTTTTTTTGTAATATTTAGTTGGGATTAGACCTTCTTGGATACAATTTAAATCACTTTTGTATCGACCAAGCGCATGGTCGTATTGAAAAGTTTTTATCCACAACTAGGTTAATAGAAACATACCATTTCTGAATGGTGATGTCTTTAATTCTTTTAAGTGAAAGACCTTGAATAAATAAGTCTGAAATATCTTTAGTACCAGATGATTCTGGTTCATCGTGATTTTCATCACTGGATGAGGAATCATTGATCTGAAGATCAGGCCTTTTATCTAAATCTTTTCTTAGAATAGAGACTTCTATTTTAAATTAGCAATTTCTTTCTTTAATTTATTAACTTCTTGATTTAATTACGGAAGACTTCTTTTTAATGGAGATTTAAATCTTTCCAAAGTTTTATTAAGACTAAAAATTGGTTTCTCTTTAGCTTTAATAAACTTATCGTTTTCTCTATTATCTTTAGTTAATAAATTTTTTAACTGTTTTGTGTATTGGGCTTTTAACTTAGGATCATTGATTTTACTAATTAAGTCAATTAACAAAGAACTCTCTTCATCATCCTTGTTAATTACATTAATCTTTTTAGTGCAACAATTTTCATTGCAATTATTAGCACGAGATGGTGACTTAAATCGGTCTTCTTTGCTGAATTATTTTCCTTTAGTATCGATATATATATATATATATATATATATATATATATATATATATATATATATTTGTAAACAAATATTCATATAAATATTTATAACAAATATTCATATCTAAATTTTATAAATTTTAGATGAAATATTTATAAATTTATAAATAAATATTTGTTTATAAATATTTATATGAATATTTAGAGATAAATTTATATATATACACACACACACACACACACACATATATTTATATATATATATATTAAAATATTCATAGTTACGTTATATAAATATTCATAGTTAAAATATCACAACTAGGTTTTGAACCTAAGACCTATAGGTTATTAGGCCATTAAGCTACCACTGAGCCATTCTAATTTATTAGTTAACTAAATTACCGCCATAACTATTAGCGGTAGACAGTGTAGCACATGAGCAAATGAGGGGCAAATGAGTAATTCCTCATGTCGCTACAACCTGTAGCGGCAAGGAAAAATCCATTTCAATCCGTGCCATCCAATGTTGCGATCAACGGTATAGATTATGGTTGTTGAAATAGTACCCGTGACAACTGATTGTCAAGCATGTTAGTTCCGGGTCTCCGACCCAAATAAACCCAACCTCATCAAACCTGATTATTATATTTATGCTTCCCAATGTTTCCTATTTCTAGATAGAAGTAGGATATACTTACAAGTCACTATAAGAAATTAGGGATGTAGCGAAAGAAATTTTGTGAATGAATTTATTCCTTCACACGAGGAGTTTATTAGCGAAGAAACAGTGAATGAAAAAAAATATAATGACAATATATTTATTAGCGAAAGAAACATTCTTCACAATATATATTTTTTCTTTTGTGAAATTCAGTTGGTAGAAGTATATTTGGCGTCTATTTATGATGATAATTTGCGAGAACAAAAATTATTAATGAAGAAATTATTACTCACTATATATTATTGTTCATAAGTTTTTTGCAAGAGATAAAATTGGTCACTATTTTATTCTAAATAATTTTTTTAGAATTAATTATATTAAATATAAATTATAATATAAATACATTAAATTTTTTATAGGAGTAAATTTATTTTTAATAATACTTTTAAATAACTTACAATATCCACGATTTCTTTCAATAAAGTAAATAGCTTTCATCATAGTACCACTTCCTAATTTTCCCCCAAATTAGAAGGGTTTCCACTAGCAGAGTCTCTACAAACATAAGAAATTCTTCATATTGAATCCTCTTAGAACAAAAATTCAAAAGAAAGAAGAGAGAATGATGAGAACAAGATTGCTTTGGTTCACATTGGGCTTCGGATCCTCAGCAGCTACAATTACCCACTTCGTCTTCAAAGATCTCTAGGTCGATCACCAAATTCTCTCTTGTGAAAACCTGAAGTTTCGCACATCACTGTCATAGGAGCTAATGGCCGAACGAGAAAAGATTTGGAGAAACTACTTCAGATCTAAGCTCGTGCACTGGTTTTGCTTGTACGTAAGGATTTATTGCCTCTACTTCTTTTTTTTTCACCAGTTTTAAAGATGAAGCTATTGAAGAAAAGGGTGATCGAGCTAGGATGGTGAGTCCTACTTTCTCAGACTTTCTAATGGACACATATCTGCTTTATTCAAATAAAATTAATCAATTTATGGCATTCATATATATATATATATATTTATATGATATTTATTGTATAGTGATTGCCCAAGCACTTCATTGATTAATGGAATTGTTAACTTCAAAGTTCAAACTCTAACTTGCATTCTTACTTATTTATTATGTTTGTAGTCATCCTTTGTTGGAGCTATGGCCATTGCTGACTTGGTGAAGACAACCCTAGGGCCGAAGGGAATGGTGAAATAGCAATCCTTCATTCGTGTATTGCACAATGATAATACAAATTAAATTTTAGTTGCATTTTATGATTTAAATATTTCTTGCTTTTAAATATACTTCATTTTTGTAGGATAAAATATTGCAATCAACTGGTAGAGGACACAAAGATTATTCTTGTGACAAATGATGGTGCCACTATTTTAAAGTCCCTATATATTGACAACCCAAATTGCTAAAGTTCTTGTTGGTATCCTTCATACTATTGTTTATCTTTTGCGCTTCTTGTGCTTAATTTTACTATACTTTGATTTATCTATTAGATATTTGAATGTTCTCGCATAACATCCTCCATTATATTATTGTTATTATTCAAATTTTAAATCGCTTTATGTTTGCTGGTGAAACGAATTTAAAGATGACAACATTACATAAGGTGATGGCATTATATATATATATATATATATATTGATATATTAATTGAGGTAAGGTTTACTATTTGCCGCAGTTAGAGTAGCATAGGTGATGTGGACTTCAAAGAAGAGTCCGTTGAAAAAATAGAAAAACACATTTGGAGATCAAGTAACAAAGAATTTTTGCAAAAGATTCAAAACATAAAATGTTATTTCTCATTTGATTCATGATTGTTATCCTTAATCTTAATTTAGATATATCCAAAGTTCAAGACGATGAAGTTGGCGATGGGACTACTTCTGTAGTAGTTTTTTCTAGGGAACTTTTGAAGGAGGCAGAGAAGCTGATAGCTATAAAGATTCACCCAATGACAATTATTTCAGGTTTTTTCTTGAAATTTTTTCATCATGTTTATAGCATAACTGTTTCCTTATTCTATTAAAAGTTCTATACACCGTATGCGGTATGCTTAATGTTTGTCAACATGGACTTGCACCAATTTTTCTTTATGTTAACACAGATGGTGCCTATGCATAACATGTTTTGTGCTCCTTGGGTGTTGGTAAAATGCTTTTGATGCTTAGTCTTAGCATACTTAAAATTGTGTTTCATCTTCATTTAATACCCCCATGGTTTTACGTAACTAAAAGCAATACTGTAGTCAATCTCCTTACTTAGGCGATTAAAACGATAAATACAAGAAGTCAGGGATGTTCAAGCTTCGGATCATAGTTCACTACTCAAAACACAACCTTGTGAACCAACTGCAAATTCCATACCAAGCCTAATGAAAAAATTGAGATATATATATATGTATATATTTATTTACGATACTCAATATGCAATATCTTGATCATGTGTATAGCTGACTAAGAACCCTATAAATAAATTGAACCATTTAGAATCTACAGCAAAGAAGGCCCAATCTCCATCGTCTATTTCTGAAATGTCTCCGGTCAGCTGTAGCCATTTTTGTTGGACTGCTATTCCATTAATTTTGTAATTTGGAAATACAAAGGTTAAATAATTAAGCTCGACTAAGGATAATAATATATAGTAAGTAAGAAATTCATAACCAAAACACAGGTTTACAAGAATTTACACAGGAAAAGGCAAAAGACCCTGAGTAAGGAACTACATCTGATAGAGGACCTGCAACAGAGAAACTTGACTCTCCTCCTTCACCACGTTTAACTTGACTATTGAAGATAAGATTATCAGAAACTCCAACATCATGAATAGACTTGCTCTCTGACTTAAGCGGTTGTGCAATGACATTTTCATGGCACTCGTCTCTGGTGCTCGCTGCAAGTTTGGAAGAATCAAAATTGAGAGTGATGATCCCACTCTCCACCTTACTCTAGTCAACTAGATTATCCACATGGATGCTTTTGTTTGATTCTTCAGTCATTGATACCTCAGGGACTTGGGGAATTGCCTGCGCACATGATATCTGAAAATCAAGCTAACAAAATCAAATTCCAACGTGTGCAAACGTGCTAACTCTCCCCGCCCCAATCTTTACTTGATAATTTAGTGCCAACTCATAGAGGGTGGATTTGTAGCCTAATCTTAACCAATAGTATAGCCAGGAAAAAAATAGCCTAACATATCAATCTTTTTAATTTCAACAAAATGTCTATTTTCTTTTCTTTTCTTTTTATAAAGGGCCCCAAAGTTGTAGGGGTTAAATCTTGTGACAGTTAGCTAGTAAGTTCCAAATCTCAGAATCTATCCTAACTTTGAGAAGGCACTACTAAAAGTCCTTAAGAAAGTAAATTAACTGTAAGAAACATTAATCTAATGTAATTGAGATCAATATGACTAACAGATTACCAACTTTGATTACATCTGTTGACCAACATCATTGTCATCACCCTTGGAAGACTCGATGAGAAATTTGAGGAGGTTTCATTATGTAATTTTTTCACCAATAGCATGCTATTAGAAATAATTTTCGATGTCTTGGCATCATCTGTGATCCGAAACTATTGGGACATATTTACTAATTACTTTGTGATTTAGTATAATGCTATATGTCAGCTTTATTTTATGCAACACTATTTCTTTCTTGGAATTTTCATGGTTTTAATTCTTCGATTTAGTATGGTTTTTGTTTGTATCTGATAAACATTTGATTTGATGTAATCAGAATTAGGTCTTTCTCTTTCATGATTTCCTGATTTCAGGTTCGGACCCTATGTTTTCAATGATACATTACCATAAGTTCTTAGGTTTTATTTTATGTGATGTTGCTGAATAGCTTTTGCTTTAGGTAAGACTCTGTCATAGTCATGGTTTTGAACCTTGAATATTCACTTTATGCAATGGCTATGTATTTAGTTGTATTCTCTCCTCTTTTTTTGGGATACGTTATCTCATTGTTAATAATCATCCATACAGGATGACCCATCATTGTTAATTTTTCGCCAGTGACTGATTTTCGTGAAGCCATATGTAGGCAGTATGAGGAGAATGTTTGCAATCGTGGTGGGTACCGCAACTTTATGCACCTGAAAAAGATCAGCTGGTACATCTCTCTCCTTCTCTAGCTGTCAATTAAATTTTATTTTACGGTACTTGGAATCATTGCTTTGTTTCATGAATGGATATACTTCTTCATACATTCATTCAGTGAGATGATGCGCCAGTTATTTGAGAGATACCGACGAAGGCATAGTCGCAGTAAGAAGTCGGCCGTGTGAAGTCCTACGACAGTGCATCGAAGCTATAATGACTCTCCACACAATGAGCCTTGCAGCTATGCTAGGAGGTATGATGACAAGGATTACCATCATGAGAGTCGGAGCGGGAGGTATAAGAGCATAAGCCACGAACATAAGAGAGGATTTAAGCAGGAGCCCAGGGGCAAAGAGGTATTGTAGTCCGATTAGAGAAGGTAGTGAAGAGAGATGCTCTAAAATTGAGCAATGGAACATGGAAAAAGAATAGGAAGAACTTGGTAACAAAGCCAATGGTATGAACAATGAAAATGAAGAGGATTATGACGGGCATATGCAAAATGGTGATCAATACTATAATCAGCTGCAACCAGAGCAAAGTGGATATCAATACTGAAACATGTAGCTTCTGGTTCGTCTCTTCTCTCTTATGATTATGATATTATTGTTGGTCTCGAAATAGAGTTCACTTTTATAGGAAGCCCATCTCTCTGGTGCTTCAATTTTAGCTTACAGCCCATTTTACACTGCAGGTGGTGTACAGGTTAACAGTTCATTGATATGGATCTTTTTCTGTTATTTTCTATTACAGGTTTTTTTATGGATAGTTTAATTAGGTATTAGTTTAATTTTATGGATAGTTTGGTATATTTTGTGGATGTAGTCAAATTCACTATTCAATATAGTAGTAATTATATTGAAAAGTGAATTTGAGATGTATGGATATTTTGGTATTATTGGGATGTAAACGTATTGTATGGTATTAATATTCTTTGTAATTGGCATTACAAAGAATTATTGAGATGTAAACGTATTGTATGGTATTAATATTCTTTGTAATTATAGCTATATATCATGGCATTAGCATATTGCAGGTGTATTGGTATTAGCATATTGTTGCTAATACTAACATAAATGGCAACATTTTTTATCGTTGCAAATCATATCAACTTTCGTTGCACATATAAAGAAACAACAACATATAATGTAGATTTCTTAATCGATTTACTTTTCGTTGCTATTGAAAAAATAACCAAAGAACAAACATTTTCGTTCTTTGATTCAAAGATAATGTCATTGCCAAATAATATAATTAGCAATGAAAATCGTTGCTAAAAATTTTACATTCCGCAACGAAAGCAAGCTTAGGCAACAATTTTCATAATTTACTGTAACGAAAAATGTCGTTGCAAAATGGTGTCAATTGCAACGAAAATGCATGGTCGTTGCAAAAAAAAAAGAGTTCATTTCGTTGCCAATTAGCAGGCTTTTGCAACGAAATGGGGTTTTTAGCAACAAATTTTAATTATTCTGCAATAATATATTTTGTTGCTAAAGGATTGATGTATCTGTACGAAAGCCAAATTTCGTTGCAAAATGTATTACTTTTAGCAACTAAAAAAATACGTTCGTTGCGGAACAATTAGCAACGCTCATTGCGCAACGAAAGACGCAACGACAGTAAAGTCGTTACCAAAAACCTTTAGCAACGAAATTTGGCACCTTTAGCAATGAAAATTGGTTGTTGCTGAAGCCCCATTTTTTTGTAGTGCGGAAATCAAACACTTGCAGCAGTCTAATCTCAGACGTAACCCTGAGCAACGTTTGCTATCAGCCCAAACCGGAGATAACCCCGGTGATGGGCAAAGTTGTCATCTTGCCACCTCAACCCCTGCGCGCCATCTCAACATTTCATACATACATTTCTACATAACAATGTCCCACAAGGGCCAAGGAGTTCCAATCCCGAGTGACTATTACGCGTGCCAACACACCGGATAGAATTTGAAGCTTGAAGACCATGGGCATGGTCCCCTCTTCCTGACTTTGTACAACCTTGAATCCCATGTCATTACGTAACTCTCGACAAAAGCGGTCCGAAGAAGGTCTTGTACACCTCGTTTGGATGCTCGGATTGAAGTTTTGCAAGTTCGAGCGGACATCACAGTGCACGAGTGCATGTACTTCAAGATGGCGGGACCCGAGAGCTTCCGGGCACCACAGGCGTGCAGTAGGTACTACTGCGCCACCATTCTATAATAACCCAAGATTTTCTATATAAATAGATCAAGAATGTTGTGTATAATTTTTTTTTTATTTTAAAGGTGAGATTAAGTGCAAGGTAAAGTATATGTATTTATGTGATAAATAAAAATATATTTATTACATGAATAATTACAAATGATTTTATTTTAGAATTATTGATAACTATAAATTATATTCTTATAATAATTTTATAGTAGAAATGATTTATTATTTTCCATGAAAGTATGAGTATTATATTATTTAAATAATATATGAAATGATTATAGAATAATTATAATAATTATTTTATTTTATTATATAAATTTATTTCATTAGTTAAGTTAATTATTATAACTTAATCAATAATGGTATGTATATGAAAGATAATTCGGATATGGAATCCAAACCCTAATTTTGGATTTTGGATCAATTCATGAGAATAATAATATAATATTATTTTTATTTCAGTGCTATAAATATGTAATGTATGTATAAACAGTTAATGGTGGGTCAGTTATGGTATATGTGACGCCCCCAAAATAGGTCCACACGACCCATTCTGAGTTACCGGATATCACACTATAAAAATCATTTACAAACTTCATTTATACTATTGTTGAAGTATGTATGTGAATATACGACCATAGTTAAACTATGAGTTTTAATACAAATGTATGTAACTCTTATGGTTCCTCTACCACAACCTTACAATGGTACTAAAATTACAGTAAAAAACTATTTTAGAAATTAAAATCTTTGGGAAGTGCTCAAGGAAACCTTCGTACATGGGAGGCCATGCGTTAAGGTTATGATAGATATCATATGTCCACGAAATTATCCTTGGTTGATTAATAGACCCCAAAGAAAAAATGAGAAGATTACTATCATGTTCTTTCCAATGGTGAGTCTTCTCTTGACATATAACTATCTCCATTGTCTGCGCAATTGAAAATTATATTTCAACCAAACTTCAAGATCATATAGGTAGTGCTCGTAGATATACTCAGCAAGTGGATGTGCACAACCCTGTCTTATGATAACACGAGGTTGTATGTCATTAGACATCTTGTATGATAGTGGCAAAACACCCTTCCAAAGTATGGTTCACCTCACCCTATTCGGTTCACCAAAATTAAATATCAAATGACGTATACAATACGACACACTTATTTAAAGTTCTCAATAAAATTATTTCCATACTATTTAAGGAGAACCTCAACAGCTATAAACCACCATTCTATTCTTCTGTTACCCCCGCTCGACCCAACCACACTCTTATTACCTGAAAGGAATTGTGAAACAAAAAGGGTGAGCACAACTAGCCCAGTAAAAAATATCATGACTAAAGATAATTTACATCATCAATAGTCTTCATCAGTAATAAATCAGAGATTTAGAACATATGGTGGATGATAAAACTTTTCAAACATAGTTATAGCGGAACGAACAATCCATTAGAAGAGTTAAATAGACCATCAGATCTATTATCTTCTCCATGTTAAAAGTCAACCAATAATGTTTTATCCCTGTAACATCAATCATCAATTCCTGTCCACAATCATATGAATAACTCATAATCATAATTGTGATTCTAAATTCCTCTTCGCACCGGGGATGAAGATAATTTTCATCACCTATCTTCACACGAAACATCAAAAATCATGGTTATACCAAATCACAATTCCCGCTTTCATAATCATACTAATAAATTCATCTTTGCACTCTACGACCAAAGATATTCATTAACAATTCATCTTTGCACTACAGGGCAAAAGACATACAAGCGTATTTTAGAAGAGTCGAGTAGAGCGTATGATAGCTACTATCTTTTACGAATTAAAAGTGTATAATCAATATTTTATCGTTGAGACTCGACAATAAATAATTCACATCATTGAATCATCCACTTTACTGACCAGGATATTCATGTAATCATTAATGGTCGTGATTATACCGAATAATCCTAGTTATAATCATACTAATAACGTCCATCAATACTACGGGACAATGAGGACTTTTACCACATCATCTATAATATTACGAATCATGATTATACCGAATGATCCTCGTTCATAATCATACCAATAAACAGTTCATCTATGCACATAAGCCAAAGATACTCATCAATCAATAGTCCATCTTTGCACGTAAGCCAAAGATATAAAACTGTAAAACCAATAATCAACAGTCCATATTTGCACGTAAGCCAAAGATGACTTTCACCATAATATAAGCATGAGGATGATGACAATGATATAAGCATTAATCAAACGAAATCAATTAAAAATATCCAAATTGTCAACATGATACTGCTTTGTGGAGTAAAATTCAAGAATAATATTCATGTACCAAAAATAATTTGGACAGAAAAGAAATATATTTTTTGGGTAAATAGTACCCATGATAGTACCCTATGAATAGTACTTTGGAATAGTACCTAAATGAATAGTACCCAACATGAAAAGTACCCCAAATACCTGAGTGAATAATATTCGGGTGAATAGTAATTTGGGTGAATAGTAACCCGTGAATAGTAACTCGTTAATAGTACTCCGACACGAAAAGGGCCCCGAATACCCGAGTGAATAATACTAGAGTGAATAGTAATCGGGTGAATAGTAGCCCATAAATAGTAACTCGTAAAAAAAATACCAAAGAAAATGATATTCTATGACGAGTACAAAAGAAATGATATCTCATTCAAGTATAATAGATTATACGAAACTGCAAATGAATTTTCACTCGCCATGCGGTAATCCACGTAGACAGATCATTTCCACAATTTAGTAAGGAATGAATACAAAGGATCATTCACCATGCATGCGGTAATCCACATAGACAGGTTATTCCAACATAATAATAAAGAATGGAATAACAGAAGAATTCACCATGCATGCGATAGACCGCACAAACAGGTTATTCCCAATAGAATAATAAAGAATGGAACCAGGTCATGCGTAATTCGCACAAACAGGATATTCTAACAGAATAATAAAGAATGGAACCAGGTCATGCGTAATCCGTACAGACAGGATATTCCAACAGAATAATAAAGAATGGAATAACAACAGAATAATAAAGAATGGAATAAAAACAGAATTCACCAGACATGCGATAGACCACACAGACATGTTATTCCAATAGAATAATAAATAATGGAATAACAGAAGAATTTCACCATGTATGCGGTACTTTGCATAGACAGGTTATTCCAACATAATAATAAAGAATGGAATAACAACCCTTACGAGTATTGAAAGAAAATAACTCACTTCATGAATACGAAAGAATAATACCCCTTACTATAATAATAATATCCCTTACCTCAGAAGAAGGCGGATCTTTGGAATAGTGAAGTAGCAGACTTCGCTTCTTCTTTCTCTCTATAGCTTCTCTCTCTATAATTTCTCTATAATAATTGCTCTTGTGAGACTTAGTGAATTGGTGAAAAATAATGAAGGAATGAGCTTTTATTTATAGGAAAATATAGTTTCCATAATTACACATTTTGGGGCTCGAAATATTACAGTATAATACCCTCATCTTTTCCTTCATTTTTAATTTTGTCATGCAAGTATTATCAAACTTGCACCACCCCCCCTAATAGTAAATCATGTGAATCAATAGTAAATCATGTGACTCAATAGTTCTAAACATGTGAAAAAATTAATTATAGTATAGTACCTTCATCTATACCTCCATTTTTAACTTAGTCATGCAAGTATTATCAATCCTGCACCAATTCGCCTAATTGTAAATCATGTGAATCAATAGTACACACACGTGAACACATAGTTATAATCATGTGAATCAATAGCAATTAATTGCTCATTTATCCGGTTAATTACCCGATTGGTCAATATAACCTCCAGACATTAATTATTATCGAAATAAATGTTAATTTCCACTAACAATAATAATTCCCACATAATGGAACTATAAATTTCATCTTTAATCAGCACGAACTTATTCATCATTAATATTATAATTCACAATATTTAACAACCAGGTCATTCCCAGGAAAGAGGGGGCTTTCCGATAAGGATTTCTCCTTATTAGCGCGCAATTAGGTGACCAAACCTCTCCTTGATGAACTTTTAGACATTGTCAATATTGCAAATAATAATATGAAGAACTTTATCGTCTCAATTATTGATTTAATAATATAACATATTTATACGGATGATCTTGTGACAATAATTGAATCAATAATATGAGAGATATGATCACAACATTCTACCGTAGCAATAATTGAGTATAAGTGAGTGACTTCTCACGTAAGCATCAATAATCAATACCGTGTGCTACTATGCAACCACACGTATTACTGTACTTTTACTACCGGGTAGTTCAACAATTTTAACGGTAACACTTTCGCCGTTATTTTTATAAAAAGATAAATCTGTCGTTTTCTAAATACGACAATACTTCCGTTGGGGGGGTCCACCAATGATTATGTCGTCGAACGAATATTCTCTGTGAAAATGAATATTCTCCGACCAATCGAATATTCCCCGACACAATGAATAACAACTTGCTTACTTTGTAAAATTTTCAAATAACACCCTTAACTTTAACCCTTTCTCAATTTAACCATTTACTAAATAACATAATAATTATAAGAAAGTTAAATACTTTCATTTCATAAAATTCGGGGTCTCACAGTATACCAGTAGAAAACCCTAGCACTATTTTTATAAACTCTAATTTAAAACTCAAATCGGAGTTTTCGATTGGTAAGAAATTGTGATATGATTTATGACTATTATTATAAATATTAAACATTAATTAGGAAAAACCCTAATTGGTAGAAACCCTAATCGTGAAATTAGGAACCCAAATTTGATCATTGGAGCCCTAATTGCTAAATTAGCAAGGTTAATTATAATTAGTAAATAATTAAACCCTAATGTTCCTGTATAATATAATTAGAAAACCTAACTAATTAACAAACCCTAATCTTCTATTTTTAGAAACTAATTTTATTTTTATTTTAAACCCTAAATGAAAACCTAGAAATTCTTTTTTTTTGGAAAAACCTTAGGGTCAAACCCTAAGGGTCAAACCCTAAGGGTTTGCTAAACGACCAAAGTGCCATTAAAATCACAAGTCAATTGTCCAAAATGCCCTTTTATATTCTTTATTAAGCTTGCTTGTGTATCTAACCAAATATAGAGTTAGTGACCTAAAGTATTGACTTAGCATGACAAAAATCTCCAGCACATCAGCCCTTATCAGCCAATACATGCATCTAAGACTTGTATAAATAGATTGGAGAGAGAAAATATCAATTGTTAGCTCATTTTTGCAGAAAACACTCAACCATTTCCTCTCAACTCAAAACCAACGAAAATTATAAGTTTATAAGTCACAAACTCAAGCCCCACTAACACCAGTATCAGATCAGAAGCCTTGAATCAGAATTTGATCATAGAAGGTATAAACCTTAATTTGAAATCTGATCTCAATTGCTATGTTAAATGGTATGATTTTATGTTAAAACATATTGTTTGTAGTGTATTTAAGTGATCTAGGTTGGTATCTTGTAGATCCATAACACCTATGTGCTCAAAATTGAAATTTTCAAAAATCTGGGAATATTTTTTTGTGTCTGACAATGTAATGTCAGACCCTGTAAATCTTTGTATGTTATGTATTTTTGTTGTTTTAAGCTTTGATCCTGTAGTATATTATGAGCTCTTTAAACTGAAACTTGTATCAAGGTCAGAATATGAACAGATTTCATGTTATTCGTGGTCAAACCACATTGAACATTGACCGGGAGATTCTAGGTAACCCAGATTTCCCCAAATCGGTCTGACAACGAGTTCACGGGCTTTGATCTGTTAGTTGTTTATTGTTTTATTTCTTTTGTTGTAACAAGGTTGTTGTATGGTATATGGACTACAGATTAAGGCTTATAGATCACCTAAATAACATACGGATTTGATTTAATTGATGGTCAAACTAGCCTGGACGATCACAATTGCAGTTTTCTGGGTAACCCAAAAAAACTTAAGAACACGGTTCTGACATGGCTTTGACCGGACCTTATCTGCTTGATTTGTTGTTGTTATGATGATGTTACGTAATAGATCTGTACACCTACATGTTGTCTACAATCTGGGACTTTTAAATCACTAATCCATTACATGAACCACAAGTTGTGGAAGCCCAAATATGAGCAATTGAATCTGTTTCTTCATTTCGGGAAAACCAGAAAAAAAAAAAAATTCTGACAACCCACTTTAGGCCTTTAGATCTTTCATTTGATGCATGTTATGACCATGTTTTTTATTGGATCATGTAGTCTTGTACTATCGCTATAAGATCTGACCAACAACCTACCCAGAAACACAATACACACTGAATTACACTTGGTCAAACCCATCCACTCGAAACTGACATAAATGTTCTGGGTTTGGGTGAAGAAAATGAAGAACACCTATAGCTACGGTTCTGTCGCTATAGGCAGTCTTTAGTGACACTTTAATTCTAAAATTTATATTTTTATTAAATAATTAGAGAAAACTAGTTTTTAATTATTAAAAATACAAATTAAATTAGTAAAAATTATTTTAAAGTCTGAAAATTAGTTTTTAATAATTTTTAATATATTTCATAAATATTTAATATTTTTGAAATATTAAAAGGTATTTAATTTATTTAATTATTATATTAAATAAATTAATTAAAAATGATTTTAATACTTGAAAAATCATTTAAAATTATATTATGATATAAGAAAATATTTTAAGTTATTTTTAATAACTTTTAATATTTTGTGATAAATTTCATTAATAAATTAATATTAATGATAATTAAGTTATTTAATAAATGTATTAAATAAATTAATTAAAATGATTTTAATATATTAAAAATCATTTTAAATAATAATAAGTATTTTAAAAATATTTTATGTTATAAAATATAACGTTCAATATTTAAAGGTAAATTTCATTAATAATGATATTAGAGTTATTTAATAATTATATTAAATAATTTAGTTTAAAATAATTTTAATATTAATAAAATAATTTTAAATGAAAATAAAGTGTTTAAAGAAATTATAAGTTATAAAATATAACTTTTAATATTTAAAGGATAATTTCATTAATAATTTAATATTAATGATATTAATTTAATATAAATGATATTAAATTTATTTAATAATTATATTAAATAAATAGTTTTAAAATAATTTTATTGATTTAAAAATCATTTAAAAAGGATATAAATGAATTAAAAATATTTTATGTTATAATTAATGACTTTTAATATTTTGATAAATAGTAAATTAATATTTAAATATTAATGGTAATTATTTAAAAATAATTTTAAATATTTTAAAAATCATTTAAGGGTTATAGTAGTACTTTAAAAATATGTTAAGTTATTATAAATAACTTTGATATTTTGGCAATGGTTTCATTAATAGTTTAATGTTAATTAAATATTAATGATAATAAAATTATTTAATATTTAAATCATTTAATAATGATTCCGGTGTTTGAAAAATCATGATAAATTATAATAATTTATTAAAAATTATTATAAGTCATTTAAAAACAATATGATTGATATTTGCAATTATTGAACTACAGGATAGAGTCTTAGACTCGATAATTACCCGATAAAGCTGTCGGTACACCAACATGTTTCAGAAATTGATCTGGACTTAGATAATTTGATTAGATATGTGTTTGTTTGTGATCCAATTATTGTTAAACATGTGTGACAATGTGATTAGGTTATGTGCTGACTGCAATAAGCAATATTATATGTTACGATATGTTATTCTAATCAGTAAAATGATCTTATTACTGATAGGTTGCTATATAAAAGATAAAACTAAGTTGCATAACTGTAAGCGTAGCGTGAGACCGAGCAAGTATCCTCCTTTGCATTTTACTTTATCTGATGGACATAAGTAAGAAAGTTTTAGAATTATATTATTATTGTGCGAGATTATTAACCCTATTGTTATATATATAATATCCGATCATTGTTTATCAACATAGTATTATATTATAATTCAAATATTTATCATGTTCATTAATTTCTATATATGGTTATACAAGTATCCTCACTTGGATAATCATTGTATTTAATCACATGTTGATACACATTTATAAATTTCCAGAATGTATATGTTAACTTAAAAGCCGTCAAAGCTAATTTATTTGGCTAGACAAAAACTTATAGATTATTGTTGAACAAGATAAAACCTTACTATTATCCAACCAAATTATTTTGGTTTGGAATCCCGACAAAGTATGAACATCCCGTACATGTAAAAACTTTTTTTTCGCCAAAAGCGGATAGATGAACGATAATATCATTCTTGCATGTAGTATTGATGAATACAGGGGCATAACGGGCTTATCACCCCCTATGCCCGTAAGTTATGGCGGTTTACAAATGAAGTTCTGTTTAACCTTTTTGAAAATAGAAAACAATGTTCATAGTCTGTCGACTAATATCCAGTTATAGTCAGTACGTAGTTTCAAAAATTTGATATAGAATTAATATACTGTTATTATTGGTTCAGCTTACTTCAGAACTGTTGATTCGTTATAGAAGTGTCGTACAAAGAAAACATTTACTTCCTTCAGCTAATATTTATAATTGTTATTACTTGCTGGGCACTCAAATGCTCTTCCTTGCTTAATTTAAAATGTTTTCAGCTAAGTGTGAACAACCAGTAGGTGAAAGTATTATGCATACAAGCCAATCATGTATGATGATAAAGCATATACTGTGTAATCAATCTTATTTATTTATTAATAAAAGAATTATTTATTAAAGGCATTTATTATCTACATGGTGCTGTTTTAATAATATGTGATAAACCCATAGTTTTAAGCAACGCTTTTAGAATAATGATGATGATCATTCTAATGAGATCTAAATTCTTAGAAAGCTTAAAACTAAAATTGTTCCCAATCATTGGATTACTAAATTGGGGATTAGTGAATCCGGATAGATTGGTACATCGTTGTTTGCTCATTGGATGAGGATGATTGATCTCATGATCATTTGTGTGGAACACTAAAAGCAAGTATGTAGGTGCTTATTAGAGAATAAGTTCATTTTGAGCGTGACTTCGCTAAGGAATACCTAATGGAGTTTTACTTACATCGATAGGAATTCTGTAGTGATAGTAATACAAATGATCCTTAGACTTGAGATCATCATAGTATCTTATATATAATGAATTACACTTTAACTTATTCCTTAAGACTCTTAGAGTATATCAAAGGGTATGCTTGGGTGTAATAAGTTATATATGAAGATAATGAATGATCGATAAAGAATCTACCACTTCTAGTAAAAGGAGAAATGTCTATGTGATTCGATAAATGACAACCCGGGAATCCTTGGCGAGGTGGAATGAAATTAGAAAGTAGTTTCTAATTTGCATTCATTAGGAGTTGTGCATTTAGGAATCGAAATACATATGATTAAATAAAATAAGACTTGTGATGAATTCCATATCTTATATTTAATTGGGACATTGTATGGTGGAAGGATTGAATTATGCGGTAACTATTTACTCAAAGGTTCTTTTATGATTAATGTTGAAATCTATATTATCTGGAAAGTCGTTGATGATCGCTAGGGAGGCTTATCCTATTGTAGAATAAATATTATTTATTTAAATAAATTATTTGTTTAATTTATTTATTTAAATGAGATTAGAATTGTTCTAATTGATTTATTCACAATCGGTTTAATATGGAGAACCTAAAGGGTCACACTATATAAAGGAAGAATAATTATTTAAGAAGTTAATGACATAATTGTAATAATATATTAAGTATATTTAATTTAATCTATGGTGATAGAATAAATTAAATAGCTTAATATTTATTATTTAATATTTTAGAAATATTAAATATAAATTAATAAGAGGAGTCTTATTAATATTATTACAATTATTATTATTTTAATTTCTAAAAAGGTTTAGGAATTAATTTAATATAAGTACTCTCATTTATTCTAATTGGATTAAGAAGGAAAATTAGTTAAAGAAGTTTAATTAATTACCCTAATAGGATTAGGGAGCCCATTTAATTAAAAGAGTTTAATTAAATAAATAATACCTTATTTTAATTAAAATATGGTTACATGATATCTTTATAAGAGAGTCTTATATCGGATATCTAATATACGTAATTCCTAGAGTTGGAGAGTCGCCTCCTTTTTTCTACTGAGATAGGAAAAACTAGGGTTTGAGCCATATACCCCTTCTTCTTGAAAATTCTTCTTCTTTGGTGGATCACCTATAGAGGCCATACACTTGGGTGGCTTACATTGATCGAAAGGAAGGAATCTACTCGGAGATTGAGGAGATCATGAGAAGTAGGAGGTGAACTTCGTGCACTGAGGAAGCTTCGTTTCTACAGGGTATGATTTCATAATTTCTTATTCTTCGTTTAATTAATAATATGCATAAAGGATGATCAAGGAGTAATTGGTTTGTGAAAATTTTAAAATCGATTTTATTTAAACCTCATTAATTTTTCAATTTGATTGCTACTTTATTTTTCACAAAACCTATCGATGGTATCATGAGCCAAACTTTATGCGAATTATTAATTATTTTGATTCCATATATGTATGGGTATGTATTTTGAATAATTTATTGGGCATAATTTGTTGTATAAAATTATTATTTTATTAAAATATATATATATATATATATATATATATATATATTTTCTTTGAAAACCATTTTTGGAAAAACTTTTTTTTTTATGCGGTCAATTACAACTTGTTTGGAATCAGTGTTGCGTTAGTACTTATAACTTGTCGCTATCTTGCTTTGGAGAGTTTATATATATATATATATATATATATATATATATATATATATATATATATATATTATAATTTCTAAAATCCATATTTTTTTTTTTGAATCATTGTTAAAAGAGTCTTTGTAATATGATTACATGAGAATCATTTTTTATATTAGTACTTATAAATATATATATATTATATATATATATACTTTAAATTCATCTATTCTGTTTGCCTACGGTTTGGCTATATCATGTTTTTTTTTGCGGTATATATTATTCATATATATATATATATATAAAACCGTTTCATTAATATATTAATTTTAATAATTTTATAATTAAAATAAATAGTTTATTTTAATCTTGAAATTGGATTTCATGCAACATAAAATTGCCCATTAAATGATACTCATATATACATGGAATGATTTAATTTATTGATACATATGATGATATGTATAATAATAAATGGGATTGATTATGGATAATTGACGATGTGATTGAATTTATTTTAGTTGGATGTTTGAATGAATGGGTTTTATTAAATGAATTCTGCGTACCTCGTCTTTTTTTTTGGTTTTCTTCTTGATGTAAATTCTATCTCTCTCTATGTACTTCCCTTGACTGTTGATCTAGGTTTCTATTTAAATTAAATAGTTTAATGTAATAGGATTAGTTAGAATTTTTTTGAAGAACCAGAAGATTAAGGAGCAAGGGCGCTAAAAGACCCGTTTGTAATGGAGCCCGGTTTAAATGTAATAGTTATATTTAAATGTTTATTCTTTGCACCCTAGGGTTTGACCTTTTGGTTCACTTGGTGGCTCTAGTGAACAAACTAGAATAAAAGTCCATAATCAATCCGGGTAGAATATAGTATTCTATATGTGCATGCTAGTATTATATATATTATATATTATGCAAACATGCTTGGCATGTTTAATAATATAACGCGTATTTTATATATATATTTGCATGCACGCTAAAACAATATGAGATAAATAATAACAAATCTCTCAAAGTTTTTTTTATATTAAGTCTCAAGCGTTTAAAGATATTTAGAATATCGAGCGTTAAGCCTTAGCATGATAAAATTAATAGAGTATTAAATATTTAATATGAGTTTGTTGTGTCACCACAAGGCAAGTATTAAGTATTTAAGATGTTAATTATCACATTTGATGCTATAAAGAAAATTGAACAATATTGTTTTGTTGTGTCACCACAAGGGCGATATTTTTCTTTTTGAATATATGAAAGTGCTAGGTTGGACTTAACTTAGATAATTTTGATTCGGATGTGCCACCACTTGATCAAAATAATCTAAGAGGCAAAACATAAGGAGTTACGTGTTGATGTAATTGACAAGGAGTTGTCTACTATTTATTTATATATAGTTTGTTGTGTCACCACAAGGCTATATATATTTGAAATGGGATCCTTATTCTCACTAGCAAAAACTTTAATTAGATTTTGCCGAACTATATAAATGAGGTAATATAGTTTGAAGAAAATAGCGGAGATACCAATATAAAATAAGACCTAATTTATTTTGGTAATTAATTAAATGAATGTTATTGTCTTTTTACATGCGAAATTTTGAAAATGTCACATTCACTAATTTCACTTCGTAGCATACTTGATTCTAACAAACCGATTTGGACCAAACTACGCACCGGGTTAAGGAATCGAAATTGTTCTCACTTCTTTGAAAAGATTTCTTATGTCCTAAATTACCAGACTTGCAAAAGTTGCGAGAGATGACCTCGAAGAAGAGATTGCTACTTTTAAGCAATGGCGCAAGATGATGCATCGTGGCTCAATGCATCATGCTACTCGCATCCATGAATAACGAGCTTGACGTCGACATGAAAACATGGATGCTCTACTTGCTTCTTGCACCTTGAGAGTTGTATGGTGAGCAAAGTAGGACTTCTAGATATGAAAAATCTAAGGAGCTCTTCCGATCTCGGATGATGAGAGGGCACTACTGTTGAGACTCATGTCCTAAAGATGATCAATCGATTGAGCGTCTTGGGCGGCTTGGGTTTCGTCGTGGATGGGGAGTTGAGTCAAGATTTAGTCTTAGAGTCACTCCCAAACACCTTCTCACAATTTGTTGTGAATTTTCACATGAATAAGTTGGATGTCGACTTGCTGAATTACTTAACATGTTGAAAAGCTATTTGAAGGTCACTTCCCATCCAAGAAGAACCATGTCTTCTTGGTGGATGATTCTTCCAAGAAAGGAAGAGGCCCAAGGTATCTTCCGAAAAGAAGAAATCCAAGAAGGCTAAGGGAAAGGCGAAAGTGAAGGATCAAAAGAAACACGATCCGATTAGCAAAGGAATTTGCTTCCATTGCAATAAATAGGAATCAAGGAAGAGGAACTGCAAGGATTATCTCATGAAAACAAAAGCGTAAGAAGCTTGGAGAAGCTTGAATCCTAATCAAGGTTTGTTTATGATTGAAATTAATTTTTCCGAAAGTCGATCTTCTACTTGGGTATTGGATCTGGATGTGGTTCTCACATATGTAATAATATCGCGAGGATTGGTCGAGTAGTAGAAAAATGAAAGCAAGGATGAGGTCGCCCTACGAGTGGGAAATGGAGCAAAGGTTGCTGCATTAGCTGTAAGGACTTATTGTTTAGCACTGCCTACGGGCAAGTTCATTAATTTAAATAATTGTTATTTTGTTCTAAATATCATTAGAAACATTATTTCTATCTCTGTGATTGGATATGGATGGTTTTAATATTATAATAAAGAACAACAATTATTCTATTTATAATGATAATGTTTTATATGGTGTTGGTAATTTGCGAAATGGACTTTATATACTTGACTTGCATGAAAATGTATTTCAAATTAAACAAACAAAGAAAAGGAAAAGAGATGATGTTAACTATACCTTCATGTGGCATTGTGTAGACTTCGGTCATATTAATGAAACAAGATTATCCAAGTTGCGTAAAGATGGGCTCTAGAGCTATCGATTATGAATCATATCCAACTGTGAATCTTGTCTCATGGGTAAAATGACTAAATCTCCTTTTAGTGGAAAAGGAGAAAGAGTTCTGAGTTGTTAGCGTTGGTACACACGAGATGTATGTGGACTATGACAACGATCGCATGAGAGAGGTATTCTTATTTTATTACATTCATTGACATTTACCACTCAAGATTTGGATATGTGTATTTAATGAAATACAAATCAAATCATTTGAAAAGTTCAAAGAGTTCGAAGTGAAGTTGAGAAGCAAACTGGTAAGAGTATTAAGATTCTTCGATCGATCGAGGAGGAGAATACTTAAGTGGTGAGTTTCTCAATTGTCTCAAAGAAAATGGTATAATCTCACAATGGACTCCACCGGGGACGCCACGAGTTGAATGGTGTATCTGAAAGGAGAAATCGAACATTGTTGGACATGGTTCGATCTATGATGAGCTTTACTTGAGCCTTCCGGTTTCATGCGGGGATATGCCTAGAATCGGTGCATATACCTACTTAACAAGGTACCTACAAAATCATCCCCAAGACCCCATATGAGTTATGGATGGGGAGGAAACCAAATCTTAAGCATGTTAAGACTTGGGGTTGTCCAAATTTATGTCAAAAAGTTTGAAAACGATAAGTTGCAGACTAGATCGACAAATGTATATTTGTGGGATATCCTAAAGAAACATCGGGTATTATTTCTATCATCCAACCGATCAAAAGGTGTTTGTTGCGAAACATCTTTGCCTTCTTGGAAAAGGAGTTTATCCTTGAAGGGGTCAGTGGGAGTAAGATATATCTTGAAGAGGTTCAAGAACCACAAAATACTATAGATCAAAGTGAGGTACCTAACCAAGTAGAGATTCCTTCTGTACCACACCCTATTCGTAAATCTGGAAGAGTACCAAAGATACCAGACAGGTATGGACTTGTCATAGAAGATGACAATGAGGTACGCATTATAGATGATGATGATCCATTAAATTACGAACATGCTATGAGTAGTAAAGACTCAGAGAAGTGGCAAGAAGCCATGAAATCCGAGATGGACTCCATGTATGAGAACCAAGTATGGACTTTGGTCTCACCACCAAGGCATTAAGCTTTATTGGGTGTAAATGGGTCTTTAAAAGAAAGATTGGGCGCGATGGCGAGGTAGTAGAGACCTATAAGGCCCGGACGGTTGCAAAAGGTTTCAAACAAAGATAAGGAGTTGACTATGACGAAACCTTCTCACCACTAGCAATGCTCAAGTCCATTCGGTTTTGCTTGCGATTACGACTTACCATGACTACGAAAATCTGGCGGATGGACGTGAAAGCGGCCTTTCTCAATGGGAAACTTGAGGAGGATGTGTATATGACACACAACCGAGGGATTTGTTTCAAAGGTTGGAACAAATCAAGTCTCATAAGCTTCTGACGATCCATTTATGGATTAAAGCAAGCTTCTCGTGGGTGGAACATCCGTTTTGATGAGACAATCAAAGAATTTGATTTTATCAAAATGAGGATGAACCATATGTGTACAAGAAGGTTAGTGGGAATGTTTTGTTTCATTCCTTGTATTATATGTTGATGATATATTACCGATAGGGAATGATATTCCTATCTTTGCAATCAATTAAAATCAAGTTATCTAAACACTTCTCCATGAAGGACTTGGGAGAAGCATCCTATATTTTGGGGATAAAGATCTATAGAGATAGATCTAATAGGATGCTTGGCTTATCCCAAGGAACGTGACATTGACTTGATGCTAAAAAGGTTTAGCATGGAAGATTCCAAAAGAGGTCTCATCTTGATGAGCCATGAAATACATCTCTCGAAGAAACAAGCCCCAAAGACACGGAGGAGAGAAACCGTATGAGTAAGATTCCTTATGCTTGAAAGATAGGATCTATCATGTCTTGGTATGATATGTACTAGACCGGATGTCGCTCATGCACTTAGTGTAACAAGCGAGATATCGGTCGAATCCGGAGAGAAGAACAACTTTGGAAGGCGTTGAAATATATCCTAAAGTACTTAAGAACTAAGGATGTATTTCTTGTCTCACTGGTGGAGTGCGAATTAAAACTAGAGGGCTTCACGGACTCAAGTTTTAAAAACGCAGACCAAGATGACAAGAATCCATTTCGGGGTATATATTTACCTTAAACGGTGGCGCAGTGAGTTGGAAAAGTTCTAAGCAGCAAACAGTTGTTGATTCAGTGACAGAGGCAGAGTACATAGCTGCAAGTGAAGCTACAAAGGAATCTGTTTGGATGAAGAAGTTCATTTCCTAACTTGGTGTGGTTTCTAGCATTAAAGGACCAGTGCCTTTATTCCGTGACAACACTTTGGAGTACATTATATGACTAAGGAACCCATGTCTCATCGTAAATCCAAACACGTGTTGCGGCGATTTCATTTGATCGGAGAGATCATTGAAAGAGGAGCGTCACCACGGAGCGTGTGGACTCTCAAGACAATATTGCGAGATCCATTTACTAAAGCGTTAACATAACAACAGTTTGATCGTCACTTAGAGAAGATGGGTATGAGATACCACGGCGATTGGCTTTAGTGCAGTGGGAGATTGAAAGTATTATGCATACAAGCCAATCATGTATGATGATAAAGCATATATTGTGTAATCAATCTTATTTATTTATTAATAAAAGAATTATTTATTAAAGGCATTTATTATCTACATGGTCTTTGTTTTAATAATATGTGATAAACCCATAGTTTTAAGCAACACTTTTAGAATAATGATGATGATCATTCTAATGAGATCTAAATTCTTAGAAAGCTTAAAACTAAAATTGTTCCCAATCATTGGATTACTAAATTGAGGATTAGTGAATCTGGATAGATTGGTACATCGTTGTTTGCTTTCGTTGGATGAGGATGATTGATCTCATGATCATTTGTGTGGAGACACTAAAGCAAGTATGTAGGTGCTTATTAGAGAATAAGTTCAATTGAGCGTGACTTCGCTAAGGAATACCTAATGGAGTTTTACTTACTGTCAATAGGAATTCTGTAGTGATAGTAGTACAAATGATCCTTAGACTTGAGATCATCATAGTATCTTATATATAATGAATTACACTTTGACTTATTCCTTATGACTTTTAGAGTATATCAAAGGGTATGCTTGGGTGTAATAAGTTATATATGAAGATAATGAATGATCGATAAAGAATCTACCACTTCTAGTAAAAAGAGAAATGTCCCATGTGATTCGATAAATGACAACACAGGAATCCTTGGCGAGGTGGAATGAAATTAGAAAGTAGTTTCTAATTTGCATTCATTAGAGTTAATGCATTTAGGAATCGAAATACATATGATTAAATAAAATAAGACTTGTGATGAATTCCATGTCTTATATTTAATTGGGACATTGTATGGTGGAAGGATTGAATTGTCACGGTAACTATTTACTCAAAGGTTCTTTTATGATTAATGTTGAAATCTATATTATCCGGAAAAGTCGTTGATCGCTAGGGAGGCTTATCCTATTGTAGAATAAATATTATTTATTTAAATAAATTATTTGTTTAATTTATTTATTTAAATGAGATTAGAATTGTTCTAATTGATTTATCCACAACCAGGTTTAATATGGAGAACCTAAAGGGTCACACCATAAAAGGAAGAATAATTATTTAAGAAGTTAATGACATAATCGTAATAATATGTTATGTATATTTAATTTAATCTATGGTGATAGAATAAATTAAATAGCTTAATATTTATTATTTAATATTTTAGAAATATTAAATATAAATTAATAAGAGGAGTCTTATTAATATTATTACAATTATTATTATTTTAATTTCTAAAAAGGTTTAGGAATTAATTTAATATAAGTACTCTAATTTATTCCTAATTGGATTAGGAAGGAAAATTAGTTAAAGGAGTTTAATTAATTACCCCTAATAGGATTAGGGAGCCCATTTAATTAAAAGAGTTTAATTAAATAAATAATACCTTATTTTAATTAAAATAGGGTTACATGATGTCTTTATAAGAGGAGTCTTATATCAGATAACTAATATACATAATTCCTAGAGTTGGAGAGTACGCCTCCTTTTTCTATACAGATAGGAAAAACTAGAGTTTGAGCCAATATACCCCTTCTTCTTGAAAATTCTTCTTCTTTTGTGGATCACCTATAGAGGCCATACACTTGGGTGGCTTACATTGATCAAAGGAAGGAATCTACCCCGGAGATTCAAGGAGATCACGAAAAGTAGGAGGTGAACTCGTGCACGAGGAAGCTCGTTTCTACAAGGTATGATTTTATAATTTCTTATTCTTCGTTTAATTAATAATATGCATAAAGGATGATCCGGGTAATTGGTTTGTGAAAAATTTTAAAATCTGATTTTATTTCATTTCCGCTAATTTTTCAATTTGATTGCTACTTTATTTTTCACAAAACCTATCAGTAGGCTCGTCTAAGAACAAAGGGAAAGGGAATGTTGCAGAATAAGTTGGTGATATACTATGTAATAGTTTAACTTTATTAAGATAATGATAACTATTAAGTATCATGTATTGTAATGAATGTATTAAAGGTTACGTAATTGGGAATAGACTTTGATATATATGTACATTAAGTTTGGTATCAATATTATTGTTATTATTATTAGTATTATTCCGCTTATAGAAATGGTATCTTGAAGTACCGAGTTTGGGTTGCAAGTACCTGAATTTGGGGGCGTCACAAGTTGGTATCAGAGCTTTAGGGTTAGAAACCTTAGGTGGGATAGACCTTAGGCTATAACCTTAGAACAGAGGGAAACATTGAAAATATAAATAACTCATATGAAGTTTAAAAGGAGATGAATTGAATAAATTCATCGTCAAACAAAATAAAAGATAACTTATATAAAACTATTATTTGCTGTGTGTATATACTATATGCTAATCAGGATAATTTATGTGTATAGATGTCTGGTGGAAAAGGCTTGTTATATGCTTATAGCATTGAAAAGTATCAAATCCATACACCCGAGCTAATATCAAAGCCAATAGCTGAAATAGAGGCTCACAATGAAAACCACTCGGAGGAGGTAGTTATCGTGGAAAACGTAGTACCAGATTCGAAAATGGTGGAACTGACAGATAGTGATTCGGACACTAAAGTTGAAGCTGATCAAGCATTAACGGAGGTGCAGAATCTGAGGAACATAGTTTTTTCTCTGGAAAAGCTGTGGGAAATAGAAAAGCTGCTAAATAGTCAATTGCGCAAAGCTTTAATAGAAACAATGGAATAACAAGATAAGCTTAAAATTCAAATTGATCAGATGGGAGCCACAAGTAACAAATCGTGTGCAGCTCCGAGCAAGAAGGGGAAAAAAAGATAAAAGACCACGACTTAGGATAATCCGATAAGAAGAAATGGAAAAAGATATGTTACATTTGCGGCTATGAGGGACATACCTCTCTTTATTGTCCCGACTATAAACCAGGTGCATATTTTATTTGTGGATTGGAAGGTCATCAGGCGAAAGGTTGTCTAAGAAAAAGGCACAGTAAATAGGTAGTATAGGTTTTGTTGTATAGGTCTATTTAATGTAATAAATATGATTAGTATGACTGTGTAATGTAATATTCTCAGCTTTTGTATTATTCAAGGCTTTAAATCCCGACTTTTGTAGTCACAAAGGGATAGCTGTTGTTCAAAGCAGTATGTGCTATACTATGTAAAATATTCGTTGAATGAATATGAATCTATGTTTGAGACAAGTTTAATATATTAAACTTATATGATAAGGTTTAGAATATAAGTTAATAAAGAATAATTTATGATTTTATTCAACCAGATAATGCCGCCAAGACGTTAAACTCGAAATCAAAGGGCAGAAGAATCTGTCAACAACGCTGAAGGACAACAACAAGACCCGATGATAAACTTTGGGAACATGGTAGCTCAGGCTATGCAACAAGGAATGCCAGCCGCAGAGAACCAGCCGGATAATTGCTTGGCAAACTTTAAAGATTTCAAGGCTGTAGGACCACCCAAATTCAAAGGGACAACTGACCCTGTTGAAGCCCAAACTTGGGTTAAGGAGATAGAAAAGGCGTTTGTAATAGCTAAGATAGATGAGGGGCAAAAGACCGCTTTTTCCACTTACATGATGAAAGGGGAGGCAAACTTTTTGTGGGATGCAAATCAAGTTAGGGCAGGAGAAGGTGTAGTTACACGAGATAGGTTCAAGACACTGTTCTTCGAGAACTATTTCTCATCCAGTATGTAGGCTAGGATGGAGGTGAAGTTTCTGGAATTAAAGCAGGAGAATATGATTGTTGTGGAGTATGCCGCAAAATTTAATGAGTTGGCTAGGTTCGCTCCACATCAAGTTGACACGGAGGCTAGGAAGGAAAGGAGGTTTGAGCTGGGATTAAAACCCTGGCTTTACAACAAGGTGGCAGTGTTGCAGATCCCTAAATTTGCAGCACTCATGGAAAAAACTATTATAGCTGAGGAGGGGAGTGAGGCTATGAGCCTCTACAACAAGGAAAAAGGAAGAAGGGTAAGGTCGAAGGAGCTGGGAAGTTGGAAATTAATAGTGGGAGTAAGAGTGGAAATGGAAAGAGGAAGGTGGGCAATGTTTAGGTCAAGCAGGAAGGTGTTAAGAAGCAAGCTATGCAGTGTGGAAACTGTGGAAAGAACCATACATGTGAGTGTCTGAAGGGAAAGTTTGTATGCTATAAGTGCGGGCAGGAGGGTCATATCTCTCCCAACTACCCTAATCTAAGGATGAACACTGGTTGTTTTATCTGCGGGTCAATGGAGCATAAGGTGAAAGATGGCCCAAAAAGGAGAATGGAGGCAGGGAGTGTAACTATTGGCAAGAGCAGCGGGACTCTGACGATCACGAGACCAACGTCATCCAGCAAGCCAACGAAATCAACCGTGAGAGTCTACAACATAACGGTCCAAGATACTATGACGCCCCCAAAATAGGTATACATCACCCATCTTGAGTCGCCAAATACATGGTATAGAATAAAAATACAAACTTAATTATACAAACGTCGTGTAATATATGACAAAACATAGCTAAGAGTTTAAACAGGAATATTGCCTTCTAGAGAATATCCACTCTCAAATAGAGTCCTCATTACATTTATTATCACATTATTTTATAAAATAATGAGGACCACTATAACACCATCTCGGACCATCACTCCATTCCCCGACTAGTCCCGGCTACATTCTCATTTCCTAAAGAGAACAATGAAAGCAAAAGGGTGAGCTCGACTAGCCCAGTAAGAAATATTATGACTAAGATAATGCAGGATATATTATCATTAGCCTTCAACAATGTTAAACTGATAAAATACAATAGACATCAAGTTTAACTGCAGCGGAATAAGCAATCCATTAGAAGAGTTAAGTAGAGCATGATATCTACTATCTTCTATGATTTAAAATGTTTTCATCAATTTTTATCGCTGAGACTCAACTTAATAAATAAATCACATCATCGAATCATCCCTGCACTACGGGCCAATGATATTCATTAAATCATCAATGGTCATGACTATACCGAATAATCCCTGGTCATAATCATACCAAAAACTATCCATCAATGCACTACAGGCCATTGAGGACTTTTACCATATCATTTATAACATTACAGGTCATGATTATACCGAATGATCCCTGGTCATAATCATACTAAGTCTATCTATGCACGTAAGCCAAAGATGACTTTCATCATAATATAAACATGAGGATGATGACAATGACATAATAATTCAATCAAACAAGTTCAAGAATAAATTTTAAAGATTTATAAGTTAATTTATCCTGAAATTAATTACGTCCAAATTGTCAACATGATACTGCTTTGTGGAGTAAAATTCAAGAATGCTCAGAAGAATATTTCCATAAAAAGATACTGGATGAAGCACAAATATCCAGGATATTCTACTAATTTCATGGAGTATAGATGCCAAAACTTTAACCAACTGAGTATAATAGAATATATGAAACTACAAATGGATTTTCGCCTGCCATGCGGTAATCCAAGTAGACAGATCATTTCCATATTTTAATAAGGAATGAATACGAAGGATCATTCACCATGTATGCGGTAATCCACATAGACAGGTTATTCCAACAGAATAATAAAGAATGGAATAATAGAAGAATTCACCAGGCATGCGATAAACAACACAGACAGGTTATTCCCAACAGAATAATAAAGAATAGAACCCGAATTAAATGCGTGTCCGCATGCATGTGATATTCCAACAAAATAATAAGGAATGGAACCAGGTCATGCGTAATCCGCACTGACAGGATGTTCCAATAGAATAATAAAGAATGAAACCAGGTCATGCGTAATCCGCACAGACAGGATGTTCCAACAGAATAATAAAAATGGAATAACAACAGAATTCACCAGGCATGCGATAGACCACACAGACAGTTATTCCAACAGAATAATAAAGAATGGAATATTGAAGAATTTCACCATATATGCGGTACTTCGCATAGACATGTTATTCCAACATAATAATAAAGAATGGAATAACAACTCTTACGAGTATTGAAAGAAAATAACTCTTTTCATGAATATGAAAGAATAATACCCCTTACTATAATAATAATATCTCTTACCTCGGAAGAAGACTGGATATTGGAATAATGAGGTGGCAGACTTCTCTTCTTCTTTCTCTCTATAATAATTGCTCTATAACTTTAGTGAATTGGTGAAGAATAATGAATGAATGAGCTTCTATTTATAGGAAAACATAGTTTCGATAATTGCATATTTTGAGGCTCGAAATATTACAGTATAATACCTTCCTCTTTTTCTTCATTTTTAATTTAGTCATGCAAGTATTATCAAACTTGCACCACCTCCCCTAATAGTAAATCATGTGAATATATAGTAAATCACGTGAATCAATAGTTCTAGACATGTGAAAATATAAATTATAGCATAGTACCTCCATCTATACCTCCATTTTTAACTTAGTCATGCAAGTATTATCAATCTTGCACCAACTCCCCTAATAGTAAAAGAATGTGAATCAATAGTACATACATGTGAACAAATAGTTATAATCATGTGAATCAATAGCAATTAATTTCTCATTTATCCGGTTAATTACCCGATTGGTCAATATAACCTCCAGACATCAATTATTATCAAAATAGATGTCGATTTCCACTAAAACTAATAATTCCCACACAATGGAACTATCAATTTCATCTTTAATCAACACGATCTTTTTCATCATTAATATTATAACTCAACATATTTAACAACCAGGTCATTCCCAAGAAAGAGGGGGCTTTCCGATAAGGATTTCTCCTTATTGGCACGCAATTAGGTGACCAAACCTCTCCTTGACATAACTTCTAGACATTGTCAATATTGCAAATAATAATATGAATAACTTTGCCATCTTAATTATTGACTTAATAATATATATTATGCAGATGATACTGTGAAAATAATTGAATCAATAATATGAGAGATATGATGTAGCAATTACTGTAGCAATAATTGAGTATAACTGAGTGACTTCTCACGTAAGCATCAATAATCAATACCGTGTGCTACTATGCAACCACACGTATTATTGTAGTTTTACTACCGGGTAGTTCAATAGTTTTAACGATAACACTTTCGCCGTTATTTTTAATAAAAGATAATTTTGTCGTTTTCTTACTACGACAATACTTCCATTGTGGGGTCCACCAATGATTGTGTCGTCGTACAAATATTCCTTGTTAAAATGAATATTCCCTGACCAATTGAATATTATATAACCACTTGCTTACTTTGCAAAATTTATAAATATTACCCACAACTATAACATTATATCAAATCCACACCATAATATTCAAAAAAAATATTTTGAGAAATTTAAATCTTTATTTATAAAATCTGGGGTCTCACAGATACTGTGGCAGCTGGTGATGGAACTCCAGGTCTTATTCGTATAACTTTTATTTTTCTTATATACATGATTTTCCTATATATAGTAAATTATTTTATAAAGAAATTTTGAAGGGGGAATTTGAGTTCTCTTAGAAATCAAATTTCCGTTTAATCAGATGGTCAAGCTTTATGCTGAATAGTTAAAGATGGGTTCGATCAATTATGATCGAGATGTACTTATAATGATTATGTATGCTATGTACCATTGTATGTATAAGTTTTAAAATGGTGGTTCCAGGGATGAAATCTTTATAAGGGAGGGTGAATGTAATAACCCAAGATTTTCTATATTAATAGATCAAGAATTTAACGTATAATTTTTTTTTATTTTAAAGGCGAGATTAAGTGCTAGGTAAAGTATATGTATTTATGGTATACCAGTAGAAAACCCTAGAAATATTTTTATAAACTCTAATTTAAAATTCAAATCGGAGTTTTCGATTGGTAAGAAATTGTGATATGTGATTTATGACTATTATTATAAATATTAAACATTAATTAGGAAAAACCCTAATTGTTAGAAACCCTAATTGTGAAATTAGGAACCCTAATTTGATCATTGGAGCCCTAATTGCTAAATTAGCAAGGTTAATTATAATTAGTAAATAATTAAACCCTAATGTTCCTGTATAATGTAATTAGAAAACCTAACTAATTAACAAACCTAATCTTCTATTTTTAGAAACTAATTTTATTTTTATTTTAAACTTTAAATGAAAACCTAGAAATTCTTTTTTTTGAAAAACCTTAGGGTTAAACCCTAAGGGTCAAACCCTAAGGGTTTGCTAAACGACCAAAGTGCCATTAAAACCATAAGTCAGTTGTCCAAAATGCACTTTTATATTCTTTATTAAGCTTGCTGTGTATCTAACCAAATATAGAGTTGGTGACCTAAAGTATTGACTTAGCATGACAAAAATCTCCAGCACATCAGCCCTTATCAACCAATACATGCATCTAAGACTTCTATAAATAGATTGGGAGAGAGAAAATATCAATTGTTAGCTCATTTTTGCACAAAACACTCAACCATTTCCTCTCAACTCAAAACCAACGAAAATTATAAGTTTATAAGTCACAAACTCAAGCCCCACTAACACCAATATCAAATCAGAAGCCTTGAATCAGAATTTGATCATAGAAGGTATAAACCTTAACTTGAAATCTGATCTCAGTTGCTATGTTAGATGATATGATTTTATGTTAAAACATGTTGTTTGTAGTCTATTTAAGTGATCTAGGTTGGTATCTTGTAGATCCATAACACCTAAGTGCTCAAAATTGAAATTTTCAAAAATCTGGGATTTTTTTGTGTGTGTCTGACAACGTAATGTCAGACCCTGTAAATCTTTGTATGTTATGTATTTTTGTTGTTTTAAGCTTTGATCCTGTAGTATACTATGATCTCTTTAAATCTGGAACTTATATCGAGGTCGAACATGAACATATTTCATGTTATTCGTATTGGTCAAACCCACGTTGATCGGCATTAATAGGAGATTTCCAAGGGTAACCCAGTTTCCCAAAGCGATTCGGCAATGAAGTTCATGGGCTTTGATCTGTTAGTTGTTTATTGTTTTGTTTCTTTTGTTGTAACAAGGTTGTTGTATGGTATATGACTACAGATTAAGGCTTATAGATCACCTAAATAACATATGAATTTGATTTAATTGATGGTCAAACTAGCCTGGACGATATCAATTGCAGTTTTTTGGGTAACCTAGAAAAACTTAAGAACACGGTTCTGACATGGCTTTGACCGGACCTTATCTGCTTGATTTGTTGTTGTTATGATAATGTTATGTAATAGATCTGTACACCTACATGTTGTCTACAATCTTGGACTTTTAAATCACTAAATCATTACATGAACCACAAGTTGTGGAAGCCCAAATATGAACAGTCGAACTGTTCTTCATTTCTTGGCAAACCTAGAAAAGAAGAACATCTCTGACAACCACTTTAGGCCTTTAGATCTTTCATTTGATGCATGTTATGACCATGTTTGTTGTTGGATCATGTAGTCTTGCACTATCACTATAAGATCTGACCAACAACACCTTGAAACACATACACCTTTGAATTACACTTGGTCAAACCCACCCACTAGAAACTAACATGAATGTTCTGGGTTTGGGTGAAGAACATGAAGAACACCAATAACGACGGTTCTGTCGCTATAGGCAGTCTTTAGTGACACTTTAATTCTAAAATTTATATTTTTATTAAATAATTAGAGAAAACTAGTTTTTAATTATTAAAAATACAAATTAAATTTCTAAAAAGTATTTTAAAGTCTGAAAATTAGTTTTTAATATATTTCATAAACATTTAATATTTTTGAAATATTAAAGGTATTTAATTTATTTAATTATTATATTAAATAAATTATTTAAAAATGATTTTAATAGTTAAAAAATCATTTAAAATTATATTATGATATAAGAAAATATTTTAAGTTATTTTTAATGACTTTTAATATTTTGTGATAAATTTCATTAATAAATTAATATTAATGATAATTAAGTTATTTAATAAATGTATTAAATAAATTAATTAAAAATGATTTTATTATATTAAAAATCATTTTAATAATAATAAGGTATTTAAAAATATTTTAAGTTATAAAATATAACTTTCAATATTTAAAGGAAAATTTCATTAATAATGATATTAGAATTATTTAATAATTATATTAAATAATTTAGTTTAAAAATGATTTTAATATTAATAAAATCATTTTAAATGAAAATAAAGTGTTTAAAGATATTGTAAGTTATAAAATATAACTTTTAATATTTAAGGATAATTTTATTAATAATTTAATATTAATGATATTAAATTTATTTAATAATTATATTAAATAAATAGTTTTAAAATGATTTTATTGATTTAAAAATCATTTAAAAAGATATAAATGAATTAAAAATATTTTAAGTTATAATTAATGACTTTTAATATTTTGATAAATAGTAAATTAATATTTAAATATTAATGGTAATTATTTAAAATAATTTTAAATGTTTTAAAAATCATTTAAGGGTAATAGTAGTACTTTAAAAATATCTTAAGTTATTATAAATAACTTTGATATTTTGGCAATAGTTTCATTAATAGTTTAATGTTAATTAAATATTAATGATAATAAAATTATTTAATATTTAAATCATTTAATAATAATTTGATGTTTGAAAAATCATGATAAATTATAATAATTAATTAAAAATTATTATAAGTCATTTAAAAATAATATGATTGATATTTACAGTTATTGAACTACAGGATAAAGTCTTAGACTCGATAATTACCCGATAAAGCTGTCGGTACACCGACATGTTTCAGAAATTGATCTGGACTTAGATAATTAGATTAGATATGTGTTTGTTTGTGATCCAATGACTGTTAAACAAGTGTGACAATGTGATTAGGTTATGTGCTGACTACAATAAGCAGTATTATGTGTTACGATATGTTATTCGAATTAGTAAAATGATCTTATTACTGATATGTTGCTATATAAAAGATAAAACTAAGTTGCATAACTATAAGCAGCAGACCAGGCAAGTATCCTACCTTTGCATTTACTTTATGCAATGGACATAAGTAAGAAAGTTTTAGAATTATATTATTATTGTGCCAGATTATTAACCTTATTATTATATATATTATATCCGATCATTGTTTATCAACATAGTATTATATTATAATTCAAATATTTATTCTGTTCGTTAATTTCTATATATGGTTATACAAGTGTCCTCACTTGGATAATCATTGTATTTAATCACATGTTGATACACATTTATAAATTTCCAGAATGTATATGTTAACTTAAAAGCCGTCAAAGCTAATTGATTTGGCTAGACACAAACTTATAGATTATTGTTGAACAAGATAAAACCTTACTATTGTCCAACCGAATTATTTTGGTTTGGAATCCCGACTAAGTATGAACATTCCGTACATAGGAAAACTTTTTGTACGCCAAAGGCGGATAGATGAACTATAATATCGTTCTTGCATGTAATATTGATTAATACAAGGCATAACGGGCTGATCACCCCCCGTGCTCGTAAGTTATGATGGTTTACAGATGAAGTTGTATTTAACCTTTTTGAAAATAAAAAGCAATGTTCATAGTCTGTCGACTAATATCCAGTTATAGTCAGTAAGTAGTTTCAAAAATTTGATATAGAATTAATATATTGTTATTATTGGTTCAGCTTACTTCAGAACTGTTGATTTGTTGTAGAAGTGTCGTACAAAGAAAACATTTACTTCCTTCAGTTAATATTTATAATTGCTATTACTTACTGAACACTCAAATGCTCACCCTTGCTTCATTTAAAATATTTTCAGCTAAGTGTGAACAACCAGAAGGCTCGGCTAAGAACAAAGGGAAAGGAAAGGTTACAGAATAAGTTGGTGATATACTATGTAATAGTTTAACTTTATTAAGATAATGATAACTATTAAGTATCATGTAATGTAATGAATGTATTAAAGGTTATGTACTTGGGAATAGACTCTGATATATATGTACATTAAGTTTGGTATCTATATTATTGTTATTATTATTATTATTCCACTTATAGAAATGGTATCGTGAAGCACCGAGTTAGGGTTACAAGTACCTAAATTTGGGGGAGTCACAAGCTCTATAAATATAGAGCTTGGGGTGGCCATTTGAAAGAGAAAAAAGAGGCGAGGAAGCCCTGCCCAATTTGCTCTATACACACCCCATATTGAGTGCTTTCTCATTTTAAACACCTGTTAGCTCACATATAGCTATATTTTACCGGCGGGAGCTGAGTGTTTATCCATATAGAGTCATAGAAGCCTGCCTTGGCGCCCAACATAAGCCTTCTCACACTCTATAAAGTCTTTCTTTCATCTTTTACACACTATTCTTCACATCGAGAGTCGTGTTGTGTGTGTATGCCCGAACTTCGGTCCGTGGTTTTCATTTCTGTCTATATATATATACTTGAAAGTAGTATGCACACAATCCAATCATGTTTGATGATAAAGCATATACTTTGTAACAATCTTATTCATTTATTAATAAAAAGTATTAATTTATTAAAGGCTTTTAATTATCTATACGATGTTATTTTTATAATATGTGATAAACCCATAGTTTTAAGCAATGCTTTTAGAATAATGATGATGATCATTCTAATGAGATCTAAATTCTTAGAAAGCTTAAAATAAAAGTAGTTCCCAATCATTGGATTACTAAATTGGGGATTAGTGAATCGGATAGATTGGTACATACGCTAACTTGCTCATTGGATGAGGATGATTGATCTCATGATCATTTGTATGGAGACACTAAAGCAAGTATGTAGGTGCTTATTAGAGAATAAGTTCATTGAACGTGGGCTCGCTAAGGAATACCTAATGGAGTTTTACTTGCTCATCAATAGGAATTCTCAGTAGTGATAGTAGTACAAGTGATCCTTGGACTTGAGATCATTATAGTATCTTGTGTATGATGAGTTATACTTTGACTTATTCCTTAAGATCCTTAGGGTATATTAAAGGGTATGCTTGGGTATAATAAGTTGTACATGGAGATAATGTATGATCAATAAAGAATCTACCACTTATTAAAAGAAGAGAATGTCCTATGTGATTCGATAAATGACAACCCAAAGAGTCCTTGGCGGCGCGAATGAAATTAGAAAGGAGTTTCTAATTTGCATTATTTGAGTTGTGCATTTAAGGATCGAAATACATATAATTAAATAAAATAAGACTTGACATTAATTCCATGTCTTATATTTAATTGGGACATTGTAGATGGTGGAAGGATTGAATTGTACGGTAGAACTATTTACTCAAAGGTTCTTTTATGATTAATGTTGAAATCTATATTATCCGGAAAGTCGTTGATCGCTAGGGAGGCTTATCCCTATTGTAGAATAAATATTATTTATTTAAATAAATTAATTATTTAATTTATTTATTTAAATAAGATTAGAATTGTTCTAATTGATTTATTCACAACCTAGTTTAATATGGAGAACCTAAAGGGTCACACCATAAAAGGAAGAATAATTATTTAAGAAGTTAATGACATAATCGTAATAATATGTTATGTATATTTAATTTAATCTTTGGTGATAGAATAAATTAAATAGCTTAATATTTATTATTTAATATTTTAGAAATATTAAATATAAATTAATAAGAGGAGTCTTATTAATATTATTACAATTATTATTATTTAATTTCTAAAAGAGTTTAAGAATTAATTTAATATAAGTACTCTCATTTATTCCTAATTGATTAGAGGAAAAATTAATTAAAGGAGTTTAATTAATTATCCCTAATAAGATTAGGGAGCCCATTTAATTAAAAGAGTTTAATTAAAAATACCTTATTTTAATAGGGTTACTTGATATCTTTATAAGAGAAGTCTTATATCAGATATCAATGATACGCAATTCCAAAAAGTTGGAGAGTACGCCCTTTTTCTATAGAGATAGGAAAAACTAGGGTTGAGCCAATATCCCTTCTTCTTAAATCATTATTATTCCTTGGTGGATCACCTCTAGAGGCCATACACTTGGGTGGCTTACATTGATCAAAGGAAGGAACCAAACCCGGTGGATTCAAGGAGATCGCGGAGAAGTAGGAGGTGAACTTGTACCTGAGGAAGCTCGTTTCTACAAGGGTATGATTTCATAATTTCTTATTCTTCGTTTAATTAATAATTGTGCGTAAAGGGTGATCCGGGTATATGGTTTGTAAAATTTTTAAACTCTGATTTTTACACGTTTCCGCACTTTTTATGCAATTTGATTGCGTTCTTGAATATTACAAACCTAACAGTGGCATCAGAGCTAAACCTTTATATAAATTATTAATTATTTTAAATTGATATGTATATTGATATGTGTTTAGAACAATTTAATTGGGCATAATTTTGTGGTAAAAAAAAAAAATATTCACGAATTCGCAAATTCGCTGCAACAATAATACTTCTGAACCGCGTGGTGGATGAAGCAGCTGGAGTCCCTTATTTTTTTTACAAGGGATCTGTTCGGTTTTCAAGGCAACTAGGAAATCAAAAAAAAAAAAAAAACTAACTAGTCATTGTTGATTGATCAAGTAGTGATTCACGTGGTTATTTTTTTTTCTTCTTTCCTGAGGCATGGACGCATGGTTACTTAATATATATATATATATATATATATATATATATATATATATATATATGATCCTAGTTACACATTTTCGTAGCACAAATCGAGAATTATTTCAATTCCTATTATATATATATATAATAGTTATATATATATATACTATATATATATATTTATTCTTAATTATTTTATAATTAAAATAAAATGTTTATTTTAATTTTAAAATAAAAAGTTTATTTTAATCTAAAAATAAAAGGTTTATTTTAATTTTAAAATTAGAATTTCATGCTAACTAATTAGAGTTGGAATTGGATTCCATGATAACTAATTGGAGTTGAAATTGGATTATATTTTTCCTTAAATAAAGGAGTTTATTTAGATATGAAATAAGATTTCATATTATTCAAAATAAAAGAGTTTATTTGTGAATAGGAAAGAGAATCATGTTTCCTTTAGAAAGGAGTTATATTTTTTTTACATGGAATTGGATTCCATAATTAATTAAAATAAAGGAGTTTATTTTGATTAAAATTTTTTGATTAAAATAAAAGTTTATTTAAGATATGAAATAAGATTTCATATTACCCAAAATAAAGGAGTTTATTTTGACTTGAATTGATTCCATAATTAATTAAAATAAAGGAGTTTATTTTGATTAGAGATTTTGATTAAAATAAAATAGTTTATTTTATTCAAAATTGGATAAATTAAAATAAAATAGTTTTATTTTGATTTAAATTTGGATTAAAATAAAGGAGTTTATTTTGATTCAAAATTAGATTTTATACTAACTAAATTTGCCCATTAAATGATATCAATATATATATTAAATGTTTATTATTCATCGATGAATGTTATTTATTGATGCATATGATGATGTGTATGATAATAAATGGGATTGATTATGGACTATCAACCAATATGATTGGATTTTATTTTAGTTGGATGCATGAATGTATGGGTTTTATTAAATGGGGTCTGCAGAACTCATCTTCTCTAATTTTTCTTAATGTAAATTCTATCTCCTCCTATGTACTTCCCTCGATCACGATCAAGGTTTCTATTTATTTTAAATAGTTTTGTAATAGGAATAGTTAGAATTAATTTTGAAGAATTAGAGATCAAGGAGAAAAGGAGCGCTTGAAGACCCGTTTGTAATGGAGCCCGGTTTAAATGTAATAGTTATATTTAAATATTATTTCTTGCACCCCTGGGGAGCTGACCTTTTGGTTCACTTGGTGGCTCTAGTGAACCAAACTAGAATAAAAGTCCATAATCAATTCGGGTAGAATATAGTATTCTATATGTGCATGCTTATACTATATATATTATATATTATGCAAACATGCTTCGCATGTTCATTAATATGACGCGTATTTTATATATATGTGCATGCGCTAAACAAGATGAGACAAATTAATAACAAACCCCTCAATTTTTTATATTAAGTCCTAAGCGTTCAAAGATATTTGGAATATCGAACGTCGCCTTCTAGCATGATAAAATTAATAGAGTATTAAATATTTAATATGAGTTTGTTGTGTCACCACAAGGCAAGTATTAAGTATTTAAGATGTTAATTTATCACATTTGATGCTTATAAAGAAAATTGAACAATATTGTTTTGTTGTGTCACCACAAGGATAATATTTTTCTTTTTTGAATATATGGAGTGCTAGGTTCTGACTTAACTTGGATAATTTTGATTCGGATGTGCCACCACTGATCAAAATAATCTAAGAGGCAAAATACAAGGAGTTGCATAGTTGATGTAATTGACAAAAAGTTGTCTACCTATTTATTTATATATAGTTTGTTGTGTCACCACAAGGCTATATACATTTGAAATGGGATCCTTATTCTCACTAGCAAATCTTTAATTAGATTTTGCCGAACTATATAAGTGAGGTAATATAGTTTGAAAAAATAGTGGGAGATACCAATTTAAAACAAGACCTAATTTATTTTGGTAATTAATAAAAGAATGTAAGTTAAAATGTTGTTAATTACAAATTCATTTACGTAATTTTACAATGTCTAAAATTACTATCATCATGAAGCATATTAGATGCTAAATTAACCGCACTCAAATTAAACGGATTGGTTAAGGAATTTGAGAATAGTTCTCATGGCTAAAAAGCTATCTTATGTCCTTAATACGCCTATCCCCGCAATGGTTGCGCATAATGCCTCCGAGGAAGAGATTGCTACTTTTAGAAAGTGGCAAAATGATGCACATTGGCTCAATGCATCATGCTCGCATCCATGAGTAACGAGCTTCAAATGTCAACATGAAACTATGGATGCTTTACTATATTCCCGCACACATCAAGTAGTTGATGGTGAGGAAAGTAGGACCGATAGATATCGAGATATCTAAGGAGCTCTTCCGATCTAGAATGGCCAATGGCACTATAAGATGCATAAAAAGTTCTTAACATAATCAATTTGATTGATCAATTAGACAACATGTTTTGTCATGGATGGAGAGTTGAGCCAAGATTTGATCTTGCACTCACTCCTAACTCCTTTCACAATTGTTGTGAATTTTTCATATGAACAAGCTAGATATCGCCTCACCGATTTGCTTAACATGTTGAAAAATGTTGAGAGTCACTTTCCAACCAAGAAAGACCAAGTCTTCTCGGTAGGGGCCAAAGGATCTTCTCGAAAAGAAGAAAGATTCAAAGAAGGTAAATAGAAAGGCAAAATAAAGGATAATAAGAACAAAACTGATTTGGATAGCAAAGGAGTTTGCTTCCACTGCAATAAGCCTGGACACTGGAAAGAAACTGCAAGAAGCATCTTGCAGAGGCTAACCAAAGAAGCTTAGTGAAGTTTTGGTTACAAATATTATTTTATTCATGGTTGAGATCAATTTTTCTTTAAGTCAAGGTTCTACTTGGGTATTGGATACCGATTTTGGTTATCATAAATATAGATTTATGAAGGGACCAAGCAGAAGTAGAAAGTTAAACAAAGATAAGTAATCCTATGTATGGAAAATGAAGCAAAGGTTGTCACATTAGCTATAGAAACTTATAGTTTAGCAACGCTTCTGCAAATCTATTAAGTCAATAAGTTGTTATTGTATTCCAATTCTTGGTAGAAACATTATTTCCATTTTATTGTTGGACAATAAAATTTTTGGTATTATAATTAAGAACAATTGTTGTTCTATTTATAATAATAATGTTTCAGATATAAACCGAAAAGATTACTTAATGGATTTTGTATACTTGACTTACTTGAAAAATATATTTTGCAAATTGAACAAACTAGTATAAGAAAAGGTGATAATCATTCAAAGATTTGAATCTATGTATTTGATGAAATACAAGTGTGAATTATTTGAAAAGTTCAAAGAATTCATAAGTGAAACAAATTGACAAAGTATTAAGATTCTTTGATTAGATCAAGGAATAAATACTTGAGGAATAAGTTTCTAGATCATCTCAAATGGTTTTCTCATAATGGACGCCTCCTGATACGTAATAATTGATTGATGTATCTGAAAGGAAAAATCGTACCTTATTGGACATGGTACGGTCCATAATTATTTTACCGACATTCCAGTATCCTTCTAGGATCATGTCCTAGAAATGGCTGCATATCTACGGAAAAGGTAACCTCAAAATCCAAATTTCAAGACTCCATAAAAGTTATGGATGGGGAGGATTCCTAATCTTAAGTTTGTTAAGATAAGGGGTTCCAACTTATGTGAAAAGGTTTCAAAAGGATAAGCTTGGGACAAAATTTGACAAGTGTCGATTTGTGGGACATCCTAAAGTAAGTTTAGGGTATATGTTCTATAATTCTACTTAGCAAAAGGTGTTTGTTGTAAAACACGCTGCCTTCTAAGATAAAGGTGTTTATCATTGAAGGGCTAGTGGAGGATAATAGATCTTGAAGAGTTTAAGAACCACAAAACACTATAAGTCAAATAAGAGGAACACAGTAGATGGACCTATTGTACCACAACCTAATCAGAATCTAGAATATTACCGAAGATACCTGGGAGGTATGGATTCATCATGGATGATGATGATGAGGTACGTATCATAGAAGATGATGATCCAGTTACATACGATGAGGTAAGAGTTATAGACACTCTCAAATATGGAACATTCGTTTTGATGAGGCAATCAAAAGAGTTTGATTTTATCAAAAATAAGAATGAACCTAGTGTGTACAAAAGGGTCAGTGGGAGCATCGTGACATTCCTAGTACTATATGTTGATATACTACGGATAAGGAATGATATACCAATGCTACAATCAGTAAAGATAAAGTTGTCTAAACATTCCTCCATGAATGATTTGGAAGAGTATCTTAATTGGGGATATAAATCTATATAGATTGATTTAAAAGGATGCTCAACTTAACCCAAGGAACGTATATTCATTTGATGCTAACGTCATTTAGCATGGCAAACTCCAAGAGATGTCTCATGTTGATGAGCTATGGAGTGTATCTCTCTTTATAGTTCCCACAGACTCCTGAAAAGAGAGATCGCATGAGTAACTATCATGTATGCAATGAAATATACAAGACCCGATGTTGATCACCATATTCGGAGAAGTTCACTATGAGTCGCTGAAAAACATCTTAAAGTGCTTAACCAAAGACTAAGGATGTGATCATATTCATGGTGGGTCTAAATTAAAACTAGAGGGCTTAACAGACTCAAGTTTTTCGAGACGTACCAAGATGATGAAAAAAATCCACTTTAAGGTAAAGCGTTATCTTGAATAAAGGTGCAAAATTGGAAAGGTTCCAAACAAAGAAAGAGTCTTTGGTTTAGTGATAAAGACAAAGTATATAGCTATAAATGAAGTCGCAAGTTGATTGTTTGGATTAAAAGTTCATTACGTAACTAGGAATAGTTCCTAAGTCTCATCTTGGATCTAAACATGTGTTGTGGCACTTTCATTTGATTATTAGAATCATTGAAAATGGGAAACCACTATAGAGATAGTGGACTCTCATGAACAACATTACATATCCATTAACTAAAGCTTATCCAATGCCAGGGATAATCGCCACTTAGAGAAGAAGGGTATGAAATTCCATGACGATTGGCTTTAGTGCAAGTGGGAGATTGAAAGTAGTATGCACACAAGCCAATCATGTTTGATGATAAAGCATATACTTTGTAACAATCTTATTCATTTATTAATAAAAATATTAATTTATTAAAGGCTTTTAATTATCTACATGATCTTTGTTTTATAATATGTGATAAACCCATTGTTTTAAGCAATGCTTTTAGAATAATGATGATGATCATTCTAATGAGATCTAAATTCTTAGAAAGCTTAAAACTAAAATAGTTCCCAATCATTGGATTACTAAATTGGGGATTAGTGAATCCGGATAGATTGGTACATACGTTGCTTGCTCATTGGATGAGGATGATTGATCTCATGATCATTTGTATGGAGACACTAAAGCAAGTATGTAGGTGCTTATTAGAGAATAAGTTCATCGAGCATTGGCTCGCTAAGGAATACCTAATGGAGTTTTACTTGCTCATCAATAGGAATTCTCAGTAGTGATAGTAGTACAAGTGATCCTTGGACTTGAGATCATCATAGTATCTTGTGTATGATGAGTTATACTTTGACTTATTCCTTAAGACCCTTAGGGTATATTAAAGGGTATGCTTGGGTATAATAAGTTGCATATGGAGATAATGTATGATCAATAAAGAATCTACCACTTCTATTAAAAGAAGAGAAATGTCCTATGTGATTCGATAAATGACAACCCAGTAATTCCTTGGCCAAGGCGAAATGAAATTAGAAAGGAGTTTCTAATTTGCATTATTTGAGTTGTGCATTTAAGGATCGAAATACATATAATTAAATAAAATAAGACTTGACATTAATTCCATGTCTTATATTTAATTGGGACATTGTATGGTGGAAGGATTGAATTGTACGGTAACTATTTACTCAAAGGTTCTTTTATGATTAATGTTGAAATCTATATTATCTGGAAAGTCGTTGATCGCTAGGGAGGCTTATCCCTATTGTAGAATAAATATTATTTATTTAAATAAATTAATTGTTTAATTTATTTATTTAAATAAGATTAGAATTGTTCTAATTGATTTATTCACAACCGATTTAATATGGAGAACCTAAAGGGTCACACCATAAAAAAGGAAGAATAATTATTTAAAAGTTAATGACATAATCGTAATAATATGTTATGTATATTTAATTTAATCTATGGTGATAGAATAAATTACATAACTTAATATTTATTATTTAATATTTTAGAAATATTAAATATAAATTAATAAGAGGAGTCTTATTAATATTATTACAATTATTATTATTTAATTTCTAAAAGAGTTTAGGAATTAATTTAATATAAGTACTCTCATTTATTCCTAATTGGATTAGAGGAAAAATTAATTAAAGGAGTTTAATTAATTATCCCTAATAAGATTAGGGCCCATTTAATTAAAAAGAGTTTAATTAAAAATACCTTATTTTAATAGGGTTACTTGATATCTTTATAAGAGAAGTCTTATATCAGATATCAATGATACGCAATTCCAAAAAGTTGGAGAATACGCCCTTTTTCTATAGAGGTAGGAAAAACTAGGGTTGAGCCAATATCCCTTCTTCTTGAATCATTATTATTCCTTGGTGGATCACCTCTAGAGGCCATACACTTGGGTGGCTTACATTGATCAAAGGAAGGAACCAAACCCGATGGATTCAAGGAGATCGCGGAGAAGTAAGAGGTGAACTTGTACTTGAGGAAGCTTGTTTCTACAAGGGTATGATTTCATAATTTCTTATTCTTCGTTTAATTAATAATTGTGCATAAAGGGTGATCCGGGTATATGGTTTGTAAAATTTTTAAACTCTGATTTTTACACGTTTCCGCACTTTTTATACAATTTGATTGCGTTCTTGAATATTACAAACATAACAATACTTATATATGTATATATTTATATATGGACTAACATTATTGAGTTATGCCTCGATTGAGCCTAGACTTATGTCTGGAGCGCTTACTTGCTTATATATATATATATATATATATATATATATATATATGTATAGATCTACATCGATGAGCCCGATTTTACATCCTGAGTGTTTACTATTTATATATATATATATATATATATATATATATATATATATATACACTATATATATAAACTGTTGTCGAACTCTATTCGATGAGCCTGGATTTTATATCCGGTGCGTTTAATGCTTATATATATATATTTACATTTCATCAGTTCTGAGTTTACTTTGAGGCCTTTTCTTTTTATTTACATATAGTCCTACTTTCGAGTTTACTTCGTGGTGGTTGATTGTCTTTACTGCTTTCTTTACATTTAGTCCCGCCTGGAGTTTACTTCATGGCGGTTGATCGTCTTTTACAACTTTATTTACTTCTCTGATCCCCCATGGAGGTGCTTCATGGTGGTTGATCATGTCCATATATATATATATATATATATATTTATCGCTTTTATATATTTACTTTTCTGATCCCCCATGGAGGTGCTTCGTGGTGGTTGATCATGTCCATATATATATATATATATATATATATATATATATATATATATTACCGCTTTTATATATTTATATTTCGACCCCCATGGAGGTGCTTCGTGGTGGTTGATCATTTCTGTATATATATATATATATATATATATTTACAGATTTTATATATATAACTACTTACTGCTTTTCATATAAACTGCGACATCATGTGAGCCTAGGAATCATGTGATCACAGATTCAGTCTACTGAATCTAGATTCGGTTCCCATGATGGACTTTTTCAGGTGTAAGAAGCTTGTACATTATTTACGGTGTTTGAATTTCCTTGGATGACTGTCATGCCCATGAGGAGTTCGGCATAACTGTATATTATTTTCTCGAAGATTCTTCGCATCTTGAAAATAAAAGCAAACAAGCCGAACATTTAATAAGAAAATGGAAGTATGAAAAGGTCTCAATTACTATTGAGCACAGGGTTTGAAAAACCTCTTTTTACAAAACTTCACTGCTATATCATGTTTAAAACTAAATTTTCATATAAATACAAACCCTTTGTATATAGGTGCGAACGAGGCCTCGCACTACTTCCAAATAAATTGCATATTGATCCCACACACATACACACACATATTCATATAACAGTTTCTTGAAAAGTGGCGGTCACCGTGGCAACACGGATGTCGGGGGTGTCTAACAACTTTCCTCTACATAATCAAACCCCCGAACCTAAATGAATCTTGGTTTCACAGACCCGTTTAGTAATGTCACATCACTGGGTTAATGTGCAAACCTTTTATCGGTTACGTTGGTGCAACCAATTAAAAACACCAACTGGCGACTCTTACAGTTAAATCTTCGACATTACATATGTCAGACCTTTTTCACTTGTTTTTTCAAACAAATCTCACACAACATGAGAACACCCAAAAAAAAGATACGAAAAGGGACAAATAAAAATCCCGACGTCGATAAGTGGTGACTCTGCTAGGGATACCAAAGAAGAGGTTTAAGCCGCTAATACAAGCTTTTCAAAACTGTTATATGCTTGTGTGTGAATGTTGCATTTACATTTATGATGAATGTGTATGAATGGATTTTACTTACTGCACTGCAATATATCTATCTGTGATATTAGTGCTTCACACATGTCATCATTTTCATAAACGGTGAGACACATTGTATGTGAATGCATGTTGTGTGGTTCCTCCACCAGGAGGCTATCCTGTCGGTGTTTGATTACTGGAATCGTAGGGAGACTAATTCCAATGAGGCTCAGGAAAGGCACCACCCAGGTTCGCTCCAGTTGAAAGGCCAGATTAACTTTCCGTCAAGTAGATTGCGATGATTTGGGGACCTTCATGCCAAAAATCTGTGAGAGTAAACCTAAGATAGGCCATGTGACGCCCCCAAATGTGTATCTTCCAACCCGACAGATGGTGCTACACGGTACTACCATTCATTCATTCATTCAATTGAAGAGTCTCAAAAGGACAAATATAACTTCTATATATTGAAAATAATATTACATTTCCCAGGTTCTTTATAACCCATTCCTTCGTTCTTGTCATAATATTTAATTTATTACAAACATACACCTATACTATTACATAGGTACGCTAAGGGTTTGTCTTCGCCTTGCCCTTATCCTTGCCGGAGCCTTCGGTCTGTTCGATCTTGGCTGTGTTCATATGGTTCAAGTAAGAGTGAGCATGACTAGCTCAGCAAGTACTACAATTCTAATAAACAACATGCTTGAAACATAGAATCATATATCTTCAGTAACTGAACAATAGTTATGAAGTACTATCGATAATTCAATATAGCACTTCTTTTCATTCAAAATGTTTTACAACAACAATATTCAGTAAAACATCAATTCCGGTCCAAGACCTTGAGCATTTCATAAGTTCTTTTGAAAAGGGACAACCTGGCACTAAGTCCGTAAGTTCGACATTACTTACGAGCACTTCTGGGTGATCAGCCCATAGTACTCTATGTTGATCAACACTACATTCATTAAACGTGTATACGTTTAAGTTGTGGCAACCTCACGTGCCTGTCGTTAAACGACGAAAACATTTTAGCACACTCAGTCTTCGATTAAAAACTATACCAATATAACTTGGTAAACATTGAACATGCTTGATAGAATCATAACATAAGTTTAGCCGAAAGAATTGGCTTTGACTTCCTCATACAAAACTTCATGCGAAAGGATACATGAATTGCAAAGCTTGTCCAGACTGAACTGGAACAAGGGTTAGAATACTTACCTTCAACGTCTGCTACTATTTATAACACGTACACTTTAAGTCTCTAAGTCTCTACAATACATGATTATATAACATACCACATTAGGTCTTATATAATCAAGTAAGTATATTATTATATCTTACCCTTCATCTCAATATAAATTCTAACTTAGATCTGTTATTATGGTTTCCGGCTTTTCATTACGTCGTTCATATTACGTTCACTTTCAATTGTTTATTAACCTTTAATCATCATACATTAAGTGTTTAACAATGTTATATTAACACCTTAGTTCATTACTAATGAGTTATCTTTCCTTCCATACTTGAAAACATTTTTGTGCATTAAACTCTGGATCTGGCCATATGGCTACCATACTTAACTCTTCATCTCATTTGCGATGCGAGTTTACATAAACAAGCCGAACTTCGTGACAGTCAGCTTCACTCATCATTGGAACACATGGAAGTGTTTCATATGCTGACCTTTGCATATTCCCTGGTGTTCATTATCTAGTGAAATTCAAAACCCCTGACTTTGAAAAGTATGACGGATTAGGGGATCCTTACACACATTTAAAGGTGCTCATCGGAGAACTTGTATCTTATGCTAAAAATGAGAAGCTCAGAATGCAGCAGTTCTAGAATAGTCTGACTGGAAAAGCCCGTTCATGGTATACCAGATTAGACAACTCAAAGATCCATAGCTGGGAAGATCACGCCTTCCTCACTCAATAAAGTTTTCAATCTCAGATGGCTCCTGACCGGTACCAGATTACAAAGGTCAAGAAAGAGTCTAATGAGTCGTTCAGAGAGTATATGATAAGTGGATTTCATATCCACGAATCGTTGTCCATTTCATGATTATTTGTTGCTATTTTCTTGTGTTCATGTTTGTTTTTATTTGTTTTTGTGTTCTTTTATGTGTAGGATGGTTGTTGTAACATTTAATGAAGATTTGGAGTCATGTGGAATCATTTGGAGTCAATTGGAGCATTTTTGAACGTTATCTTGAAGCAAGCAAAGTCATTTAACAGAATAGACCCCCATCGGGGCGAGCCTATTTGGCTTGTATATCCGCCGGTAGGTGGGGTTCTTCATATAATTTAGCAGATTGGTAGTTGCCAATAAGCCCTTTTAAGCATATACCCCCTACTTTGGGGTGGGGGTCTTGGGATCCTGAGTGTTATGTTTTTCTTGAAACTCTGCTGGAACTTGGATGCTAAGCGTTTGGATTGTATGTGGACTCTACTTGATGGGGAATTTTGACTGGGACTTGTGTGTTGGACATCTATTACTCTATTGACAACGAATTAAACAACACACAAGGATATTACGAAGATTAATTCCAGATTTTTCATAGCAATATTGGAGGAAGATTTTGAAGAGATTTTCGAGACGATTGCAATTCTAGGCTACGTGAAGGGTGTTTTTTTCAATATTCTTCTTCTTAGACTATTATTTTTAATTGAAAGAATATTATCTTTGAGTTCTTCAGTAGTTATTTCATTTATGATGATTTAATTCACTTTTTAGGCTGATGATGGATCCTTAGGTGAAACGATGATTTTGTAAACTTTGATTTCCAGTTCAATAAGCTATTTTCCAATTTATCTATATTAATTTGAGCTTGAATTTATGAATTGCCTGATCAACAATTCTTTGTGGATTTGTATGGAATCGAGAGAGGATATTCAAATCTAGACTTAGTTAATATTGCATGTGTTCATGAATTTTGTGAATAGAAACTTAAAGTGAGGGTATTAAAGACATTAAGCCATCCCACCTCCTTTAATCCACCTCCTTAATAACCTCCTCACTATTCCTTTCTTGTTTAGCACAACACTTGCTCATCACATAATTTGTTTGCCCATCAAGTCTACCCACTTTACACTTGGATTGCTCCATGGATCATGGCTTATCATTGGGCTTGCTAATTTAATCTAGTTAATTCCTTATTGGGCTTGTACTACAATAGTTTAGACTTATGATTTATCAAACACTTGGGCATGAGTATCACATTCTATTGGACTTCTATCATTAACTAATAATCCTACAAGTTCATTACCTTAAATTAAACAACTTAACATACATACCTCACGTATAATTCTCGTATGCTAGCTCATATATTTATTCGTAGTATACGTTATTTCATTCTCCATTCTTAATAGTATAATACGTCGTATTATACTTACGTTCATTACCTCGTACAATGCATACACATCATACGATTACAACTTTCTTTCCTTAACGCTTAATAAACCTAACGTTCCCAAATTAAGTCCGCATACGAAATATTACGTTTTCCATACCTAGATTATTATTACATAATCCATCTCACCTTGATATTATAATGTTACGTATTTCTCGGAAGTTCTAAAATAATTCCCGAGCAGAAATCGATGAATAGTATTATTTGGAAAATTTCTCGAAAAACTCTTATTTTCGTCTTAGAAATTCAAACACTTTAATTCTCCCACGTAGTTAAAATACTACGACTTTCCAACGTTTCTAGGTTATAAAACGACATTCATCTTATCAACATGTCATAATAATAAATAATATTATTTTATTAATTATTAAAATTATTTACAAAGGTCCGATTTTCTGGGACGTTACACTCTCTCCCCCTTTAAAAGGATTCTGTCCCTAGAATCTCGCTATATATATAAAAAAAAATTACACAAATAATTGAGGATAATTCTTTTTCATCATTTCTTCTAACTCCCACGTTGCTTCTTCTGCATCGTGGTTTTTCCGTATCACCTTCACAGAAGATATGACTTTATTCCGCAGAACTTGTTCTTTTCTATCGATAATTTGAATCGGCGTTTCCTCGTACTTTAAGTCCTTTTAGATATGAATAGGTTCATATTCTATCACGTGCTTATAATCCAGCTTATAAGGACGCAATACCGATACGTGAAATACATTATGTATTTGTTCTAGGTCTGGAGGTAATGCTATCATATATGCTACCTCACCCACCCGTTTTAATACTTCAAAAGGTCCTACAAACCTCAGACTTAACTTTCCTTTCTTTCCAAAATGTATCTTTCCTTTCCATGGAGATACTTTTAGAAATACGTACGAACCTACTTCAAATTCTCTATTCTCTCTATGGGAATTCGTAAACTTCTTCTGTCTATCTTGAGCTGCTACCAAACGCATCCGTATTAGTTTAACAATGTCCGCTGTTTGCTGCTCCAATTCTGGTCCCAGCATTCGGCGTTCTCCTACTTCATCCCAATACAGTGGCATTCTACATTTTCTCTCATACAAAGCTTCATAAGGTGGCATACCTATGCTTGCATGATAACTATTGTTATACGCAAACTCCACTAATGGTAGATGATCATCCCAACTACCCTTGAAATCTATGACGCAAGATCTTAGCATATCTTCTAACGTCTAAATTTTTCTCTCGCTCATCCATCTGGCCCATGGATGATATGCCGCATCAGCCTTCATTAAGCGTTCTAACCGCTCTTGTAGACTCCTCCAAAGTTCGATGTGAATCGTGGGTCACGATCCACACAATCGATCTTCGGTGCTCCATGTCTAGAAATTGTTTCCTTAATATAAAGTCTAGCTAATTGGTCTAAGTTATACTTAACCCTAATTGGCAAAAAGTGAGCCGACTTCGTCAACCAGTCCACTATTACCAAAATCACATCATACCCCTTCTAAGTAGTCGGAAGTCCTACCACAAAATCCATCGTGATATTCTCCCATTTCCACTCAAGAATTTCTAACGACTGTAGCAAGCCACTTGGTCGTTGATGTTCGACCTTAACTCTTTGATAAGTCAAACACCTACTCACATACTCTGGCTCTCTCTCTTCATGTTCACCACTAAAAACTCATCAAGGTCTTGATACATATTATTACTACCAGGATGAATCGAAAACCTTGAACTGTGAGCCTCTTGTAACACCTGATCCTTTAATTCCATCTCATCTGGAACCCAAATTCTTCCTTCAAATCTTAATAATCCCTCATTATCAAGACTGTACTTGGTATCTTTTTCATTGGCTAGCCGCTCCTTCATCCGGTCACACTCATCAGTTTTAAGTTGTACCTCCTTGATTCTCTATACGATAGTAGATTGCATCTTCATTGTAAACAACATTTGTCCTACTTCACTTGGCAGCTTCACTTCCAACTCCATCCTAGCTATCTTTGTTATTAACTCAATTTGAGCCGTTAACAAAGACAACTTTTCCCGACCCTTCCTACTTAAGGCGTAAAGCAACTACATTAAGCTTTTCCAAGGTGATCTGAGATTTCACAACAGTAATCCTTTATCAACTCCACCATCTCCTCTCGCCTCATATTCAACTCCTACATGTGAAGAAATATTTTAGACTCTTGTGGTCCGTGTATATCTCACATTTTTCTCCATAAAGATAATGTCTCCATATCTTTAGAGCAAAAACTATTGCGGCCAGTTCCAGATCATGAGTAGGATAAACTTTCTCATAATCCTTCAATTACCTAGATGCATACGTTAATGACTCTTGCTATCTCGCATTTGAGCACACAACCAAGTCCTCTATGCGAAATATCACTATAAACTACAAAATTTCCCATGTCATCGTGCAACGATAAAACAGCGCTTTCGCTTCAACCTCTTCTTTAGTTCTTGAAAACTCCCTCACATTTGTCGGTCCAAGGGTATTTCACCGCCTTCCTCGTCAAGTTAGTTAACGGAGTAGCTATCTTCAAAAATCTCGATAAATCTTCGATAGTAACTCCGCTAACCC